>CM076412.1:24378608-25127799 GCA_038363315.1 Mugilogobius chulae
GCATTTCTGCAGCATTAACATATCAGGCAAGATTGGTTTTACTTGGATTACTTTTCTTTGAATCAGAATATAGATCTCTTACTCAATCTTTGATGTAGAAAACAAACACAACCAATGTGTGACTTTACAACACATTTTTATTGGTTCTGGTGGATAACATTCCAAAGTGGAGGTGCTTCAGAGCAGGTTTGTGAAAAAGAAAACAACACAAACAAATGCATCATATTTGTCCTTTAAGATACAGCACTGAAAGATCTGGTTTGTAAGAATTGAAGAATGTGTGAGGTATTGGTGGTGGTCTGAGTGGTTGATAGACTTACATCTGTTGGTCTACTCACAAGTGTAGAAGGAAAGAATGAATACTGCTGTACAACGCACCTCTGAGTGAAGCAAGTCAATTTCATAGAACATACCATAAATATTATATTAAATAAAGAGACTACACCAACTTTTTATTATTTTTTTTTTTTTTTTTAAGCAAACGCTCTCTGGCTGTATCTGCTGTTTTAATGCTGTCACTGAGACTTTTATCACAGCACCGCCTCTTCAACAATATTTGTCCAAGTTATTACAAAACAGCTCTAGCTCGTGGCTTATTTTTATCCTTTCTGAAAGACCCACACCTCTGTATCTTTGTTTGTATAAGTTAACACTCTCAGATTCGGTTCATGTCCTTGGGTCCAGCGTGTCCAGAGGCCTGAGTTATTTTAATAGGTGTTACCACAAGCTAGACACAGGGCCATTGCTTTAAGATTGAGTTTCGCTTGTGCCAACAGCAGTGGTTTCATTGTGTGTACCTGAGCTGTAATCGGGGCCAAAAATGCTCCAAACTAACGTCAGGAATGTTGGTCCTGAGCCAAAAGACCTTGATAAAATTGGTAGAATAACCCCCCAAAGTTGCTTTACCTTTATAATAGAAACATCTTGACTCATTTGTGAAGCTTGTGAAAATTAAACACAATTGGGCGATAAAAGATGCTGGAATGTGTCAAATTTGCTCTGATCCATTACAACAACAACAAAAACTGCAGATTAACATTAATCTTTTCTTTTTGATGTTCTTCAGTGTGTGAAATGCACAGTACATTTTAATGTAGAATGCTAGTTTTTTATTTATCTAAAATATTAAATGCTTTTGAATTGCTGGAAATAACGAATGATAAATGTGTTCTTTCAAGCTGCAAAAACTAAAGTGTATATTTTGTCAACGTTCCCCTGAAGCTTGTTGGGAGGACAAGCTGCCTCCCAGTGGGCTAATTGTGTATGCATTCCACACACTGTATATATTTCATTAGAGCCTGTATGAATATGTATGAGCAAAAGATCTGTAGGCTGTTTAGGGCAAGCGCACACATTCATCAATTTCACGTTGAATGAGGTAAGATGTTGTGAGAAGAACTTTGAATCGCAACAGTTTGTTATCTGGAGATCAGGACATGCTGTAGTAATTGGTCATATAGCAAATGAACATGAGTGTGTGTATACTTGACGTGCAGATGTGTAGGAGGAGGATAAAGCTAGGAGCCAAGATGAATGGATTCAAAATCTCTGAAATATTTATTGTAAAAGTTCATTAGAAAATGTTAATTTTGTAGAAAAGTATTTGCTTTTATCACAGCGTGTTGGTGGGTTTTTTTTTCTTAACATGAAAAAAATAAAGTCTACACACTGGCAGATTTTAACATTTTGCAAAAATTATTTGTCTTTCTCTGGATTGAAAGACGGCAATATCACACAGCTTTCAATTTTAGGAAAGCTTTTATACAACCGAGAATGCATCTGTGACATGATGAAACAAGGAGTCATACTGAAAACGAATGCAGAAAGCAAGTGGTGTTAGTTGCCCTCAACACGAAGCGCTTTACAAAGAAGATTATGAAGCCAAACAACAAGACTCATGGACACAGCACTGTTAGTATTTAAGTAAGTTAGTTAAATGCGGACTATTGACTATTTTTGGCAATGAACATAAAATCAATTTCCCCCTAGCAGGTGAATGTCAGTCCACAATGTCCTGACTACATCCTGTATTATCCATGTTTGCCAAAATCTACAAAGTTTGGGTTTTGTTGTTAGTATTGTAACTGACCTCCTTTAGCATACCAGCATATCTCCTAAAAGCCGTGAAAAAAGCTTAAGCACATCATAATGAACAATTTGGAGTCTCAAAATGCAATAGGTAAGTGAGTGAAACTTGTGGACTAATGTAAGAAGCTTAAAATTGAATATTTCTGTTTGTTTACATTTTTAAGGAAGCAAAAATCACAGATATAGTTCCTTTAAATGAAAAAGTTTGCACAAACTCTGTCAGTCTAAGTTGATAATGGCAACTGTTTGAAGTTGTTGCGCATATCACAATCAGGGGCGATTCTAGACTTCCAAGTTTAGGGGTGCTCAGTACCCAGGGGAAAATTTTGTACTTTTTTGCCTATAAAAACACGCCACACGCTCTTTTTTTCCTCTCTGTGGATACTAATTATGGCAAAGGAACACATGACAGTGCACATATTTTGTGTGATTTTTGTGTGTTTGGCCTTCCTCTGAGCTTAGACTCTAATTTAGTCCCTCCTAAGTTAAGTTGCACTAATATCACAAAAAAGTGTTTCAAATAATTGCAAACCTTTGCTGATATATTAGTGCACAGATTGTCTGAGAATTACTTCTTCCTCTCTCTCTGCCTGTCCCCAGTATGTTCACAATGATTACATTATATTGCATTTTATCCTATGAAAAAAGTAAACAAAAGTGTGTAACCAGGGTCACACTGTCCGCCCTGTGGACTTTTTGACCAAATTGCAGGTAATTTGCTGTATTCTAGTACACTTTAGAGGTTTTATAGTCACATCTTTTACACAGGTTCATTTTCCAGTCTGTGTCTCCTCTTGTGCTCTTCACACATGAACTTTCAGTCTGTTTCACAAACATGCCTAAGACAGTTTGTATGGACATCTGAACACGGGTTTAATATTGATGACGATTAGATACTGGAGCGGCGTGTGCGTGACTGCGTACATGTGGCCACGCGTGCGCGGCGCCGGTTCGCATTGCTAAAACGTCTTTTTCAAGAGTTTAACTGCACTTTTCTCCGCGGATATTAGACCAATTTTTGTCAAATAAAAAGTGGTGTCGAGCTTGACACATGAAGCACTCTATTATGACATTGAAATTATTTAAGAAAGCTTAACTGTCCCCACAAAAGGATGAATTCACAAACATGCAACACAGGGCGCCCAGCGCTTTCATTTTAGTGATTGACAGCGTGAATTCTGACAGTCAGAACAACCTTCAAATGTGCATTTACTTTGCAACAAGCGTGACACAAATACCTGGACTAAAACCTGTGACTGCACTGGCACCGCACATGACATCCTCCTCCTGGCAGCAGCAGCATCCACGTAACCCCTCCACACCTCTACCAAAAGTGCTAAGAGCAGATCAAACCACTTGGCCAAAAAACATAGGGGTGTGTAATATTGTGAGGGCTTAAGAAAATACGATCATGGGCATAACAAATGACAAGCATGACATATGGAAAGCAAAAAATTTAAATTATGCTTGAGTACCCCTAAAAAGGGTCTAGACTCACCCCTGATCACAATCTTATAACTTGACAAATAGTTGCAACAGAGTTACACTAACTCCACACTAAGACATGATGTGTCTGTTACAAGAATCACAAATCAGACCAATTCAGCAAAAAAAAAAAATTAAGAGTGCAAAAAGCTTATTATTAACTTAAGGATGCACTGTGCAACTTTCTGCAGGTGAAAAGTCAGCTGCACATTCAATAGAAATATAAAGTAAAACCCTACTTGTGAACATTCTCAATGGGAATACTTATTTTTTGCTGTAATATTAAACATACAGCTAAAGGAACGACTTTTCCATGGAAACACACAAGAAGAGATCCTCAAAAACTGTCCATTTTGTGGCCATGCAAGCCTACGTAAAAGGAAAACACTATCTATTTAGTGCAACAAAGATATCACATGACAAAAACGTGCTTTTGTTCAAGTTTAAGTTTAAACGTTTAAAGTTTAAAAAGTTTTAAAAATCAAATATGTATTTTATGACGTATGAAAAATAAAACATAGCAACGACTCACACAAATGGACTTCCTAAATGGAAGTCTTAAGAGACAAACTTTCAGATATAATGTACTTCCAAAGGAATTTGACTGACTGCAGAAGACTTGGGGATGATCTTCTGACTCAGCTGGGTTTTCATGTCATCTGCAAACTGTTTGTGATTTACAGCCAGACAGCCTTTTTTCCATCAAACAAATAAAGATGAGCTGGCAAAGATCGCAGACGCCTGAGATGTTTGCTACGCGTCTCTTCGACACGCACAAAAACTGGGATGAGTTTGGGGGCATGTTGTGGACGTGTTGTGAGAAAAAGCAGATCTGGAAAGCGTCACTGTGCCTGGGAACAAGTCGGGCTCAAACGTGGGGAGGCGTGGGGTCTGGGCTGGTGAAGATCTGTAATTTAATCTGGCTGTTCGGGAGAGGCCTGCGGGTGCGCTCCGTGGGACAGAGCAGAAGACCCGGCCAATGCTGATGGCTGATCTGGTTCAACAGAAAAAGAGAGGACATACAGACACGTTGAATTGGCACTATGTTTTTGATATCATACCAAGCGCTTTCTTTTCTGGACTTATGTGGATCAAATTATTTAGTGTTCTATCTAGTAATGAAGAAGTTTGCTCCCTAAAACCCAGGAAGTGCACTGCTCACTTATTGTTGTAGTAGCACTCTAGCATTGTTAGCGCTAAGAGTAAAGCAGTTTAAAATGAAAGAGTTGTAATTATACTTGTAATATTACAAAAATCTGACTACACCAATAATGCTGAAGTAGTTCACATCTTCCGAAAATGTTGTTTTTGTTGTTAATGGCTTGAGTTACATGAAAGAAAGCCATAATGATATAACTGTAAAATTGTCTAATGTTAAAATGTACTTGCTGCTTGCTATGCTAATTTATTTTTTTCCCATATATTTTGTTGAAAAAGATGTGTTAGCCTAATGTTTATCAAAGCCTGTTCTAATTCAGTTTTGAAGAGGGCTGGCCCATGAGAGCAAATCGCCAAAAAATGTCTCCTGGCTGTATTTAAGACAATCAACTGTGGTTCCACTCCAATTCATGTGCAAAACACATTTGCCTAGAAGAAAAACAGCAGTAGAAAAAAGAAAAACAAGACACACAATACCAACAATAGTTATGGATTGCCTTATACTGTCCTCCAGCATCTTTGGTCATTTATCTTATTCAGAGTAGAGTTATATTTTTGGATTCAAGCTTGAGCCCTGGCCTGAAACAACATTTCTTCACTCTGTTGTCACGCTGGGCTCAGGTCTATGAATCAAAGTTTCACTTAGCACATGTGCCCCATGAATGATGGACAGATGCTTCAGCTTCAACCACTGCACTTCATATGTCAGTTCAAAATATTGAACTCCTTTTTTCAATAAAGTTGACAAATATGCAACATGAGAGAAGAAGATGGGCTGAGGAAAAGAGGAGGAGAAAAATAGGTTTCTTGAGAGCTGACAAAATGTGCGTCATGGAAGATGTGCTTCTGATGTTGGAGACACACAGGTAGAACACCAACCCATGTATGCATAAAAAAACATGTGTACCCATTTGTGTTTTTAAAGTCTATTCATTCCAGTTGTCACCATAGCCTTTAGCAAACAGCTTTTGGTTTCAAACTGTTTTCGATACATTAGCAGACTCATAAGTTGTTGTCCCTGTTGGTTTTACGAACAAGTGTCAATGCAACTTTAAGGTTTTTTCAAAACATGTAATGCTTTGATGCTTCGCAAAACAAAATACAGTAACCATAGTAACAACACGGTAAAAATTACAACCGATGTAAAACGAGTAATATCCATCATAAAACAAGTTATGGCTAACACTATACATTGTATTTTTGCAGTCAGAGATGTCAGCACCACGCTTATTCACTCACTTAGTTACAAAACCACAACCTCATGTGTAGAAGTACTGTGTTGCTATAGGTGAAGATCATCACACAATGAGTAGCAAAGGCATATTTACTCAATGCAGTCAAACTAAACCAGAAATATTGTGTTGAAGGAACACATTCTAACCAAAAAATAGATCTGAATAACATTCATTTTAAGTTTAAATTTCTTTGTTGCATTAAAAGATTTCTAGCTTTAATTAATATTGATCTGTTAAATCCATCTAAACACAAATCAACCGATGAGTTTCTTAATATTATGTATGGTATGAGCTTATATCCGACCATTACAAGACCCAGTCGAATTACAAATCATAGCGCCACCCTTATTGACAACATATTCACTAACAATATAAATAATAATGCAAGTGGCCTATTGATCTGTGATTTAACAGATCATTTACCAGTGTTCATAATTTATGGTGAAAGCAATAAGAAAGTAAAAAATATTGATGTAAATGTATATAAACGAATGCGATCTGAAGCTAACATTAGATCATTGGAGGAGGAACTTATTGACCAGAGCTGGAGTACAGTCTGCAATGAAAAGGACGTTAATCGAGCCTATAATAATTTTTTAGAAATATTTCTGACCTTATTCAATAAACACTGTCCTGTTAGACAATGCGGTCGTCAAAGAAACGTGTTATTAGTCCTTGGTTAACAAATGGCTTATTGAATGCTTGTAAGAAAAAAAATAACCTTTATAAGCAGTTTATTAAATGTAAAACTAAGGAATCAGAAAGAAGTATAAACTATATAAAAATAAGTTGACTAAAATTATAAGAACAGTAAGAATCATATTATGATAAATTGTTAGAGTGCAACAAAAACAATGTTAAAAAAGTGTGGGGTATATTGAACAGTGTAGTTAAAGATGGAGCGGGAAAAAACACCTATCCTAATCATTTTATTGACAAAGATGGTGAGGAAAAAGACATGCCTAATATTGTAAATGAGTTCAATGAGTTTTTTGTAAATATAGCCCTGATCTGGCCAAAAAAATTCCTGAAACTAGTAGATTGAATGCAAAGGAAATACTTGAAAAAATCCAAGCTCAATTTTTCTTTCTCCTGTAAGTGAAATTGAAATTAGATCAGTTGTAAGTAAATTAAATAATAAATCATCAACAGACTGCCACGATATTGATATGATTACAATTAAAAAAGTAATTAATGGTATTGTAATTGTATACCCTTGACATACATCTGCAACTTATCTTTTTTAAAATCCTTGAAAAATTATATAGCATTAGATTAGAATCATTTTTAAAAAAACACGAAATAATTAATGACAGCCAATATGGATTTAGAAGCAAAAGTTCAACAAATATGGCTTTACTGGAAGCTGTGGAGGAGATAACTGATGCTTTGGACAGTAAGAAGTATGTGGTGGGGGTTTTTATTGATCTCAAGAAAGCCTTTGACACACTTAATCATGCTGTATTACTTAGTAAATTGAAATTGTACGGAATAAGGGGTATTGCACTGAACTGGATTGAAAACTATTTGAGTGGCAGACAACAATTTGTGAATATAAACGGATATACCTCTCGATGTATAAGTACTGCTTGTGGAGTCCCACAGGGTTCAATTTTAGGACCAACATTATTTAATCTCTATATAAATGACATATTTAAAACATCAGAGTTATTGAAAATGATCCTTTTTGCAGATGACACCAATATATTTTATTTTGGTGACAATTATGATCAGCTAATAACAACTATGAATAATGAGCTGAGTAAAATTAAACTATGGCTTGACTCAAACAAATTGTCTTTAAATTTAAATAAGACAAAAGCAATGTGTTTCGGAAACTGTAAAACAAATCCGGATATTGCGATTAATATTGATGGTGTGAATATTGAATGGGTGTTTGAAAATAAATTTCTTGGTGTAATTGTAGACAAAAAATTAAACTGGAAAATGCACATTCGATACATACAATCGAAAGTTGCAAAAGTATTGCAATAATCAACAAAGTAAAATATATTTTCAATCACAAGGCTCTTCACATTCTGTATTGTTCACTCATTCTTCCATACTTAATATATTGTATTGAAGTCTGGGGGAACAATTATAAACCCTGCTTTTTCCTCTGTTTAAACTACAAAAGCGGGCAATAAGAATAATTCATAAAGTTGGTTACATAGATCACACAAATGATTTGTTCTTTAATCAAATTTACTAAAAATTGCTGATCTTGTTAAACTGTTCACTTCGCTGCTTCTATTTAGAGCAAACTCAAATGTACTACCAAGAAAAATTCAACAACTGTTTTGTACACAAGACACACATTATGGTTTAAGAGGAAGGGGAATTTCAAAATGAGGTTGGTGAAAAGCACCAGAAAGAGCCAGTGTGTATCAGTCTGTGGTGTCAGTCTGTGGAATGGGTTGGGGGAAAACCTTAAGCAGTGCTCAAACATCCATAACTTCAAAGAAAATATAAAGACCTATTGCTTTCACAATATAAAGATGATGATCGTGTCAGACACATATGTATTAAAAAAAAAAAAAAAGTATTTGTATTTTGTTTAAATAGTTGCTAAACCGTTAAAATACTTTTTCATTATGCAATGACATGTTAGATAGTTACATATAAATATATGTATATTGTGTTGAAATATTGAACAATGTAAACATGTATATATTTTTTTCCTTATGCAATACTATAATGATTATGCAGTTTGCATACTCACTTGTACATTTTTTGATTGTCTCTTTTGTGGTTGTCTGTAAACAGACATAACCACACGCAACCATAAAATTATAGAAATGTAAAGAATAGGGGTGGGTTAACATAAGCTAGTCTTCTGCCCACTCCTTTTCGAGAGTCGTGCTATTCTGTATTTATGAATATGTAAACAATGTAAAATTTCTTTGGCACTAAACTCGAAATAAAAAAAATCAAATCAAAAAATCAAAAAATCAGACTTGCATCTCCGCAAAATTGAGTCATTGTTGACTTGCAGGAGAGCTGCAGCTACTTGTTTTTATAGAAAATCTGTTCTTTTAGCTATATTTTTTTTCACAATGTTGTTTAAAAGATGTCTTATATCTAAATAATGTTTCAATGTTTTGTTTTAACTTTTTGTTACATGGAATCATGCAGATGATTTTTTTGCCTCCAAGAAGTTACACACTGTCACTTTAAACTCGAGATGAGTAGCAGCACAATACTATTTAAAAACACTTAAGATGTTGAGAAGTCAATCAAACAAAATCATAAAACCTACCCTCAGTTTGTGTTGACTTTTCAAATGTCTTTTGTGGCGACTGCTTAAAGTAGATGTTTTTGAGTGCTTCTTTTATACTGTACCCAGACATCTTTTTGCAATCTCAACAATAACACAAGTTATTTCACAATACTCCTCTTTTTTTCTCCAGACGTTTGTTGCCCTTTGCCGGCTTTTTTGGAAGAAGCTGCTGCCATCACTTCAAAAAAGCCATTTTCTAACCTGCGTATATACGTATATGTATGTGATTTTGCTTTCCACCAGCAAATCATTGTGCTCTGTTTTTTAAAATATATATTTTAATGTCCTACCTTGAAATGGGGTTGTGGGAGGAGTAATAAATATAGACATTGTTGCATTACCAGTCGCGGAGGGCACAAGACGACAGAGAAAAATCATACATATCAAGTTGTTTTGCGGTCGACTCAAGTAGACTGTTGTGGAGGTCAGACAGAGCAGCCGCCTCGGAAACTCAGAATTGAACCTCTGTGATAAGAAAGATATTTTGTGGAAATAGTGTGCGAGATAGTTGAGTGAAGAATGAAAACTAGGCCATGCAATCCTCCGTTGTATCAGAGTTTAGCTTTAAAAAACGACTTCTATATCTAACGTGTGCGTCATTGTGGTCACTTAATAGACAAACAACCACAACCGCTCCAATTGGCCTAGCGAGCTTTTATCTGCTGCCCTTATGTTCCTGTGCTGGCTGCTCATGCTCTAGGGCTTTGCTAATGTGGTGGAAAACTGGAGACTCCCCTAACCTCCAAAAGAAGGCTCCTTCCTGTGTGTGTTGCTCTTTTTGGAAGCGATTAAAAAGGGATTTGGGGCTGGGTTTGTTATCACTGTGCTTGATTTATCACCCCGAGCATGTGCAGTGGAGGCCCAGCGCTGCCCAAACACAACCGTAAATTCCAGGTGTGCACCAAAAGCCACCAAGCGTTTACCGTGATGAAAACTGAACGGCGGCCAACTTTAAATATGTGAGAGGCTGGGAGCACAGGCTGAAGCTATCTGTCCAGCACTTCTGTTGTAGATAAAATGTGGATGGCATTTATGAATAATAAAAAAAAAAATCAATATGATATTAGTAATTATATGATTCTTTGATTGTCCAGTTATAACTTTTCTGTGATGGTCTCTGTGATACATACTGTGTACTGTAGTTTTGCGTTAATCGCAACACTTGAAAAGTATATAAGTTGAAAATATCATAAAGTTCTGAAGGAGAATCCACTAATCTGCCATCTATGACTCAACTATGCTAGTATAAAATCCATTATTACTGATGCTTCAGTTAGATTTTGGCTTTGAATTCAATCCTCACATGTTCCCTCATATGTTGTCATTTTGTGCAGTTTGGACAGGGTTGACACTACTAAAAAGTCCTAAAAAGTTATCATTAGACTTATCGCTGTTCTAACAGAGCTGGGTTTAAACTTTTTGTCACTTTTTGGTTTACAAAAAGAGACTCAGGAATAACTAAAATATGAACATTAAACAATTTGAAATGACTTTTGACTTTACATTTCACTAATAGTGCTTGTATTTCATGCACATGTTTTTAGACTTTATTTAGCAATCTTTATTAGGCAATTTAAATCTGATTTTATTTTTCTGACACTCAACAAAATCAAAACTTCGTTATACATATATATTGAATTAAGAATTGAATCGTGTCATTTTTTGGGGTTCCTAGTCATTTTTTTCTCCTGCTGAAAAAAAATGAATTGGTTCTGACATGATGAGATAATGATCATCACATTGGAAATTCAGTGTAGATAGAAATTAACATTTATAAAACTGCTAAATATGTCGTCATTGGTATGGATGGGCATTTCTTATCTCTATGGATTTAGTGACCATATGTTGAGGATTTTGTTTCTCCATCAATTAGCTTAAGCTACATTTTTTTCTGAAACACATACTGCAGTAAAAGTATGTCTTTGTCAAAACCTTAAATTATTTTTCACATTTTATCTTTGAGAATCATGCCTGCAACCATTCATGTGTGTCTAATGTTTCAGAGTAACTTTGAGCCATCTCCGACCAGGCAGCCGCCGATAACAGGACAAATAATGAGGCTGCAGTTTCTCACGAAGATGTGTGTTTTTTACTGTTGGGAGGTAAAGACACAGAGTCAGCGAGGTGATATATCATCTACAGTCTCCATAAACTCGTTTGAACAGCGGCCAATTCTAACAGAGCTGTGGACGACTGTTTTACTCACTCACACAGGGGAACTCGCCAATTAATACACTTTGATGATACAAGCAGACAAGAGCATGTATGTGGGATGTTACTTTAAGGTAAAAATAGACTAACAAATTTGCCCTTGTGTAGATCTGATAACCAACCTCAAAATACTTCTTACTTACAAATATGCTGTTTTATTTGCATTGTTCTTGTCTTTTAGGTCTGCTGTTGAGAGCCTTTACATTGACATAAAGCACAAATGCCATGTGTTAGGAATTAGGTGAAGTAAATTGAGCCCCATCTACTGGCTGCAAATGAAATGACTCAGAGGAACTAATCAAAGTGATCTTGCCTGATTTTTATTTCTTCCGCACTTTTAAAAACACACTCAAAATCTTGTAATTTTTATAAAAATCTACATAGTTCTAATCTATGACATTTTTTCCGTGCCTGATGGAGAACTGCAGTGATTTTGTAATATTTTATTATAATTTATCATTTGTACCAAAGTGGCTCCATTTCGATTCAGAATCACACACTCACTTGTAACACCTTTTAAGAAAATATGTTTTCAGAGCAAAGTAAGTAAAGAGCAGTGGGTGACATTTGCCTTTTTGCTCCCAAAAGTCCCAAAAGTAGCCAAATAGATCTCATTCAAAATTATATTTTAAACGTAGTGTTTCCTGAAGACTGTAAAGTTCACATGGTGTTTGGTTCAAGTGCACATCATCATGAAGTATTCTGGCATTATTGACTTTTTGCCTTGGGTGATGTTTTCTTTGTGTTTTTGTGCATGAATACATTTTTATCTTATAGCCTATCTAAGTAATGTCTTTAACAGTAAATTTTACAATACAGCTTTTATAGTAATTACTTTGGGATCTGTGTGGCCCCCTTGTGACCTTTTATGATTTAGGAGATACTGTTACCAATACAATGTTTGCACAAGTGTCTCCACGTGGAAATCTAACACCATTTTATCTACATTTTCTGTAACATTTTATTATGAAGCAGTATAGATTCAAGTTTATTTACTCTTCAACACAGATTATCTTATCTACTTTTAATAAGTTATATTTTGACAAGAGAAAATCTCCCAGCACTTAAAAGATTGTAAATCAACACATTTGTCTGATCCCAAAGATGTGGGAAAACATGTTTGATCGTTTTTTTTAGGAAGAACGTGGCCTACTTTATAAAAGGAGACAGGGTCAACCGCTGAGATTTGGTTACATTAGGGAAAGTGCATGCTCCCTCTGTGGTTCTGGTATGGGTCAGGTCCCCAATATTAACGTACATTAGTCAGAACAAAGTGCCGCACCAACACTGGTAATGGTACGGAGGTGGAGCAGGTCAAACTCTCCTCTGGGGCCCACAGCCAAATGTTCACAGCTGCTTTTGGAGGAGAAAAGTGCTCGTCTCAGATCAGGACGATGAGGCTAATGAGGATGGATGGCTGTTTTTCTGCAAGTGTCCTTCAAGGAAAAAAGTTTTATTTTTTCACTCACCTTGAAAGCATTCAGACAAGGGTACTCAGGTATCACCATGCCAATCACACTTCAGGACAAAGCCTCATTAAGATGTTCTCAATACCTTTAACACTTGCTTTCAGTAGATACCTATAAAATGAATAGGCTTTTCTTCCCCGCTTTTGATCCAACTTTCTTAGGGTGAAGAGATTGGCCTTTGGACTCCATTCAACTAAATCCAATACTAAGTGATCAAAGCATACAGCACTCAGTGCGTTTACATGTACAGGAAAATCAGACTAGGCTATAAAATCTGAGAAACTGGTCCTGCTGTATCAGATTCACTACTCCATGATTCAGACTGCATTATGTTCATTTACCTAAACATTGTTTATTATTTATAAGTGTTTGTAATATTGTCTGTAAAATTACACACTGATTTTTCTGGAACATGTAGGGTGATTTTGACAGTGTTAAACATTTCGGACTGTGTTAAGCCTGTGCTTAAATATGTGGCTGTGTGTGCCACTTTGTGCAGGGTGCTCTTTTGTTGTAAAAATTTTAACTTTATTGCTGGGATGTTCAGTGGGCAGTGGTTGTGAGCATGCTCAGTTGCACTTGTCCATCTGCAGACCAATTGTCAGTTTACATGAGTCTGAAATCAGACTACAATCGGTCGGGACCACGTGCGCCAACTGGTTTTCCGAAAACCGGTTTACAGCTCCTCAACACCTCAGAGTTTACATCTCTGGTTTAAATCGAACGAGGCTAGTTATCCAGTTTTCCTGGCCTTCATGTAAACGGCCTGATTGTTGCTTTCTCACAAACAGTTCTATTTAACTCACGTTTTTTTGATAAATCCAAGTTAGAAAATGATCTCATCTGACCATCAGAATTGTTTTTGACCACTGTTTTGGAGGTGCCAAGCTACTCAAGAACATTTTGTGATATGACGTGTATCTTGGTCTGGTGGTTTCGTTTGCTCGTTACCATGGAGATGAATAAGCCTAGAGCAATACAGTGAAGCTTTATGGATAGTAGGTGACCCTCTATCACAAACATACACAGCACTATTACAGGCAACAATTTAAAACAACTGTTATTCAAAAAAGATTGAATGGACTTAATTCATAATAAACATCCTAACACTTCTTTAAGAGTGATTCAGACTTAACTGCTTTCTAACCTTACCTCTTTACTCTAGCTTTAATTTATCTTTTTTTAAGTCCTAAGTCATAATAATTCTTGGTTCATACTTTATTAGGACTTATCAAGATGTTGTTAATATAATCCAATACCCTATTACTTACTCAATTGTTTTGCTGTGTCCTTCAAAAGAAAATAAACCTCTTTTTGTGTTTTGTCTCACCTTGACCACGCTCACATATGCACCATCTAGTCTGATAACACATTAGGACAAAGCTGATGAATACGACTGATAATATGTTAAGTAGTCTGGCACAGCTGTTTAATGTCCAACACTCAATTATTAAAATTGAGTGGTCCATAAACACAGCACAGTGATATAGCGCTGATATTATTTATAGGCATGTTTGGGGTCATTGCCTGGCGTCAATCTAATGCGAGGGCCACCAAAGGAAACTTGGTCCATCTGGTTGTTTAATTCTCTGCATGCTCTATTACACTTTCAGGAAATTGAAACAAAGCTTCCGCCAAAGGCTATGTGCTGTTTTGTGGCAAACAGCTCTTATTTCATGTCTGGCACTTTCATGTTGTTCTTTGGGAGAATTTAAAACGGGAATGGTGTCTGTAGATGTCTCTGTACGTGGGTTTTCATATGTTGGATGTTTGTACACAAGCGAGTGGGCCGCACTGTCTTCTCCAACCACACGCTGACAGCAGCTCGTGAAGTCTGGGTAAACAGGGAGCCAGGCCTCATTATCACTTATGTGTACTGTGGGCTTTACAGCACATGGTCCTAAAGCCCCCCGCTGTTCTCAGAGTCTGTAAGCTTGTGACAGCTTTCTGTGACACCAGCAGACCACCAGCGAGCATGTGGAAGTCCAGAAAAAACACAGACAGGCCTGGCAGCTAACTTTTTATATAATTTGTTTTTGGAAATAAAGACTCTTTTCTCTTTGGTTGTAACTTTGGTAGTGTTTGGTCCTAAGCCAGTATTAGTCCTGAAGTAGACTTGGTATGTTCCTGTTCTGGTGCTAACCAAACCTAATTTAAAAAAAGCTTACCCTGTATTTTTTTTTTTTTTTTTTGGCAACAGTTCACGTTTTGCTTATCTAACAACAAAAACCATTACCACACTTCAGAAGCTCTTCATACAAGTTTTGAAAGTCTAAGCAAGTTTAGATGTAATGGGAAAGCTAACAACAACAATAAATAAGCATGCTTTTGGGTTATTGGGAACAAAAATATCTATTATTAAACATAGATGGGACACTGTAAACAAAAATTCACTGAAATAAATACTTTGATAATATATACGTATAATAGCAAAGCTGATTTTAAGGGTGCATTCTCAATACACTTTTGATTCGGATTAGAATTTGTTTGCCTGGATAGTCTGGTGTGATTGGGTAATTGTGAATGTGCAAACAAACTCTGATCTGAGACCAAATCTGGTTCAGTTGGAGAGGTTTGTATCGGTCTGGTTAAATTGTCCCAGGAAGTAGCATGATCCACGCTGAGACACATGTGAGGCCCAGAACCGAGACAGTTGTCGATCATCTCCTCAAAATGTTCCAAGTTCACCTCTGGTTTAGTCCCAATCTATGTTGAGTTTATGTTGGGTCAGCAAGTTACAAAACTAATCAAAAGAAAAGTTTCAGGTAAAAAATAGTGTAAAGTAAATCTATTAGGATGTAGCTGCAAGCCACGAGAATAAAATCCCTTTTCTTTTTGCCGCATTTACAAAGCACCTCATACACTCTGTCCACCTGGCACAGTCTTCTTAAATGTTTTAGTGGATCCATAAACTTTGCTGTACAGGTCATTTTACAGACTTGACACAGCGCTGTCTGCTTGATGTTGATATAATCCCTGGATTGCGCACACGTCTGATCATTGTTTTTTTTTTTTTTGCCTTGGTTTTTACTGCATGTGTAACACAGCTACAAACTTTTACCACCTTCTCCAAGTGGCTCTTACGTTAGCCGGCGTCCCTCTCATTAGTGGCTGCGTGGGGATACGAGGATTCGGTAAAAATACACAGCGTCATTAAAACACTGTAAATTGCACCGCTCGGAATGGCATCAGAGCCCTGTAAAAGAGCTGGAGCAGTGCCAGGGAACCTCTTTAATTTACCCAGCTGCCGGTGTGGGCATCTGCAACAAATCACCTCGCCACAGGTCTAATTTGTAAAAGACAACATTGTAAAACATGTAGCGGGCGTAAAACATCTATTGTAGACACATAGAAAACATGATCAGGGATTGGGCAGAGCGCTTAAACAACTGACAGCTGAAGGGAAGGATTGGTTTTACTATCATGGTACACATAAGTAGATCTTTGGTCCTCAAATTCATTGTTAGAGGTTCAAAATTTGATTGTTGAGCGTCTGAATGGAAAATATTAAAGCACATTTAACTTGTGACATTAGTTGCACGTGAACAGCGTTTTGTATTGCTGTAATTTATTCATTTAATCGTTCGAAAGAGTCAACCAACATTTGTATTAGTTGACTAATTCTTTTAGTTTAATGTAAGGCTATTACGTATATCTATGAATTATTTATATTCTAGAATCTCTATTAGCTCTAGCCAAGAGTCACCTAATCTTTCTGAGGTCCTTCAGAAACAAAATTTACACTTTTATTTCATACCAACATCTCCTAAAACTTTTGCCACGCCCCTTTTTTAGTCAATCAATTCGTCGATGGCACATATCCTTAGTTGACCAACAAATTCTTGGGTCGACTACAACACTAGTGTTTTGTTTATTTTTGTCTTTTTCAAACAAAAAAATCTTGTACTTGTATTAGAACTAGAAATGTTTCTCCACAGAGCAAATAGGACCAAGATACTGTATTTTGTTACAACCCAAACTAGCTTAAATTAAGCAGATTATTAAAAGTGTGCTTAAATAAGCAATGTGCTATCAATGATTGTGTAGAAACACTGTGTGGTATCAGAAAGAGTGTAATGCACAATGGATGAACGAAGACAGTTTGAATATGTGCGAACTTGAGCTGAAAACTTGCGAAACTCAAATTATTTTCCTTGGAACATGGAGGTGCTTTGAGAATTCTAGTGTCTGCTCCCATCGTAAATTCTCACCTCCTTTAGTTCGTCACATGCTGTGAGAGATGTTCCAAGAGAGAAATGGTATTTTAGAAAACCTCCTCTAAATGGATAAATAATATAGGAAAGATTTCCAAGTGGAACAAAAATGTCTCTAAAGACAGTAGCCTACTCAGTGATATGATCAAGTCTTCATACATCATTCTTTTGGTGTGCGATTTTATTTGTAAAATGCTGGAAGTAAACTCTAACAAAGCACTTTGCAAAACAAAAAAACTGCAAAGTTAAACACAAAATGTACTTTGCTGTTTTGAAAAATAATTAGTTTAAAGCCAAGGTGACATTTGACACAAACGCCCAGAAACCCCAGTGTGTCATTTTGCTGATTGCCAGATACTTCCTGTATTGACACATTGATCTTGTTATGGTTGACCACTAAAAAGTACAATAGGTTGAGGGCAAAAGCCCATTTCGCAAAGTGCCTCACTATTTTCCTGCTTTACGTATGATGGGAGTTTTATAGGATTTAACACAGACACGTGTGTGCAAGTTTGACTTAGAAATGCATACTTTACTGTTAAATTGTTTCTTGGATAAGAAAGGTACACATGTTGCTAGGCGGACATCATAAAAAGCTATGACTTTATGCAAGAGGTGTTAACAGCTTATACCCTTGAAGCCAATGCTTCATGATGTCACTCTGAGTACTAAATATTTTATGTGTTAAACGTTTCAAGTATGTGAGGTCCAAGTCATTTTTTTAAGATCCAAATAACTCTTTGCTTCAGTTTTGCTCGATATCTTCTAAGATGACTTACTGCAGATGTTATGCCAATGCTGTGGAAAAGAATGCAGAGACAATCTCTCAAGCTTAAACTTTCATGTTGACATTCCCAAACCATGTAATTTTTCTGGTTCTCCTCAGACAAAGTCCCATGGTGAGCTGGGGCCATCAGTCCCAGGGCTGTGTGGACGCTTTGCTTTGTTGCGGTGACTGTTAAACATGCTTCAGTTAGATTAAACCCACAGCCTTCAGCTTTCCTCCAGTACAACTCTTAATGAGAGACGTTTGAACTCATTACAAATTATAGCAGTGTGCACTGGAGAGATGTGATGATTTTCAGCACATTTAGAGGTTAAAGAGGTTATAAAATATTACTCTTTGTACAAGCTGCAGTGCAAAGGCATGTGAACCTAGATCACAGTGAAAAAATATGTTTGATGAGAAGCTTGAGCAGACAGGACATGAAGTGCCTTTACTGTTCAAGCATCCCACTAGTGGAACATACAAAATACAAAAAAACCCAAAACATCTCAATCAGTCAAGTCAACATTAAAATGCATTGACTGTTCTGTTTTTATATATATGTTACACAACTAATGTACACTGTTGTTTGAGCTTTCATTGTTGTATCATGTTTAACAGTTATGTTTAATTAATGCTGTTTTTGCTCTAATGCTGATTAATGTACAGTGTCATTATCAGACCTGAATATTTTATACACCTGCCTTTTGATCAGATGATTTTAGTGCTCTGTTGCCAGAATTATCTTGGTATGCCTACTTATCCTGACTTACAGCGGGTGGTTCCAGGGGTGCCTCATTCCATAAGGTGGCTCTCACACTTACAGTGGTCACTGGTCAGAAATGGAAGACTTAAGCTATTCTTGTTTTGCTTATCACTTATGGCTCATGCAAGATGTATTTGCTTCTCATCTAGCCTGGTGTCCATTCTGTTTGCAACCAGCCAAATTCTTACCCGAGGATCCAACAACACCACAATTCAGATGTGATCCTTTACATTACTATGAAAGAGAGTTTCTTATAGTTTGTGTCCCTTTTTAGATAAAAATAAAGCTACACTTAGTATCCTTGTTATTGTTTTATTGAGAACGGCCATTATCTGTTCTCTAGTTTCAGTCAGTTGCCATCCTAATTCCTCATGGAGACAGTCCAAGCCAGAACAAAGCAACATAAAAAAAACTCTAACGATCTTCATCGGTAATCCTGGCTTCCTTTGTCTTCTGTGCCTTTTGTTCTCAGACATTTTCCGCCACACTGTGACACATGCCGATTTGGTGCCTGGCCAGCGATTTCCACGCTGAGGAAGTCCAGTGTACATTTTTTACTCTTACGCCATGGCACTTTATTGTTTTGCAGCCTGGACGGTCCTGTTGTGGCCCATGATGCTGGCTCCCGAGGGCCCAGTGGTGAAATCGTAATACGGACCATCTGACACCTGTCAAAACAGCCCAGTTAGTTGAGCGTCAAATTCATGTCAGCTCACGAAGGGAAAGTACTCTGCCTCTCAATTTCCACTAAGTCTTCGTCTTTTTTATACTTCTCCCACTGTGGTATTCCCTTCCTCTCCTTCTCATATATCTATTTCTCTTTTCTCACATCTTCATCACATAATTATGCCAAAACACCATTTACATTGGCCAATTCACAGTTTATACATCACTTATATTTGCTGATGTTTTGGATTTTTGTCCCAGCATATACGGTTGAAGTGCTATCTGATATGGACTGGCTGTAAAATAACACATTCCAGGAGTAGATTCAATATGTTTTATTCACACAGACTTTTGTAGCACTAAACAATGATGTTAGGATTGTGCCGAATGATGCAACTGTGGCAAAGTGTGACAAAATGGTGTGTCAAGATTATCACACAAACCCCCAAAGATCAAAATGCATAATAAATGAACAAGTCAATAGATTTTGAGAAAGGAAACCTCCCTGCGCCTTATGTAAATTTCAGATTTTCTATTGAAATACTCGTTTTGTTCAGTTATTATTTTCCATAAACTGATTGCCCGTTGATAAAACTGCATTACACAAAAGGAGAACATGTTCATATCTATTTTGTAATTACTTCTCACAACCCTTAGGCATATTCCTAGTTTGATTGTTGGACTTTAAAAAACGCTTTTTTTCCTTAGAGTGAAGCCTGGGTGGTCTGCCAATATCAAGTCAACCTGTGCTTTTTCATATTTGCGATAGATACATTGCTTTATTATTAGATCCAGACAGTACTCAGTAGTCTTGTGTACAAGAATGAAGGCTGTGCTCCACTTCTTTTTTCAGCAGTGAAAAAATATATATATAAAAAAGGGCTAAGTCTAAACCAGTATTCTGATCATTGTTAAAAGATATTTTAAATGAAATAATTGCTAATAGTATATAGATAGTCAAGGGAACTATAGGAGGAAAGTTGTTTAAGAATTTTGTTCCTCAAAGCTCAAGAAACATGCTTGTTTTTGTCTGGCTGGCTGTCATTAACATTTTTAGGAAGGCAAAGCTTGTTCTGGCTTCTGAAAGTTGTGAAAAGCGCTTCTAAATACATCATGGTTAGGTGTTTAGGAGACTCAGAAAGTTATGTTTTAAGATGATAAAAAAATTGTGTTAATGTTAATACTTAACATTTTCTGATTTAAGGTGAGGTTGTCCTTTCCCCTATAGGACTGTATGATATCTCTGATCCAATACAAGCCCTGCAGATGAAACATTTGATTCTCCTCCAGCACCAGAGGACATATGGTGTCATGGTCTGTGTCAGTTCAGCTCAATTAAATGATTATCTGGCCCTATCTGTTTACACGGGCCTTCACAGTGCTCCAGGCCCAAAAGGAACCACATGAGACGGGCTTGTGTGGTCCACTTTGATGCAGACCTTTATTTATTACAAATCAAAAACTTGGACATTTTTAGAGATTTGTATGTGCGACCACTAAAATGATTGCTTCAGAAATGGCAATCATGGCAATTGCAATATTATATGAAAAATTAGATGATGTTTCTGTGGTAATATAACCAGACGTAGCTAGTACTCAAATACATTTACTTCAGTAACCTTTTGTTAAATTGTACTTAAATTGATACCTCTTCCCTTTATGAATAATTTTAAATGACGAAAATGAAACCTAACACTGCTTCAAATTAGATCAACATAAAAAGTCCACTTCTTTTTACTTTAACTTGAGTAATGTTTAAGACTAACATTTATTCTTGAATATTCTACCCACCTAAAAATATAGCATACAGTATGTCAACAGTTTTACACAAAAATCCTCGTCCTTCATCACAGTGACCTTGCCATACAATATACCTTTTTGCATAGTAGATTCACGGTACTTTAAAGTAGCTACGAGGATCTTGCTTTAAGCCGATTGTGAAAAGAGGAATGTAAAACCTATCCAACAGTTTCTTCCTCTACTTTTCTGATTTTATTGAAAACACACCCTTGGATGATCCTTCATATCCTGCCTATTAAAGCTGGTGCTGCAACTGCCACCAGAGAAACTGCAGCCAATTGTTTCCAGTCATTACAAGACGTAATGAGTCTCAGATAGATCGTTCTGATGTTCTTACTGCCCTTTGTACAAGTGTCCTTTTTCATAGTGACACATCTGCAAATTACACTTCTTATTTGTGTGCTAAAGTCACAATTTATCCTTCTAAAGTTCAATCGCTGGAGTCGCGCTGCAGAAATGACAATAAAAATCGACAATATATTGTATGACCTAGCTCGACTTTGAGCCAAACCCTGTTTCTGATTGAATTTTTCCATGGCATTGATCAGGAGCCACATGAGGCGTGCCACGGAGCTTTTCTGCTTCTAATTCCAGTTTGCCCAAAGCACCAGCTGCTGATGTCTGTGTGTTTATGCTGCTCTTCTTTTTCTTCTCCCAACCATGCTAACAATCAACTGAAGAATACTTGTGGCTTAGCATGGCGACATGTGCTGCCAGTTTGCCCATAAAGCGATCCAATAAAGCTTTTGTTAGGAGAGGACAGTTGTGCTCCATACTCCCTCGTGTTGCCTTTACGTCCTTTTCCTGCTTTTATTTCTTTACTCGTAAAAAAGTCGTCCAAGGGTTTGAAATGCCGCTCATTAATTAGGCTAAAAAGGAAAGGACAGCAGTGGTAAAACAAAAGGAAACGCTGAAAGTAATTGGACTGTTTACAACTCCGAAAAGTTGGGACGCTGTTTGAAATGTAAATAAAGGCAGAAAGTAATTCTTCTCAAATAGCATAAATCTATCTTAATTAAGGCAGAACAATAACTTTGAAACACAGATATTTTCTTTTGTTTGTGAAAGTAAGAAAAAGGTCAGATTAATCACACAGAATGTAGACTGTGATGTATTTGATTATTTTGAATATTTGGTCTGAGTCAGAGTATTGTAATGAGACCATTGTTCACACACTGTAGAACTGTAGGTTTATTGAAATTAACTGAAATGTTTATCAGCTTGCATCAGTGCATATTTAATAGGCAAGACACTTAACTCATACAAACTTACAAACTTATACAAACTTATATTGGTGGAAATAAAAGAATAGACAAAATCATTCAATACATATTTGTGAATTGAATATGTTATTTTAGTTGCATTTTAGATAAACAAAAAAGATGTTTTCTGTGGAGGTCAGAGGTTGACAATCTTTCTTTTTCTTCTTTACACATATCAGCATTCTACTATTTCTTGTATTTCTGCCTAATTTTGTACTAGACCTTGTGTCCGTTCCAAGTGGTTAATGAATCCGCGATCACTTTAAGACATTACAGCACAGATAAAAATAAACAACAGCCCTTATGAGGATTGGGCAATAATAAATATAACCCCAATCAAAGTTAATGATGTTCTATAAAGAGCTTTTATTGACAGAGAAAGCGAGACAACAACTGTCACCACGGCAGTATTTAGAGAGGAGATAATGTATGAGACGCCCCGCTTGGTGGCATTTATCACCTTGCAAATGGCAGGAATGAAAGCCTGTCAAAGATATGTGCCTGAGAAAAATATTACACCTTCTATATGCAGTTTGTACTTTGTTTTGATCATATAGTTCAAAGGTAAAAGACTGGTGATTATATTTTCTGCAAGATGTATGAAACAGTTATTAGGCCAGTGGGAGTGCATCTGAAAGTTGAAATGCTGCATGTGTCTCTTACTTAAACTGACCTGAAAATCTGTACTATACACCTTATACTCTTAGATAAAATAAAGTTACTGCTGTACTTTTTAAAGGATTTTTATGGACCACAGCAGAAAACACAAGGCAGGAAGTGAGTTTTGGGTGTGTTTGTTCAATCAAACATTCTGCTTGTTTTTAGAGACGACTACAGGCAGACCTATTGTGTTTCTATCTGTTACGTAGTTCTAATTTATGGATCATTGTTATTTTTGGACATTTTAAATATTTACTTACAATGACAATTAACCTTTTTTCTGTACCAAATGACCCAAATATACACGAATACTTGATAACTGACAAATAGAAACAACTATGAGATTGTTAGTCAGAAGGTCCCAAATGTTGATTTAAATGGTCTTTTTTATGTAGCACTTTTCCACCTTTTAAGACACTCAAAGCGCTTTACAATCAAGGATCCACTTACCCAGTTTACACAGACACTGAGGCAATGTGAGTTAAGTGTTTTGCCCAAGAAGGACAGCCCACTATTGATGTCCCACTGTGGCACCTGGTGTTGCTTTGGTCTCCCATCCAAGTACTAACCAGGCCCTAACTTACTTAGCTTCTGACACCTGACGGGATCAGACTTTAACAAATGGTATGGCCACACATGAGGTAGAATAGTTTTTTTTAAGTGCTCAGTAGTCTGGTTTAAATGCATTTGAAAACACTCCAGGTGGAAATGATAGACTAAGATTAGGCACTTGTTAGTTCTGTGTATGCTACTTGTGACCTAGAAAATTACCCCTAACCTTTTGAGGGCGTGTCACTGTCTCCCTTCGATCTTCTTACTTTGCGCAAAAGTAAGTGTTTATGGAAGTGAGTCATAAAGCTCTTCTCGTAAACAGCTCATAGGGATTTTCTCCAGCTCATATTCAGATAGGGCTTAGCAACTTTTTGGACCACTCCGCAACTTTCTCTATTACATCAGTGTCTCGGCACTTGGAGATGACCTCTCTAACCGGACTGTCCTAAATTATAAGTGCCAAAATAATACCTGTTTACAAGATGGCCAGCCTTTTATCCACACGTCACTAGAGGCGCTAGGTCTTCAAAGGGCCTGTATCGGTTAAGATTTTGTAACTGAGAGAGTAAGTTAGAGACAGAGATTCAATGGGAACCACATGGAAACATTTATTCAGGAAAAAACATTAGATGAAGAGAGCTAGACAACAAATATTTAGTGCTAAAATGTAAATGAATATTTTCCATAAATGCTAATACCTTTGCTGCTCTAGCTTGCTGTCTGATGGCTTCTTTTTTGTTGTTGGGGTTGGAAACATATTATTTTTCCACTTTAATAGTAAATCTCTCTGCAGTGACTGTCAACAGCTCTCCACTGTTTTCTCTTTCAGATGTTTTGTCCTTGCTTGAGCGGCCTGTGCATTCAGAGCTGCAATAAAAGGATGTGCACAAAACTTTGATGACATTTACTGATACAAACTGGAGATTGTTTTGCCAAGGACTATTGAAAAAACCTTTTACCACAGCCACATCCAATTGTGCTTAGTAAAAATGTAGTGTGCAGTTTTAAGAAGGACCTCCGCAATAGTTAAGTAGAGGGCTGCAGAGTTTGAGTTTCTGGGTTTTGGGTTCAGTAGATGCCAAAAGGGTAAAAGTGGAAGTGTGGAGAGGGTAGTGTGCTCAGAACGGACAACTGTTTCAACCATCAAGTGTTACTGCATTTGTCAGCTCCATCAAGGTCTAGTCGCCACACAAATGAATAAATGAAATTTCTTTAAATGTTAGTGTTTCAGTTCCCACCATTTACCATCATCACCAAAAAGATGATATATTTTTACAAACATTACTGTGCCTCTTGGTTACTTACAACATGTAAATTTCAATAAAAGTAAATACTAATATCAAACCTATGGATCTGTATTGTCCAGAACTATTAGAGGTGGGACCAGGTCTTGTCTTGTAAGTCTCATCTCAAGTCTTAGACTTCAAGTCCAGATCAAGTCCCAGGTCAATGCCCCACAACGTATGAACAAAACCTCTACCATACCATCTGTCTCATTTCTGAAACCTCAGGCTCAAATTTGAGAATTTTTAATTGTATTGCTATTTTTTTGTCAAGGAATTGTTTTATAAATCACAAACTAACTTTGAAAATGACACAGGAAGCATTTTTGTACATACATTTTATAAAATGGACTCCTGCGGTCACAAGTAAGACATGGGGAGGGACATGTGCCAGTTTGCTAATGTAATTATTTTTGAAGAGAAGCCTTGGTCATCTCAATTTATTGAGCTCCAAATCGAGTCCCAAGTCTTTATCTATTGTGAAGTCTCACTCCTGTTGTACACTGCGTTAGTTCTTCAAGACTTAGAAAGTGCATTAGACCAATGCACTGACCTTGGAGCAGTTGGTCGTAGGTCCGGGACTCGCACGGGTGTGAGGAAAGAATCCGTAGAGTTTATTTTTCCTGGAGGCCACAGCAGTCTGATGTGGCTTTCAAGTCATAATAGGGCATTCTTGCTGGAATCCGCATGAATTTGCGTGACTATGGGCAAATACAGACCTCAGTGGACTGAATCTGGTGTACAAGGCACTTCGCAAGAAACCCTCCTTGCAGTTAGTGTCTGGGAGGCGTCAAGTCATCAAATAGTGACTCAAGCCTGACTCAAGTCCTCACCTCTAACAACCTAAAACACTGTCTTGGATTTTTTTTAACTATGTAAAGCAGTGATTTTGAATTTGTTATGAATGTTTAATCATTTCCTATCCGAGCATGCATTTTGCTTATTTGTATTCTCAAACTCAATTGAATCTCTATCCATCTACTCGTAAACGATGAGAGATTCAAGGGAAAGAAGAGGCATGGATTGAATGTGGTCTGCAGAGGATTTCAGCAGCTCCCAGCCATCATTGAGATTCTGGTATCTCTGCTAATTTCCATCAGCATGACAGAGAAAAGAGAACGGCAACAACAAGCCGCTTTCATCATCTGTGACTTTTGTTTCAGTGCCTGGTGCGCAGCATTAACTCACAGCCTATCTCAAAGCACTCAAACAATTTCTTCAATGCAATGAGTTTCATGGATTAAAATGTAATTTTCTGCTGTTGATGAAAATTCATTCTGTATAAACATGAGCGTGTTTATTGAGTTAGTGTTTGGGAGATTGGGGAATGGCTTTAAAGCATTTGCCACCAGCACCTCATTTGTAGACAGGCTATGTGATGTTTGCTTATTGACTGCTGCTCGTCTGAGGAATGATAGCATTTGCTAATTTCATTTTGATATGCACGTAACTGAATTTCTGTCAAGCTGTGCCGATATTTACTGCCTTGGAAGAAATCTTTACCTCAATAGTACTTGCATTTGTGGTATAATTAGATATTCTTAAATGACCCATGCCATTAAAATCAGACTTGCCATTAACAAGAGTGCTGGCTAATGGCTAAATTGGTCTGAAATGGCTGTTATATTAAAAATAAATATAGTTGTCAGAAGATTCAAAAATCAGATACCACTCCATGCTGAAGCTATACTTCTTGAGCAAGTATCAATACTAAAAATGACATGACAGAACACAAATTGTAATTTCCAACACATATACAAGTGTTGGAAATGTTAATATTGTATAGAACCCTGACTCAAAAAAGAACAAATATATTGAGTAAGGCTTAAAATTAAAAAAAAAAAAAAAAAAAAAAATCATATTTCCAGCTGAATACTTAAATATTTTTTTAGTGTTAATTCCACATTGTCATTGGAAATTCTTCCTGTATATCTGCAAACATCCACTGGGCTGCATAAGAATGGAGCTGTGAGTGCTGTGACATGCCTAACAAATGCAGACATAAGTCCATACGTTGACTATTCCCTCATTAGGTCTTGTTCACTATGGAGCAGTGAGAGTGAGCTTCACTGTGAGGCTGCTGCTGTAGTGTGCTGCTGTCAGAGCACAGTGAGCTGTATCTGTCAAAAACACTATATCTGTCGATGCTCAAGATAGTGCATATAGTAATGTACATGTTAGCTTTCAACACGCTCTCTTTATAGAAATGTGCATGTTTTAATATTCATAATCATCCCACGTATATGGAAAAAGTAAAGTACAATATTTGCTTTCCTATTCTATAACTCTTCTGTGAAAAATGTAAAAAAGAAATATTTGACTCAGCTGTAGTTCCCTCTTTATATGGTTTGTTTATTCTATTGACCTGGAATATGTATATGATCGCAAGATACTCAGACATTTTAATGGCATCTACCTAAATCTGCTTTTACCATTTTTCTTTTCACATTTGAACTTTTTGCAGAAATGACAAAATGTAATGTAACCGATATACAGTATGTTTACTGGATATCAAACTTGTTGAATTTCTAATAGTTTTTTTCCAGCCTGACATTGCTGATTGTAATTGAGTGTTCCTTAAAAAGACTGAGCTAAAACAAATAGCTGATTCAGATGCACAGGGTGTGTGTGGTAGACCCCCACTCTGAGGCTTTTAGCTAGTTATGGATAAGGTAATTGATCGCCCAGCCAGGTCAAACCTCTAACCTTCTGGTGATACTTTATCGATTGGACTTTTAGCAGCGACTTTGAGCCTTGAACATAAATTAACACTTGCTGACGTGCAAACTCAATCCTGAATTAGAAAGGGCTCGGGCGTGTTAAGTAATGACAGCTCCGTGGCAGCCATTTTGAAAGTCATAACAGCGTGTATTAAATATTTAAGTGGCCGAGGGGGGCTGAAAGGTTTCTAAGTGTTACCACTCTGGTCTGAGTATTGACTTATGTCCTGCTTAATGTTGGAACCAGCACAGTGTTTGACAACGCTGGTGCAGGAAGAAAATCTGATAAGCAAGCCACTCCAATCAGAAATGTAATACTGTATGCCCCACACATTTGGCCCCCATTAAAAAGTGAATGTGGAGAGAGCCACAGCCAAGTGAGAATTGAGTTACAAACAACTGACTGTACAGCTTTATTTTATCATAATCACATCCATCTTTTGATGTGATGTCTAGACGTGGGCGAGACACGGCAGACAAAATGAGACACTAACAGGTTAATATGAACAGATAGAGATTGAAAAAGCTTTGTTTAAATTATTAAGAAACTACACAGCTGTACAATATTTTGATCATGGGTAGAATCATACAAGGCCTGCCCTAGTTGTTCACTGTCTTATGCCATTTTCTTTCTTTTAATCTGCCTGGACTGTTACAAAAAATAAAGTACTTCTTCAATACTTCATTCTTTACAAGGGAAATTCCTGAAAAATATAGAATTTAATACACACATTTGGATTCTATGTGCTCTTGGGAACATTTTATATACGTTACATAGATTGTTTCATGAAGCCTGATCGTAACCTTAACCTTACTACTAATTCTGTATTAACCTAAGCCTCTGATCCTATAACCCTTTTATCAACCCAGTGGCCATGAATCCTTTTAACGGGACATTCAACTTTCATCAGGTTGTTAGTCTTGGTTTAAGCCAGGCAGTCTTTTCACATTGGTAGTTGATTCCTGCATGTTTGAGTATTTCTACTGAATTGTTCTTAGGCTTTAGTGCTGAAAAAAGACACATTTTGCCTACCACCTATCCCCACCTACATCCGTGCTTTTGTTACGGTGAAATTACATTATGAAACGGTGGGGCTTATCAGTTCTGTGTTTCTGTGTATCATTTCTGATTTTTTAACATAAAGCATGGCGAAGCAAAAATGTACAATTATGACACTGTACATATCTTTTACTGTTCTCCTGGAAAAAACACATGTCCCTTTTAAGCCATGTAGTTAATAAGTTAAAAATCTTTGTATCAATTATGTCAACAGAATTAATCAATAAATTTAAACTTAACTGAATTTCCTTATTTCTATATGAAAACGTGCATAATAATAGAAATTTGCAATACATGTTCTTTACATTTAAGTAAATAAATGTCTGCAGAAGTTTTACATTGATAGCTATTTTCCCCATTGCCTGCAGTGTGTAAAGAATGTGGTGTAAGAGCTCTTGCACTGAGTAGAGAAAGTTTGAACAGCCGAGCACTAGTGAAAGTACACACTCCAGGGGACAAGTGCCTGACACTAGTTTACATGCCCAAGACCAAATAGCTCAGTTGTTAAAGGGAAGCTGGGACGTCTCTCAGGAGGAATCAGATCCACCCTTACCTTACATCGGCATCACTGGCCTATCCATCTCTCTGACAGCTCGGGGCCATCAGGTGCCAAGGGCTGCGACATGCCTGACACCGGAGCGTGCACTAACACACACACACGCATTACAGGAGCTTCGGGATGACACCCCCTTGACCCATGCTGCATCTGAGAAAGAGGGGGGCACAAACTCGATCTCGGTGCACAGCTTGGGGGGTCGAAGGCAGGAAGGAACGTACCGGGGGCCCTTTCACTTAAGCTGATCTGTTCCATGCAGCCCACTGACACTTACATATGAGGTCAGGATCGTAAAATGCCAGAATGTACAGTTGCTGGGCTTGCAGGGGGCGGATGCATGGCCCCCTGATTGCATGATTGGGGGTTGGGTAGTCCAGGCCTATTTGTATCTGGGCTGCGCTGACATGTTTGGGTGTTTGTGAGCTTGCTTTACCGGTCATGTCACTGGCGGTTCGGCTATGTGGCAGGAGGTTTACAGGGAAGGTGACCCCGCTTTTCGAATGTGACATTTGGTGAATGAAAGCAGCATGGCTTTAAGTACATTCTGTTTCTGAGAATGTATATGTCCTAATGTTTACATGTGTGGGCGGTGGTGAAAGCAGAAGGCAGAGCTGAAACTAATCATGTGCCTTCATTCAGATTTCTTCTGTATGTATGTGGGGCTCGTTGGTAATGAAATATCCATATGTGACACAGCGAGCATGACTGACTTGTGTGTCCTTCCACTGAGAGGCTGCCAGTAAGAAAACATATTCATGCAACGTTCAACACCAAGAAAACACACATTTTTTGTATACTGTAACTAGAAACTGTTAAAGGGGACCTATTGTGGTTTTTTTTAATATTTAGTAAGAATCTAGAACATACACAGATCAGTAATTTACCTTTTGTTCATTGTAAAACACAAAATTGATCTAAAACAACTTAAAATTAGAAACAGCTCTACTGACTTCCTGTTCAAAACTGCAGATTTGATAAGATTAGTAAAATGTAACTGGAAAAAGCAACAGATTTTTAAAAACACTTTTTTATTGTTGGAAAGTGAATATGGGACAGTACTGAACCATATAAGCCTCACTTTGAGTAATAATCTTTTTAAACATACCAAGTAAATACGGGAAAATGGGAGGGGATAGGTGGTAGGTGAGAACGGGGATTTCTGAGCACTTGAGCTGCAGCTGAAGAACAACACAAGATTACTCAACATGCATGAATCAATTCAAATAACTTTGAGTAAACTAATGATGAAGGGAAGGCCATCATAACAAGGTTAAAAACTTAGAAAAGTGAATTTGACATAATAGGTCCCCTTCAATATTTGTAGCCAGAATCATTTGGTTGGGCATCTTGCATTGTTCAAACAGAATTGTACACAATTTGAATTTGCACATGCTTCACAAGAAATGTTCAAAGATGCTGGTTTTGCAAAAAAAAAAAAAAAAAAAAAAAAATCTACATTTGCATCAACTGCATCATAACTTTTGATTTGCCATGAAGATAAAGTTTTGTCCCTATCCAAAAGACAATGTTTAGTAAGCCCCTTTCCTCTTCTAAGAAAAGTCAATGTGTCTGTTTATGTCCATTTACATAATATTATTCACAGATATTCCAATTGTTAGCTACAATATTTTATTTAATCTTACATTTTATTTTTTAACTCTTGTGTCTGAGGTAGAGAGAATTCCTAGTTCCAAGTCCTCTAAAAGCGTTTTCGCACATGAAAGTGCCAAGAACCAGGTATCAGGAACACTTCTACACCCCTTCTTTCACGGGGACCATTCTACCCAAGGAACAAGTACCTGCTAGCATTCGCACTGCTGAATAGATCAACCAGGGAACATTTGGTGACGTCAGCCGCTGGAAGGTGTGCTAAAATACAGTTGAGGATGGGAAATAATTTGCTGTTTTTTCTGTTTGCCCCACTCCGGCATCAACAATGTCATGTATAACGTTGCTGCGTCACTGAAAGGTTCTCAGTTTGAGGGAAAAGTACTTCCCCAATTGGCTGCCCTGGTTCCTGGTCCTTCTTATGTGGGGAAAAAGTTTCTACAGTGCGAAAACGCCTTAAGTGTAGCTTCAGTCCCTAGTTTTTGGTCTGGGTGAAACTACATGAAGTGGGGACTGGAACTACAAAGGTTTCTGCAAAAAATACCCCATGTTTTGACTGTCATTTATGCCCCTCTATATGCTACAGATAGATGTTCAGCATTTGAGCAAATATACTTATACTGTATACTGTATTCAAATTTACCAATGTACATTAAAAGCATTTCAAAAGTGGCATTCTTGAATTTTTGACAAGATCATCTTTGCTTGTTGGTGAAGAATGAAACATAAGATTTTTCACAAACGCAGTAATAACTTTGACCTTTACCATTTACATGCAAGATTATTCATGAAAGCTTTGTTAAACTGCCAACCCAAAACCTTTTTATAAATGATCAAACTATTGTCAATACCACTGTGTTAATGGGCAATCAATGTGTCTGCACAAGTCTTCTATTTCTGAGAGGCACATTTTACTGAGCAGCAAATTGACCAAACCGTTACAGCTAGTCCTCAGAAATAATGCTCATAAAAAGCCCTGTCACAGAACGGTGAGTGAACATTTTTTGACACAATCAAAATTCTGCAGAACAGCATCAAAAACAGCCTCCTCTTTGTGGATTCATTTCCTTGTGACGTTCTCACCAATCATTTTCTGCACATTTTTTCCTTCCTCTTTGTATGCCGATGGAGGCGGATGGTGACGACGGGACGGCTTGGATCTTTAATAGATTTGTCTTGGGCAGCACAAAGGGAGGAGGAATCGTTGTTAACATTATAAAGTATCGATCGTTTCAAGTCCATTTCCCAAGGCCCTGTCAGACAGAAGCTATTACTCAGAGCAGTCAGAGCCCCCCACCTTGTACACCCCCCCCCCCTCTTTCTTATACGTCTTTTGTGACAATGGCTGTCCACAACATTTCACTTGGTTCATTTTGTGTGACCCCCTGAACCCTGCTTGTTTCCTACTCCTCCACTTTACTCACACGTCAAGTGTAAACATCTGGTACATAAACAAAAGGGAAGTTTACATTCACCTAAATATTCCAGTCCGCTGCTGCTAAAGGTCAGAGGTCGTGTATACAAAAGTGACAGAATCCATCTTTCTTTCTTTTTCAGCACTTCATCACTAAATTCTATATGACAAAAGACTAAACAGTGTGTTTCATTCTATTTTGTGTATATTTTTACTGCCGGCAAAGTTAGTGCAGTTTACTTTACTTGGAAAATATTTATTAAGAAAGATTGTAATTGCTCATACAAAGTCATTTGAAACAGAACATTTAGATTTGATGATGACACTAATGAAAAAAGGTTTTGTTTTTGTTCTAATAATTCACTACCACAAACATTAACAAAATATTTTTACTCACTGTGACTGTTAAAAACTACATTCACTTACTCTGGATTATTGGTGCGACTCTCTCATCCACTCTGAACTCAATCCTTTGTTTTGTCATGCTCCATTTATTGTTTCTACTCTATGTAAAATGCAAGCAACAATTTATCAATCAAAAACAGTTAAGCACATTTTACTGTATTGAGTAGCAGGGGTTACTTTACATTGGCAAAAGTATTCCTGGAGCAGAAAACCTAAAACTGAGACCTGACATTTGTGCGTGTTTATGCAGGGGAATTTGATATTACAAAGAACAGTGGTAAGTCAAACAATTGTTACTTTTGAAGTGCAGTATTTGTCTTTGGCATAGTAGATTACCTTTTACTATATTTTTGGAAGCTTAGCAGCTTGGGGGTGGTTCGTACAGTACAGTTCTTGAGAGATAAGAGATCACTACAGTAGTTCAAGGGGCTATTCCTAATGCCTTGCATTATTTTATTAATTTGCTGCAGGGCACCTGAAACTTACTTCCAATACATGGGATCAGTTGAATAATGCATTGTCAAACTCCTTTAATTAGTTTATTGATTTAGATGATATCAATAGAAAGAAACCTAATTGCAGACAACAGTCACTCGCTCAATAATCTAATAACATATTAACATATTATGATGTGATATTTTGTGGTGTCTGTAAACTTCTCCAGCAGACTGGAGATCAGAGTGTTGGAGTAGCAAATAGCTCTCAGCTGTAGGACTGTGCAGGCGGGTTGGAACTGACAGGCTTGAAAAGTCCAAAGACAATGGGCTTCAGAGGAGATGTCTAACCCAATCCACACTGCAATGGATCTCACTGGAAGTTAATGAGATGAGATTGTTACTCGGCAACACCCATGACCTTGTTTAAAGCCAGTATGTGTAGGCTGTGCCTAGCTGTTCGGACATTTGAAAGTTAACAATATATTTAAATGTGCGTGTTGCCTTTAAAACAAAGAAATCACTCGGCTTCCTTTGCCTGATCAGTCACACCTGGCCATACCAATTGTCTTGGCCTCATGACCTCTTGAAGATTGATGAGCAGTGATACCCTTGGGTCAAGAAAGATACTAACTCTGCCACCACATTGCCGCTGAAAACTGAGAAATGATCATTAGGTTGAAACTGCACACTGCAAGTGTGACATTTTTTAACAGTTATATATGGAGTTTAATCAATTTCTGTCAAAGACTTAGATATTGTCCAACATAATTGTATAATAATGACGTTATGGTAACAAAGCACCAACACATTTGCTACTAATTGACTCATTAGTTGCTTTTTCTGGGTGAAAAGAAAAGGCCAGCTGGACTTTTGATGTTAGCCTCTATAAAGCAGCTTTTTAAGTCTGAGGCAAATAAAAGAGGACCTTTACATTGGCCTGCTCCACTGATCCCTGAACACTACGTACTTCCCTTGGCTGTCGTTCAAGCTAAACATTAAGTTAGCATGCTTGTTATGGCTTCATTGCAAGGTATTTTTGGCAGTGCTTGGAAAATGCTTTTGTTGCACATTGAACTTGAGATTTTTTATAGGCAGTTGTTTTATTGAGACGGTTGTTTCTTCATTCAGAGATACCATGCCTTTGCACACATTCCAGTTTAGAGTCAATTAATCTAAAAGAAGGACACAGAAGCAGTCACCCTTTGTGGACTACATTCTTTCTGGGCTGAAAGCTTACAAAAGGCTCATTGAGTGTACAGCAGTGTCATACAGGGACAATAGTAATGCCTTGAACTCACAATATGGATCCTGTGTGCCAGTGAAAAGCATCTTTGTGCTGTGAATGCAACAAGCAGGTAAAGCCACTATAGCAGGGCTTAAAGTTCTCAGTCACTGTGACGGATTTCATCAATTAAAAAATATACAGGAACCATTTCTTTAGTGTTGTTTTCTTAAACGTTTATATGAGTTATATACTGTATCTAACATGGCCGTCAGGCGTTTTGTCATTTATTCAGTTTAGTTTTTCTATTTAGTAACATATCATATAATATGGCCTAGAGCTGCACTGTATATAATCTGAAGAATTCTTCTAAAATCCACCAAATGCAGGAAATTACTTCTGTTTTACGCAAAGTTTCCAGGAAGAACACCCCTTTTATGCAAGAATTTATCCTATATACATTTCTCATCTCAACTCAAAATTTCTCATCTCAAGTTTCTCCTTATTACATTGATCTCAATTATCATAGCTAATCTGTAAATGTATTATCACTAGATCAGACCTATTTCCTTAAAACATAGATGTCATGTTATTACGAATAAAATGCAACTGAAATTTTAACTGCGAAAAATTTTCAGTCAAATAATTTTTTTTTTGCTTTAACCCTGCACTATAGTCATGGTAAAGTGCTATAATCATTGTTAGTTTGTGAACAACTAAATCAATTTAAGCCAGACTTGTCAGAGTTTATGATTAGTTTTATGATTCAGGGAAAGTGTGTATGTAATGCATAAGCAGCTCTGCAATTGCTTAGGCCTACAACAATGGAGGCACATACTGTAGTGAGCAGTGCCCGGCCCAAAGAACATAAACATACATCAACATAACATAAACAAGTTAAAATGAGGTGTCCAGAGCTCCACAAACAAGAATGTGCTACTCTAAAACCTAGTTTATTTTACAGAAAAATACCAGTCCGAGTTTTGTGTAGCAGCCTATTTCAATTCTAGATCGCGTCTAAATGGCAGCACAATGTCAGAAATTACACAGAATGCATTCAGATTTCATTGAAAAAAAAACCCTCAAACCTCCTTTACTGTAACATTTTAAAATCAACACATTGCCCCTCCAGAGATACTGAATTATTTTTCTTCCTGGTTTGGTTTGCTTTTTAATTAAAATATTTGCTACTATAATACAAAGCTTACAAAAAATAAAGGAAATATTAAGGCAACCTAGAAAACTTTAAACAGAGTATCAAGACCAAATGCACAACCTAACCTATAATACTGAGTTCAATGCTAGTAAAGGTATTGCTAATGAAAAGGTTTTTATATTATTAATGTAGAAGTCAAAATAGATAAATTCATGAATATGCCCCACCTAAAACCAAATAGTTTGCAAAGCAGAATTGTGCAATCTGTATTCCTTGTAGTAATTTGTGAAAATGAACTCTTATCCATTGTACAAAAATGTAGACATCAGTAGACAGTGATGGTTCAGACATGTCTATCAGATTGCTTCATCAAATCATTGACTTTGATTTGTAATTTGTCCATACAATCTGGTCAAAAATGGTTTGCTGAAAAAAATAAAGTTTTTTTTTTATATAAAAACAAACTTATTTGTGAGAATCAATGTGGATTTAGATCTCGAAGATCTACAAATGTCTCTTTAATAGATTTGATAGAGAAAACTATCAATTCATCTGACAAGAATCAATACACGATTGGCGTCTTCATTGATTAGCAAAAAGATGTCAGAGATTGTATTATCAAAATTCTGTAGTAATGGAATAAGGAGGCCTGTCCACAAAGTACGTTTTAATGTACAAAATTCACAGTGTACATAGGTTAATTGTTGAGTTCCACAAGGATCTGTTTTAGGGCCATTGTTTTTTTTTGTTTTTTTTTTTGTTTTTTTATCAATGACCTCTATGAATCCTCAAAAAAGTTCAAATTATTGTTGTTTGCATATGATACAAATATTTGTCTTTCTTGGAAGAACTTAACAGCACTTGTAAGCGTGTATATGAGAAGATGGTGAAAGATAGACTGGTTCATTGAGTTGTCTTTGAATTGTGCTTTATATTACAAAAAGGCAACACCTGGAAGTTAATTTTAAAAGGGATTTAGAGGACATGCAAATAATCAGTTTTTTTTTTTTTTTTTTTTTGTTTTTTTGTCTAACCAGTTAAAGTTGTATGATTTAGTTGATCTAAAGATTGGATAAACTCTGCTGAGGACAAAACAAAGAACTTTGCTTCGCCAAACCTGGTTTTGTAAGGACGACATTAAACAAAATGCATCTCTGTACAGTATATGAAGTTAAGCTCTGGAATAAATTAGGTTATGACTTTAAGTGTTGCAATAGTGTTTTCACATTTAGGTAAAAGTAGAAGGTGGTGAACTATGTTAACATGGAAAATGATTAAGAAAAAGAAATGTAAAAATAAATACATAAATAATAATAATAAAAAAACATAAGTAAATATATATATATTTATTTTATTATTTTTTTTAAGATAACCCAGTAAACTCCCACAAACACATTTCAAACACAACGCAATAGCACAACGTAATCCTAAATTTATTCCTAAACTTAGTCGTACAATTGTGTCTAAGCTTGACAGATTAACCTAAACAATGTTAGCTTGTCTTGATAAGGGGCACATCTCGACACCACACCAGGCCTGCTTACGGTTTTGTCCAAAGCACTCCTGCGTGTTATTGAGTGATGTACTATAATCAGTGTGATGTTTCATCTGCTTATAACCCGTTATTGCATACAGTCACCACATAAATACTCACTATAAGTCAGTGGGACACCTCTGTGGCACTGGAGCATTGAGATAAACCTGCATCATTGTGTTATTTGCACAGAGCTTTGTGGATATTCATCAGCAGGTGTTTGTGAATTAATGAGTTTGTTTAGTCTGAAGAGAAAAGAGGAGGAGGAAGCCTTTTACAGAATAGGGTCAGACGTCTCACCAACTAATTAAACAGTGTATCAAATGCAGCTAAAAACAAAGCACCCTGATTACATTTTGCTAACGCGATGCTTCAACCTTGCATGTATCTACCTAATTCCTCTTAACTTTTTTCTTGCAGCTTGACAGAAGAGACAGTTAATTGTGTCCATTTGAATATGTCTGTAAATTGGCAAAATTATTTTGATCTCTACAGTATTTGTAGAAATGTCAAAAAGAGTAGCATACACATCAAAATTACAGTTATGAAAGGTTTTTAGTGAGGCAGCTGTTTTTCAGAAAGTCAGAGATTACAACAACTAAACAAGTCAAGGATAATTTTTAAGAATATTGTAACATGAAGTATTGCAGTTTTATATACCATCCTACTCTGACCATCCTCTGAGCACTGCACTGGTCTGCACTTGAGTGAGGCATTATAATAACTGAAGGAAATAGGCCTTCTTGAGAAACTTTCGTCGAGCTGTCAGAAGCAGAAGATTAATGCCCGGCCAAACTCTCGAGGGACCGGACCCTCTCCTCTGGCGCTCTCCGTTACTCACTTCTTTAACCCCTCCTCCTCCTGTCTCTCGTCATCTCTAAAGTGCTAACAATGGCAGGTCCCACAAATAAAAGATCCATTAACACAACAGCTCCGAATGACACACACTTTCAAATTCTGTCTGCTTAATATTCTGGCATTTGACTGCTCAGCCTGGGAGGTTGTTTTGGATGCTTTGTAAATGCAGAGTTGGCGATTCATATACAAAAGCTCATAGAAAGCTTTGATTTCTCACCCTATTTTTGCAGGTCAAATTTAACCAACTTTGTGTATATGTGCATTAATTATTTCTCACTACATGTAACTCTAGGTTCATTTTTTATTTCTGGTTTATAATCGGGAATAGGCAAATCCCTTTGCACTATGAATGGCTTAAGTTTTCACAAAAGATTAAGTGTAATTCTTCATTCATCCTGGAGCTGTTTACTATAAAGTTTTGAATATTTTCAGTCAAGTGAATGATTGAAAATGACTATTAGATTCTATTTGAAAAGTCTACATTTCATATGACCTTTGACACTTTCTTATTCTTCTTGCTTAGGGCACAACTGCTTTTAATTGTCTACCTACATGTTGGTTGGCTCACCTTCTTAAACTCTTCTGCTGTTGCTCCGTAAATATTTTTTTACCCAAATTCTAGATCTTAGCCAATGGGTCTATAAAGCTAGCTAAATGTTACCTTAGGTTCTCAGTAACAGTACATTCACCTTGCCTGAATAGCTCAGGCAAAAAGTCAGTCTAAAAAGTTCTTAAAGACCTGGCTAAACTCTGGACGTATTTTCTGGGCACTGAAATAATCACTACAAGCATGCTATAATCTGACAATTGATTTTGCAGGTGTCTTGGTGATTAATAGAGATTGGAATGACTTCCCCCAAGCGGACTAAGATGTTTATTTTGTGATTGGCAGGTCAGAGGTCATGAAGGTTACAGGTCAGAGTGGATGGCACACACAACCCGTAACCATAGAGTTCCCAGACTTCTTATTGCAGTTTTCCCTTTTTTTTGCTAAATTGCTGTTTAAATAAAGTTCAAAATAAAATCATTGTCCTTTAAAGTCATAATCCTTTTCACTTTGAAAAAATGCAGCATTTTGTTGTAGTGAACAACTATTAGCAACCTCACATCATGGGAATGTTGCTGGTTTCTTTCAGGAGCCACCTCATTGATTGACAAACTCCAATAATTACCCTGATATAAGTGAAGTTTGTTCTTTGAGTTTGATCCAGTGCCTCAGGGTGAGGGCAAGGTGCAGCTGGTCAGGAGTAGGCCTATAGGATTAGCCTGGTGTGCATATTTGAGTTTTGATAAACGTTTTCTCTCTGCTGCAACTGAAGATGCCATTTTAGATTGGCTCTGACCCAGTTCCTCGCTTTTTTAATTTGGCCTTCATCAGACTCAGATCTGTGCACTTTTCCATTTTCCTGCAGATATTACAACTTTTTCCCCCACCTAAATGTTTTATTGCTCCCTAATTATAGCAAATCCATCCTTCTAACACTCGGTGTAATGAAGAGCTCAGCAGTATTCCTCAGAGTCTGAAACAAGATCACTTCATCTTCTCCTGAACATTTTCTGTTTATGCCTACTGACATTACAAGACACAAGAAGACCTAAGTTCACCCTGCAGCAGAGATGTAGAGCAGATCAACCTCAGAGTTATTCCCTCATTCCCTCGCCTCCCCAGTCCCTCCCACTTTCCACTCTCTTCTTCCCAACTTTCTGAACGAAGCCGTAGAAGTCTCAGTGGGGTGCCCTCCATATCTCTGCTCTGTTCTGAAATCAGCCGGCCTCCTCGGGGAATGCCTGTTTGAACTTTCAAAATCAGAATTTGTAACGATGCCGAGCCAAGAGGGGGAAAAGAAGATACGGCCTTATAACAGAAGCGGACCGAGCGTGTGAGGAGGGGCCGGATCAAAAGCATGTCCTTTTGGGAGAAAAGATGAACCTCCAGAATCTCAGAAGACACTAGCAGCATTGTGGAACTTTGACTAGAGCATGTTGGTGACCTCGGTTTGTCATTTGCATTCAAAGCAGAACAAACAAGCATAAGATTTGAGTAAGTCTGCCCAGACCACCCTCACGTCCCCAAGCCATCCCGCTGACAACACAGACTGAAGCAAACATAAGAGACTTTTTGCAAACTTAATAAAAACTTCTGTAGTGCAAATTTTGACAGTCATACAATCAGGACCAGATTAAAGAGGTATGATACATGGATGATATTGCAATTGTTATGAAGAAATAACTAGTATATCATGTATATTTTTGCCTTTTGGTTAGTTTTGTTGTTCAGTCACATTTTGTCAGTGTTCAGAAGTACATTTTACATTCTGCATAAATACTGTTAAAATAACTTAAAATCAGTTTTCCTCCACCAGATACATTGCCACACTGTCTATTCAGAAGAACTTGAGTTCACACTGTTCCATCTACATCTACTGTAATAGTAGTATACAGTACTGTTTGTCAACAAAAATCCAGGAAGTTTATTAGTGTCTGATGCTGACTGCTAGCACTGTGGTTAGCATACTGACACAGCAGAACTGGTGAAAAAACGCTTCAAAACACATCATGGCATAACATTTTAAACTCAGAATGCATTATCTAAGTTAGGTAGGTAAAATATGTGGACTGTTGTAAAAAAAAAATATTAATAATTGATTATCATTTTTAACAAGTAATGTTTATTTGTTTGTTTATTTTGAATATTGATTAATCTACTGACTATTCTTTTGATTAGTAGCTGAGACACTTTGCTTTTAAAGTGATATCAAGCACTAAATCGACATTTTCAGTCCTTTTTTTGGGGGGGATATTTTAGTAAAGGCATATTAGCAACTTTCAGATTGAAAGACTCAAAAGTGTCCATCAGTGTGGATTGCATTTTTCTTCAAATAAATCACACTGCTTCTCTCCACTCTCACCCCATCCTTTCACCCTCTCCCTTACTCTTCCAGCATTGCCCAGTTTGCAACCTTGTCAGAAATGTGATTGTAAGGTAAAGTTTTAAGGATTAGAGAAACATTAAGAGAACAAGAAAATAACCATTTAAACCAGAATACAAACATGAACAGCTAAACACATCTGTTTGAGCCTTGATATGAACATAATTAGAAAGACCTGTGTTACATTTTTTATATTTCTTTCACATTCTAGCTGCTCAAAAGGTAAAGGCTGATTCTCCATATTCAATCCTTAATTTGGGCTGCAGCAGAGATCATTACCTTTTACCTCTTTTGAGTTTCTTTTTTACTCAGTGACACAAGTAGGTGTGACACAACAGGAGTTCCCAAGCTGACTTTCTGTACTCAGTCACGTTCTGCTACACATTTGTGTTGGCCAGGCCACAATGGCAGAAAGATGGAGACGACAGGGCTAATTGCACAGCTCGCAAAACGCACCGAGAGAAAGGAAAACAGTGCATTTTTCAGAACCCGGGCCTGCAGTAGACAGCCAATGGCGCTGACCCCAATATCACACCATATTTATTCTTCGAAAAACTAGCCGGTTCCACTGCACACTTTCTGGGCCATTGCAGTCTCACTTGTGCTAAAACATTGCCAAAACAAACTGTTAAACTAAGCCGTCGATCCTTTATGAAAAATTTGATCTAGGTGAAACTGGGTTGCTATCTGTGGAAAATGAAAAATGTTGACAGAATTGTTGGCACGGAAAAACCTTAAGAGAAAGATGAGCCCTCCCTTTGGGTAAAGCCTAAGCACATTTGAACATCAGGTCTATTGTGGATTATGGGGAATAATTTAGGATTTTCTATAAGTGCCCCGAGAAATCCCTCTCTCCACATTAAGCAACTGTGGTTGTATCTAACAATTTGTCCTGAAGATTGCATTGGCTTTAGCCACAATACTTGTAAAGCACGTGTTGTAACTGCGATATAGACACTGTTGAGGTTTGACCTATTACATGGTGTTTTTATTTTGTTTGGTAAATACAAGTAAATTTAATGGAAAAAAACATTAACACAAAATGAAATTACAAATAGAAAAATGGAGGGTGGCAAGGTTGATCCCAAACTGAATTTGAATGGTTGCAATTAGAAAATCACAAAGGTACCACCATTTTATCCACAAATAACAAAATAATATGTCCTATTTAACATAAAAATAGGCTTTCCATCTAATGTTTTTGCAAAAACATGTTCTGAAATGTATTCATTTTGTTTCTTTAGTCCTTTCTATTAGTTCTCCTGAAATATTACAGTAAATTCTCCTGAGCGCTCTAAAACTTTGAATACAAGCCTATTGCTGAAACAAATTGTAAAGTTAATATATATATATATTATATTTATATATATTGTCTTTTTAATAGTACAGCAAGTTTGTATTTGTTTGATTACCTTAAAGGACAAATATCATGCATTTTTTGTGTTGTTCCCATCTTTCAAAGATGCTCCTGACTATTCTCACTTTGGAACCACATACACCAGAACTATTAAAAAAGTGTAGGAAAGCACACATGGCAGTCATGTAAAGGAATTGAGTTAGAAGAAAAGAAATCACACAGAGGAAATAATCAAATCAATCTTCCCTGATATGCTAACGATGCAGCAGTGCTCAAATCAAATGTGGAGGATTTATGAACTTTAAAAAGCAAAATTCAACCTATGACATCTCAAAAAAAATCTCACATGTAAAACTTTACTTGTTTTTGTGTTGAAGAAATAAATGTCAGAGTCAGATTAAAAACCAAAAATGTGGATTTTGTGTCTGTGTCTATTGCAGATGCCCCTGGAGAGAAGCTTCTCTTGACAAGCCAGAATACACTGCTTATCAAATCAAATTAACTAAACATATACTTGCATACAGTAATTCAATGTAAACTGTTTAATTTAATTGTTTGATGTGAGGCTGAAAAAATACAACAGGTATATCAGTGTGCAGAAGATACTTTTCCTAAATGCAATTATACACACAAGTATACTAATAGGACAGAAACAGAATCATATAAGATGTACGTAAAATGTTTAATGGGAAATTAAATATTCTAGTTAAATCTCCTGACGAATTATGTATTTTCTACTTAGCTTTGGGAACTTTCAGATGTGACTTAACCTGTCTAGTTTGATCCCATATTGTTGGATAGTATTTTCAAAAGTACATCTTTCTACATCATCAGTCTTTGTGAATACTGTCTGTAAATGATACTATTACAGTATGCTTGGCACAAATCCTAAAAAAATGTATTGATCAATTCCAGGCAAAGCAATGACCTATCTATGAAGACACAGATTGCAGACTGCAGATTAAGTATTAAAGTATGCTTCCTGGGTTTCGAGTACAAAATAGACACACTGTGAACTACTTTTCATACAATTAGGTCAAAATGTGCTTAAAACTCTGCTAAAAGTGACTTTAAAGTTATTTTATTGAAGAACATAGCACATTGCACACACTTGTAACCATAATTTTGATGCAACAAGAAAAAAAATCTTATGAAATGTTAAATCTTAATCCTGTCTTGACTTGGCGTTGCCGTGGTGATTATTCCTAATGCCTTGCCTCGCTGCAGTGTCAGCTCTGTGCAAAGTGTTATTGGCAAGAGCTCTTCTGACCTGCTCCACACAGCTGTCAGCCCTTTAACCAACGAGGTCACCAGGGGTCACAGCCCAGCCTGTCATGTGACTAGCGGAGGTGAGAGGTCAGAGGTCAGCTGGTCAAGTCCACTTCCAGAAAAACTGAGAGTCATTTGAGTTTAGTCCAGACCATTTAAAGAGCCACTCTGTCAACAACAATTAGTGTGTCTCAACAATGTTGTGCCTCTTAACTGTTACGACTTCCTTCCTGTCTCACTAATAAACATAGCATGTAGTGTTGCTTAAAAAACCCAAAATATAATCAAATACATACTTTAGAATGCACTTTATTACTATCGGTACTCTTGTTTATGAACTGTCATAGTTTTCCATTTTGGCTTTGTTTCTAATTGTGTAGCTTATTTACATACAATTTGAAAAGCACAGAAAACAGAACGAGAGTCTCATTTATACAAAGCATGCATGTGTACAAAAATGTTAGGTACGTTACTTTCTAAATTAGTTTGTTAAATGACAAATTTACCCAAGCATAGCCAGTATGGTTAGAAAACTGTTCACTTTACTTATCCGGACTTTCAAAGATGAAGAAGAGAGCGATCTGTCCTAAATGAGACACGTGAGCAAGTAAACAGGTTTGTGTGTGGGTTTGGCTGTTTTGAAGTACTTTTGTCTGTAGCCTATGTAGAATTTTGGTAAGAATTCCAAAACAGACTTTCATAAATGGGACCCTCGGCTCATTTAAAACCACAGTGAAAATATTCTGTACATTCTACCATATTCTGAGCCTTTTAGTTATTAACTGTAAAATGAAGCTAAACCCACTTTGAAGTTTGTCCTGGTCCATAAGACTCCCAGGAATTTTGCTAGAGAGTTTTTGAAAATTTAAATATTAGGAGAATAAAGGCTGACTGGGTCTATCCAGATATAATCTAGTTAACTGATATCCAAAACATTGTTATGTTCAGCCCAAAAACGACATGTAAAACTTTAAATTTAGCAAAACTTTCAATAGCTTTGCCATTTATAAAGTTTCATAATTTTCAAACAATGCTATATTACTCATAGTTGATTAGCCATTGGAAAGCTTTCAAACTTGAATGTATATATGTATTTATTTATTAATAAAATCTATAGAATTACAAATGTTAATCACTTCTGAAACATTTGGCTTTTCACAACTGAATCAAAATTGAACTTAGCTATTCCTGTAAAGCTCACAACCAGCATGCAACTTTCATGGTGTTTGTCTGACTAAAACAATATGGTTAGATGCAGACAATATCTAGCCTAAGAGCTACTTTCACAACAGTATTGCACTGGGGCAAAACAAATCAAAAACATGAGAACAAAATACAGACTCTTAAATATAGTTCGTATGTGCACATCATTTGTCACCTGACTTTTGGCCTCCTTCACTCCTGATTGGTCCACTTGCTGTTCCCTGTGAGCCCACCCAGCTGCTCACCCAAAACCTCTTACCTACTTGCAGTTAATTGTTGGCGTGACTTCTGACAGATTAAGTGTCCCTCATTTCCTCCTCTCTCTCTCTCTTTGCGTCCCGTCCTGCCAATTTCATCACCGCTACTGTTCAACCATTGGGTGCTCAGGAGTCACGCCACAAAGAAGAATCTAGTGCTTCCTTGGCTCGGGGATTAAACTGTTAACCAGAGTGTGACAATTTGGTCAGACCTTGCCTTTGAAATGCTAAGTGAACTTCAATGGGAGGTAATAACCATACTGTTCCCTCCTCTCTGTATCATGTGAGATGACCTAAATATTTGCCAAGTATGAAATTTTTCTCCCAGCGTAAACTCAGGAGTGAATGGTAATATTTGAATAAATTGATCCAATAGTCTTTGCTTCATTACATTGTTTAGGATTAGAAAAGAAAGAATGGAGTTCATATAGTCCATATAAAATTATATGTACAGTATGGACAAGATGAATTGAATTGACTTCAAAACAAAAAGCAGAAAGGAAAGAAATGGTCCTCTCCTTGATCATAGAAGTAAAGTTGTCGGATCAAAGATGTTCCTCTTTTGCTTAAGCATCCAGCATCTACTTTTTGTTGCTTTGTGTTAATGCTTAAAATAAAAACTGTCCACTTGTCTCTCCACAGATCTGACCTGCAACTGGGAATGATGGCGTCACGAGGTTGTCTCCATGGGAACGGATATCTGTGGAGAAGTGACAACGCTCAAAGCAAAAAGGCATGTTTCTCCAGATATTTTTGAGTTTTAAAAAAGATGCTAGAACTGAATTAATGCACATTACATTAAAGCGAAGAAGTTTTTGTTCGTAATGCGCATTTCACTAAAACTAATTTAAGATTTTATTACACCTTTTACAAATTCCATCACAGTTTAGCCATTTACTTACTGTAAAGCTTATTTATGCCTCGCACGTGAAGTCGCACGGAAATTAGATGCATGGCCTAGAGCGGAGCAGACGCTGACCGTGTTTATAGTTTCTTTGTGTTTCAAGCGGCTGCTTGTAGAGGGCAGTACTGAGCTGCCATTGAAAGCCTGTTGTTTGCCGCGGACCGTCCACGTAGTCACAGTTTTTTCCCTGACGTCGACGCGGAAAACCTGATCCAAGTGGACAGCACTTGAGGGGGTGTGTCTTCAAAAATTACGTATTTCCGCCGCGCGACCCTTGCAATCCTCGCGAATCGTCAAGTATAAAATGAGCGTCACACCAACTATGTATTAAAATGGGCTAAAACTCTACTTACTAACTAACTAATTAACTAACTAACTTATGTTAACAGGGTCACATAAATTAGTCTCTCATGAGAAAATTGAAAATATCCTTGTCTTATTAGTGTGCGTGTTTAGAACGATGCTCTACTTCTTATTTTCAACACATTTTCTTTTTCGCAAGCTTGTTCTTGATGCATGTAAAAATTGTATTTACATCAAATATTAATCTACCAATTAAATTACAATTATGCCATTATAAAATGCCCTTTAAATTCATTACTGTAGAAAGTGTAACATAGAAATGGACCAAGATCTTGTGTCACAAGGTCTGCGGATACAAGATTGTTTACATGTAGAAATTGTCAGCTTGCACTGGGCTTGGTCACCCTAAAATGGAGCCATACTGGTGTGCTGCACAACAGTAAAAACAAAATAATAATAATGACAAAATTGTCAAGTAAGTCTCTCTTTATTCTATTTAACTATTATAAATTATCTCCAAATATTGTCTTGTGTCATTTTCATGGCTGCACCCTCAAGCATCATCTTATCTTTTGAAAAGTGTATCTCGTCTCTCTCCTAACAGCATTTTAGCAGAACGCACCAGACCATGCCACAAAATGCACAAATGTTTAGCTCGTTGTTGTGAGTGCAGTGTGGAAGCTTGGAGAGGTGACACACAAGACAGGAAGCCATGAGCCACTTGTCCATCAGGACGTCCTGTCTGCCTCAAAGGAAGGGCCAACTGCATTCTACCCAAACAAAGAATGGAATTGTCTGGAGAGAGACTTTCTGCATATCAGTGCCACAAGAACATCTCATTTTGTCAAAGTAATTTCCCTTGTGCATCAGTTACATTTGTCAAATCGAGTTTAAGTACGTATTTTTAGCAGGAAGAGAATTCTATTCAGTATTGTTCTGTTTTGATGAAATTTATCTATCTTTTGTCCAGCAAATTGACTTACAGTATGTAGAATGAATTACTATTGTTATCTAGCAACCCTATACAAATACAGGCCGAAATCCATATATTATTAAGCTATATTTCAGGCTCCTGGTCATAGATTATAAAAAGACAACACACAGACACACAAACAACAACAATAATAAATAAAAAAAAAATACAAAGACAAAATAACTAAAATACAACTTGTAAGATAATTACTAAATGATTGATAAAACTCCAAAGAAACTGTGTTCTTTATGTGTAAATATCTTTTCATTTTGGCTCTTTCTGATGACACACCTATTTGGAAGGATTCTGTTTTAGAATTCAAATTACTTCCTGTAATTTTAATAGACTGTATTTATTTGTAAACTTCTTCATAATTTGTATCTTAGCTGCTTTAAAGCATTATAAATATTTACGAGAAAGACAATTACACCAGTCAAAATTAGAAAAAAAAAAAAAAAAATCTACAAATTACCGCCAACTTCAAATTCCCCAAAGATCTTATTATGGAGTGTGCACATCAGAACATGACGCAGGTTGGCTTGGATAGCTCACCAAAATATATGTTAATTTTCTGTTCCTTGGCATTCTTCACTGTGAGCTAAACATTTGCATATCTGTGAAAATCCACACTCAGACATTTAAATCCAAAGTTTTGAATTTCAATTGGATTTTTTTTTTTTTTTTTTTTAAGATCATTTTGGGCTGTTAGCTTCAAACTCTGCACACGATTAGCATCCATTTCTTTTGTCTGTGTTTTGTATAATGAGTGCATGAGACTGGGATGAACTGTTTTGTATTGAAAGAAGGATTTTTTTATTTGATTTAGAAGAACGATGATAAGTCCATTAAAAGACATGGAAAACCTCATTCTTGGTCCAAAGTGCGTGGAAGACAGATGTTACTTAGTGATAACTTGTCCATAATGTTATCCTTAAATTATTGTGAGACTGAATAATGGAACAAAACTCCATCAACACTAACAACTTTAAATTACAAGAGAGTTTTGTTAAAATCCTCCCCTTTCATCCCATTGCATGCATTTTCTTGATAAAATGAAACCATCTATTTTAATTCCTTGCCAACAAGTCACTTTTCAAACTGACATCAGCGTATTTAAAATGGAAATTTGATTGAATCCCACTATGTATTATTTATTTGAGTTTTTCTAGGGCAACAGATTGTGGCATCAGAGAATAGATTGAGACAGAAAGATAGATTTGGCTTTCATGTGTTCTTCTTTCTTCACTATGAATACATATGCAATTATAACTAGCGTTCTTGTTTATTTCAACCAGGAAAGATAAAGACAGTGAAGTGAAGCTGTCTTCAAATGCAATGGTGATGATGGTGAGGCTGAAGACGCTTATGTTTTTGCTGTTGTGGTGGAGATTTGGTGGTTTATAACATTTTTCTGTCACCAAAAGCACATTTGATGAAGTGTGCTTCCTGTTCACAAGTTCATTACAGCTTATATTAATTTGTCAGTGAGAGTTCTAATGCTAAATCTGGTTTTAAAGTTGAAGTAACTTTTTTAGCTATGAATCAGTAACCTTTTGCGTTTTCTAATAAAAGTATTTGATAAATGCAGTACTTTTTGAAAAGATTAGACTATTGAGATACTGTCTGAATAGAATAATAAAGTATTTTATTTCTCATCAGAAGCCGAATGCTGCGTTCTGATTGGTTGTGCTTGTGTGGTCCGGTTTTACTTTGCTGTTTGTAAGAAGTGGTTTTTAAGCCAAAACCAAAAATGAATGCATGTTGATATTAAGATTTTAGGAGATGATGATGTCAGATTTAAAACCAAGTGTTTGCTGTGTAAAAATCAGCTACCTCACCTTGAAGTTTAAATAGATGCCAAAGCAAAGGTTGAGTGTTTCCTAACCAATGGTACGGCAACCTCTGGTATGTAGCAGGGGGTACTTGGAAGGAGCTTTAGATTACAGAACAAGTAGACATTGGATAGCACTGGAATAAGATGTTATTTGTAGTATACTTAAGTATGCATTGACATTTTGGACTACAATATAATGAAAACAAGAAACTATGAAAGTAATAATTGACAATATACTACTACGGGTAAACACATTTATTTGCTTAATAGTTTGTCGGGTCCTCAAAGTGTGAGACTAAATTTAGGGCAAAAACTGTTGGGGACGACAGGTTCAAAGAACAAATATGCAATGTTTTTGTCGGCATGGCACAGCAAGAAGGTTGTGGGTTCGATTCAGGCACTCCGGTTTCCCCACCAACCAATAACATGCAGGTTGGTAATGCTTGGTAGTGGTCGGAGGTTGAGGCGCAGGTGTTTAGGCCAGTCGCCTCTGCTGAGCTGCCCCAGGGCTGCTTGCCATCACTAAGTGGGGAGGGGGTTACTTTGTGAAGCACTTTGGAAGACATCTGTCTGTATAAATGTGCTAAATAAAAAAAACATTTATCATTCATTTAATGTTTTGTCTAACATGGAATGAACTTAGAAATGCTAATCTCTAGAAATGCTCAAAACAGCTTAGATGATGGACTTAAAGGGCACTGTGCAAGATTGAGAGGAATTTTAATTATCATATAGTCCACAAAAATTTAATTCACATTTATTCTTTACAACATGAATACTTAGAGAGCACTGTTAACCAATCCACATCAATTTTGATACATTTACGTATTTGAAATATTTTATTATGGGCCAGAATGTGAATATTGACGCTATATGTCAGCATGGTAGATAGGCAAACTGCACTTGAAATGCGCCCCTGGTGTTCAAAAGTGAACATTACATCACTTTATTTTATTTTTTTGTCTTACACAGTGCCCCTTTAAAAACAGAAGACCTCAGTGATGTACCTATGACATCACAAATCTGGGACCTTAAGAACAGGGTTTACTGAAGCTCAGAAAGGAAAAATAATATCTCTCAGACAAAATTCCAGTTGTGTTTGTGATTAGAAAGTAATGTTAAGGCATAATTAAAAACTCCAAAAGACAGTTCTGCATAATGTGTCATCCAGACGCAGTTTTCAAGGTATTTAGTATTGTAGTTGTAGTTGTAGTTGTAGTTGTTTGAAAACAAAGAACCCATCTGTCTTTCGTGGTAATTTTGTCGGTAATATTAAGCAATCATAAGACAATAAGCAAATACACAATAAGCTACCAATAGGAGCATGGAATTAGTTTTATTCACGAAGGAATACACAAACACAATTTTGCTGCTGTTCCTTGTCTAATTCATCATTTACAATGCTGAAAGTCGGTCCATCTGGGAGCCCAGTGAATTTGATTTGCCGTTTGTCTCCATCATTTGGCTGCCTCTGAGGCGACAAGACTTAATTCTCCATGTCTAATTTGTAGAACAAGTAGATAAATGTAACTAATTTGACTATGGCCACGGGCGAAAGTGAAACAAGCTGTGTTTTTCAAAGTCACCAGGTTTGGCTCAACAGAAACCTGTGCATTTAAATCTGTCACTGAAATCATTTTCACTTGCGAATTCATTTTCATTTTTATTTCCAACAATTAGTGTATTATAGGATAAGGTTGTGGTCAGTTTAGCCAAATTAAAATGCAAGCATATTCATAATATTAGTTTTGTATGATCTTAACAGTACATTTAAAAAGCATTTCATAATCCAAAAATATAAACTGACTGCAGTTTTAAAAATATAAATAAGAATACATACAAATACTTGTATTGCACTTGTACTCACAAGTAAGTAACAAGTAAGTAAGTGTCTTTTCATATTATTTTCTGTTGATTAAGAATATAATTAGCCAAATACACAAATAAAATGACAATATGCACTCATTTTAATATTGCTTGCACATCTTAGTTGACAGTAACCATGCTCAAGTACTCAAGTTTTTTTTTTTTGTCTAAAACGCCACATACCTCCTGCTCAATTTATAGGGTTAGTAAATACATTGGTCATATATTGTCAATTATTACTTTTCATTCGTTTAATATATTAGAACCCAATAACTCTCAAAAAAAATGAATAAATGACCAAAGCTCAGATGATATTAAAGTCATTCAACCCTGCACAATTTTCAAACATTTTTCCGACTTGGCTAAAAGGTCACTAACCATTCTTTTCATTTAACTTTCTATTTTTTTGCATGTTATAGTTTTATTTGACTTTGGCTGTCAGTATTATATCTAACCTACATAAATGCATAAAGTATAATTAAACAAACACTGGCACCTTCAACACCAACAGCCTCCGTTTCCTTCACCAAAGTGCCTACGTCGTAAACCACATTTTGCCTTGTGTCCCGGACTGGAATTCAATCAGGGGAGTGCAAGGTGGTGGGGGAGCAGTTTGAACGCTATGAAGACTTAATTTGTTTTTCTCATTTTGAGGATGGGAGCTCCACAGTGCCACTGCTGTATCCTGCCTTCTTTCTCCTGTGGACCTTTCAATTTGCCAGATTAGTTGCCCATTGTACCCTTGGCATGTTCTAGAGACAAGCCCCGTCCCTGCCCCACCCTTGGCTCACAACATTCCCTGTCTTCCAAATCGTATTAAGCTAATTAACTCTTCACCCCCATCACCAATTCCATTTTAGTCGCTGTACTGTCGCCAATCCAGTTTTAATCACTTTTATGGTAAAGCCACGAAGCGTCAGTGCCATAACCCAGCGGTGCCATATAGTGAGCTTCAGAAAAGGATTTGCTATTAAGAGTAGTTCATGCACAGTGCTGTAAAAAGAGGATGAAATAAATAAGACCAGAAATATTCCGTTGCCATGGCAATCTGGTCTTAGCCAAGCTTCAAATAGAATACCATATGAGTGTTTAAAATTTGACTTCTTCTCGTGCAATGAAAACATAAGTAATGAACGGATCCTGGTAGTGTTCCACGCTACGATTTCTGCAGTTTTGTGTGCAAGTATGTGAGAAAATCAGCAGTGTGAATGAGTAGGATTACAATGCTGAATCCGAAAACAACCATGTAGGTTAGGAGGTTACAGTAAATGAAAGAAAGCGTTGAAGTAGCAGACCTTGATTTAGGTTTATGTAAAAACGCAACGCTTGTTCATTTTTCACTTTGAAATAATTGGCATTGATCACAACTGGCCTGTTTAAAGTGTAATGGGGAGCTATACTGTATTTTTCCGAAGTGATCTAGATCGAATACAGCTCAAACAAAACACTGCTTTTTGTTTGCTGAAGATTAAGTGTATTTTTAGCATCACTAATTCAATCTTGTCTCAAAATTGAAAGGTTGTTGTTTATGTGGCGTTAATCTAAATAAGAAAGTGATTGTTATGTAGATTTTATATATGCCTGGTTACGCTAGCATCATGTTAGCATTTAGTTTGCAGATGCTTTAGCATGTACAAATATGGCTGTTGAATTATTAATCTCCATGCCTATGGAGTGTGTTTGGCATAATCTTATTGCAGTTTGTAGCATACTTGTTGGGCAGTGGATGAGAGAATGGATGTTTTTTATTATGTATGAGAGTAACCAGAATCTATTGTTTAGCCTCAAACAATGAGGTTCTTAATCTCTTGGGGGAAAAATCACATAACTCAGTGACTTGGACTTTTTTGACTTGTCACGAATGTAGTAATGTGGCAACTATCTTCATGTGTACATGGTCAGTTGAAAAAAAAAAAAAAGGCTTGAAAATTGTGCATTCTCCTGAAAGTCCAAAGATCTTACCTTGAACTTGTGGTGTTACCTCTGATAAGATGGAATATTCCAGGCCACGCAATATTATCTCCATTTATGTACTTTCCAGCAGAAAGTGATTGTTAAGACCACTCATACATCAACGGAGAGAAGTCAACTCTAATGGCTCAGAGGACTTGTTGTGAGTAGAAGAATACAAATAAAAGACTGGTGCATGTCTGGGCAGTTTAACTCAGACACTTTTACTCCATATCACAGTCTTTTTTCAAACCAATCCATTAAAGAAAGAAAGATCCTCCACTGTCTGCACAGGAAGTGACCTCTATCTTTGAGGGAAATACTTAAATGGAAGAAAATGATGAACTCATCCAGCGTATCCCTGCAGCATTTATAGCATATTTTTATTAGATCAAATGAAAAGAGAAGCTTTGGGCTCATTTAATCATGCAAAGCTATGCCACTTCTTTTTCTTGCTTATAATCTTTTAAAGAGAATAGTAAGTATAAATCATCTCATTTATTTTTTGTTTGCAGAGTGATTTAAAATCTGCCACAATCTAAGTAATTTATCTGTGGAGAAGTTATTTGTTTAGTTGAGGATAGGTCATGTAAACAGGAAAACAAATTCAAACGATGTACGGTACTATCCAACACAGAGTTGTTTACATAGAAAGTAGGATAAAAAAATGTTGTAAAAGGTGAACATTTTGTTAGTGAAAGTGATTAGCACTTGAATAATTAGTTTGTTGCACATTTTACGTTTGGCTTTTAGCAGTGTCCATGGTATTTCCTCTTCTCGTACAGTAATCTTGAGTGTAAAGTGATTCATCATATCAATTATCTTTAAATCAGACATAACACCAATAATATGTTCTGTAATATTATTTATTCAACATAACATAATAGCAAATGTGTTTGTAAGAATCATCAAGGACAATTTGGGACAAATGAAGAAAAAACCAATGCACATTGTCATTGTAATTAGGCATAGCATGCTTACAGGCTTGAATTTCCCATTTAAAAAATACAGTAAGTTAAATGTCATGAATGAAGTTGTAACAATGGCTAAGCCCTTTAGGCTAAACAAAATAAGTTAGCTAACCTGTAACCAATGTTTAATATTTTTTGTGCAGGTAAACCTTCAGATTCAGTTTTGTGGTGATTGTTGATCTTGTTAATTGAACTCCTCCATCAGGTCCCAGTTCACAAGTGGTATTTACCAGTTCAAGTGGCGTTTCAGCGCATTTTTAAAAGTTGAAAGTGGGAAATATCCCAGATTCCAGTTGCCTGGAACGTACCATTAGTTAATTTTTTAATAACCCAAATGCAACTTTTTATCTAAAAAGAAATGGTCTTGAACAAAAAACACCTTTATGTTTACAATGTGTATCTGATGTTTTCTGGGTGGAAGGCCACCTCCAGTTTCCATAGAAATTAGCTTTTAAGATAGCCTACTATCCTGATTTTTAAAAATGTAAGCAAACAACACCAGCACTGAGCCCTCCTGCATTGGCTTGAAATTCATCATGATAAAATGAGAGACATAGAACTAGCAGATTGAAACACAATAGGTCTTCTTAAGATCACCAGAATATTAGTGTTTTATTACTATTTGCCCTGCATATTGTGTAAAGATAACAGACTCTTCAAGCAGAAAAGGAATAAAATGTAACCCCAAACCTTTGTGAAAAAACCAACTCTTTGCTGTGAAAAGCCTTTGTGTAAACAATGCAGTGGAGATAGTCAGGAAGCACTGAACCTGAGGTATTCACAAGTACCTTATAAACAGCCTATTCAAACGATCTTTTTATGACATTAGCCAACATCACTTACCAAAGCTCAACATTCATAGGTTTCTATATGATCCTCTCCTGTTCAGATAGTACTTTTCTTTCAACAGTCTAGAAGATTGAAGACCTCCGAGGAGTACTAGTAAGAGGCTCCACAGAGACGAGGTGAGGACGGAAGGATGAGTTCCCGTTAATAGGGCCAGGAGCAGCAGCTGACACAAGCCACATTGTCAATAGGGTGTGAAATTCCTGCAGGATGGGGACCTCCGTGTGGTGAAAAATCTAAGGGACAGAGGAGGAGGAAGAAAAGCGTCAGCCTGTCTGGTCTCGTCGCTCCCAGGAGTGCTCAAGAAGAGAGAGGGTTTATCTGTGGTCAGCCAAGCCAGACCAATGTCCCAGCTCACCTCTGAACACGACCAGTAGGGAGCCACGTCCTGAATGACAATAGAGCGCTGGGTTTCTGCATGGATGTTGATGTAGAAACTCGTAGTTCTGTCATATGTGTCATGGGGTGAGGGCAAAGGGCAACAAAAACAGGGAAGTCATTACAAGTAACCGTGGAAACTTCAGTGAATCAGGCATTAAAGAGTCTGAATGACATGTTATTTTAGATGAATGTGAAGCCTTTGTTTCATTATTAAATTCATTATTATGTTTTAATTCACTGACAGATGTTAAACATACACAACCTGCATTTTATTCTCCGTTCTGCTAATGAAGTGAAAACACTTTGTTCCACTTTGTGATGTCACCAAATATTTAAAAACGTAAAAGTGAAACTGTGGATTGTTTTGAGCTTAAATTCATTTTTTGAACTACTTGTGCCTTATGAATCTGCACAAAGTCAATCTTAGCATCCTGCACACAAAATAAAAAAAGTGGGTGAAGCTCCTTTTCTTATGCTCCAATAGAAAGGTCTTCCCTAAATGTTACTAAAAGTGCTCCAACGCTGCGCTCATTGAAGAGTAAATTAAAGACTTATCTTTTATTTTTTAAGTTTTTATTGTTTTTGTTCATGTGTCGTTTGTACTTTGTTGGGAAGCACATTGTGTTGCAGTTTCTGTATGAAACTTGCTTTACAAATACCTTTTTTTTTTTTTTCTTGTTGACTAAAACAAGCTGTTAATTCTAAAATTTACACTTCATGACATCACAAGGTAGAACAGAGCATTTTGAGCTTTACAGATGTAGGTAGCCTAAAATGAAGGATTACTGTTGTAGGAATGAGAATACAACTTCTTGTATGTATTTGTAACAATAATGTATCTTGGTTAAAAGCTCACAATCAGTTTTGCTTAAAAAAGGGGAGAAATTTTACCTATTTACTTTTGTAGACTACCTGATAATTTATACACTATAATTTCCCCACTATATTTACCTTGCATTTCTTAATTTTTTTTTCCTTTACAGTGTCACAACTTGCATTGTATGATTGTGGTGGATTTTGGGGCAAGACAGATCAAGAAAGCCTTACCTATGCTATAATTATTTTCCCTTTCTAACTTTTTAAGCAGATAAGTCAGAACCATTAATGTGTCAATGCGTGACAATGTCCAAAATGTCCAAAAAAATTAATTATATAGTCCACAGCTATAATTTATTGTAATATTTGGCAGAGAAAAGCGTAACCAACAAGATCTTGACTCTGCTCTAACTTTCTCATATCCATTGTCATAACCCTTGGCTTTTATTAGGCTGAGGTCACGTCCCTGTGCACCTCTCCACCTCAAACCTGAAAGTCTAATTTCTTTCCTAACATTCCATTAATGAGTTTAGCTCCTACTGTTCAAAGGAGGGCCAGGTCTTAGCCTCAAGCTGGCCACATCGTCTCACCCGATGGTCACATGCAAATCTGTTTGTTTCATCAAGTGTGAACCCAATTTTCCTGCTTCTTTTTAATCTCTAATACCTTTGCCCCCAGCGCAAGGAGGTGCCTGCAGAACCCCAGTTTGTGTTTCTTATTAAGAAGAGTTCATCGAAGAGCTTTCAAGGTCTTGTATCCGTTTCCCATCAGCGCCCATGGGAAACTCGTAAGTATCCACACAGAGCAGCCGAAAAGCCCAAGACAAGATGACAAACAATGACAGATAGCACTGAGGGAGACGAGGGGAAGCGGCAAGAAGAAAATAACAAGACTGACGTTATCAGCGTTTTTGTAGCCGCGTTTGTACTCTGTTTTGTCAGGATGTTTCCCAGTCTTGTCAGTAGAATGTGTTCCCCGATGGACGGTAGCACAAAAAACAGGGGTTTGCTTCAAACGAATGAAGCACAATGTTATACTGTAAAAGAATGTGTTGGTAGAAAGGTAACGCAATCCCCAGTGAGTTGTTTTTGTAAAGTATAGGAATTCCAGAATATCAACACTTCATTTTGAAGAGTGCACACATGACATAAAAGCAAACTTTGATCTGCCGCCGTCTCACAAAAAGTCAGGGGAAAAATTGGAATATGTACCGCAACAAAAAATACAGTGATAATTAATAGATTGGGTTCACACTCTGTTATTATCTCTTTATCATTTTGTTTGTGAATTTGTCTTTTGATCTTTCAACAGGCACACGTTGGAGTTTAATAATAGCATTACATTCTAAAGCTATTGTGACAAAGAGACGGAGGAAGTTAAACTCTGTGCCAGTTTTTGTTTCATGTGGATAGGCTCAATAATTACTGAGATATGAATCATAACGTCAACAAATCTGCAATCTTCCTGTGGTTACAATTTTGTTATAGTTTCGCAACAGAAGGTTTGCCGTTTGTAGGGAAAAAAACAACTTACACATTTTACTGACAGAATAAACACAAAAACAACAAAATAAAAGCGTTATGTTTTATTTTGTCAGATCATAACTATTTTGTATTTACATAGATGTGTGTCCTGGTTTACAATAGAGTTGATATTGTATGAAACTCCCTTTTGCTTTGGATGTTTGATATTTCCTATTGGAATGTTCACTTTGTCGTTAGGTTTCAAGTTTTCCCGTGCTGTTTTGGTTGGCAAAACATTTAAAAAGTAACTGACGCACACTTAACAAACCCAAAAAAGACAATAATTGCATCTTGCTTTGTCACTGGGTTTGCTTACAGCTTTGATGAGAGCAACCCAAAGAACTACCGTGTTCCTAAAAAGCCTACACCAAGAAGAAAGCTTTGGATTTTGGCAATTAGGTCCCAATAGAATAGGAGCTAGTTTTGGTTCTGCCGGCCAGTAAGCAGCTACGCCCATATTTTGACATCACACAGCTCGGTGAATATCCCTATAAAGGCAATATATTTGAGTTTGGCTTTAATTAGATGCAGTAAACTAATGATTATGTTTCCTGACTGATGATGACCCAGGCGCCTAATACAGTAGGTATGTTTGAAATCACAATTGTTACTTGCATGATAAATAAATTATATTTCAACATTTATCCATTTTCTAGGTTCACTGTGTTTCAAAGAGAAAAACAAGTTCGACTGAGATCTAGAGGGACTTATCGCGCATGTTTTTGGTGGTAGAAGAGAAGAAACTTTCTCAGACACAGGGAGAACGTGAAACTCCACATAGAAAAAAAAAACGCCGTCCGGGAGTCGTACCCAAGACCTTTTTGCAATAAGGCAAGATCATCACTGCGCCACTGTGAAACCCGGCAAATCCAAATGATAAATATCCATATCAGAAAAAGCTGGATTGTTGCATCATTAAATACTTGTTGGCCATGTCCAATCATGCCAAAAGTGCCAAACAGAGAAAAACAGTCAAAATGCTTAGGGAAATCTTCAGCTGTAATCATGCTCACTTCCTTTGTCCTAAAAAGCGAAGTCTAACTTGTCACACGCACTTTCAACTACAGATTTCAAATGTGTTCCGTTGTCATATGACCACAACTTATTGCAAAAGAATGAGCTGGGGAAGCCTATAAACGAATGTTCAGCAGAAACCTCATCGATGTGTGAATGAGAGCCAGAATGTGTCAGTGTGCTTCGATGACAGACAGCGCTGGGCCCAGTCTCTGTCAGTGTGAAGGCATGCACTGACACGACAGTCTTTTATCACGCAGGTGTGATTCAGCCAAGACACACACACAACCAGACTGCACTGTTTGGGGAAGTGGCTGCAGGGATGAGTCAAAACGCCCTCGGGTCAGACACATTTTTTAGGTTTGTATCCGTGTGCAGCCATTCAGGTTTGTTTTAAAACCTTATGAAACTTTGTAAACTGTGATAGCTTTGAAGAATCGTGTTATTTTGGCAGTGCAGATGCAATTGTTCAATCTTGTCTTGTTCGCTGTGATCTAAGTTGAAATCTGCAGGGTTCTGGTTCTGTTTCAGATGATAAAATCTGACATACTGCAACGCACTGGGTTCCAACTTTAGCTAAAATAAACAAAATACGGGAAGAAAATCATGTTTTTATTGTATTTATGAGGGAACAGTATGCTTATTTATACCACAATGTTATCTAAGAAACAAATTATGTAATGGGGTGGGAAGAACATTTGTGAAATGGAGATCGAATTCATCCAAAAGCAATTCCTCCTTATCATTCCATCAAGAAGTGTATTCCCTAAATAATATAATAGTTTAACTTGCATAATAACCTTGTGTCTGTGTAAGCCAAAAAGCAAGATCCAATGGTAACATTTCAGTTAAAGAAGTAGATGTGATTTGTCATATATTGCATATTTTTGTCATTTTCCATTTTGTGTTGTCATATTAAAGCTGATTTAAGCTAAAATTATGTTTCTTGGTTACAGCCTTGAAGTGTTTTTAAGCCGTAACTGAAATTTGAAATATCAATCGTCAAAATGAGACTATTTTGTCTATTCTTGCTTCACTTTATACTTGCTCAAATTCTTCCTTTGAAACCTAATCTTACTCAAGATGACAAATGCCCTTTTTAAATTCCCACTTTAACACAAAGCAGCAGGCGGCACACTTTCTCTTATCACGGTGGCTTTTCCCTCTGATGAACATTATGAGTGCTTAGTCTCTGCTTTAGCTCTGTAAGGAGCACTATACTGATGACAGGTTACAGCGGCCCTCAGGGACAAGGACAGACAGTCTTTGACACTTACCATGCCTTTGGACTGCACCACCTCTGAGCCCTGCAGTAATCCACGCTTCTACCATTACAGTGTGTATAGACTAAACACACAGCCAGGTGAGAAGATGACGGAGGACTTCTGCAATGTGCATCTACTTTATTCACTCATCTGGAGAGGAAATTCAAGAGGAATGTATATGAGTGTGATTCAAGTCATTTTTGTTCCATAAAATCCAGGAAATTACCTTATCTTTGCTTTTAGCGTGCTAGCTTTCATTAGCATGCCGACATGCTGCAACTCAATGGAACTCACATGTTTCCCACACGAAGAAGTGAGCTGGACCTCCATCTATTTACTGCACAGGAAACTACTGGGTAAACGCCTGATATGCTAATGCTGCAGAATTGCCTAAAGTGAAGCTGATTGATTTATAAACTTAAAACCGTGCAGAAGATACCACATTTTGGATATTCAGAATGATGTTTCTGAGGGAATGAAAGATGTCTCTCAAACAAAACTTCAGCTAAGGTAATAAGATGATAAGGAAGTAATGCTGTAACAGGAATAAAAACTTAACAATTTGATTTTGCATAATGTATTGAATTGTCCCTAGCAACCAACTCAGGTATATATATTAATATCTATCTTAAGCTATGATCACAATGAATGAACCGTACAAATACTTCAATTGTATGAATCTCACAGGTTGTACTGGCCAAGGCTTTAAAAGCTTAATGTTGTCCTATAAATGTACAATTCAGCGGGTGGCCTTTTGTCACATTTTAGCATTTGCCAAAAAAATAAGCAACTATAAAAAATAGTAAAACCCAAGTATTGCATACATTTCAGTACTGTTCTACCTCTAGTCTAAAATCCAGCTCTTGCTTTGAGGAGCATGCGTGCAGTGCTTGTGCATGTGTAATGAAGACCAGGCTGGCCTTTTACTCCACAACATGAAAAAGTCCCAGCTCTGAGGCCACTTTGAAATACCAGGTGCTCATTTGGCAAATCCAGGCGACCGGGGTGTTTACATTTCAATGACTGAGAGGGAAAAAGACCAGATGCCCCCTCCAGCAGCTCACGGGCCACGTCCACATAGAGATCACTCACATCGCCACGGGTGACACAACTGTGGGAGTGGGACACAGGGTGTGTGCCTGTGTTTTATGCAACATGGAGAGGATGTGGAGAGCGCTGGGCCCAGTCACAGAACACCTTGTGATGACTGCTGCGATGAAATAATGCTCACAAAGGCTTGGACTTAGTCGGTGAATAAAATCTCTCTCTTTTTTTTTTTTTTTTTTTTTTTTCAAAATAGCGTGCAATGCCCAGTGCTCAGTTTGGTTGACTGTTTTTGTTTTCAAACCAAAGCTTATTTAGAGATGTACTGTGTAGAGATTTTTCATTTCAACACTAGAATATCTCACATTACAGCAGTACGTTCTAATTTGAATTTATATGTTTTGCTCAAAATCACATCTGACCTGGCCTGGTGGCGGCATCTGGAACATACAATGTCATCAGGAAGACAAGAATGTTGGACCCTCCATATGAAAAGTTTCTTCACCAATATACGTATATAAAGACAATACATTCCCAACAATGCTACTTAATATTCATATTTTGCATTATCTTTTACTATTTCACAATAATTTTCCAACGCATAATAGCGTTTTCCTCTTGTATTTCCTTATACAAACTTTATAAAGTCTTCCTAAGTGGAAATAATTTACATTTCCATGTATTGGAGCATTTTCTTCTTTGAAATACTGCTATGTATGTTTTTTTGCTTTAGCGTGGCAAAACTCAGGATTATGAAAGCTGTAAAAGGTAAATAATTTGGACTAATGTTTTAGGACAGCGAGTGAAACATGTAAACTGCAAAAGATTTAAAATTGAATAGTTCGAATTGTTTGTTAAGTAGTAAAAAAACGGCCAAACAAATTATCAAATCAATTATTTGATTAGGTTTTTTTTTTTTTTTTTTTTTTTTTTTTTTTAAATCATGAGGACACAGACAAACTTCGGTCAGCTAGGATGTTTGGTTTGGAGCAAAAGTCAGACTTTTAAAGAAGACTGCATAATTGTTTTCTATGTTAATTAAACCACTACTAAAAGCTGTATTTTATTTAAGGGTAAAAATCAAACTGACAATCAAGATCAACCGTGAGAGAAAAAGTGACACCCCCCGAATCACCAAACATTCGACTCCGCACCTCCACCTGAGTTTCACAGAGTACGTAGCTTGGCGTTTACAAAACCTAATGCTGACATTTGATGTGTTGTACAAACATTCTTGATCCAATATTTAGTGATTCATTATGTACTATCATTTTACCCACAGTAAATCTTCCTCTGCTACTTTTGCTGTCATTTCTTCCCTCCAGCACCTGCTCCTAAGAAATCATGAGGCTCCGTGATGTCTTCTTGGCTCATGTTCGTCTGAGTGGCGGACATGACGTGTGGCTGTGTGGTGCGCTGTGTTGGCTGGCTCGGAGCTGCTTCAGAATCAACAGAATGTGTCATCGCTTGTAAAAAGGTAGAGAAAAGTATGTAATCATAAGTTGTCTCTTGACGTGGTGAATGACGGATTCTAACTGAAATCAGACAGTGACAGCATGGCATTTGTACAAACTTTAGTCGTTTCACTTTTTATTTTGGAGATGAGCGGTTTAAGATTTTTCTGCTATTTTTGCCAGTATCGACACTTTATGCAATAATAAAATAAGAACTCAAGTACCAAGTTTCAAAAGAACCTAATCTTAAAATGTTATGTACAAATTCAAACAATAAATAGTAACGAGTGATTTGGAACAGCTGCTTTGATCAAAATATTGCTGCTTTCGAAAGAACAAAGCTGCAAAATCATGCAGAACGAATGGCCCATTTTTGTTATACAGTAACTTAAAGGGGTCCTATAATGTAAAATGCATTATTCAAAGATTTTAACCTGGTTATAACGGCCTCCCTTCACCATAAGTTGCCTCAAAGTTATATTTGAATTGATTCATGCATGACTGAGTAATCTTGTATTGTTCTTCAACTGGAGCTCAAGTGCTCAGAAATCCCTGTTCTCACTTACCACCTATCCTCTCCCTGTCTGTATTTACCTGTTATAATTCAAAAGATTAATGCTCAAAGTGAAGCATATATGGTCCAGAACTGTCCCATAGTCACTTTCCAACAATAAAAATAGTTATTTAAAATCCGTTGCTTCTTACAGTTAAATTTTAAAGTGAAGAGGCGGGGCTTATCCGTTTTGCAGTTTTGAACAGGAAGTCACTCGAGCTGTTTCTATTTTCAAGCCGTTTTAGACCCAATTTTGTGTTTGCATATGTTCTATTTTCTTACTAAATAGTTGGAAAAAACACAATAGGTCTCCTTTAAAATCAGTTCTGCTCCAGTGTGGAAGCATTGTCAAAGCATCTATTCAAGTAATAGAACATTTTCATGGATTATGCTTGTTGTACAAGTCGTTCTTAGCTTTGATATGGCTAAGCTCACTTGAGCATTTTGAAGCTGTGAAAAGTGCTTGTAAAGTCATTTTGAGGACTTTAGATGCACGGAATGCATTAGGTAAGAGAGCTAAGCATGTGGACTGCCGTTAAGAAAGCTTGAAATTGTTTTAGCCAAACTATCAGTTGTTAAACTAAAAAAAAACGTACAATCAATAGTATTACAGGTACAATCTCGCTCTTTGATTTGTTGCATGTTGCCGTCCGTCAAACCACGTACATAATTCTTTATTCCTAACTACACATACAGTATATTCAGTGTGTGTCTGCCATACACTGTACAAGCCTGTCTGTGCATGGCTGTACCTTCTTAAATTACATATTACCAAATTACATTCTTTTACCAGAGACGCTGCTTTCTTCTCGTTCTGCCCGTTGATCACGGAATGAAAAAGACAGACTTTAGTACGACTGTAAACCCCCGCCAGCTGTAGTACCCATTTAGATTTCAAACACTGATTTTTGTGTGGCATTTACACGGTACATGAAGCCATAAAACACAATAACATGTTTGACAGTCAAGCATAGTTTAAAATACAAGGCCTTTTATTGTTGAGAAGACGGTTTAAAATTCAAATGGTTTAACTTTACTGTAGGATCAAATGTATTCCATGGTTTTCTGTCAGTATAGACACCAGAAATAGCAGAATGTACCTGTATATATGGCAGGCGGCCTGTTGAGTCACAGTAGGTTCGGATGGGAGCCATGGCAGCGGCGGTTTGACTGTAGCTCTAATAAAACCTGATGTAATCGCGTGTAAGAGCACAAACATGCAGCCGGCTCCAGGCAGAAGCACTATTTTCTATTGTGAAGTTTCGAAATAAAACAATTCATCAAGAGCTAGACTTTTATGGGTTGACAGGCTGTAAATTAATGAGTGATGTGTAGGAAAAGTTTGGTTAGTAAGAGCGCTGCAAATGATTAAATTCTCACAGATTTTTTTTTTTTTAATTAATCGACTAGTCTATCAGTTTTTACAACACCAGGAGCGCGTTCTACTTTAATTTTGTATTCAGCCACAGTTCACATTTGACCACTCTCCTGGCTGCAAAGTTGCTCTTGATGGACTAGAGAGTGTGTTTCTCACCCGTACCAATGCACTTTGTGTGGAAATGCTACACGGATGTTCAGATGTTCAGATGTTCAAATGTTTGGGCCATTATTTAAAGGAATGATTTGAAAAGCGACATATAGACGCACTCCTCGCTTGTTGATACATTGTCCTTATCGACATAATCATTTACGTCGAACTTACATTATTTACATGTTTTGTTGTATTAAAAAAGACTATATTCATATAAAAAAATGTGATGTCTGCTACAGTGATCAGAGTTGCCTACTGCTGTTGTATCGTTGGGCAAGACACTTAGTCCACCTCGACCCCAGTGCCTATGTACAGTGAGAAAAAAATAGTGTAGTGAAAGATTCACTGCCCATCTCATTTATCTGTTCTCTATGTTCTGTGTTCACCTTACAGAAGTCAGATAAGTATTTAATAAAAAACACAGCAATAGCTCAATGGTTTCTTGATGAAAGTACTTAGAGTGATCACTCAATGTAAAAGCAGTGTACAAATGTGATCATTTAAATAATAGATAATCATATAATTGCACAATCTGGTAAAAATGCTTGATTCACAATACCAAAATCAATTCCACAATGATAAAATACTGCTAAAATATTTTTTATAGTCAGGTTTTACACAATTAACAAACACAAGATCAACACAAAATAATTTCACTTTCTTTAATAACCTCAGTGGTCTAGGAACTCAAAACTATTCTAAAACAACAATAAAAAGCTATTAAAACAAAAAAAAACTGCAAATGAGTTTGAAACTTTACTAAAGAAGTTACCACAGAGCAATGTTTTTGCTACCTTGTCAAAACTATAAAAGGCAGTGAAAGTGTATAGTATCTTATTTATAATAGAAGTGTCTCCAAGGTGAATAAAGGAACACAGTTTCATACAAACTCAGGGTATTACCTTTCTATAACACCAGTAAAATACTTATTTTAAAAGTCACTAACCCAATCAATTGTTAAATAATGATTACTTTCTCTTTGCCCGAGGCTCAATGACGTTCTCCGCTGTAATTTAAGGCGTTGTTTACAGGATGTTAATATCTCCGTATCAAATGTTGCGTGAAAAATGAAAGCCTTATTTCACGGCTGAGTGCGTTTTCTGACATTTACACACCTGTAGAAGGATGAATGATTCCTGTTCTTAGCACTGGGGGCATTCCGGTCCTCCTTCTAACTAGTACTTACTCTGTATCGTCTGGTTAAAGGGAACATGCTGAGGACGAGCGCATTCACCCTTGCGTGTCGGGAAAATTACAGAGCTGACTGCATTACGCATAAGGTAACAGGGAGGTGGCATGTACAAACACAGACCACCTCTTACCACAGGGATGAGGTAAGCACAAGACAACTAGAGAAAACAGGGGCGACTATTCATAGAAACATTCAAAATACTCAACTGTTGCGGAGCTTTTACAGGGAACTTCTGTAAAGTTACATGTTTTTCAAAGATACAGACATGATATAACAAAAAGTGTCTAAATATAATCAGTAGGCATAAGTACTGTAAGTTGTTTGAGGGCTTGTCTTGTATAAAGAAAGCGGATGTAGAGATGATTGAATTATTGGCATGTAAATGTAAATAGTGACGAGTTTTGCCGGTTTGGTAGCGACTCTAGCTGGAATACTTATGTGTTTTTAAAGGATCATTTATTTCAATGAGTTTAAATAAAGTTATAATAATATGCTCAAAACGGGGACCGTCAAAAAATGTAACATAACTAAAACACTAAAACATTATTATGCTTTATAAAAAATAGTATATATAATTTTTTTTGTTATTACTTTGCTTTTTCTTCTCTATGAATATTATCTTGTCTGAAAAGTCAGGCAGAGGCTAAGGTCTCTTTTTGTGCGTCCAAACCATAAGAAGAAACGTTCATGTTGAACTCGGATTACAAAGCGACTGGCAAATGTTTCCAAATTTACTGCCTTTCACTAGTTAACATGGAGATGATTCAATGGTGGTTAAAGCTCTCTGCATCTTGTTACACCGCACCAGAGGCCGTGGTGTGTCGTACATGACTGGTGTGATCCTGCACCAGTGAGAGGCAGCAATCAAAGCCATATTGGAATGGTAGCTCCATTGGCCAAACTGGAACCATGTGCTTCTGCGGTGAGCCTTTTGTCATGACTAACTGCGTCAGGAAGTGCTAAAGCAGCGCTGGACAGTAAGAGGGAAGAAAAGCCCTTTTAACTTTGCCGACAGTGACTAGACGGAGATGATTTGTAGCAATTTGATGCTCATAAAAGGTTAGCAGCGTAGCTATTAAACTCTGCTTTGTAAGCTAGCTTAAAGACAAGTCTCATTTGTACTTCTTCCCAATATTGAGCTGTTTGAATAATTACTTCATAAGTACAATATAAAAATTCAAATACATTTTGTAAATGTATTTTGTTAAATTCAACCATTTGTTTTCCTGAATATTTCTGTTTCTATATTTTCTCATTTTGTACTCCAGCGCAGTCATATCAATAGCCCCGCCCATTTTGAACTTTGTTGAAGGTGAGAAAGTAAATTTCCAAAACAGTTTACCCATAGACTAAAGAATTCATGACAGACACAAAATCCAATAATGTAATCTTAAACATCCATCATGTTTTGATTCCAAAAAGCACATTCAGTTCTGCAGACTTTTTAACAGCATTGCAATTTATGTAATTTCAGAGACAGATTTAAAATCTTTAGTAGTTTTTAGTTATAACATAGACATTTTTTCTCCAGTCAATGAAAAATAAATATTGTAAATTAAGTTCAAAGCCAAACAAAAAGTAATCATTGTTGCATTTTATTTATTAAGAAAGGGCCATGCATTTGTCTGATGCATGCTGGCTTTGTTATGTCTGCTGTTTTGACTAATGTATTCCTTATGCGTATTTATTTATTAAAACAAAGCTAGTGCTTCTGCCTGTTGTATTGTCTGGATAGTTCTGATCAATGACACCGGTGAATCATTATTTTGTATTTTGAACAGTGAGATAAAACCATGTAATTTAAAAATGAGTCAGCACACTCCCACATTGGCAGCTTAGAAGCCACCTGCTGCATTTGTTTTTTCCTTTTTTTTTGTGTTCCAGAATCAAAGCAAAGAGCAGTGGGCATGACACGAGGACCAATGAAAGACTGACTGATTATTTTACAATTATCAAAAAAGTCATGGATAGTGAACATTTACAAATACAACCATCCAACTTCTTTCTCACTTAAGGTCTGAAGAACCACATTTTACCAACAGTGATTTGAAGTGGACAAAAAGACAGCATTATTGACCTCTTCTTAACACAGACACTTGGTACAAAACAACTCCATTTTGCCTTACATTTCTCTGTCTGACCATGGCTAACCCGCATTACAAAGCAGCGGCCACCATTTGCCACTGTTTTGAACCTTCGGGGGTACATGCTTAATGGAACGCTGAAAATCCCGCAGCTGGACATGTCGGCAGGTCAAAGTTCAAGGCAGGATTTCTGGGTATGGAGGAAGAGCAGAAGCCCGGGAGGGGAGACATCGTGTTGACATTAGGTTTGGACACTTTGAACAATGTTATCTCAGACAGTGTGGGGTTTGAAGCCAATCAATCATTCTGTTATTGGGCCAGCTCCGGTCATTTTTCATCCCAGACCTTTGATACAAGCTCATGTCAAATGCATCTTGTGCTTGGCCCTGTGCTCCTCACCCTGAACTGAACCAGCATGGGGATTGGTTACGCATGCAATTTCTTCAAAGCATTTTATTTTTCGGCACAGGAAAGAAAATAACTAAATGACTATAGTTTCCCTGAGTTGTGTGACAAGATTGTAAAGCAACACAACAGACACATTCCATTCTTTGCATTGTGTAAGTGTTAAAAGCATAAACGCTGGGGTGTCTGCTCTGCTGCGTGAGGCTTCACATTCCGACTTTGGATGGAGAGTGTAAATATAATCATAGTTTAAGAACCAAGAGTGGTAATAAAGCAGAAAGTCGTTGTTGGAAGCGGAGGCTTTGTAGTAACAGTTGTTTCATTACTAGGCATCAATAAAAGATTTTGTTGTAAACATTTTTTTTTTATAATTATATTTGTAATGGACTATGCAGACTCATATGAGAAGTGACAATATTAAAGTACCCATGACAGTTGAATACTCATTTCACAAAGACGTAGTTAAGATCAATATATTTAAAGTTTTACAAAACATTTTTCAAATTTCATTCCAGTTTGGCCATTTTTAGCATTAAAAATGTACTTTCTGTTCACCAATGATGACATCACACTAGGTAGTTGCTTAGCGACCATTTTATAAATTTCAAATGTTACTTTTTACTTGAGCCATAAAATATACTAGAACTGACTTTTTTTTTCCTCCACAAACTTGTTATTGATTAACGTAAAACTATCATTTATTGTATTATAACAGGTATTAATCTACCAAACTAAATAAAAATTTGAAAAACGTTCAAACCTGTCAAACTCACTTAAAGGGAAAACAAAAAAAAAAAAAAAAAAAAAAACAGCTTACTCCTGTTTTTCAAAGTCATGTAAAAATTACACATATTGGGGCAGCTAAAACAAACAAACAAAAAAGAACAGTTAATCTTAATGTTTTGATCAATAATACAAATGTATTGTTAAATATTCTGTCTAGATTTCTACAGTCACCATATTTCAACGTTTAGTTTTTTTTTTTTTGGTTGGAAACACTGTATTTTTTCAACCCAAATTTAAAACTTAAATGACTTTGAAAATCATCATTACTTTTAAATATCTAGATTATGTTGGATAACATTTTTAACCATGCAAATAGAAGACCAAATCAACATCTCATGATTTGATGGAGTTTGCATGTTACTGTTGGTTCTTTCCGGGTACTCCAGCTTCTAATCATCTCCAAAAACATGCATGTAGTTCAACTGGCAACACTGCAAAGATTACCTGAATGAATGAAAGTGTGAATGATTGTCTCTATGTGTAATTTTTGAGTAATTGCAGGTAAATAAAGACAAGTGGCCATATGTAGAAGCCAGTTGAAAACAGGAATTTTGTTGCATCTATGAATGAATCAATCTAAGCACACAATAAACAAACTAATAACCTGAAAACTGGATTTTATTTTAATGGTTAACTTTAGCAAAAGAGGCTGACACTATTGTTATAACGTCTGTGCACAGCATTTATTTGTGTTAGGCATTTTCATTTTCATTGGTGGTTATCTCCAATGTTTTCCATGGATTCAAACCAAACAAGCCTCTGTCTAACCCCATAAACACACACTCTGACACTCTGTCCCTGTTTGGCCTCAGATCCTGTCAGTTACATTGAAGGGCCATTACCTTTCATTTGTATCTGTGCGTAACCCCTTTGTCACATGCGCCTCTGCGGTCTGAACGTTACTGTTGATGACTGGCTGTCTGCTCCACTGTCGCCTGTTCGGGCTCACTCAGCTCATGTTAGAAGGCTGACTCATAAATCAGCGCTCCAAGCTGACATTCAGGTTTTGAACAGTGAGGTGGCGCACAGACAGTAGCAGCGGGTGAGAGGCGGAGGTCTGGTGCTGGCGGTGACGAAGGAGTGAGATGGGGGGTGAGAAGAGGGTGTAGGGTTACAGGAAGGGAACCCAGCTCCAGGAAAGAAATAGAAAGTTGGTTTGTGGGGAGGAGCTGCTGGCTTTTCCTGAGGTGTTTCTAAGACTGGAAACTCTATGTTGAATTCTGGGTCTGCCATTACATGTAACACAACATTATTAGCAGGGCATTTGTTCTACAGTTTGTATAAATTTGGTCAGAACACCTCATAAAACACTATTTGGGTAATTTTAAGTTCTTATTTTATGTTTGTTGGCTTTAGATGTTGGTGTATGTGATGTGCATGAGTAGATAGTAACTGTTGGAGTCAACATGCAGCATAATGGTTGTTATGAAAGCTTTTAGCTCTCACAAACCATTTGTCATGGTTAAGATCCACGTGTATTTACTGTAGTTACCGTATACTGTTTTTTCCTACCAAATGCCGCTTTTAGTTTTTTTTGTCACAGATTTAGCTTATTCTTACTTATTTTTGCTTGCTGCCTATGTATTCCTCAAACTTTTTTTTATTACACTAAGTACCGTCTAATTCAGTATTTGGTTTTCATTTTGATCATATCAGGAGTCAGGCAGGAGCTGGACTATACCAGAAAAGTTACACAGTAGCCTACACCTTTAAGCACTATGCTTCCTGCATAGTTTTTGTTCATTTATCATGAAAGAAAAATATTTACCAATCATATACTTTGCGTTGCTGTTGAATTAATTTTGTTTTGCGAATGAAGCATTCATCACTTCACACATTTTGACTTGATTCTATTATGTTTGCGATCCCAGCAGTTGTTGCAAATGTTGTTATGTGGCTCTACAAAAGTACAGCGTTGGTAGCCTAGTATGCCCAAGATTTGCCTGACGCTATAGACATGTGAGCTGAGAGTTGTTGAACCAGTTTCCTGAGGACCACACTTAGGACGCACTATAGTTGGAATAGTATGCACTGTGTATGGTGAATGTCTGGAGGATTAGACCCCCCTTCTCTCCTGAGAACAGACCTCTCTCCCACACACTCACACACCTCTTTGGGCCTGGATTCCATCTGAGCGGGGTGAAACTCTCCAGAGCCTGCCCCTACAGCACATCCTCCTCCCTGTGCAGCCACATGCAGCCACAGCAGTGCTCCGCAGGTCTGTAACAGACCTACAGTCCAACATGAGGCAACGGGTAAATATAAACAGTCACATGTCTTCTGGTTTACAGCATATCTGTCATGTAGGAAGTGTCTCCATAGGTCAAGTGCTCCAGGGTCTGGACTTTACAATCAATTTTACAAATATGTTCTACTAAAACACCATAAATTATTATTTAACTGTATGTAATTTACAGTGCATTGAGTTAATGACGGAGCCACAAATGAATATTCACTGAAATGTAAATACACACATTGGCAAAGATTAATAATAGTAAAATGGGGCAAAACAAATAAATAGACTTGTTTTTGGCAATTTGAAAACAATTTGTAAAGACAAGCTTTACAAAAATACTAATCTTTTTTTTTTGTCATTGCTCATAGAAACCACGTGCAGATCGGTCCTGGCTGGTCTTCGATAAATTGGACAAAGGACAAATAAGGTTAGCAAAGGTCTGGCTAAACTGAAATGGTATAAGCTTGAGAAATTTCCACAGGCCAGTAAAATGTCTGCCACTTTACTTATTAAGTTTTTAATGTGCGCCATGTGCCGTTGGGACATTCTCATGAACACTGCTCCTTCTCTGTTTGGAATGTGTATATATGTGTTTATTTTAGGTTGCATTGGGAACCAAATAAAAGTCGATCTAAAACAGAAAAGTGCTTTGGGATATAATGTGCAGATCACTTGCACGACTTGAACCTTGCCGTCCTTTCTCATTTGGATTTTAGACACCTCACCCAAACCTCTGCATTCTCAAACTTCCTTCTAATCCTAACTCAGGACAGTCGTTACAACACGGCTGTACGTTTTTACTGGTGCAGTTCACAGACAGGAAGCACTCACTAGTCAAACTGGACCCAAATGAGTCGCACTATAAAACAACAGGAAAGACAAATAAACCAGGGCTATGGCTTTTGTAGAAACCCAACTGTAGATGCTTTTTCACTTCATAATGTTAATCTCTGCCCTGCGTACAGTTCTTTTTGCTGGAATGAGATTTTGGTCATAATGGCAGTCTAAATGTTAACACTAATAATAAGTATAAAAATAATAATAATAATGACCAACTCAGATTGTTTTTTTTTTTTTTTTGTTTTTTTTATTACCTAATGTTGCTTTTGAAAGAATGTTTTAGCATGTTGAATTGAATGAAATTGCATTATTACAGTAGAAAGGAAAAATATTGTATCATAAAATAAATAAAAAAGAATAATGTAATTAAATTAATTAATTAATAAACAAATAAACAAGGTTAGTTTGGTTATAAATAAATACATGTTATAATACAGAAAAATAATAGAGTACATTCAGATAAAAGTCTATTAAAGCATTATTGTCTACCTTCAGAAAACCTAAATATTAATGATCCGTGCAACTTAAAAAAACAGTTGACTAGGTTTTCTTGTTTCTATTTAGCCAAATGGCGACTGTAAAGTTTTATTATACGCACTCAAACTCGCTCGTGACAAACGTGCCTGACCACGTGGTAACATTTGTCTCCTGGCAGGAAATTTGTCCCATTTCACGTTTTTAACACAATACTCATTGTCTCACTGTGATATTAACCGTTTGTCTAATACTGTCTCAACATGCGTCAGTTTTTTTTCCATACATGACGTGACTTGACTCTGAACGAGAAGCGCATTCTGGACACAGAAATATGCTAAAAAAAACAAAACAAAACAACAAACAAAACGCAAGCAGGTGTGAATGATCTGTGATTGTTTGGACCAATAAGCCTGCCTGTGATTTTTGTTTATTTTTCATTATTAGGCCCTAGTTTTCATGGGCATGTTAAAAAAAGTTTTATCTACATTTCAACACCAAAATCTAGGCTGCTAAATATGCTCAAAATAATTCGATCTGTAGAATATATGTGTAATGGGCCTTTTTTCAGATCTCTTCAAAGGCATTTACAATATGAGATGTCAAATCATCTGCCCAAACTTGTTATGGTTGATCAACAGTTGTTTTGAATGTGTTTCAACCAAGCCAGAGATATTACTGCACAAAACCATCTTAAGCTAATAGTTGCAAAACAGCCTAAAAACGAAGCTGCTCTACTTGGGTTAGATTGTGTCCGCAAGGAGGCGCTGTGTGTCCATCTGTGCGCCTGTACTCGGGGCTTAAAGAGCAGACATCAGAGCTTTGAGGACTCGCTGTAACAGTCCGTATCTGTGTATTATGCATGGTTTTGTAGGAGGAGATTAGACAAAAAACACCCAACATTAATAAGGTTTTAATGCAGTGGTCCAACTCTTCAGATGAAATAAAATATATATAAAACCTTTTTTCTAAAAGTGTTTGTCCAACAAAAGCCACAGTCAAGAACAGTTGTATTCAGGTCTTGTCACAAATGCATCAGTAGTACAGAAATGACGAGCGCGTGTCTTAATGACAGTGTCGGTGGACATGTTTTGCATAGCAGCTGCTCCGGGATAACCCCTCCTCCTCCTCCCGGCCGTGCGCTCTCTCTCTCCTTTCCTCGCTTCTCGCTGCGCCGCCGTGTGCTTCATTCCAACGCACCACGCCGAGCGGAGCGGGCGGCTCTTCACAGCAGCAACAGAAGACATACACTTAGGACTCTTTCGCTCAGGGAATTACATCGATCTCACTTGAAGCTCTATACTATCTGAACCACGCTTGGCTTGAGTGTTGCTTTACTGGAATAACTTGCTTTGCGGACTACAACATGGTCCGTACGCGACCGTATCTGTGTGAGCTCTGACCACAAACTCTGAAGGATCGCTCTCACGGAGACACGAGTGGGAATATTCTCCTGGATGGTATCCACAAGCTGGACTACGGCTGCGTGAGCGGGACTGGGGCCCCCCAAACGCCCCATACAAGAGTGCGCTTTAATCGGACACGTTGGAGCGCCGTGAAAAGACAGTGAGGCAGCTTCTTTTCACGCTGTCGGGTTTTATTTTCACCTGGGACACTCAGAGCGAGGTGAATGGGGCTGGAGCTGGGAGACTGACACAGCGGTGGGACACACCAGCGGGACTCGCTGTTTGGAGAGACGGATCAGCCTGAGGATTGTATTCCCTGCTCTCATGTGCGGGCTCTATTTACATGTCCGAGCTTCTCGCTTTATGACAATGGATTACTTTCTGCTTTTATGCAGCTTCTTGCTGCCCGCGGTGTCCGCTGTAGAAGGTAAGAAAGGATTTTACACTTCCCTGTGCAATATTTAAAAGCGCAAGACAAATGAGAGTTTGGTGGAGGTTGAGGCGCACACCAAACCAAACATCGTCTGGCAAAGTTCATTAACCCTACATATTACACAGTAGTACCTACTCTGTTTTTATACGGGCTGTTTCTGGTTTTGAAGCTTTTCCAACGAAACGCTCGCTGTCAGTCTCAATACACAATGAGAAGCCCTGAGTGTGCGCGTTAAACTCAGCTCATACATTTGAATGGTCCTTGTGGATTCCCCTTCTTTCTAGTCACTATCACAGTCTTTTCTGACACTCGGGGGGAAATTAGCCTCGTGGAATAACTGTGCCGGTCCCATCAGGGAGTCCCGACCCCTGTGCCCCCCGAAACAGTCCGGCCTAGTGTATTTTAGTCCCTCGCGACTCAGTGGCCTTTGGTGATGTTCTGCTGACACTTGATCGACTCACATAGACAGTAGTTTGTTTAGAATTGTTTTATGAATCTGTATATCTCTGCACAATGGTCTTTTTATCAGTAGACTAGTAAAGTATTATGTAGCCTGTCTGTGCCATATTACTTTTACGCACAGCTTCGGAACAGTCTGAATCAAACTTACTGCAGTAGCATGTTTTAATTTATGTTTGTCATCATCAGTATTTATTATTTAGTCTATTTATTGAATTAAATTCGTCTGAATTGTCTTTTTTAGATTGAGTGGAACTGCGGAGTCCAGAATGTAGTGTGTGATGCCAAATGAAAAGTGGGACAATGTGCCGTTGGCCCAGTGTTTCTTCTGAAGCGAATGGTGAAAACTGTTATTCTCAGACAAACAAACGCTTAATGTGAGCCATACAGAACTTGAGTTTGGTGAATATTTTTTAGACAAGTACTTACGCCATTTTTCTCCTGCTGAACAAGGGTCGACGTGTCAGTTTTAGTGGTAACATGACATGAGACGGCACGTTAGGAGTTTTTTGACTTTCCTTGGGAGACAGGCAGCTCTCGTGCTTTTTTAGTCCTGAATCAACATTTTGGTTTGAAGTGTTTTTCACTCAAACCGCACTGTCGCTTCTACAGTCCGGTCTGAGGTGTCAAAACACACACTCACACTAAGTTAAAATAATCTTGTCCTTATCTAATCAAACAGCCTGTTTTATTCTTATCTACAGATAATTCAAACTGGACTAATATTCTCTTTCAGATGACCTCAGAGCTAGCTTAAACAAAATACTCCACACTTCAAACAGAATGTTACTTATTTACTGTGGCTATCCTATCTGTGAATGCATTTATTACTTTTTTCTGTCAAGTTTTGTTCAGGCTACTAGAGCTCATCCCAGCCGGTGAACAGTCTCTAAAATCGGGTTGAAATGGTGGCTCCCTGTGCGTAAATGTGATGTGTAGGGACAGGCCCATGAAGAGGCAACAGCCCGTGTTGAGTGTTGCGTGTGACTCTGCCCTGTGCTGTTTCTCTCGCCCACAATCTATCCAAATCACCCCAGTCTCAAATAAGTCGTGTTACTTTATTTATGGAAGGTTTGAAGTTTTGTATTTTCAAAAGTAGCCTACATCGTCTCGAGCAGGGCCCCGGGCATGCGTGTCCCTTATCCGGGTGACAACGGCCCAAAACGAACTTTCAACAAGTTTTTCAACTTTTTAATTCTGGCTTTGTTCTTTTATTTTAAATGATCAAATAAATTGTATTTTGGAAAAAAATTCAGCAAAACTTTATCACGTGATGATGTATATCTTTACCATATAATTAATTCATAAGGCCCCATTGCGCACTCCTTTAACCGTGACGTTTTGTGCGTGGACGGAGCTCATCAGTGTGTCTATTTACTAGATCTTTTACGGTTTGATCTGTTATAATAACGCACTCTTAAAAGCAAGTTGTGAAAGTTTTCAAGCTTTTTAAAAGTTGTCCACCTTTCTGAACTTGGACAATTTAGTGTGATGCATTTCCTTAAAAAATGCCTATTTACTTAGAGTATTTATTTTTTTAGACGTGGAAGTATAATTCATACAGGGTGAACATATTCCCTCAGTCGGCCTACTGACTTTAGCCATTGAACTTGCAGCTGGTCACAGTTTGTGGCAAAAGACAAATAGAGCCGATGACAGTGGCGCGTAACAGGACCCGGTTTTGTGAAAACGTACACATCAGCCTATTTTAATATATTTTACTAATATACATTTTATTAGATTTTACGTCTTTAAGTTGAAAGTTTAGTAGGCCTGTGTGCATAATGAGTGTCTTGATGGAGTTTACTTTTATTCAATAGGCTAAATGATAAACCTTCCCTCCTGAGTCTGTGGTAAAAGTGTGTAAAAGCTGGCATGTTGTGTTGGGCTGAGATCACGCCTCTGTAGGACTTTTCCTGTGCCTGGCGTTTTGCTCTTGGCAACTTGCTCAAATCTCCTCTTGTGGCTGCTGTAGGCTACAAAAAGCTTCCTTTGGTCATTATTTTATCCACTAGCCTTGTCCGTATCCTTTGTTCAGATAACTTTATTCAGGCGTAAATATTGACTGGAAAGGTCAACGCCATTCTCCCACACAGAAGGGATAACATCACAACTCTTCCAGTGTTGTAAAAGGCTACGTCGAGTCTCCAGCTGAATTCCTCTCCCTCGACGCCGGGCCATGTGTCCAGTTGGTCGGGGCAGCAGGCCTTCATGTGCCAGGCGTTATTTATGAGCGCAGCGGCAGCAGCTTGTGTGGCCCGAGCCCCACTCAGGCGCACACAAAGCCGCCCTCACATAACCGTGCGTAAAGTTAACTCCGGGAGCTCCTCTGCATAAATTCGCAGGCAAATCACTGGGCAAATGTACTTAAGGTCACAATTGCGGTGACAAAAGACGCCATTAGTGATCCTATGGTGGCAATTACACTCAGCATTGAGAGGGGGAAACTACGCTAAAGAGACGCTCAATTTGCAATCGAAAAGCCAAGTCATGGTACAAATGGAACGAGCTGAGGTCGCATAAACACGCAGGGTTATTCAGACTAGTTAGTTTGACTTTTGAAATCAGTCTGAAATTTTAAGGAATTGGCTAATACAAAAAAACCGCAATTGATGTGGAAAAAGCTTAATATTAATTTTAAAACCTAAAGAAATCAAATTAATTAATAAAAATAAGTGCTTTAAAAGTAAAAAGTAAGTGCTCTTCAGGATCAGAGTGGAAAATAATCAATATGTAAATTTTTGTAAATAATTAGTCTAATGTTTTAATTTTTATTAGGCTACATAGTTAGATAGTAAATTAATAAAAGCCAGTGTAATAAAGACTTCAATCGAGTGTATTAGCTGTAATTATTCGTGTTCAGTCCAGTTGTTCAATTTTAATTAATGAGCCAAAATATTATAACAAACTGTAGGCCTAACTATCAAACAGTCTGCATATGTTTAAATAAATATTAACATGTTACTCTGTCCATAATGTAACTTATTTGCTTCTCTTAATATATAAATATATATAAAAAAATTAAATGAATATACATCAAAAGTAGTACTCTGTATCTGATAACAAAGAATATTTAATCTAAGTGTTTTTCTTTTTTCTTTACGTCTGGGGATTTGGCTGACCTAAAATCTGGGCTGCAGACATTTGCCCTATAGACAGCCATTTTGAACAGATGCACTGTAACTTCTTATGGGCTGGTTAAGGGCACAGGCAGCGTATGACGACATGTTGAGTGCCTGGTGAAATGAAATGTGGGGAAAGCAAGCAAAGCAACGTCATGGCATTAACTTTGAAATATTAGGGTCGATCCGTTTGGAGAGAGCAGTGAGGAACAGTTGACTGACTTAACAGACGTGCCTGTAGGACGACTCCCCGGCACCTACTGCTGCTTTATGGTCCAAATGTGGCACAGAAATATTCACCGAGCTGGAATTTCACATGAGGGCAAGCAGCAGCTCTGTCCGCTCCACCAAACCAGGGCGACACAGTATTAGACTTTTTGTGAATAAATTATGTTCTATACTCTATTTATCACATTAACATTACCATCCAGGCTGCACTTGATATGTTAAGAAATATACTTTGTTTATTCAAATGACTCAAGTCTACTATAGCCTATGTGTATTCAAATATAACTGTTGTTATTATTGTCATCCATGAAGTTTTCCCTAAATGAACAGTGTATTGATTTGAACTGAAAAGAAATAAGATTTATACTTGTTTGGGCTAACTTTACTTCATTTTTGTTCGCTGCAAATATTTTAGAATCAGATACAAAATAAAATGCAATTCAAATTTACTGTAAGAACATTGTCTCAGCCTTTCTTAGTTCATTTATGACAAAAGCTAAATGTACTTCACTGCAATCATAATATGATTTCAATATCTTATGTGTTAGATGATTAAAAAAAAAAACTCTTTGACAATTGTGACACTTTTAAATAGTGGAATTTCTTTTAGACTCAGTTAGAGAGCACATTGAAATCCAGAGATAACTCAAACCATATTGAATGAAGAATCTATTAATAAATCACTGTAGCTGTTCCTTACCCTACACTACTACTTCCACACATAAGCTTTACAATCAAAATACAGCAGGTCACTTGAAGGAGTCCCACAGCCCAGCGCATGTTTCCAGTGTGTCTGCGTGGCCTGTTTTCAGTACACATGGACCGGTCAGCTTGGCGTCTGACAGAGGGTTCTTGTGCGATGGCAGGTCCGGGTCTCACAGCGAAGGAGCAGAGCTGAGAAGAGAAGGAGAGGGTGAGGGTGAGGGAGGGAGAGATCCAGTGTGTCTCGGCCTGCCCCTGCTGCACACATGCTGCTGCTGTCTGAGCCCAGCCAGCCAGAAACACCAAGGAGAGAGGGAGGGGGTGTGCTTAGTGGCATTGTTTTAGGAGTTAGACATTACTTACTTGGTTAACAATACAGCTATGACTGATTGAGCTCTGCGCTTGGAGGCTTAACTGTGTTTTTTGTAGTATTTATTAATATTTCTTACAATTGCAACAAACATCATCAGTAGGATAAAACTAATCTGACCTATAACAGTATAATTAGAGATGTCACAGTATATTTTTGTGTTACAAGTTTTGAGTAAAAAAAAAGGGCAACCAATCTGATTTTTTAGCATATTGTTATTTAAGTGTCTGCCCACTTTTTAAAATCAAGGTTTACAGAACCTTTGTTTCACCAAATAAAGCAGGTTTCTGTATTTAGATGTTTTTTGTTTTAATAAATTATAGTTTTACCAACACTACTTGCAGCAAAGATGTTTCTATGGAAAACTTATTTTTCTCATAAAGGCATGATTGTTTTTACATTTTTAATTTTTCCAAAGTACTTTTAATGTTTTTTTTTTTTAATTATTTTGCATAGTTGACCATCATTCCAGAGAGACTGTTATTTAATTTGTATAAAAATAAATTGATTTGTATGTTTCTACATCATGTCTATTTTCTTCTAAATTGGCACAATGTTTATTGTGAGTTATTTTATGATATAAAAAATCTTGATTCACATTTAGTGTTATTATCTTGATATTCCTTCTGAGCACAGATAAAAAGCATCTATTATTTTGTATATGAACTGTGAATTCTTTGTAAACACAGGTTTCATGCTCAAGGCTTTTCCTTTCTTAACAATAGCTTTTCTAACACAATAAAACTCCAGGGATTATAGCATTCCCGCAGCAAACAAAAATAACCAATTTGAGGATGTGTATATTTAAAGAGTCCAACTGTTACTCTCTGCGGCTCATTGAAAAGCATAAACACCAAAACGACTCTTCCAAAACATTACCAGACATGGATGCAATTGACAACATATTTTAACATCAAAAGTACAAGCTTGGAAATGTAATATGTCTGAAATGGTTTTATACATTTTGTGTGGAATTTGTAAAGAGTCTTTGTTAGAAGTTAAACGCACGTCTTATGGGGCAGACGGAGCTCTTTGATATTTCTCTTTTAGGAAATGGCCAGTTCCAACTGCTTTGTGATTGGAGGCTGGTGTAAAAGAGTTTGCCTGAGGGTAGAGAACAGTGGTATCACCTGGTCTGGGCCTTGTTAAAGGGGAAAATACAGGGGACCAAAAGGGGGAAATAGGAAGGGAGGGTTTGGTGCCACGTTAAGCCAAAGTGATAGACTGTGTTCAACATTTTTTACAGCACACAAATGGTTAATAATGTCTGCAACCAACAAAGGCATTTAGTCTTGTGCGTCTTTGCTAAATATACACAATATTTTAAGTCATACTAAAAACTAAGTCAGTTTTCCCTTATTGGCCATTGTAGTTCAAACTTGTGACGTTTTAGGTCAAAAAGTGTTAAAAGCAGTGGTCTAAGTCATTTCTAATGCGTGATAAAGGCCTTCATATCCATAGACTGCCCTTATTGCTCACAAAAAAGCAGATGTAAAACCAATCCCACTATTCATTTCTATTCTCAGCCACTCGTTTTCACCCTTTCCAATTTGAAACATGGTTGTAGTGGAGTTTAGGGGTTTAGTGTTACTTTAACAACTATTTCAGTTTTGCTGTTCAAGTAAGATAGTAGATACAGTAAAACTGATGCCAAAATCTAAACTACATACTGTATTTCATAACCTTTGTTGTTGTTTGTTTCTTTATTACTTTCAACCACAGTGAATCCATCATAGCATTTCCAGTGGCAGCAGTTCCAATCACTCATGACCTTTCGCCCTGATATTTACCATTCCCCACGGTTGGATCCGACAGCCTCGGGGAGATACCGCCAGCTGTGTGGGAGCTCTTGTTTAAAAGTCTGCGCTAAAATGACATTGTCGTGACTTTATTGTCTAATTGAGTGCAATATTTAGAAGATAATTCATCAGGAAGGAAGCCACAGTGAGCGAGGAAGAGCAAATGTGTAGGTGTGGACTGGTATTTATGGTTCACGAGACACCTGTGCTCTTGGAAACTTTGGAGAGGTGTGAAGAAGAAGCGCATGTGTGGCTGTTTTCACAAGAGGTTACGAGAATGCATTTAAAATATTTGTGAATGGGAGGTTCTCTACATAGAATGGAGTCGAGTGAGTGAAATGGGACTGGTATGCTAAACTTTTTGCCGTAGCAACAACAACTAACTAACCTTAGCCACTAGAGCTGTAGTTCATTAGTATATCTTCTGCCATAACAACACCAGTTTTAGCTCTTTTTTTGTATACGTTTAGTAGTAGCACTCTGGTTAATACAGCTAGCAAAAACCTTCTAGCTATACTATTGTTCTAAACAAGCTGGATAAAAAACTCCATTTCGTTTGTCCATAGAAGAGCAAACCAATTATTGTATGGCTTGACATATTTCCTCTACCGAAATTACCCCCTTTATCTGCAGCTACGATAATAAATTGCTTCAGATTTCCTTGATAGCCAAATCCTTAAATGACTTCACCCCATGGAGCATGTTAAAAGCGCTTATCCTACATCTGCGCTTGCAAGATGGTAATTGTTAGCCGCGATATGAAAAGCGACGCGACAAAAAAAGTCCAGCAAAGACTAATTGCAGCAAGTCAGATGAAAAGTGTCGGACAATATACGCCGCTGACCGCCTCCCTCTGTGCCAAGTCAGGCCGCAAACAGCCCCCGGTTCCCTTGTTACGCCCTATGGAAATTCCATTTTGACCTCTCAACCTTTCTCCCACACACACATGCTGTCTGCTATTGCACACGCACGCATATTACCTCTTGCCCATACAAAATAGCCTCTCTTAAGTTCTAACGCTGCTCTGCTAATGAATCAATCAAGCTGGTTCCATTCAGTTGGCTGCTGTCAGGGCCAATCGATCAGCCAGTGTCCCAACAGAGCAGCGGGGGCTTAGAGGCAGAGAGAAGGGTCCTGAAACAGCCAGTTCAAAGACATTTCTTATCTGCTTTGGTCTGGGAGAAATATTGCGAGCAGCAGCGTGTATGTGCGGGCTGAAATGAAAGAGTAAAAAGAAGGGATTAAAAAATAGATCAAGAAGGAAAGATATCTTCTGTCGGAGTTGTGCGCATGGACCTGACCTTGAATTTACCTTTATGGGATGAATAGATTGGTATGGATAGTTTGGAGCTGTGGTGAAGCTGATTGGTGGATGTTAGCCAAGCAGAAACGAGGAAATGCACATCTTTTTGTGATGTATCAACCGACTGTGCTGGTTGTAGGTGAGCTGTGCACTTTATGCGTCCAAATCTTGCTGTGGGTCGTTCTAACACCTACTGTGTCAAAGTCAAAGAAGATATCAGTTATTCATTAGTGTGAAGTTTGAGAATCTTTGAGGTACTGGAGTGAGAAATACCAGTTCTGTGTATGGTGGTTTGAGCTCAGGCAAGCATACTGTGACTGGGTTACTTATGGAAGAGAAGAGGTCATCGTTAAAACACTTGCAGAGGTGGTTCGAGTGCCAGCAAGACAAATATTCTAATATTTTCTATCAAGTAAATGCATAAAGTACAGTGGTTCAAAAAGTAAAGTATTTGAGCACTAAGACTCCTCTTTGTCTTGAGATCGCTTTACTATTTGAACTTTGTCTAATTGTAAACTTACATAGTTGCAAACTCAAATAGTAATAATCATGATTATTCCAATTTGCAATATAATTATATAAACAAAATAAAACCATGTATTTCATTTTTAACTTGTAAAATAGTTGACTTGATTGGTAAAAAGCTTTATTATAGATTTAACAAGAAAAGTTAACTTTACAATCATGAATTTACATATTAACTTACTGACTTTATCAATAATGGCTAAATATTATATTTCCTATTGCAATAATCATAGCTCCGTTTATTTACACCGTTCATGTTGTTTGTAGGCTTTTCAGGTTACCAGTCATACACCATGTGCTTTCATTGTTGTCATAGAACAAAACATTTATATAAAAGAAAAGGTTGTCAAACAAAGACCATTTACAAACTGTTTACTCTGTTTTCTTCCCACCTCAGGAGTCTTTTTGGCCTTGACTGTTTCAGTTATAACCGTTGACTGCTGCTGGCTTTGCTCTTTCATCATATAGTGTATTTTGTTTAGCATTCTGCACCTCAGCTCCCTCTCCTGTAACAGCGATTACACAAATTGAAGTATTCTTATCCCGTCCTTGTTATTGTGAGCCCTTTTGATAGGAAAATCTCAACAACCTCAATAAAAAAGCCGGGAGACAGCTGCTATTTACCGTGGAGGGCCTTTGTTGCCTACTTGATAAGGCCTTGACGGTCACAGTGACTCTAGAGAGTGTAATGTTTCTCACAGTAGCACGCCAGGAAAACAGCTCATTTCCTCTGATTAAGTTGTCTTTCCATGTTAAACACCAGTGGACTTTGGGTGTAAAAAGATAAAACAACCAATGAATAATGGTGTCCTTTTTTTTTTTTTTTGAAGAGATCAAAGTGAAGTGGAGACTGCAACCCAATCTCCTGCCTTGGATAACAGAGGGATCTTAAGTGAGAGAAACTTGAGGTGTCGAGGTTTAAAATACCTGAGACGCTGCACCTCCAAGTGTGAAAACAATTGGCAGATACACAAAACTGCGAGCAGAGAAGACATAGTGGTGTCAGATATCCTCAGGCCAGATGGGAGCAAATGCAGCGGCAACATGGAGGGGCTGTGGGGGCATGATGTTTACGGCACTAAAGTCAGGAAGGGGAGACTAGAGCAATACCTCCTGCGCTACATTTGGCCTCTGTAAATCTCCAGGGATGCCCAAACTAAAAGGACGGTGATGATTAGAGAATCAATTTGGCCGGCCATCAATCAATGCCGCAGAGATGGACAGGATTGCAGCGGAGAGCCCATCCCTTGGAATCAGATTGGGCTCGCGCCTCTGGAGATTCACGCCCTTTTTTCACGCTTTGTTAATTAAGCGTCCAAGCTGCCCCTCGCACTCACTTATTTATGAATCTTGGCTTTAACCGATACCGGAGCTCACTTGGTCCTCTCTAATTAGTCCCTCACCAATGGCCTTGCTTTGAGATAATCCATACAAATTCAACTGCGTCCACAGAATCCTATTCTTTCAGCACAGCCTCGGACCAGAAACGCCCATTTGACCTTGGCGTTTTACAAGTGGCATCATATGGTGTAGGCTTTCTGTGGCGCTGGATAAAGTGGCCCGGTTGGGATAATGAGACAACACTTTAAAAAAATCAATTTCCATCTGGGTCTGTCTAAGTAATTCCTCACCTGTTCATTACGACTAAAATAGAGCAGCATGGATGTTTTAAGTCTCAACACTTATTAGTAATGAATGAGACCCTGACAGAGAAAAGCTGGACTTATCTGCTTGGCAACGCTTTCCCGGAATAGGTTGCGTTCATATTTTAGAATGTGAGGAGGTAAAATGGTCGGCAAAAGTCAGTTTTTCCTGTTAATAACTTTGTACTTTGCTCTGAAATATCTAAAAGGTGGTTTCACCAATTTTCCATCTGGTGATTTTTACTAGACTCATTAATTTTGTATTGCAACTAAATTTAAGCCATTTTTATTTTAGCTATTCTCCATGTACAGCACTATAGGCCTTTAGAATATGTCACGTAAACAGCATTTTTCATTCATTTTTGATTGTCAGTGATCAGCTTGGGTCTTTTGAAACGTCCTCGACCAATCTTCTGTCAGATCCAGAGTTCAAGCTTTGGAGAGAGAAATAAGAAATCAGAAATATCAAAAATAATAGTCTGAATTATTATTCACATTTTTAGTTAGATCTATTCAAACCAATCTAAAGTTGTATGTATATTGTCCAGTTAACTACTGAAAACCAGCTTGCTATAATGTCTTTTTTTTACTAGATACTAGGAATGAACGATTCAGTTTTTGTCTCGATACATGGACAATTCCAAAATATTGACAGTTGTGTTAAGCTTCACAAGAATCAACTCTTTCCTATCTACACAAAAATGACAGAACTAACGGAGGAACACACAAGTATTGAACCAAACATCAGAAATGAACTGAAACACTACTATTGAACATATGGTACTATTTCCAATATTATCCCATCCCTAGATACCAACCAGTCAACAAAACATTCTCAGCTCAGGGTCACACTGCCCATCCCTGTGGCCTTGTGCTGTGTTTTTAATGCCATGAACACAGGTCCTGAGTCAGATTTACTGTGTGGAAGCCCTGGGGATTCATTTAGATTCTGCCCACTTGTGCCTTTTCAGGGTCAGGGCTGATGACTAACCAGGTCTTAACCCCATCTGCCACATAACTGACCCCACCTGCTCGCCCGGACCACCTGCATGTCTCCTACAGGTCAAGGGACATTTTTATGAGCCATATTTCAACACTGTGAATATATGGGAAGAGAAGGTATTTTTGGATGTTCCAGTTGAAGAGTTGTTATTTTTCTTCCAGACTTTCTTGCCAGTGGCCCGAACAGATCCGTTTGCTAATGGTTGAGTTTAGGCATAAACACTGGGATTGTTATTTTTTAACTATGTTGGCTGCAAGTTCTGTTACAAGTATCAGAATAACCAGGTGGGTGGTGAAAGTTTGAGTCAGTCATAAAAAGTTAAACATTGCTTTTTTGGAATTCCTCGATGCAAAGTCTTTCCACAATTTAATCTTTTATTTAGCTTGCGTTAATAATCCTAATTCATCTTGGAAGGTGAATGAACATTGGTTAATTTATGGACCTACCATTGACTTTCTAGCGTCTGACCTTTCTAATCAGTGACCCCTAAAAAGCTTTGCACAAACAAATCCATGCGTTTTCAATTTGCTTTCAGTCATCAATTTGTATCCTAACGACCTGAAATGCACTCCCTCTGCATCTAGCTTCATTGAGTTTTAATTGACTTGACAATTCATCCCATGTGCACGGCAAATCTGCTAACGTGTTGCTCTGCTTAATGAAAACCTTCAACTACACTACATTTCTAAAGGTGTTGAAGTTCCCGTGGCTGTCTGACCCCAAAGTGTGAAATCCAGAAGCCCACCTACTGACGCATGTAAACACCGCTGGAGTTTGCTAGTGCTAATTTGTCACCTCTCTTTAACTTTTGGAGCCCGGTCTGAATCCCCATGTGACGCCTTTTGTCTCAACACTGACGCAAAGCCGCTTAGATCTCGTTCTCAAACTCATAGGCATGTGTAGATGTACCAGACGGGCGCACCTTGTCAGGACATAAATCAATAGTTGCCCGGCGGCTGCGTTGTGGCCAAAGCTTCTGTGTGTGTAGGTAGTTGTGGTGAGGGAGGGGTTCACCGGTGATACCCTGCCTTCTCTCTCTAACTGCCAGCATTAGTTACACATCAATGAAGAGAGTGAATAAAACATTAGCCAGGGTTGGCCCATAGTCCTCCTACATGTCTCACAAGAGTGACACCAACACAATAAAGTAACAGATGACTAGATATCAGCTATTAAGTTATGGTTCAGTCCATTTGAATTCATCAATGGTGAGGCTTTGTTTGCAAAAGTTAGTGGAAATGTACCTTATCAAATGCAAATTTTATGACAGTGTGATAGTTAATGTTCTTGTTTGTACATAGAAAACAATGGAGCTTTTGAAGAAGGCTTGACAACTGAAAAACATTGGGTTTTTCAATTAGTCATGTTTGATGTAGGCTTTTCAATTAAACCCTTAAGATTGCCTTGTTTTTTTCTTGTCTGCCTCTTTACATCTGGCCAGACTATGCTATCTTTATTTTGTAACAAAGGAATTTGACATTTGCAAAGTGCACCTGACTGGTTCTGTAGTAATACATTTTAACTATCTTATTCTTTATTTAAACAGACTGAGACTTTATTTTGAACTTGTTAAATCACTAGAAAAGATTCAAAATAAAACATACTGATATGTATTTGATATATTATTTTTTCATTATTATTTGTTTTTCTTTGATCCAAAGTAACCAATTTTAGTTTTTAAAGTTAGAATGTGGAATTCTTACTAAAATGTAACATACCAAACCCAGATGTCCACAAAGTTTCCCCAACTTGCTCATTTTTGGACTGGACTTCTGTGTAAAGTTTTCTTTTCATAGATCTGACCTAAAATGGAAAACCACTTACATTAATGTATGTGCTATGCTTTATAAATAAAATGAGAACTTTATTTCACACAGAAAATCTTTCAATGAAGAAGGAACAAAATTAAACATTTCATCTATTGTGTTAATTTGTTTCTACATTTTCAGTATGCTCTATTTTCTTTTATGTCTAGAACTAAATGTGTTGAGCCTTTTTGAGGTAGAATTGGCGGTCTTGAACATAGTCCAAGTCCTCGGCGTGTAAACATACTGATTAGGGTTAGTGAGACATTCTTCTTAGGGGAATAAAACCAGTGTAAGCTTCTCTGTGGGTTAGATATAAAGATAAAAGTCCACATGTGTATATAGTGCGAGTGTGTGCGGCAGTAATGGTGCATTTGTGTGTCGGCCAGCGCTGCTAACCGCTACATGATTTATTCCTTCTGTCTCTGCTGTTGCTGTCTGGGGCCCTGAGTGTGTTATGCCAATGCACAGAGGTCTTTATGTAATTGAAGTGGGCCAGTGAAACCCCCTTGCCATATGGACCTTAGCAGCTTTGGGTGTCGCTCTGTCCATCCGTCAATTTCTCTTAATTGCCAAAAGCTGGGACAGTGTGCTGTGACTATCCATCGGCTCGGTTCTCCATAGGTTAAGCACATTAATATTTAATAAGACAAGGGACAACCCGAGCCCTGGCCTCTAGGACTGACCAGATAATGTGAAGCTGAGGAGAGGTAATAGATTTACAGTGCAATCTCAAGTATTGAATTCTGTCTGCACTGTTTTTTACTGAAGAGGAATAACAAAATAAAACTGTGGAGCAACATGGCTTAAAGTATGCTGCAGCTATTGCCACTATTTCTACTTTTGCTACCAGAGATCAATCTATGAGGGTGTTTTTCATAGCTCATAGTTTGGAATCAAGAGAAACTCATGGCCAGCTTTTGATTTTTTTTTTCCAAAATTGATGTTCATCCAATGGGCTAAAAACTCACTTTTACTGCACACTGGGTAAGCATAGCATAATCACATTTTATGCAGAGCTGTCTTTACACTAAGATATTCTTTTTTGTTTATTTGTTTGTTTGCTTGTTTTCAGTAGCACTTTTTAATAATGGCACCTATATTAGCTTTAGTAGATCATGAGGCCTAATTCATCATGAGCAAATGATGATTTTAATGTTTGTTCCCTTAAATCCAGACATGTTTTTGCTCACATTAATTGTGATTCAACATTTTTTCCCTCCATTAAGCATTAATTACTGATATGCTAAAACATAAGATACTTAGAACCAGGAATCTAATATTTTTTGCTTGGAATTTATGACTTTACACAATTCATTAGAGCAGGGTGGCGTTTGTTTATACTTCATGTAAAGACGACAGTAAGGAGCCAAAACGTGTAAAGCTGGTAAGCAAACATCCTACCTAAACAAACACAATGTGCTATTTTCATAGATGAACATATTTTAATTCAGTGTCATTTCTGCTCATACAGGAGAGTTTTTTTGCTCTTTTAAAATCAGGCCCTATCTTGTAAAGTAGAAGGTACATTCTCCAATTGGCACTGACAATGTCACTTTTTATGGACGGCTCTGCTCTCCCCGGTGTTGGTGCTGCTGCTGCTGCTTCATTACTGTTGCTTTCAGCAGCTAAAGAGGCAAAGTCCATTTACACAGAGGAGGTCTAACAAGTCAAGTTATTACCGCAGCCAAGTGTGAGATTAATTAACTTGGTGCCGATTAGGAATGCAGGTCCAGGGAGATTTGTATGAAGAAATACGCCAATGCTGGACAAATTTGGCAGAATAATAATTGGCAAATACACTTTTTTCACATATTAACTAGGGTAGATTTATCCCAAAACTATACCTGAATAAAAAAAAAATTAATTGACCCTATCTCATTTATTTTCTTTCCAATTTGTCAAAACATACCATCCAAATGAATCACTTTGCTATTAGACAATTAATTAAAACAATAGAATAACTGGATAAATGCGGGGTTTTCATGAGCAAAGAAAACACAACCATAGAGAGAGGGGGATACATCTGACAGGAACAGGAGCGGCCGCCATACAATTTATATGTCATTGTGTCACCACGTAATTTCAGTGCATAAAAGCAGGACAACAAAAGCAGCTAATCCTTCCATCTCACTGTGCATTTGATATAATGACAGCTGGTATGCTCGCATTTTGTCTCGATCCATTTATTCTTGGCATCCGTAGTTTCTCAGTTCCGACTTTAATTGTTTTCCAAAATACGCCACTCCTCTCCTTTCCGTGTCACCTTTCAAAGACGGACATATTTGCTGTATGCGATCTCTGTGTGATTTGCGTGGCAGTTAACAAACGGGGCGTGTCGAGCGTGAGCGTTCTGACCTGGTAGCATTCCTGACTCCAAGAAATTGCCCTATAGCCTTCGCCTTTGTTCTTTTCATGTCTTTGACCGCGATGGCTAATGACCAGGCTAGCAGGTAAAGTGTAACAAGCTCTGCGCATTCTTAACAAGCTGGTGAGAAGTGGCCAACTTGCCCGTAGGGGACGATTTGAAGTCACCTGGTCGCCCTTATTCTTTAAACAGAGGTTAGTGGAGAGGCTCAGACATAATTACCCATCCTGTGCAATTCCCCATATGCCGTTTTGTCTTCTTCAGAGACGCCTCCCGTAATCCTGCTCTCAGGTAAATGAGGGCATACCTGGAAAATTAACATGACCGCTGGAGATAATTGACTTCATAATTAGCCTGCAATGTCTTTATAAATCACCCATGTCAGGTAACTATGTGGGAAAAGTCATGATTAAAGCGTGTTTTAATAACATGTGAGGAAGCGTGTTAGTGAGAGGGAGCATTGTTAGCGTAGAAATAGGAAAAAGGTCATGCTAAGTGCAGAGTAACATATTTCCTGTAGAATTATTCTGTTAAAAACTGACGCGTTTAACTCACTTGGGTCCAGTCCAATTCAGAATCGAGTTCCAGCAGGAGTCTGTTTTCTGAAGTAATGCTTTGTAAAGCTTTTTCTTCCCTCCTAAAACCCAAGACTGTGTAAGACATCCATACACAACAAATGGGAGAGCCTGTCACAATAATTAAAACATTGATTTGTATGCTCAATAGATAAAAAAGAACAATGTATTTGCTCACAATGTTTTGATTTTCTGTGCCAGTAGGATTTTTGTGATTGTTTTGAAGTTCAAAAGAAAAAATAAGTAACATCCAGTGTTGGCTGCAAATAGGACACATTACAAGTTTGAGTAACACATAGTAGTGTAACGCATAACTGTAATTGAATTACAGGAATACGCTATACTAGTTACTCACAAAATATTCAGTTACTCTGAAGTAAAAAATCCTCAAATATGACTCATTGTGTTCAATGAAACTGTTCAGAGACATGGATCATCAGCTGGAACATGGCCATAAATCATTTCTTTGTTGATTTTAGTTAATGACGGCATGTTTAAGCAACTCATGTGTGGTTTGTCTTTGTTTAAATGTCAAAGTAAAGCATCAAATCCTATGTTTGATTACTGTATGCAAATTACCCACAAAGTAATCTCAAAGTAATGTGTAACTAATGGGTAACTAATGGGTTTTTCAATACTTTTTCTCCAACATTGGTAACATTCACAAAAGATGTTATGCATTTTTATAATTATTGTCATTATTGTAGAGAAAACATCCTTTTTAAAAATGATTATTATTTTTATTGTTCATGCATTTTACAGTACTACGTATTTGTATTCAGGATACTTTTTTGGGGGATTAACTTTATTTCGGGCATTTGTGAAATATAGTAGTTTCAGTAACACCAGTCAAAACACTACATGTTATTGTGACAAGCCCTGGTGTATAAGAAGGACTGATAAAAATTATTTCCTCATTGTTGTGTCATGTATAATTTGCACAGCGTTCGAGTTTGGGCAGTTTTCTCTATATGAACAAAACCAGAGCTCAGTTTCTATATCTTTTCCCTTTAAACCCAATCCAGTGAAACCGCATGTTGTTTTAATTGGTGCGAGTGTATTATAGAGATAGTAGTGCATGGGAGAATACTGCTAGATTGACTGTGTGTTTGCGGAGAGTGAGCCTATTCAAACAGAAAGCTGGCTACTAAGCCCTTTTCTAATGCAGCTTACCCATTCAAAAAGCCAGGGTTTTCATTCAGCGCTTTTTCTCTTTTATAGGCCGCTCCCCTTGTGTATGTGTGAACCTCTGTGTCATTTCCCAACCCCCTTTGCTTATGTTTTTGTGTTTAAATATTACTTATCTTGATGGGTGTGCATTATGTAAGTATACAGTAGGTTTCCCATGTGACTGGCTGTTGTGTGTTGAGTCAGCCATTGCCGGCACACACAATAGCTGGAGACCTGCTATTAGAGAAGTGAGGTAAGCGCTGTGCACAGGCAGCAGCAGGCAGCACCAAATACAGCCTCCCATTGAGCAAAGTGTCTCAATGTTTATGTTCGCCTCTGAAACGCACACATAATCAACCATTTCCCCAACACAGACACCACAACAAGCATTTCGGATTGTTCTTCTTACTCATCATAGCTCCATGCAAGTCACCGTCACGATTGTAGTCTGACTTTCGAACACAACTAGTATCTTCTCTAAAAATACAGTGGACTTACAGTAGTTCTAATACAGACAAAAATATTTTAAAGTTGTAAGAATGTCTAACATTGTCCCTTTATTTGTTTATTTGTATATTTCATAATAAATATCTCAAAATTAGTCCTTTTTTGTAAAATGTTAGCAATAGACTGAAAATAATGATGTCATCTGTATACTTCTATAATATTTAAATATTTCTCCTCACTTTGGAGCCTCAAAATTCACTCTTATTTGTGTTTGTTTCGTTTTTGTTGAAATGTTCTTGGCTATTCTGTTTTTTTTTTTTCAGCATATGGCATAAAACAAAAGTTACGCAGTGTCACTTTAAACTTTGTGTCTATCACAATTTCCGAGCCAGCCAAAAGATGTAACACTGTCTATTGAAGAAATTATTGCATTGGCTGTTAAGGTAAAATAAATACAGCATAACTATTACAAATATACAAGACTCCATCATAGATTCTTACTCTATCCATCTTTATACCCCAGATGCCCTTCCTGACACAACAGCACACCACCACATAACAAACCAGACACTCTCCAGCTCTCCATCCTGACCTCTGTATTGTTACCTGGGCTTTTTGTCCCCATTTGTCTGCTGTCCTGCTTTGTCTCTCACTTGAATGCAATCTGTCCTTTGCTCTGTCCCCTCTCCCCTTTCTTCTTTTAGCTTGAAATCTATGGAGACTGTGGTTAAACATGCACTGAGTATGTCACAAACCACCACACCCAACGCTGGGAATCAATCTGTTTTCCCGCTATTAAAGCTGCTTTAACCCTGATTTCATCTCTGCAAAGACAGATAATACAATAATGTTCACAAGTTTTTGTCTTTGCCACTGTGAATGATAAATCAAAGAAACACAGTGACGTTAGTCACCAAAAACACACATAATTATAGTTTTAGTTAATGTTTTATTTTAAGGAAGGTTTAGCCCCAAACTAAAGGATTTCCACAATATATTTTTGTATGTACTTGATTTACTATCGTTGACTTAATATCTGTAAAAGTTATTGTGAGAAATTCTTAAATACCTAACCTTTTGCCAGCTTTCTAGTCTTTTTCTAACGTTGTGCTATGTATCTTTTCTAGTGGTGGTGTTGCTCTATTACACAGTAAAGCCTTTCTCTTTATGGAGACAAATGTATTGACTCACAAAGCCACTTTACACATAAGATCAGTGGAGAGGCAAGCACTTTTACTGTAGGAATGATTGATTTCCATGGAATGTTTGAATGTTTTGTTTGGGAGAAGTTGAGTCAATTCTTGCCCTTTCATTTCTTTCATTTTCAAAACCGTCAGAAGCTTAAACCCTAAATATATCAAAACTACCAAAACAGAGACTAAAATCTGATGATGTCGTGAAATATCTAAAATATAGTTTTAATTTAATTCACTTTTTGTATTGCTGTACAACAACAACACCATAAATAAATTACTCCATTCAAACAACATGCTAGCTTCCTTCCGGCTGTTTTAAATATCTTTGGCCTATAGGATGTTGTGATGTTTAATGCCATACATTTCCATACAAAGCAGCATCATTTCCATAGAAACAGGGCCCACTTCCTGTGTAAAAGTTATCAGTGCACTTTTAATTACTTTTTTCTTCCTTGTATACAGTATATCTTGCATAGACTGCAGTTGCCCTGTTTTGCATTTACAAATTTGACAGGCGCCAAAGTATTGCTGCCTCCACAGAAGCATGAGGTGAGGCAGAATCAAATGAACAGCTGTTGTGATACACAGTGTAGTCTATGCACAAACACACCCACAAATAGACACCCCGATTACTACGCTTCACTTCCCATTGGCGCTTTTACTAATACAAATAACCACGGCAACAGACATGGCAGAACTCAGCCAGGGTGATCCACACTAAACCTCCATTCGTGTTTGCATATTTCATTTGTAGTTGTTTGAGTCATTTATGGAGAAATCTGATGTCGGCATCTCGGCGTCTCACGCATACACACTCCAGTGACTTGTTGATGTATTCACACAACGCTTTTAATTTTTTTCAAATTTAGAAATACATCAAAATGAATAATGACATGCAAAACACAAAGATGCATGGGGTTTTCCTGGATAGCTTAGAACGTCAGGCACGCTTCATTTATAGCAAAACGTTGAGGCAATACTTTCCATTGTGAGAAATAAACAGGCTGCAGAAATCTGGTCCGGCGCCCGTTCTTGGTGGTTTTTGAAACGCCTACAGAGCTGACCATAATCAAGAACATTTGTTATCTTCAATGAGGAAATTGTAAATCTATTCAAAAATTATTAGAACTCTGGGCTGATGGATATACGGCTAGCTCAAATGTTTAAACAATTGAAGTGGAAGTAGATGCTGCAATAATTTATTCAGAAATCTCTCAGGAGTGTGCTGGACTGGTGCGACTTCAGAAGATAAGAATTTTACTAAAGATGTACTATGTAGCTTCTCTGGTTGTGGGTCTGCCGCTGATTGTCTCAATAGAAATGTTATTTCTTTTTCTAGAAGGTCTTACTGTACAGTACATTGAACTTACTTGCTTTAATTAATTCATTTTTTTATTCTAAAGTATTACTTTGAAAACATGAATTCTTACTGAAAGCTGTTTTTATGGAGATGAAACTTAAATACACCTGGAAAACTACACTGAATGTGCTAAAAATTTATTTCATGTTTCATTGGCCTTTGCAGGTTGTAGTTTATAAAGAAATAAAGTGGTTAAATCCATTAGATTTTTAAAATTAGGACATATTATTAACCTGGCTTGTGCCAGATGGATGTGTCTTGATCTCAGATTTGAGTTTTTCCACATTATCCATCTGGAACCTCCTCTGGTGAAAGCGTTTGGGAAATGCGTCGAGATGATTGGGTGACTTATCAAATAGTGCCTACTTTAGTTTGTGCTTAACCCATCACAGCAACGAATCGTAATGGCTTATCCAATGAGCGTGTGCGATAGAACAAATGTCACACAGGCACCGCTTCTCTTCTTTCAAAAAGGAAATACTCTGTATTTCTACTAAGACAAGAATTATTGGCAGCAAAAACATGTACATCCACAGAGGCTGCCTCTTTGTTTTGTTTGATTCAGGTGCTACTTACTGTGGTCTTTGCTTGCCACCCCCTACTGCAATAGGATTAGGTTGTTAAACCAGCATTTCCGACAAACCAAACAACCAGTGGGGGCCCAGATGATTTCTCTCGAGTTTGTGAACTCACAAACATCCTGAGAATCTATCTGGCTGGTCAGGTTAACAAAATGCAAAAAAATCGTACTCTGCTGTATCCAATCACAAGAGACCTTGTAAGCTCCTCATTCAGTAAAGTAAGACATGCTTAGACAGTGTATACTTGTGAGGAGCATTGCACTGATGTAACCAGTACACTCGTGGTAAGTAAAAAGGACAACACGCTGTAATGACAAAAGAGAATATGGAATGCACTTGAACAAAGAGGTTTTTGCATTCCACCTCATAGCGACGTGTTAAGTACAGCTCTCACTGTACGGGACATAGAAAGGTTGTGGGTTCAGAGCTGTAACTCAAATAATCCACTGGAGTCAAGTTGTCAGAGAGCTTTTAGTTGAACCTGTTGTTAAGTCAATCTCCTTTTATCTGTTATGATTATAGCCTAGGCTGCAGAAAACAACTAAAGGATCTTCAGAAATCTCTACAGTATGATTTCATTTGGGTTTCGCAACAGTTTGCAATGACTTCTGATGAGACAGCGAAGTTTGTCAGCAAAAACTAAATTGAATAGTTTATTTTCATTTTTAAATTGTCCACCAGTTCAGTTTTATTCCTGAACTTGACTTTAGCACTATTTCTTTCTTTGTCAAAGATTTTTCTTCTTTTTTCTTTATTTTTAGCATTTGTAGAAAGTAATATACTGTATATGCAATAAGTAATTACAATCAGTGCTATAGTTCCTTGCAGCAGCTTAGACATTTACAGAAAATATTAAAGCTGTATGCATTTAGAAAGAAAATCAAACTCTCTCCAGTCAGAGAGCAATTAGCCAATTAAACACCGAGTAATGCTGGTCCCTGGTGGTGTGTGACTGCTGTTGCTTACAGTCTTTAGACTTTGTGGTCAATAGCAGACCAGCACTGAGTCGTTCAATGAACTCTGGGGACAATGCAAAGTAAACGCTGAAGCCTGGACCAGCCAAAGACGAACCAGAAATCGGATGAATAGATGGAGCTAAATGGACATATTGACACACACACAAAGCCCTGGTCATAAAATAGATTTGGCAAAAGATAAATGAACGAGTTGTAGAGGTCAAAAACAGGGCGACAATGTAATAAACAAAATTAAACAAAGCAGGAGCTGGGTTTCAACCACCTACGTTTGCTTTTATACAGAGGTGACTCATGCTATAGCACGAAAGGCCCATAGTCACTATTTAAGTGCACAAGATGCTGACGCACAAAAATGAACATCTAAGCAGCACACACACACAGAGAAAAGGCACACCTGTTTGTGCAGACAGCTGCCCTCCAGGCCTACCTGTGTCAGAGCCCCTGTGCTTTGTAATTAGTGGAGTTAGTGAGAGAAGAGCAATGGGAGGAGTCACAGAACAGTGGGAGGGGTCAGGACAAAGGGGCCCATTCCTTCAGCAGGACAGGAACTAGGCTAGACTTTTAAAGGCCTGTAAGTCTTTTAAAAGCAGTATGTTCAAAAAGACTGCTCACACGATTGTATTTTCTTATGCGTGTTTTCAAAGTAACATGTCTTTCTCTAAATGTTAAATATGCACTTAGATTTTAGCCATGCTAATACACTCCTCTAACTTTAAAAAATACCTGGAGTTAAATTTAGCTCACAAAAACTCATTATTTAAAACGTCATAAAATATTTCCATACTATGTGGTGAAAAGGGGCCTAACTCTGTTTATTTTGTCATGGGCATTTTGTTTTTTCCCTCTGGCACTGCTGCAGTGTTAACACCTATTCTAATGAGGGAATTCCTTACTGGTGGAAAGTAATGCATATTTTAAAATGTTTTAAGTTGTAGCTCTGCTTTTTTCTAAAGCAGAGGTTTTCAAGGACAAGTAAAGACCAGAGTATATAATGGTGTATGTTTTCAATTTTTTCTTTAGCAGTCAGTTGAGGCCCTTCACAGTCAATAATCGGTTAACCAGTTACTTTAACGCAGTACTTTTATTTTCACTAGACGTGTTATAATTGGGCACAACGTTTACCAAAGTGAACAGAGCAGCGAAACAGCAACAGACCTTAGAACAGTGCACAACACAACCGAATAAAAGCCTCTATAAACACATAAGAAGTCACGTTTTAAACTAACGTTAGCTGTTTAACTTCGACATGTAAAACATAAGATTGTTTCCCAGGCAACAGCTGTATAATCCAGTCTGTTTTCTTCTCCAACATCAAGTGAATAAAACGCGCATGACTGATATTAGTCCATAAACACTGCGGTGTCACTCAGGTTTACGCAGTCTTAATGAGATGAACAGTTTTTTGTAGTTTAATGATCTTTTCTCCTAGAGCTGAATGCCAAGCTATTCAGGGGCAGTTGCAATTGCATATTTATGTCAGTTAACCGGTCAAGAGCTCATACTTGTTAAGCCATTAAACACGGTTAAATGGTTTATCGATTACTATGAACATCCTTAGAGAATGTAAATAATACATAATACTGTATGTGCCCTTTCATTACTCATTTCCACTCTACAGTTGAGTCTGAAAGATGCCCTGCTAAATGCAATTAAGAGGTATCTCATTAACCTGTCTCTGCTTAGTAACCTTATTGAATCATTGTTGAGTAAGAGCTGCTCCTACAGGCTCAAAACCCCTAGTAATGAGAGAAAATATAGACAATGAGAAAAAATGTACGCAACAGAAATAGTATTTGGCCCTGAGCTATCTCTTGATGAGTAAAAATAATTGAGGCCAAGGGAGCGGGTGGTGACAAATGCACTGGGCGACAACTTCCTTCATTACACCACGCACCTACAATATGGACAACGTTACAGTCAGCGAGGGCAACGGCAAGACAAGAGAGGGTCGAAAAGGCAGAAAAAGGAGCTCATTTGCTAGCCGCAGACGTCGTAACCCTTTTAGACGCACTTATTGTTTGACAGGCATTGTGCTTTGAGTGACAGCAAGTGGTACAGCCGGTGTACAAGTGTGTATGTGCTCTTGGGGGTGGAGAATTTTGGAGGGGGTTGTCAATTGAAGCTTAGGAATTCCACTGAGGAATCACCTTCTTGGCCCGTTCATGTCGCAGCACCCAATTACTGTGGCTGTGTGTCTTGGTATAAAATAGACGAGGGGGGGACTTCTCCTAATCATGGCACTCGGGCCCCCTACAAAGGCAAAAAGGCTGCACAGGCTATTTGAATTTGAATTGCATTTCTCCTCCTCTGTCCCTCTTCCTCTTTTTTGTGTTTTGGATGACAAAAGCAGAGGCTAACAAAGATAGTCCACAATGCAATCAGGCTAATAGCGCTAATAAGTTGAGCGCGGGTCCTCAGCGCTCTGTTGACACATTTCAATGTTTCTGTGGCTAAACAGAAGCTCAAGTGTTTGGCAACCAGGATGCATAGTGTTTAATGGAGTCCCTGACTGATGCTTGGTTGCCATGTGCATGCTCAGTTTATATAGGCAAACCCCAGGCATAAAAGATCTGAGATAAACTAGTGCAGCACCTCATAGGGTCGTGGAAAGTAGTCATTATGAGCCTGTGGAAGGTATTTGTCATTATTTATTTGAGGCTGAAAGCAAAATTCTTCTGTCAGTGTGATTCATGTGCAGCAGTTAGCACTAGCATCAGAGACTAACTCTCATAGCGGGTCAATAAGCGGATAGGTATCCATCACAGTGACAAGATTTTCTTTGAACATTGCTCTTTGCTCCTGTCTGTGCTTTTTGGGAGATTGTCCCGACACATCTTATGTTCTGCCTAAAGCGTTTGGCTATCTCCACTTGTCATCAGAAAGAGACCTCGCTGATAAAGATGTTCAAACCTGTAACAAAATCTCCAATAAAATCTCACTGTTGTTTTCTTTTGACCTATGCTGATGAACAACCTTGCAGAAAAAAGAATGTCTTCCCCTCTCTCTCTCTAGTTGTTTTCTATTTCCTTTTTAAGTAGGCTGTCTGAACAAAGAAATAGTTTTAGGGGGTTTGTGTGTTGGATGCGGCTCTGGGCCCAAATGCTCCAGTTCCCTGTTATTAGGCCTGCCCTATCATTACGGGATTAGATATAGGGCTTGGTCTAAGTGTGTGTGTGTGCGTGTTTGTGCGCAGGCATGTATTTGCTTGCAGAATACATCTCCCGTATTTCTTTATTATTTTTCTGCACGCATACCTAAACAAATGTCAGCGCCACTTTTCTCCTCCTTGTATTTGTTATGCTAATCCTGAGTGTATGTGACCTCTCTTATAAATAACACTTTACTGAAGCGATCCGCAGGTTATTCAAACAGCAAATCGCTAATTGAATAGTGTTTGCGAGCGGCGGGGAGGCTGAAAACATTTGTGTCGTACACTGCGAGTGACATCCATCACGGCACAGTGGGGAGGCTCAGATATGGAGAAATTGGCAAAGGATAAAAAGGGGGGTGGCAGTTGAAAAGAGGTCAGACCTGTATGACTTACTAAGAGGAGGGAGGTAGTGAGAAAGGAGAGAATACCGGAATCAAATGGAGGGAAATAGAAGATTGTAGAAGCGTGTAAGGAAAGCTGGATTAAACAGCTTGGTGCATTTGTGAATCCTCATCCAGAGTTGGCTCCGACATCCGCACATTTCACTTACACCCTGTGCTTTTATTCCACACGCCAATTTGCATGATCATGTGCTTGATTTACTACATTTAGTGAAATACTGAAGGAAAAGTTTTTACATTCAAACTAGGCCACGATATCTCCTAACTTGTTCATCAGGTTTCTTCTATGTGTCATTTGTAGTCCATAAAACCCCTTAAAACCATTGTTTTCTTTGCTCTTTGTTTCACTGTGATCTATGAGCATTTACATAATGAGTCTATTGGCTTAGCTTGATGTTGGTCAAAACACATTATAGTACCTTACTACTAATGTTCATGCAGTTGCAATTTGTTCTACCTCTTGAATACTTAAATAACAAATTACTTGGTTTCTGTGGTGTCCAGTGAGAAAAACTGACCTATAAAAAGTAGCATTTTAGGTTTTGAGGCTCTGCAAAACCAATATTAAAAAAAAAAAAAAAAACAGCTTACCTTCATACAGATACATTGTCTGAGCATTTTTTGCCGTGAAAATCAATTTGCAATAATAGTGCATTTTGTGCCTCAACACCCAAAAGGTCTGCCGTTTTCTTGACAGCAAAACACATGCTGCTGAAATCTGTAAAAAAAAAAAAGTGCTTCTAATTTGATTGCAGTGAATAATTAAGAACCTCAGAAGGCATTAGGTAAGCTTAGCAAAACACGTGAACTGCTGCAAAAAAGTTACCAGTAAATAGTTCTGTTTATCTGCGTTTTCAAAGCAGTAACAATCTGGTATAGCGTCTTTTGCATAGACTACATGTGTGACAACATAAGGCACTGCACAGAGTGAACACAATGGCAATAACATAAAATAGCATACAAACTAAAGTAAGCAACTGTAGTAGAAAAAAAATCTAGCTTATGTTATACTAGATGAAGCAATTGTTATGAAATAAGCATTACTAGAGTTCAAGCTTTTGCACTGCACACTTGTTCTTTAGCCCTGCGTTGTCCACAGCACACACAAATAAACAAGCTTAACCAGCGTCTAGCACACACAGCAGCGCACTGGGTGACAAAGGGGAGCGCCCGGGTTAGGTTCAGGTCAGCCTCTGCTTTGCGCTGCCTCATTGACTCAGGATCCACGCTCCACTTTGGACAACAATGCACGGATTTAGCACCAATGCATGTGCACACTCTCTTTTCCCAATGACGATGCATCCAGAAGAGAGACGTTGGGCATCCATACTGCTGCCCAGGCATTTCTCTGGTCCAACCGCGGCACAGGTGTGGGTTGTCTCTCTGTCCGCTTTCAGGCTGCCATTGTTGTTGTTACTGTGCAAGGTCAGACGTAATGACAAGCCGGCTGAACATAGAGTCTAGTCATAATAATAAACAGTACGCCGGTGGAGGTGTATCATTTTCACCACTCTGGCTTATGCCTATGTCTGGCAGTAACAGGTCCCAAATCACACTCACAGCACGAATCGGGGGAGGTCCCTGTGCTAACGCGTGCTGACACAATTTCACAGATGAAAACGGTAGTTGTGTTTGGTGGAGGGTAAAATAAAACTCAAAAAAGAGGGGTGTTTACTTTGGAGTGGGAGTTGCATGTGTGGAGGAAATGACATGAAACTGAAACATTAAGCTTTGTGAGATATTAACTAGAAAACGAATCTTTTTGGTACACTTACAGTATTTCTTTCATTTTCTTTCACCACAATGCAACATGAAGAACGAACTTTAAATGAATAGAATGATAGCATTGGTAGTCATTTCATTTAAGTACAAATAAGAAGCAACAAGACACTTTATTTAAAAGAACACACTTTTTTAAGTGTTTAATCCTATTCCAACATTGATTCCTCACCTAAAACACAGCTGAAGTTTAGTACGTGAGTTATTTTTTGTACTTCTCTGACCTTCAGAAAGGTCTGTTCTGAAAGTGCCCAATTTTGATGTCATAAATAGATGTCTGGGATCGACTGCACTGTTTTTAAATCCATAAATCAATCAAGTTTATTTTGAACATTTTTGCAGCATTGAGATATCATGCAGTTGGTTTGATTAATTCTTCTGTGTTAAGTTATTTTCCTGGTGTGGGAAACACATGACCGTCATGTGTGCTTAACTACACTTTTCTTGATTCTGGAGCATAGGATCTTTGGGTGGAAAAAAGAAGGGAACAATGCCAATAATGCATCATATTTTTTCTTTAACTTCTGAGCAAAAGGTTGCTGATAAAATATAACCAATTCTCAAAGACAGAACAAAGATAGTTTCTAAGATTATTTATTTGAGTGTAGCAGTAGAACTGTTGTCGGAAAAAGCTGGGAGCAGAATTTGACCCTTGCTACTGCAACATGCTATTCACTTAAGCCTCGAGAGCCACTCCCAAAAGACACTTCTCATTGTGTTATTGTGTGAACTAGCTCTGTGAAGCTTCAAGACCATTTTGGCCCGAGGCGTACAAGCCAGAGCACATTTGAAATCTGGTTGTGTGTAGCTATGTTTTTTTCATAGCCAAGATAAGGTGCTCTCATAAAAGTTTTCTTTTTGTCATGTCATTGTGCATGAGCTATTAAATCCAGCTTCGCTTCCCTTTTGGTCAAACTTGCATAAAGGAATCAGGCGGTAAAAATAGGCAGTAAAATAGTATTACAATGTTTTTGGAGAACAATTATGGTATAGATTCTATCACGATTCATGCACGGCTTCATGTTTTATTGACTTACTAACTAATTGAAAGTTCTTAAATCACTGTGAATTGTAAAATCTGACTGAACCGTAAAAGAGGTTGGTGGCTATTTGAACAGACAGCTGCATCAAATATAGAAATGTTAAATCAAAAGGATGAGCTCACCATTTTTAAAGGAAAATCTCCCAGCCCTAAAAAGGAAACAACAGAACGACAAGGTTGAATTGTAATGACGACTAATGCACCATACTAAGCTCATTAAACCAGAAAAGTTAAACTAAAAGGGTGTGTTCTGTTAGTATAGTCTGGTTTCTGCTGTAGTTCCACTTTTTTCCTACATTTTTACAGTCTTGTAGTACAGCACAGCGGTCGAGATAATAACAGTGGCGACTTGCTGTGCCTTGAGCGCCAGGTAGTTAAAGACTTGACATTTATAGTGTTCCTTGACTCCTTTTCAGTGAAGCCATTTTTTGTAGCAAGTACAGATACTGACGAAAAAACAACCCTTTTGCAGCATTGTTTAGAATGTGTGAACAGGGCCAAACGTAAACGCGATGTGTGGTGTTAAGAGTTAAGCCACCTTTGCAACGGTCGAGAGCTTCCCTTTTGTGCCAACTAACTTTATTACCCCGTATCCACTCAAGCATTTTGTTGGGTTGTATATCTTGTTGAGTTTTACAACTTGTAGCGCACTGCATGTGTGTATGTGAAGTTTCGAGTGCATATTCTTGTGGTTGTGGGAACCTTTTTACAGTGTGACTTCACCTGGTTTCCTTAAAAGAAAAAAAAAAGTCTAATTGCTACTAATTATCAAGTGGCAATAAACACTGACAATAAACCGTCTGGAATCCAAGTTCTGTTGAACAAAAGATATGATGAAATCTACTGTCATAAACGCACATCAAAGCATTTATGATTCTTTTACGGCGCCAGCGGTTGTAAAATTATCGAAAGTTGTATTGATCGTGTCTGACACTTTGTTCCTAACCGTTGTTTCATTTTCTTTCCACAGAAACGCTTATGGACACAAAGTGGGCTACGACTGAATTAGCGTGGACTTCGCATCCAGAAACAGGGGTAAGTTTTGCCAATCATTGACATCTCAGCATAAAGTATATCTGCAGTACATCAGTTTGAATAACTTGATTCCTTGCTAATAAATGCAGATGAAATCAAAGCATTCTAAATTTTAGCAGGGAATAGCAAAAATGCATAAGAGTCCATTTTGAGAACTTGCTTGTTTACCTGTAGAGCACAAAACACAACAAATGGGGGGGGGGGGGACACTTGTCTGATAGCTAACAAACTATAACTTTGTAAATTTTGCAGTTTCTTTCTGACAGGTAGATCATTAAGATTCGTAAATAGTGGCAGAAAAACAGACAAACAGAAGGAACACAAAGACTTCTCTTGACCTCATTATCTTTCTCTCCTCAATTTAAATGTTTTTTGAGTCTGTACATCTCCAAACAAGTCTGTAATGTCCTATACAGTCGCCGCGACAACAGAAAAGCTACATTCAGTTTTCTTTTTGCCCCACAATGTAAATTTATGCAAAAAATGTAAAATAAACAATTGGTATTCTCCTAATTGTGGTACGTCAGAATGTTGAAGAGTATTTTCCAATAAAATAATTTCATTGAATGATCTCTATTAGTATTCAACAAGATGCGCCAATCTGGTTTCACAAAGACGCAGATGTTACCCTTAGTTTTTCCACGGTTAAGCGCCATACAAAGTCCTCATAAACTCACCAGTTGAACCCTAAAATATGTCTCCATTTTGACCTTGTGCATAGTCAGACATCCAAATCTCGCTCACACAAAGTGCCAGTGACAGGTCCGTGTTGCATTCCCATAGGGTCCCATTGAGGGGCATCAAAGACTCGACCCTTCTGGACCATACTTCAAATGTGGATGGCGCTCCTCCTCTTTTGTATAAGCCTTCTGACTTGGGCCTTGTTTTTTTGAAAGATGGAGCTCCACTTTTTCCTCATTGTTTTTACTTCATTGCCCTCACTCGAGACCCCACCCCAGCTGTTCCGAGTCAGCCAACCTCCTTTTCTCGACCCCTAGCTTTAATTCAGAGTAACTTAGGCGCTAATGAAGCCAGCCACACCAGACACCAGCGCAGGGAACAATCAGAAGTACTGCCCCCCTTTGCACCATCTTTTCATGGCCTTCTAACCCGTCCTCCTCCTATCTGTCCATCTTCGAGCCGGTTTTAAGCTGGCATTCAACTATGATCCCACCAACCCCATAAAGACAAACCCCTCCTTGCGTCTGTCAGCCAAAGTAGCAACAGATGCTCCTTTTGAAGACATATGCATACAGTGGAGCGCATCGCACACTCCAGATTTTCAATTCGCAAAGACAGCCAGTTGGTCTTGTTTATTCATAGTGGTTGAATGTGCAACAGTCAATGCTTAAGCCTCTTTGTGTAGACTAGTTTTTTTCAGTGTATTCAGGCAGTAACACAAAACTCAACATTCAAGATTGGATCCTGGGAATACTGTGCCTTGCTTAAATGTGATGTACCTGATTTCTTTGGATGTTAAAATGTAAATAAATAAAAACTAATTTGTTTAAATTTTTGCAACAATTCACATGTTTTGGTCACTTGCCTAAGACATGCAAAGCCTCCTAATTATAGACAGGATGAGTTTAAAAGTGCTTTCAGAAGCAAGAAATGCTATCACAGAAGATCTATTGACAGCTAGCCATGCTAACAACAATTAGCATTCTCTAGTGTTTCAGGGAAGAAATTGCTGTACAAACTGGACACTGAAAACTAAATTTCACCCAAAAAGATGCACAATGTACAATCTCTGCCTGGGTGAAGCTGATTTTAAGTTTAAAAACATCAGGTATAGGCCCTCCGCTTGAAAAATGAACCTAAATGTCGCCCACGTAAAAGTGTTGCCAAATCAATACACAAATCACCTCAAAACTTCACTGGCGATTCAAATACTTAAACATTACCGCTATCAATAACATTTTGGAAATAAAAAAGCTCCCAGACGTAGTAATTCTAAATGTAAACCAGCTGACAACTGAGAAACATAAGCTAAAATACACAAACAGCAATTTTCAGGTACTATTAAAGCCATCTGCGTGTCTGCCTTGCCGTGTCCAAACGACCAAACACATCATGACATGTCAATTTGTCACAGTCATTTTATTTTCATACATAATGCTCAACATCTGGATTGTGCATTCACCAACATACAGTACATGAAGGAATCACACATCGTCCATGTTTGAAATAAGAATGCTTGAATGCTACTGCTTGTACTGAGACAAAATCAAGCAAACTGCAAATCATGCGTAATGATCTTAGCAGTGGAAATCAATGTCTTAAAACTTAACCTTTCTCCTATGACCTGTTTAATTCATTGAGGATTCACAAGTAGATAGTAACTGGAGGTACATTTTGCATATATTCATAGCAGTATTGCTCTTTATGCAGAGGGTGATTTATGACTCCAAACTAAATAGCCATTGACACTTTATGCTTTTAGCCATCTCATTGACCCGGCTGGTGATTATTGATTCCCTATGGTTGCTTCTTCATCCTTCTCTCAGACTCTTGTCGGGCCATCGCTGCCTCTCTCTCCCTTGTGGCCTCCAGGGTCTTGGATGAATGGCCTTGTCTCTGCCACATCCATATCGCCGGCCTAATTAAGATGCCCACAGCTCGGAGCAAAACAACTATCTGTGTTTTTTCTGTGCCGCTAAACGCCTTGTAAAGCAAAGTTTTATCCCCTATAGAACAACTGCAGACATTTCATTTAGTTTGACTGAATTAATAACTTTTAGGGCTTTACATTGTTATTAGGTTGGCTGTAGAAACAAGTTGCAACACAGTCGCAACACATTAGGATTTGGCAGTGCATCTGACACAAAAGAGAAAGCGATTATGCCGCTCAGAGTCAAAATAATAACCCAGGATTTGAATATTCGTGCAACACATAAACACTAGAATGATCTCTGTATTTCGCTAAATGATTTAATCACATTTGTGATTCAGGCTTGAAAAATGCATTAAGAGCTTGCTGAACCTTTACATTCTTACTTAGCTGGAGCTCATTTAGCTGCATAGGTGATCATATCCCATTTTTATCTCAGTAATGCATCCCCTGAGTCTGTAGGAGCGTTTAGAGAAGCAAAGTCATGTGGAGACAGAAAACATGAAGGTTAACTGGTGCCTTTCGTCCCTTCATTAAAAACGTTGTGATCATTGCTGTGTAGCTCATGTGTAATTGGATGTGAAGCAGTGTGTCTGCTAATTCCACACTGATATGGGGTAAACATGTTATGGGAAGATGGTGACGCTTTGCTGTAATTGTGATAAATTCCCTGGCCTCAGTCCCAATTTTTCACTACAATAACCCAAGATGAAAGGCGTATCCCGGCACAAGAGAGGGAAAGGATTTTGATATTACTTAAAAAGGGAGAGAAGAAAGACATTCCTTGGCTCTTGTTGCCCCAGGTCACAACCTCTGTCATGTTACTTAGCATTCTTCTATTATGTAATGTGCATACACTTTGAGCACAAGATGTACCACAGATAAACACTAGCCTTTTAGTTTCAGACATATATTGCTTTGGAAATGTTTTCTTTTGCACGTCAGAATAGGTTACTGATTGTGGTTCTTCTCTTCGCAGTGGGAAGAGGTCAGCGGCTACGACGATGCCATGAATCCCATCCGGACATACCAAGTGTGTAATGTACGTGAGCTCAACCAGAATAACTGGCTACGGAGTGACTTCATCCCACGAAAGGATGTGCTGCGTGTGTATGTGGAGATGAAGTTCACTGTGCGTGACTGTAACAGCATTCCCAACATCCCTGGCTCCTGCAAAGAGACCTTCAACCTCTTCTATTATGAAAGTGACTCAGACTCTGCCACTGCCACCAGCCCCTTTTGGATGGAAAACCCTTATGTCAAAGTGGACACTATTGCTCCAGATAATAGCTTTTCAATGCTTGAATCTGGTCGTGTGAACACTAAAGTCAGAAGTTTTGGACCGTTAGCTAAAGCTGGCTTCTACTTGGCCTTCCAGGATCTTGGTGCTTGCATGTCCTTGATCTCAGTCAGGGTGTTTTACAAAAAGTGCTCCACCTCTATTGCCAACTTTGCTGTTTTTCCGGAGACAGCGACGGGAGCTGAGGCCACTTCTTTGGTGATTGCTCCTGGTACATGCGTTCCCAATGCCATCGAAGTTTCTGTGCCACTCAAGCTGTACTGCAATGGAGACGGAGAGTGGATGGTCCCTGTAGGATCATGCACCTGTTCTTTAGGATTTGAACCAGCCATGAAGGACACACAATGTCAAGGTGAGTTTTGCAGCCTGAATTTCAGTAACGTTTGAGATTGTGAAGCTACATTCTAAAACTTTATATTAGAGTACACTTAAAGGTGCCATACATAATTTTTGCTTTCTTAAAAACCTTTACCAACAACTAAATAGCTTTTTTATTTCTTAAATCAATATGGTACCCAATGACTTAATGTATTCTAAGCTACCAATTATTAACGTGTTTTGAAGTGTACTTGCTGGATGTTGATAATAGACATTTTTTTCTTTTAAAAGTCAGGCATTGTGTGTTTTACAGTTAATTTGCATAACTAGAAGTGATTAATTTAGTGTTATTAGTAATAATTTCTCTCTTTCTAATATCTCCCTCTTATTTATTCTTGTATAGTGCGCCGATTTTTGATAAGAAATGCTTTGAAGTCAAACATGAATGAAGTGAGCTATTCAGGGACACTACAAAATTTAGTTTTTATTTATTAACTTAGTAATTATTAATGCACAATCATCTTAGAACTTCATACTGATCAGTTGTAATATATGTGTTAAATATGTTAGTAGTCACAGATAAGAGGAGATAAAATAAATGTATAATTAATGCTCATTAACATTAGATAAACCACTTACATATATGCTAATTAGCTGCTAGCTCAATATCCATAAATGTCGCCCTTTATTGTCTATGGAGAAACTGGTTAAATTCAATAGCCATATTGAATAATCTATTGTTTACCACCTTTTCCCCCAATCAATAATGCATCATTTTACAGCTGAGAAACTTGCATTTGCATTTTGTGTAGACTTGACTGCTAAGAGAATTACAATGAGAAGTAAGTCATGCTGAAGGACACTCGATCCGGCCTGTAATTGGATGCATGCAAATTGTAAAAGCGAACTGTGGTTTTGCTCAAATCCTCCATCGCTAGGTAGTTCCTCTGCTTCCACATCATCGCAAACCATTTAGTCGCCTTGTTTTCTTTTGACACACTAATCCACCGACAACATGCTGAAATAATGTGTGACACTGGCAGCGCGCCTCCTCTCGCTCCTCTGACCCCAGTTTGTGCCTGGCAGCTGGTCCAGGTAAATAAATGGAAATGGTTATACGGGCTGGTTTGTGTTTATGGCGATGGTTTCAGGTTAGATGGAAAAACATGATGGGTTCACAGAGGTTGAGAGCAAGGTGAATTTAAACAGCGAGGTCCCGGGCTTAAATGGAGTGCGGTGACAGCGGAGCGGTGGGGGGGGCAGAGTGTGTGGGGTCAGGGGGGCGTAAAATTAGGCTCAGGGTGCAGATGGAACCAAGACAGGCGAGGGAAAAGGAGAGACGGGGGAAATATTGATCACTCGGATGGATTGCACTGTAACCAGCATGAAATTAGAAAAACAAACATGCAGAGACTGTTTTGTATGCCATGAAAAACAGAATTGTAAATGTACACACTTTTATGTTAATTAGCATTATGGGTAATAATAAGTAATGATCAAGAAATAGGGCATATAGTCTCTATGCAATGGCTAATGAGAATAAGGAATGCACAAGTAAACAGAAAGTGTTCTTATGAGACTGATGGGCAAAACTCTAATCTAAAAATAGAAAATATTGTCTTGTTCACTAATCATAAAAAATAATCGCGCACAACATAACAGTCATTAATACTTGCAACTCTAAAATGTATCCGCCCCTTTTATTTTTTAGAACATGAATTGGCTTAAGTTGCTCTGCTTATTTGAAATGGCAGGTGGGCCCTTGCTGAGCCCAGCTTGTGTGCTTTGTTGAAGCAGGTCCACTACACACACGGTTGAAAAGTCATTTGTTTGGCCTGTGACAGCTCAAGGTGAAAACCCTGGTGACCGTCGCCTGATAAAACCCACTCTAATCAAGGCTCCACTGGAACCACATGAGATAAATCTTCACAGTTCTTCTACTGCCAGGCTCTAGGCTATTTGTCTTCAAGAGGTCATTTTTGTAATACTGCTAAAATCTACTTTTAATATCTAAACAGCTACAAAATGTTGGGCATATTGGTTTTATGCAGTTATCCAGAATGGCAGTCGAAGCTAGACATGTCAAGATTATTACAGACAGGTTAAAACATGGATATATTGTCACTAGGAAAAAAACTTGTAAAAAGTATGCAGCGATTGAATTGAAAGGCCAGAATCGATCAGTTTTGCTCATGCAGCCAGTGACCTACACACTCACACACACACACTCTATAATACAAATTATAATACAATAATTGCCCCTGGTGAATGAAGAAATAGTGAACTGGTGCAAGACCTGAATGTGCATTTGGGTGGACCTCTAAATATGGACTCTAAATATTACTGTTTACTCTTCAAATGTTAATATGTGACTTAAATGTTTACTTTATTATGGTTTATTTTGTGCCTTTAGGTAAAAAAAGTTAACATAGATAAATTAACTAAATCAGAGAAAATTGAAAATCATTGGTGCAAAATCAAAAACTGAATCAAGTAAGTTAACATTGTCCCATCTACATCTAATCTGAAACTCAGAAAATGGCGTTACGTTTTAGCAAGCTTGCCGTTAGCTTTACCGAATTATCATATAGGCTAAGAAAGCATTAGATAAGAGTTTTCCATTTTATACCTATGTTTGTCTGGACCTTTAATGGCCAATTGTGATTATTCAGGTCACAATATGATCATAAAAACTAAGTAAGTAAGAACTTATTTCAATTCAATCTTTTACAAAAAAAAAAAAAAAAAAATCACACTTAAATGTATCAGTGGCTGTTTAGAGTTTAGCACTAATTACATTCCCATTCAGAAAGTTTGATTAAAAAAAAAAAACTCTTCAGAAAAACATTTATTGATAAATCAATAATTGTTACATCACAATGATTCTTCTCACTATTTGTAACTTTAAAATGTAACACTGTGAAGTCTGTCTTGAAGTGAATTTTCCCTACATTTCAATGCCAAATAAATAAATAAAAAATCCACACTTTGAAGGAAAAGCAGACTCCCTGGTGGTGGAATGGAGTTCATGTTTTGAAAGACTTTATGCAATCGTTCAGAACTGTTAAAGTTTAAAATTCATAAAGATGTAGAAAAACACGGATGTTTTCAGTCCGAAAAACATAACCGCAAATTTGTTTTAATAGCATTTCAAGTCTGCAAAACATATTTCATTTTTAGTTTTGTGGTCATTAGTTACTACATCAAGCTTCCAAACACTTTTTTTTTCATCTGGAAAGTCTACGAAAAAACAAAATTTACTTCTGAATAAAAAAAAATCATTTGGCACAGTGTGATACAAGAAATTGACCTAAGTAACAGTATTTTCTTCATTTCATTCTCATTTTGTCCTTGTTTCGCTTTCCCCCCATCCTCACTATTCCTCTCCATCCGCTCCCTTATGTCTCAAGGCTGTTGCTCTCATTAACACGCCGCCACAGTTACAGTAAGGATGGCTGCATTAATATTAATTGATGGAGCCTGTTTTTTTCTTCTCCTTCTTACCCGTCGCAGCGGCACATTTTTCGCCTCAATATTCTTTACTTTTCTCCATGCTCCACACTTTTCCAATTTGGCATACATTGTAATCAGTTCCTTAAGCTCTGTGTTCTGCTTGAGAGAATAAGACACAGGGGAGTGCGTTCGGAGAGGTGCAGGATTAGCATTTTTTGTGCCCTCACCTCTTCCACCTCGTCCTCTCTCAACTCTAGACTCTTGTTTTACTTTTTGCACTCAACGTTCTTTGGGGAAATGAGTGAAAGCGGTAGAGTGACCTGACCCTGTAAGAACCAATAATGTAATGGCCCATAATGGAACTCTTGCCACTAAAATATTATGGGTTTACTTAAATTACTAAGAAAGTGTAGGTTTTGGATGCATTCTGCTGTAATTACGGCTGAGCTGCTGCAACCAATAATCAGCTAATTGTGGCGAGTCAAATATTGGGCTGGCAACACGATAAAAACAATCTCAAGCCTGTGACAGTGTGCTTTTGTGATGAAATTGTCATGTTGAGATTTGCACTTTCTCTATTTGATGCAGCTCTATGTGCTATGTTGGTCAGCTTCTGTTATGTAACCAATGACAGTGAAGTGTGAACTATCTGAAAAGCAGATGATTCTATTTACCTCAAAGTAGGGCTGGGAAATAAAATAACACACACAGAATAGTTAGATTTTGATAAACTCCAAATTGTAATCTGGCTATAAGAAAATAAAAAATCCTTTCTCGACGGTGCAATAAAAATATTTAGTTGTTATTTGATCATTCGAAGTATGCAGAAGTAGAACAAATCCAATTTGTTGGTTCATAAATATGAAACTTTGTCTGTAAATAATTTACCTAGAGCACTTCAGTCAACATATTCCAATCTTTATTTAAATATTTCTTACTAGTTCAGTGCAAAAAACATTAGTTGTTCATTAATTGTTTTGTTTTTTGTTTTGTTTTTTTGCAGATTTTTAGAAATGTGCTAAATTTATGATCAAGCATTGCAAAAATGTGAAATCACTTTACAATTAATCACACACTTTGAGAAATGTTGCCTCATATTTTAATTTGAATGATGATACTCAATGTTTTGTGTGTTTTTCCAACATTTTGACAGTCTAATTATAAATAATGTGCTTGATATTCTGTTTTCTTCCAAACAGCCACTGATATTTCAATATATTATCAAGATTTTAAAATGAAATTGTCAAAGAAACTGCACATTTTACATAATACTTAGTCTTTCTTAACCAGAAATGACTGATGAGCACTCCTCTGAAATAAACGACTTCTGTTTAGTCAAGCAGTTCCTTCAGTGTCTTCCATTAAGGCTGTGTGTCCAAAAAAGCTGCTAAGTTTACCTTTGTGACATGAACTCAAATGAACTTGTACACTTTGGTGGCAGAAAAGGGGCGATTCTCCCACCTGTTAAAGACCGGAGGATGTCTTATCTGTTTATAAAGCCGCCTTTCCTGTTAGCCAGTGGTGTGGATGGTTCTGATTAATGGCAGCAGAGCAAACAGTCTAGCGCTAATGTACACGTCGCTGTCAACCTCGGCGCTAGTGCTAATATTGAACTAAGAAAAAAATGAGAAAACAGCAGAAGCAAGAAGCCGTCTGCGGTGGATTTGACCTCCAACCTGTTTTAAACAGAGAATATATATCACTCAGAAGGACAAACACAGAGAAATGTGCCAGTGGGTCAACAAATCAAGAGTAGCTTGTGAAAAGTTGTTCTGTGCATACTTTGAACTTCCACCGCACTTTTTATGAGGTGTCATTGCTTGCTGACAATCTGTGACTTATCACAAAAGCTGTAAAAACAATGTGTCATCATCAACAGTAACAGGCTTCGCACTTTCTATTTTCAGGTTCAACCCATGTTTGAAAAACTGTCTCATGCTTGTTTCACTGCAAAAATTATTTCTAGATGGATTAAAATGGCTGGAAATCAGGGTTATTTAGAGTCATTTTTCCCCCAATTCAGATAAATATACTTGATCAAACTAGATTGTTTTGTGCTTTGTTTCAATATTGTTCTTATTTCAGATCAGTCGGGTAAGACATCCTACTTACCTCACTGCAAGTTTGTTTCAAGCTGAATTATCATGTGTGCAGTCAGAAGCATAGAAATGTGCTGCATTATTTAAGCAATTACTGATCTGGCCAAAACTATTCACAATAGGGTCACATTAGGATTAATATTATTCTCTTCTCTTCTATGCTCGACAGTTTGAATACATAAATGAATTAATGTATTAATTATTTCTTTACCCTTTATTTGTCCTACAAACGTAATCATTTAAGAGATTGTTAGAGACTGGTGACATAGATTTCAGTTGTGTTTTTATCACAGACAGGCCATTTTGAGTTACTTGTAGAAACTTTTTTTTTCAAGTACATCAAAATGAATGCATTTTCCCATGATACCTGATTGACAGGCAGTGTTTGTGGGTATAGTATTGAGCAGCATCCAGATGAAAGCTACATGCCACAGTTGTGCTTGTGAAGCTTGTGCTGATGATGTGGGCTGACAGTCGTTTCACATGAGCATTGGTTTATGCAAACAGCGACAGGCTGCTTTAAAGCCCTTTTACTTCTGCACACAGCGCTCAGGCCATTAGTGAGAAGCAGAGGGAGCACAGGGAGCATGTGGAGATGGAAAAACACATCATTTGCATGTGCACATAGTCACTAGATGTAGGTGTAAGTTTTCAGTATAAAGTTCATCCATCTGACTGTGGTAGGTGACTGAAGACATGTTATTTGTTAGTTAACTACAGAAGTCAGTGGCATGAAAGCTTAACATCAGTTTTGCCACAATTTAGATATATTGTCAAAGCACCTGTTCAGAAAAAAAAAGTTTGTAGTTTCTGCAATAATACAGTATTTTGGTGAAAACCAGAAAACTTGCTTGTTGTTGATAACTTGGCTAGCTCTTGTTAGCTTAGCTTTTTGAAAGACCCGTTCGGACTTCTGAAATGTGCTGATGACTGTGAAAAAAGACTGAACAGCATAAGTTTAAAATTAAATAATTACTTTAGTTTACTTTTTAAAACAGGTAATTTAAAGTCTGGCATCTTTAATGTACTGTACAAAAACACACTGTGAAAAGTTACGCACCACTTCTCTGTGTCATAGCTCATAATCGATGCTAAACAAATTACTTAACACAAATTTTTTTTTTATCCAAGTCTGGTTACATATGTTCTGCTTCAAGTCCTACAACTTTTTAAAGTTGATGTTATGTTTTCAACATTGTTTTTAGTCTATCTAGAGCCTTCACAGTCATTTTCAATGGTTCATTAGGCTTTGGCATTCACATTTTACTCCCTTTGCAGTGTATTATATCAGACATCCCTAATATTATGAGCAATATGATTTGGCTCAGCTTTGTAAATGTGTTTCTTTTGTGTCTTTCTCCAGCCTGCAGTCCTGGAACCTTCAAGTCCAAACAAGGGGACGGCTTCTGCCTTCCGTGCCCTGCCAACAGCCGCGCCACATCCGGAGCTGCGAGCATCTGCTCCTGTCGAAACGGCTTCTACCGCTCGGACACAGATCTTGCCGAGTCTCCATGCACCAGTATGTATCTGCTCACGTTCACTTCTCCTTCTACTTTCAGAATGATGTCCTCTAACAACTCAGCCTGTGTCAACACCAGCAGCTATAAAAATTAACTCCTACTGTAAACTATGTCCGCCCAGACTTCCCTCTTTGAATTGTAGCGGCTATAGCTTTTATCAGCCTTCAGGGGTTTGTTCCCACCACACTGCCGAGATAGCAAACAAATCTGCCAGCTTTCCCAGCGTTATCCTCACAACCTTATCAACCTTTACCCCTTTTCCCTAACTGCCAGCAAGCCTATCTCCTGTTGATTCATCCACCTTTTCTGCAGAACAATTTTGAGCACTGCTGCTTTTACACTTTTGCATTTGCAGAAATATTATTGAATCTTTGAGAAGAGATTTTTCGGTAGCTGGGAGAGAGTCAGGTTATCCCACAGTGCAGCGAGAGATAAGGCAGTTTTAATTGGATAAGACTTACCCGAGCTCTGCCTGTATTTTGCCACTTTCCGCACACAATGGTATTCAAATTTGAACTCCTGTCCTCATCTGAAAGGCTGAAAAGTAAAGGCATAAAAGATGTATTAGTGATTCAGCGTGAAAGATTGCTTGTATTATGTTGATAGCCGCTCGCTGAATGCACTGTCAATTAAATGTAAACTAGCATTTCTGTACAGCTATTATGCATATTTATTTTCACCTATCGCACACTGGAATTACATTCAATCATATTTCTATTTCAGCGGTTCCATCCCAGCCACGCAATGTCATCTCCAGTGTCAATGAAACCTCCCTGGTGCTGGAATGGAGTGAGCCGCGTGATATGGGCGGACGCGACGACATTTTCTACAATATCATCTGTAAGAAATGCCTGCCCGAGAGGGGAATGTGCACCCGCTGTGACGACAATGTGGACATCTCCCCTCGCCATCTCGGACTTACCCAGCGTCGCGTAACCGTGCGTAATCTCCAGGCCCATACCCAGTACAGCTTTGAGATCCAGGCAGTGAACGGAGTGTCCAACAAGAGCCCCTACACGCCACAGTTCTCCGCGGTTAACATCACCACGAATCAGGCCGGTAAGAATCTTCTGCTTCAACTGGAAGACAAGGAAAAAAATGCTTGAAATAAGAATTATTTTCCCATGTTTAGTACATTTTTGCTTTATTATACATAGCTTAAGATTGTCAGTGGAACAAGCATGAAAAAAAAAATTATAACACACAGTAGGAAACCATAAACCAACACATGTAAAACTGCTTAGAAACACTAAAAGGTCCGTTGACTTTCTGTTTAAAACAGCAAAACTTCATTGTAAAATTTATCTGTGACAAGCAGCAGATTTTAACTTGCTTGGTTATTGTTTCAAAGTGGCTACACACAATTTTGAACCCATGTTTTACCCGAAATCAGATTTAATTGGAAGTACATGAAAGACAAGTGCGTGGGATAGGGGGTACATGAAAATCTGAGTGCTCATGTCTCTGCTGCAAGCAACCATGAATCAATAAAAATACAAGTTTGAGTAGATTGATGAAAGAACATTGTTGCAACATGGTCAAAAACTCAGAAAAGTAGATTTCACATATAGGTCCCCTTTATGACTCAAATCGAACTAAATACTACTTAATACAAGCCCTTCTTAGCATATTCTTTTAGTCAGGACTTTAGTTTTTCCTGTGTACAAAGAACAGTCTGCACAGGTCTTAAGAAGCAGCCATCATTGTTTTGTATGTGTTTTTCTTTGAACGTGGATCAGGGAAAATCTTCTGAATGAGCTTAGAAGGGGATTTTTTTTCCTTGCACGCCTACACTTTGCTGCAGCATTAACACCAAACTGCAAATAGCAATAGTTACCAAAGCTTTGCATATTGGAAGCCTCCAGGAGCTGCCCACGAACTACAGCCCACCACTTTTGAAGCTACTCTTGTAACGAGGCCATTTAAGATGAAATGCAGTCTTTTGCGCTTGCCCAACAAAATATGTTTGACAGTAATCTTTCTCACATTTTAACTTGTAATAAAAGTGGCTTGAAAATTGTGAAACCACTGCATCTCTCGTATAACCTAATGCTTTAGGCTTTTAGCAAATTATGAACTGGGTTTGGAACCACATTAAAATTAAGAATGTCATAAGATGCTAGATTTCTGATTTTAAAAAAGAACATACTTTATGACTAGATAGAGATAGGCTGATGCAGATTTTCTCCTGAATAGATATATCCACAATATATGTACAGTCAGTGTATTATTACATTATAACATTTTAAAAAATCAAGCAAAGGCCCTTTTATTTTGGCTTTCTAGTTACTTGTTAACAATTAAAACACTATGATTTTTTTATCATTATTATTTTCAGAATCGTATTACTTTTGTTCATTGCTAGGGTGAAATTCAGTATAATGGAATTCAAACAATTGCAAGCCCTTAAGTGTCAACGATCGGTACTTTATTTTGAACTAAACCATGGAAAGTACAGCTGGTGAAAGCATATATTTTTAACAAACTAAATTTGATCAAAACCGTTAATGAAAGCGCCTGATATGGACAAGCTATGCATCAGAGTTTAACCCACTTTTTAAAAACACTTTGTTCTTTTGAGGTAGTCTCCCAGGTTTCTTACATTGTGATGGATGTGTTTAGTCACTAAGTTAAATTTGTTTTTGGGCCTACACCACACACACCCAGGATTATCTATTGCACCAACCCCCATCATTTCTCTTGTCCCCTCACGGCTCGGCCCGCCTCACCTTTAGCCTCTGTCTTCTGCCTCTTTCAAATGCCTTCTGTTAGGACCATAGACCCTTCAGTGCAGAGTGTGGGGCAGAAAGCTTTTGTGTTACAGCTGATGTGGCATTGAGCTGACAGCATGAGATGTGTGTGCCATAGGTCAGTTATTCTCAACCAGTGAGGAAAACTAGTAGTGCACTATATATAGACTTTATCCAAAAAATAATCTGAAATAAACTAGGACTAAACTAGCAATAGGGCATTTGGAATAAAATAGCACGCAGGTGGATCTTCAAGTTTCTTTTTCTCTTTAGAACATTTACACCTTAAAGGCAAAAAGAATAACATTTATGATGGATTCAGATATATTGTGAATACAAATTCCAAATCAACTATTCTTAAGATTAACCCCAATCCTAACCTTAATCTTACCCAGATTTTGGAAGTACCTATTGCAAAGGGATGTTGTGGCATAACATAGTTGAACTTTTTTTTTTTAATCTATGGTTAGCTCAGATTTAGGCTCATTTAGCCAATTAAACTTTAAAAAGGCTTGTTTTTCTGAGGTGACACATGGTGTGAAAAGCTCAAGAATAACAGTTAGAGGTCACAGCAAAACTAGCAGTGGGAGGAAGGGGCCAAGAGAGCATCAGCTGTGATCAGATTATCCCTGTGATTGTAGTCTGCAGACCATCTCCGACATGCAAACTCACCTTTTAAGAAGCAAAATAAATACAACGGGGGTGATAAGCTTCAAGGCCCACCTACCACAGTTAACACAAGTTCTTGTCCCAGCGGAGGACCCCTCTAATCCCCTGGCTCGGGTAACCATGGGATTTACCCAGGAAGCATTGTCTAGTGGTGGAGAAAGAAAGCAAAGGCAGAGACAGAAAGGATGCCTAGCCACAAACTTAAGCAGCGGAAGAAGCAGAGAAAGGAAACGCAAAGGGAGGATCAAAAGAACTGAAAAAGTGGGGATTAAAAAGGTTTTAGCAAAATTAGTGAGAGTGAGAAAAGAGGGGGGAGCAGAAAGAGGGTCAGAGGAGATGGAAGCCGTGTGGAAAAGCTGACTTTGAAGGAAATCAGAATACTAGATTGGGGGAGTTAATAGATTGGTGCAGTTGGAGTTACAACCTCATGCTGTGACCACAAGTGAACTTCAAACTAGTTCCAAAATTATTTTTACTTTTATATGTATTCTACTTCTCGTATATAATCATATACTTATCTCTTTATTAATTCTATTGCTAATATTTTAATGCAAAATCTCAAAAGTGATATGTTTCTTTAAAAAGTGAAAGAAAACATGTTGTATTTTTAGAATTGATTCAATGACTAACATCAAATTTAATATTGACTTTCAGTGCTGTGTAAAGTGTAAGACAAGAGAATACAGACCAGTAAATCTCCCCTTGATGAATAAACACTAGACCTATGTAATTTAAGGTGGAGCATATAGAATTGTTTGCCAACAGATTACAGGCTTCATGCAGTATAATGTAAACTATATCAACACGCTATACCCAGAGTTCTGTTGGAGTCAAAACAAAGTCATAGCACTCATTCCCATGCATTATTACTACTATATTCCAGCGCCATGCAATCTGTCAAATTTTCGGACTCCCTGCTTTTTATGCGAGTGGTAGCCAGAAGCTGGTCCTCACTGTTAGAAACTCAACGTGCGAGAGATTGTTTATCACTTTTGCCGTTCTTTTCTGATGTCGGGAGAGAATTCCGTGTCTTTCCTGCCTCCCCAAGGACTCTGGGAGGGGACAGTCTGTGCATTTGTGAGGAGTGGTTCTGCATACTAACTATCGGACATACTTTCTTTCAAACGCCTTGTTCAAAAACTGGATTTGGGCTTGTATGCATACAGACAATGGCCACTGAATATGAATAGACACGCCATGGGAAATACATCTAACCCAATGTTGTGTTTTGTCCCGTGCAGCGCCCTCTGCAGTGCCCACAGTTCACCTGATGGCGGCCACAGCGAGCACCATGAGCTTATCCTGGTTGCCCCCGGAGAAGCCCAATGGAATAATATTGGACTATGAGATTAAGTACCATGAAAAGGTAAGCAGCAGTGTTGGTTAAAGTGATCTAGTTCATTTTGCTTTATTTATGTTGTTCCGTGTTTTTTTGGAAACAATGTCTCTGCTGATAAAACCTAAATTCCTTGCATTTTTCTTCTTGTGTTGCTGTGTGATCGCATTTCCCTAATTAGCTTTTCCGCTACCCTATCTTCCTTAGCTGTTTTATGTTTTCATTATGCATTGTACTTTGATAATGCTACCTTTGTTTCGACTTATCCTCAGTGCGGCTCAGTCCATGCCTTAGAAAGTAAAGCCTTCTTTTAGGTCTGCACATTCAGTACTAAAGGAGAATATTTTGTCTAATGTATAACTGGCAACTGAGATTTAGCTTAACATTGTTCCACTATCTACCAAATAGGACTATATATTCAAAATACATGATTTAGCTGTTTTGTGAGCCAGTTTCTCTAGTGCCTGTGTTCAGAGTACAGATAGTTAAGATAGTTAGTTTAAAAATTTAAAGGTATGTTTATTTTGTAGTGATCAATAAATACAATGAATATATAAGTATTCAAGCTACAGTACTCTGACAGAACTGTGTGTCAGAATATGTTGCTTAAGAAATTTGAATACAGATAGTATTTGGTGAATATAGTATTATTCTCACCTTTTCAGAAGCAAAATAAAAAGGTGAACATACTGCGTTGTTATATATTAATGTTCTTCATACTAAAATAAATATTTACAACAATACATTTCTGTAGACAACCCAAAAATGACCAAAGAATTTGATGTATGTGTTAAAATGTTCAGCTCTAGATCTCTTTCTCTCTGTATTTTGTAGGATCAAGGAGAGGCTATTGCCCACACTATGACGGCCCAAAGAAGTAACGCTCGCATCGAAGGCCTCAAAGCGGGTACTCCCTATGTGGTTCAAGTTCGAGCTCGAACTGTGGCAGGCTACGGCCGATACAGCAGCCCAGCTGACTTCAGCACCAACCTCCAAAGTATGCATTATTTATACATGCATTTTTGGGATTTGCAAAGAAGCACTTTTTGACCCAAAGCATTGCCTTTAATCATGAAACAGCCTGCCCCCCAAAAGGCTGAGAAAATATTCGGATCAGGTTCAGTTTAGCTCATTATCTGTAGTCATTACTATGCAATGACTTCTTATGAATTGCATTATTTAAGAGCAGATAGCTATCAAATTATTTTAAAATAGATGAGAACTGAGATATGGAATCTTAGTAAGTGTGCATATTGGGAAAAAGGCAATCAGGCGTATAAAATAAAAAAAAAAAAATGTCTTCTTGCATTATTAATAATATGTAGCAAATCTATACTATTATCTTTAAAGTTTAGACACTGGGAAGCTTTTTCAAAATGTGTTACGATCTCCTTAGCTCAACTAAATGTTAATTCATTTCACACTCACACTTTTCTCGTCTATTTTTTCCAGCTGATCCGCCTAAAACATGGCAAGAGCTGTGGCCACTCATTGTTGGATCAATCACTGCCACTTTTGTCTTTATATTGCTGTGGTGGTCATTGCCATTGTCTGTCTCAGGTAAGAAAACATAAACACATCTTCTCATAGCATAAAACAAATCTTAGAATCTTAGAACTATATGAAATTTAAATTTCTGATTCTTAAATGTCATGTTTGACTATCCCCTAATCACTTTAGAAAAAAGCGCTTTTAGAGTTGTGATGTCCTTTGTGAATCCTCTGAATAGAAGATTAGCTCTAAGAATCTGTGAATAGCTGTCATCCTTGGCCAAAATTTTAGCCACTGCAGAACGGACACAGCACGGAGGAGCAGATGTTTGGGTCTGATAGAGTCGCCCTTATGTCCCTGCGCTCACAATCAACTGTTTCCGAACCACAAAGAGCCCAGATGCTGCCCTGTCCGCCGCTCAATTGACAGAAAATGCAACTCCGTAAATTGACATCGCATCAGCTAATAACTTATTTCCTACAGCCCTCATTTGTGTGTACGTGTCCACCTTGTGCATATACAATAGCGCCCACTGGGTTCTCTCCAAAAGCCCGTTCAGACAGCGGCTGACAAGCGTGGGCCGCGGTCATGCTACGCTGAATAATAATAACCTTCTCCTCCCTTACATTTCTTGTGTCTCTCTGAGGGTCTTAGCATTGCCGCTATCCTCTTCTGGACCGCCATAGATGGAGCAGTAATAATACAAAACACAGAATCGGCATATTTTTACGGAAACTAAATTAGAATTTGAAATGAGATGCAAATGCACCATCGGGTAATATTGCCCTGGATAGTGGTTAGACAACAAAGGCAGCGCATTAACATGTAATTTCTACAACCCGCCCCCATATCACTGTTGCTGCTCTCCTGCCCAGTTCATATGCAAGAATGAAAAATTAGATAGATTATTGTATTGAATGGAATCAACACAGCATTGAAACTTTGAAAACTGCTTATTTAGCTATTTATAGAGTTTTATGTTTCTAAATGGCTTTTACTTGAATTCTTGAGTTTCTCTGCTGTCAGACACTGATACATTATATTATCCTTTCATGCAAAAGTCACATTGTGTTCCATTGTGCTTCTAGTACATTGCCGAAATTAGCTTTCACTTGTATTTTTTGCACCCTACTGTGTCGAGTCAAAGTCACTCATTTGGTGTTCCAAACGTCTCAACAGGAAGCAGAGGAATGGCTCCGAGTCAGAGTACACAGAGAAACTGCAGCAATACAGTAAGTTTCTAAGCTGAAATATGCTGGTTTTATACAGAAAATCAAAGCAAGCATGGTCTTAAATGATGTGCATTCTACTAATTATATACTAACTATGGCAATGTAAAGAGGTGGAAGAGTTGAAAATTGTGTGTCTTAGTAATTAACATATTTTCTTTTTTTAAATTATACAAGTATAATGTGCTTACACCTACAGTATATGACAGCTGTTTTTTTAAAGGTGCTTTATGGACTGACGTCTGAGTAGCTTGTTCTCTTCCACCTCTAACATTGTGTGTGATGATTTGAACTGTGTGCAAATGTTGCTGCAGAATGTTAACTGAGATGTATATCTGGTGTTAGATCATCCAGTTTTGTCTGGCCGCATCGATTCACTTTCCCCAATTCTCGCTACTGAATCCCCCATAGTAACGCCGGGCATGAAAGTCTACATTGACCCCTTCACCTACGAGGACCCCAACGAGGCGGTACGCGAGTTTGCCAAGGAGATTGATGTTTCCTGCGTGAAGATCGAGGAGGTCATCGGCGCAGGTAACCACCCAAGCTCCTGAGCTACAGGGGGAAGGCTGCTAGTCACCTCCAGGCCATTCCGTTAGAGGACTTCACACCAAGCGGTACTTTGATTCAATTCATCGCTAGCTCATCTCGCCCCTTCCTCCTATACCTTCACCTGTCACCTGCTAAGACTCCCCAAATAGACACTGTCATGTGGTTAGTGTGCTAGCTGTGTAGTTTTTGAGTTAGCCTGATTCCCAGTTGTAGCATCCCTTTGATACTATGCATTTTGCATAGTACGTAGTACTTTTCCTTATGTGTTGAACACTTGTTTTTACTCCTGTCCCTATAGAGGAGTCCAATCCTGGAATGAATCAATGTGCTACCCAACTCAATCCCAATCACCATGCATGAGTTTTCAGTTTAGTTTAGTCCACAGTCCCTTACATATTTTATTTTCTTTTACACTCACTAGTTTATCTTGAAGTTATAAAGTGCATTACATTGAACAAAGTGTGAACATAGTCATGAAAATTGTTCTCCAACAGAATACACATACTGTATAATCAATATGAATCCACTGAATGCACTATTCCAGGATTGTCTGACTCGATCCTCACCCACAAAGTAGTGAATGTAAAACATGAGAACACTTATTTTATGCACAATGTGGGTGTGTCCCTTTTTAAGTAACTTTGATGATGTAGTCATTTTTTTTATATACAGTTTAACTATTGAATAATATGTCTGCTCATGAGCTGCAGGAAGGGCACGTCGAGTTGTTAGAATTGTATCTGAGGCTGTTGTGAAGGCAGTGATGGGAGAACCTTGCTACTACTTCTGCTACTACCAATACTACCAATACTACTGCGACAAGCTACTACCTCTTCTACTGCTGAGGCTACTACTTGAAACGCCCGTGGCTTCCCAGCATTCGCCTTAAAAAGTGACAAGTCCTCAACCCCTTTCCCCCCCCTTCTCCCTCCTCCTTGTGCTCTGCTCCTCCCTCCATCAATCCATTCATCCATTATCACTTTATCACAACCTTCACCACAACTTCCATATACATAAAATTACCATTGCTTCATTTTCTCACATTTTGACACACGCTTGGTTGTAGACTCTAAACGCAAAACGTCCACATCGACTCCCAAAACCCCAAGCTGCTTTCTCCACCTCTGTCCTCCTCATGTGCTCGCTACACAAGCCACTCTGAAGCTTAAGCCGTCCACTCCCTATTTCCCCCTTCTTCCCTTGTCAGACATTTTTTATATTAGTATTTTTCATGCTTTTGCCACTAAACGCTCCCACCTGCCTTCATTGCGCTTCATGCCAGTCATTTTATTTGATTTAATGTAGCCTAACAGCACCTAAAGCACATTGTGTTTGTCCCCAAGCTAGCACCCATCCTCCTTTTGACAGTGGCCTTTAGGCTTATTTGCAGTCCTTCCTCTACCCCCTTTGAAAGCCACTTCACCTTTGCTAGCCCTTCCCTTGCTCCTTGGTTCTAACCAGTTAACTGTCCCCTTTCTTCCCCCACTCTCCTCCACTTTTTTCCATTATGGCCTCTCTCCCCTCTCCCTCTCTTTGTCTGTCTTGTCCATCGTTCCTCTGCCTGTCCCCACATGGGCTGTATCACAGGAGAGTTTGGAGAGGTGTGTCGTGGCCGCCTCAAGCTGCCAGGGCGGAGGGAAATCATCGTAGCCATCAAGACTCTGAAAGTGGGCTACACCGACCGGCAGAGGAGAGATTTCCTGTCCGAAGCTTCCATCATGGGCAGTTTGACCACCCCAACATCATCCGCCTGGAGGGAGTAGTGACCAAGAGCAGGCCGGTCATGATTGTGACTGAGTTTATGGAGAATGGAGCACTCGATTCATTCTTGAGGGTAAGTTTAAAGCATATAGTAGATTATATTTTCTTATTACTGTCCTTTAAACTTGGTACATAATACTAAAGTGGTGTAGATTCAGTTCAGTTCAGTTCAGTTGACTTTATTTGTACCCGTAGGTAGGTTGGTTGTCTCTTTACACCTATTTTAAAATGAAAAATGCCTTGTTTTTTACTATCATGAAAACTACATTAATACAAGATTAGTGGACATACAGTATTTACCAATGATATGCTTAAGTGGGATAAATATTGTATGTTCAACAATATGCCTACCATTACTTTTTTTTCTTGATTGGTTTTCCAATAAATTTTAAAATATATTGGTTAACTAAAACAATGTGACTGACTGATTGTATTATAAATTGTAAATGTCGTACCTATTTTAACCAGGCTCCCAGTTCCTTTTTAGATTAAGACCAGACTTATCAAGAGGAGAGCAAAAGCTTGAGATAGCTGACATTTTTCTCACACACATTAAAGATGTAAAATGTGGCACGTTTCACTATTAAATTGAGTGCAAAATGCTCACAAATAACTTTTTTTTTTTCAGTTTACACCCACATTTAGCACCTGGTTTAATAAATTAGGTTTTCAGTGTTACCTCCTTTTTCATTATAGCTATGAGACAAAAACACCTTAGTGTTTTTTTAACAAATGTCACAATAAACTGACAGAATAATAGACTGAAGATAGATATATTTTACAGAAATGTTTGTGAAGATGAGAATTTCTTACACAAATAATCATAGTCAAGCATAGCGCTGCTTGTATGAGTTCGAATATGGCCCTCAAGGAAAAGTAATTACCCACCTCTGATATAGAATTGCATATCCTATTATGCACTGTTATGTGTTAGTGGCTAAGCAATAAAAGAACATGGTTGTCAATAGTCATATTCACGATTTTTTGCATCCTTCTTTACAGTTGAATGATGGCCAGTTCACTGTGATCCAGCTCGTGGGAATGCTGCGTGGTATTGCAGCAGGCATGAAGTACCTGTCAGATATGAACTATGTGCATAGAGACCTGGCAGCGCGGAACATTCTGGTCAACAGTAACCTCGTGTGTAAAGTGTCTGACTTCGGTCTGTCACGCTTCCTGGAGGACGACCCCACAGACCCAACGTACACAAGCTCACTGGTGAGTCAGGAGAAAGACTTCTTCATTTGATTGTAAAAATAGCATTTGTACACACAAGTACTTGTTACTATAGTTACAAGTACCTTCAGATAGCTTATAGCTTTAGGTTTTTTTTGTATGTGCTTAAACAAAAGGTAGTTGCAGTTTCCACCTCTCTAATGTATCTTATTTTACCATTTTACAAAATGATTGACATTCTTAGATTATAATGCATTCTCCAGAGCAACATTTTTGACAAAGCAATTCAAGGGGTTTGCAGAAGAAAAGATGCATTAAAAAGATTAAAAGTAAAAACAAACAAAAACAATAATTGTAAATCAACTTATCAAACAAGAGTACAGATCAAGTCCTTTCAGTTTTATGCACAGCTAAACAGAACAATTTTGAACCTAGAATTGAATACTGTCAGAGAGATTGTCTTCACTAATGAAGATACTCACAATACCTGCCATGCTATTCCTAAAAGAATACAATGCAGCGTACATATAGTATATTGCTAGAAGCTGTGTAGTTCATATATACTTGTTCATATGCTCATACCATGTTTTGTACTAACCTTGTGAGTGGACCCTTGTGTTTCCTTAACTCACCCTCTCTCTTCCCTCTCGTGTGTGTATGTGATCCGTGTCCGTGCTCCATCCTTCCAGTATTTCATGCTCACCTACTCATTCGCATATCCACAGGGAGGCAAGATCCCCATCCGCTGGACAGCCCCCGAGGCCATTGCCTACCGGAAGTTTACCTCTGCCAGCGACGTGTGGAGCTACGGCATAGTCATGTGGGAAGTGATGTCGTACGGCGAGCGGCCATATTGGGACATGAGCAATCAAGATGTAAGTGTCTTTTACTCACTTACCTAATGCATTTTGAGCCTTGTAATTCTTGACATGCTGAGGCTAAATTGATTTGAGGTTATGTATTATGTTATTGATAGCAACCTTGCATCCATTTATTTACTGATCTTTTTGTTGTCTAAAATTGCCTTCTCATTGTCAGTGAATCGTCTTTCCACTGTCTTGCACTATGTAAAAAACTAACAAAATTATGAAGTATTCTGGAATTGTATCGGCATAAAGTTTAAGCTCTTTCTTGCTCATAAGTTGCTCTGTTGTACTTTATTTCTGTGCAAGACTGCGTCCTTGCCCCTGCTATTTCTAGCCAGGCGAATTGATTGTGATTCCTGTCCTCCCTCCCAGGTGATAAATGCAGTGGAGCAGGACTATCGACTGCCTCCTCCTATGGACTGTCCCACAGCACTACACCAGCTCATGTTGGACTGCTGGGTCAAAGAGAGGAACTTACGACCTAAGTTCACCCAGATCGTGGCCACACTGGATAAACTCATTCGCAACGCGGCCAGCCTCAAAGTGGTCACCAACAGCACACAATCCACTGGGTAAGTTTGCCACATGCTTACACAACCAAATCTAGAAATACTGTATGTAGCGCAACATGTTGCAGAACAATTGGCGCCATTACAAAACTCTTTGTTTGATTTCTTGTTCACATTGATCAACATCTATCATTGGCCCATATCTGTGGTAAAGCAAGAACAGTGGAATACTTGAAAAAGTAGCCCAGTGTAACAAATTGTAAGCTAGTGTTGTTGTTAGGACTTGCGATTGATAACTCAAGTTAGACTGGTTGAGAACTTGAGCCTTGACTTGATAGTATAATGAGCTTGACTTAACTTGGACTTGGTACCTTGAAAAGATTAGTATTTGAGAAGATTTGAATACCAGCTGATATAGGGCTTTGTTTATTTTTGCTCCTATAATAAAGTTACAGTATTTTTTTTTTTTTTTCTTTAAAGGTTATGGAGGATTTTCAAAAATTGTTTGTTGTCAGTCTTGGTCAAAAACAGTTGCAGAGGATTGTAACAGCCTTGTACTTATGCTAAACAAAAAAAAACAAAAAAATTTAAAAATATATAAACTGTGGACATGATGACCAGTAAAACATTGACCAATAGATAACGAGGTACCTCGTTATCTATTGGCCTGTTAACCTGTCAAACAAACCTTCTGTGTTCCTAAGTAACTCATTGGCCCAGTTGCAGTGAAGGGCGTGGCAGTGGGAGGGGAAACAAATGTGCATCATTTGAAAAACAGCAAACAGCTGTTGGGTTTGAAAAATCCTCCATACAACCTTTAATTGTGCAGCCCTAGCTGTAATCGTCAGCTTGCTATAAAGACTTCAAAACAGAAGATTTGTGATTGACTTTGATTTAAAACTATAAGCATTAGACTTACTTGGGAAATGCAAAACATTACTTGGTTCAACCTATGCTGACAACTCTAAACTTTTATAAGACATCTACTTTTTGTCCTTTTGTCATGCTCTTCAAACTACATCTTGGTATGAGCTGTGAAAGTAGAGAGGTTGCAGACTGAATTAGAGGCAGTTGACCTACCTACCCATCATGCCACCCGGGTCTTTGTGTCTTAGGGGAGGGCTCTAGACAATCCTGGCACAGGCTCAAGAGGAAAACCAGGGTCTCGGTTGGCTGTCGGAGTGACGTTCTTGGAAGATTAGGCTCGCAGTTAATTAGTTCGATTAAGGCGATGCAAAAAAGAGATGGTGGTGCCTTTTAATTAGCCTCTAACAAGATTTTAAACGGGCCAGCAGAGAGATGGCCTCCTGCTGAAAAGTCCTGGCTGCTATTGTAAGTGTAAATGCTCAAGATGTACATAATGAGAGACAGCTTTGATTGGAACACGTTTTAAAAAGTCACAAACAAAACGCTTACTTTTACTTGAATCTTTGAATTTGTAACATTTTTTTAGGATATCTAGCTCCAGTGACTAAATGAGTACCCCAGAACTATAGAAGGTATTGAAGCATAGTAAGGACTGGGCATAACATATTCTTTGTAGATTCTCCAGTTGTCTTGGCAGATGTTGTTTATGTGGGGAGTTGAATTGAATTGTTCTGCATTGCTCATACAACACAACAAAAAATAGTGCCAGTGCTCTAATTTTTATTTAGAGTTTCAGTACTGGTAAATTCATTGGGAGAGTGTCATGAACATTCAAAGGAGCACTGGTATGGTTGCGATGGTTGTCAAATCGCAAAGAGTGGGTCTGGTCACCTCTCCCCCGCCTGTATTCCAGATTAGCTCTACAACGTACCAAGCAATCAGATTTGCGTAACACACATGAAACAAAGGAGATGATTTGTCGTCTGTCATTCAGATCAAAATTTAACTTAACTCATCTCACATTAAAAACGTTTGATGCTGCAGAAATTTATGTTTCTAGGTTTCAGGTGATTAAATCCCCCAAATTTTCTCTGTGTTTTTTTGTTGTTGTAAGCAGCCATGTTGGTTTTCATACAGGAGCCGATGCGTGTCCCTGACAGGCTTATTTTTTTATAATAAATCTGCACATACATTTTTTACTAATAAACCTAAAATCATTCAACTACGTATATAAATCGCAGTCAGAATTACCCTCACTGCAATATTCAACAGTATTCTGACACAAGATAGTCTAAGCGCTTTTGACCTTGAATCCAGCATCTCTCTACATATTTCACCAGCAGTTCTCCAGCTTCAGGCTCACATGTGGCCAGCAACTGTCTGGACTCTTTTGAAGTCAGCTTTATAGAAAGATGCCTAACAATGCTCTATTAAGACAAGCCAGAGTCGCGCGTTAACAACAGCCCCGAGGCCAGGGACTCCCCAACACAGGCCTTATTAAAAATCACTCCATCTACACCACTCAATGGAGCCTCTGTATCAGTCTTATTAAACTCTTGGTTCTTTCTGGATTTTTCTTTTTTCTGCTGGTCTTTCTCTTTAAATTGTTAATGAATCTAATGCCATCAAAAAGGATGACAGGACCAGCAGACCACAGCAGAAAGACAGTGCTGCTCTTTCTCTTCCCTGGTTCAGTAGACACCTCCGGGTCACCCTCATGCCGCTATGCAGTTCGCCCGCTCTGTTTTGCTCCATAGCGTGCGGCCCAGACTTATTAAAACTTGCACGGTGGCCTCACTATCTGCAGCCTCGATCAAAGCAGATTTTATGGGAACGGTCTTTTAGGCTTGTCAACAGGTGTGCAAAAAAGCCAAACACGTTTAAATACTGCTTGTCGTTTTGTGTTGTGCATGCAGCTAAATATAAATGTACCATCCCATTGCATAAATCATACACTAGTGTGGACATCGAAGTACTCTGCCCATTTGTTCCTATCATTCGCTGGTCGCTGAGTCAACATTTTTCCCACACATAAGGCAGCCACACGCCGACATCTGTGTTTACATTGCGCAGACATTTTCACATTTTGATGAAGCGTTTGCCAAATGTGGTTCCATTTCGATGAGAATGTGATGCATCAATCATTTTGTCCCATTAGACTGCCATAAAGGGAAACCATGGCGTTTTTTTTTCCGATTTACTCAGTTTTATTTGGTGAGATTTTGAATGTCAGTTTTTAAAAGTGTCTGAAATGAGCTCCACGCCAAGCCTCCAGCCAGTCCCCACAGTGACCCCCCCCTACACCCTGCCCTGCCCCTGCACACAGCTCCTTACACTGGGAGATGAGAGGAGTAGGAGGGGGAGAGGAGAGGGGAGAGGTGGCACTCAGCTGGGGCGTTTGGGTGCGAGGTTGACCTGGCAGAGACACAAGACCTTAACCCTCTCTCTCTTTCTCTCCCTCCCCTCCCTTATTAATTGTAGGGTCTCTCAGCCCTTGCTTGACCGCTGTGTGCCTGACTATACCACTTTCACCACTGTGGGGGACTGGCTGGACGCCATCAAGATGAGCCGCTACCGTGACAACTTCGTCAACGCCGGATTTGCGTCGTTCGACCTGGTGGCCCAGATGACAGCAGAGTGAGTCTTGAGAGTGTGGGGGTTCATATAATCAGGCCTGAAGTGATCGGCTCAAATTAGACTTATATAGATTGACCTTGTGGGAATTAGAAATGTTTACGCTAAATTAAAAAAGATGATGACATTTTAATACGTGGGGAGTTTAGCCATCGGGAGCGACAGAGACGACAGCAGTTTAGTTTTTAGTGTTCGTTCTCTGATCCAAATGTCAGAGGTTTAAATCATGACATAAAGATTGCTGGTAGAATAGTCAGATTCACTTAGGTTGGTGTGTGATTTCAACAGATGAATACGGTCATTGTGCTCTTGAGCAAGACACTTAACCTGTCTTGTCCCTAAAGTCTGAGTATTGAAATATATAAGTTTGCATGGATTGGTTAGGGCAAAGCTTTATGAGTAGAAAAGCACACTGTGGCATTTACCATTTGTTAGTTGAGATCCTAATTTACTAGTGAATAGGATTGTGTTTGAAAGGGCATCTGGTATAAATCCTCAACAACTGCAATGTACTGCTGACACAAACTACAAGAAAAAAGTGTTATTAAATCGACTGAATACAGCTTGTGCATTGCAAATATTTTAGTTTAATTAAAAGCTTTTACATAGTAATTACACAGAGCATTGCCCCAGCAAATGTTTATCCAGAGGAGGTTGTAAAGAACTCCAATTATGTTATTCTGGCAGCCAAGAATAACAAGAGAGGGAATGCCAAGTAGCATGCAAATCACATTTCCTCTGCAATGGAAGGTTTATGCAATAAGGATGAGGCTAATATCACCTGCTGCACAAGCTAACAAGTCATAATCTGCACTAATTATTGCACTGCTTTTCTTAACTGTGGTCACTGGTCGACCTTAGTGCCTCCCTGCGTGTTTACAAACAGGAAATGATGTAATGGAATCTTTGGGCTAAATTGCGGCCGGTGATGATCAAATGAATGAATTAGGACGATAATGATAAATAAATCTTCCTCATTAGCTGCATAATAGGCGGCGGAGGCGGGGGTAATTTGTTTCAATTTGAGCAGGCTGACAGGTGTGCTGTACTGTGGCTCTCTGCTGCCCTTAATGGCCAGTAATTCCTCTAATAGTCCCCATTTATTATCATTTCATCCTCCATCGCTGCACTGATGGGGGCGCTTAAAAAAGTATTTATTTATTGTTGGCTTTTTGAGAGGGTGAATTTGCAGATTGAAAATGTACGCTTGAATGACACTAGTGTTTGTCCATGTGCCCACACTAAAAGATAGGCAGCCCTTCAGGAAGTCCATGGTAATCACGTGTAATATTAGATTATACAGTGTGTGTGTGTGTGTGTGTGTGGATGAATGGGACATACGCAGACTGTGGCAGAGAACCAACAATCAGTTAATCGCAGAGCCTAGACGCCAGACCCTTTTTGAGCAGCTATCAACAGGGGAAATCAAACAAGTGAGCGGAAAAGCATGGTGTTAAACCAAACAAAGCCTTGATGATTAGATTGTGCTGTCTGACTAATGACTCCCAGTGTAGGTGCTCTCTCCCAAGGCATTTTAAGGTTGGAGTAATATTAACAGTATCAATTTTCCCAGACTCAAAACATACTAGAGCATATTTTAGCAAAGTGTACAATGACCTTTTTTATTTTATGCTTAAAAAACTGAAAAGAAAACATGAAGTTAAAAAAAACACACAGTTTTTTGTGAACTGACAGTGGCAAATGATTGTGTTAATCATTACCCATGACATTAAAGCTCTTTCACATCTGCCAAGCAACGTACATATTCTGTGTTCCCTGCATCACTAACATAAGTGTCTGTGTTCTGTTGACTTACCCACGACAAGCACATTTTATGGCCACTGTTTGTCAGGTGCTATTTAGCCTGTCATTGTGTCTATTTGATCATAGGGGAAAGTGACATTGTCACTGCTTATTGACTTTTGTGCATTATCACTAAGCCAGCTGTTCTCTCTCGGTTCACAGGGACTTGTTGCGGATAGGAGTGACGCTAGCTGGACACCAGAAGAAGATTCTTGGTAGCATTCAGGACATGAGATTACAGATGAACCAAACACTTCCTGTACAAGTGTGAGCAACGCTGGGACACTCAGACTGATAAAGTCTATGGACAGACAGACTCCAGGGGCTGAACGGGGCCAGAAAGAGCCATGGGAAACCCCAGCTGCCTCACCATCTCCTCCAATTAGACACAAAGAACAGGCGTGCAGTGCCTCTGACTAGTCTTTTCTCCTTCTCACCTTGGTTTCAGCTTTCTAAGCCATTTTTTTCATCCAGCAAGAGCTTGTGTGTTTTGCTTTTAAGACAAAAACCTTCCCCATGCTTCATCATTACCTCCAAAGTCGAAGGATTTGCATGTGCATTCTCATGTGGTTTGCCTTAACCTTCTGATCCAAACCCATCTGCAACGTGAACATGGCAGAAAGAACACTCCCTGGTTCATGGAAACAACACCAACATTAATTCAAAAGAAATGACACAAGTATTTTGTCCTCGACAAGGTCAAAATACTGTTATTGCTTTCTCTTTCTAAATGCACATAAGTGTTATTTTCCATCTTCATATTGAAGGTGTGTTATCCAAAAGGGCACTTGCTGGGGAGGAGGATTATGAACGGGTCCAGGCGAGGATACAGGTCAGAGGGTGAACAATGGCTGCCACATTTCTGGAGACTGTTTTGGCTGCTTCATCCCTACATGACCTTTGCACCATGACCTGATTCGCTCAGGTCTTCATTGGGATCATCTGTCCATTATCACTTCTATGTGTTTCATTACACCTTCTAATTAGTTCACATTTTGTTGTCACTTTTTTACATTTGGGAGAACTGACTTCAAAAGAAACCACATCAACCCCTGATGGACACTTCATGTGCTACAAGAGACTGTACCACAGTGACCGACCACTTGGCCTTTTGTGTGTGTTTTTGTACCCGTGTGCACATGTGTGAGTGAATGACAGAAGATGAGTGTGTGGCTTTGGGAGTGTGTTAGTTGCACACTAATATATTGTACAATACAGCTTCCGCTATTTGCCAACGTGGAGAGTTACCGCATGAACTGAACCGTGACATGGAGCAAAAATTATGCTATATTCTGTGGAAAACTGTTAAACTTTTTTATTGAATTTAAAAAAGAACTTTTGACTTCCACACATATAATTATATGTATGCATCATACGGAGAGAAACCATGACGGACACCTTACTTTCTACTTAATATTACCTGGATTTAGAATAATCAGAATTCTTGTTTTGATTTCCCACCCTATGTATTTATTTGTACCTCCCACACCCATTTCCCCCTGCACCAAAACCAGGTGGACTTTTGGCCATTTGGGACTGTGGAACAATCAGAAAGTGAGAGGAATTTCAAGAGGATTCTCATTAAACTAAAGAAATGACATATAAAATTGGATATTGTATTTTTGTTGTTGTTCTAAACAGCCTGTAAATGTTTTGTAACAAAAATATGATAAATAACAAATGAATTCTGTGTTTTGACAAAACAGGTGTTGTGAAATATTTGGGTTGGGGTGGAAGCAACATAAATCAGAGTTTAAGAGCAGACAGAATATTACCTGTCATTGTATAAATAGTCTTTTTATGCACAGACTGGAAACCGAAAAACTGTATAAAACATCTTCAATTTCAGGAGAGCGAATCCCAAAGCACTGGGCCATCACTAATCATCTTTCAAGCACCTTAACACGTGTCAGCGATTCATCACTGTCTGTAATATTTCCCATAATTCCTCATACAGCCAGCTTGTCTTAACATACCATAGCCATTAAAGACTTGTTAAACCCTGACATAGTGCTGTGTCAGACTTGTCAGCTTACCTGCCAATCATCAGGAGTAGGCCCAGAGGCAGAGCTCCGTCACAGGGCCCACGCTCTTTTCTGTCTCATCAGAGAATCCTGGAGAAACCTTTTGGTCTGTGCCTGTCAGGTCGATTACAACAGGAACGGATCAGGCATTGTCAGGAGAGAAGTACAGTGTGACAGCCTGACCTATCATTATCTCTCTTAATTTCCTGTCTGGCGTGCAATCACCGTGTCTCCGCTCAGACTCCTGCGTGATCAGCACAGGGCAAAGTCAACTGCAATTCCCGGAGAATGCACGATTTTGTGTACCCCCTGAGTTCCTAAATGATAGCAGATGCATCCAAGTCCGGACTATTTTAGCATTTTGTTAAGTGTGGTGTCTGGCGAAGGAGTTTCAGCCCTGTTTTCATATTGTTTGTGTTAGATCTTTCAGCACAAAGTATGTTTTTAATCTAAAGCCAGTTGTGCAACCCTTTGATTCTTATTTGGTTCGTCATTCGTAATGAATTATGCATAAGCTTTAAGCTAGATACCCTTTCCAAGCACAGCCCTCGTCTATCCACAGTTAAAACATCTTGATTAGACTAGAGAAATCAAATATACACACCCAGTACTTTTCAAACTAATGTTATGGATGTAAAACGACATATTTGGGATTTTAAATCAATGTATATAATCATAACATAGCATATGCAAAATTCTGTTTGTCCTATGAAGTAATTTGAAGCACAGTAAAAGCAGTGCCAGAATACATGAATATTAAAACAAAAATATACAGTTCTACTTTATGATGTGTTTACAGATGCAGATATGTAAGTGAAAATATGTAAATGTTTTGTACAGTTATGTATTTTTTTTTTGGGGGGGGGGGGGTAAATCTCCAAATTCGATAAATGCTGACAAACAAAGCTATAGATTAGGACAGATAGGTAGGCAACAAGTCCTGGCATCTGCCTCCACAAATGTAACAAAATACAACCTAATCTTTTTAGTTATACAATGAAAAAACAAAACAAAACACAATGCTACATAAGATAAGTGAAAGCTGTCTTCAATTGAAATGTGCCAGTAACATAGGCTAGCATTTGTTTTGCTCATTTCAAGAGAGAAATATAAAAAAAATAATAAAATAAATGCTTTTCCTTTTGTCAAATGTTAATTTAAGACAGTCAAAATATATTCATACTGTATATTTGCAAGCACTTTATAAGATGTAAGATTTGTATATGCTAGATAAAAATAATTTAAAACTAACCACAACTAAACTATAACTATAAAAAGTAAGTATCTACACTAAGACAAAACTGTATTCCAGAACATTTCCTTTTGACTTGAGATATAATGCATAGATTTGAATAAAAAACCAGACATTTAAAACTATGAGTATTCTTTAAGTGTGTCAATAAAGTGCAGGTTCAAGACAAAAGGACATTTTGCAACAATTATAGACTCACACAGAAGGACATTAAATTATTAAATGTACTTGTTAACTTTGTGTTTTGTTCGCCTTTTAAAAAAACTTACGAGCCGTCATGTTGCGCTGTGTGGCTGCTTTGACCGGCCGCTGTAAAGTTCCTTATAACATGTTAGAACCTCAATCTGACAAATCTTTGCAGAGTCACACCCACAGACATGACATGTTACCTCCTTATTGTAGAAAGTCGTAGAAAATCAAATCAGGCTAAAAATAAGGCCTTATTTTTAAGCTTTTTTAGTGAGCAGAAGGCTTAAGACAAACATTTGATTACTTTACATATAGAATAAAAAAGACTACATGTACAAAGATAAATATCTAGTCCAGATCCAAACGGTCTCGCAGGACTGTTACTCTGACTTCCTGAATAAGCCACCCGCTGCTGCACACCATACATCACGCAGCCGATGAAACAAAGATGGTCCCTCTGAGGGGCTAAGCAGGATCATATGGTAAAGGTGCGTATGAAAAACGGCAGCACTTTGGAGCTGGTGAACTATTGATGAAGTGCACATGGTCTGGTGTAGTTTCCAGCCAAAGTCAGCCGAGCGTGAGGGATGAGCTCCTCTGGCACCAGCACACATCTTTAAATGATTATACTGCCAACACATCAACAGCAAACAATTCATCTTTGAGAAACGGCTTCTCACACTTCATGGGAGAGTTTAAAATGTAACTAAAACATAGACAGGAAGCATATTTGTTTAGATTAAAAAATATATAGAGAGATTTTCTACATGTAGGTGCCAATCAACTTTTGGTTTGTAGTTTTATATAGAAATGTAGTGGTATTGTTAATAGGATAAGATAGCTTAGACATCCTTTTTTTTGTCATACATTGGGAAAATTCCAGTGTAACAACACACAGTTCACAAACAGAAGGGGAATAGAAGCATGCAATGCAACAAGATAATTTTGAATCAAATAATATAGTTATAACAGATTAAAGCTCTTAAGTTATGGCTGAGCACAGAGCAGTAAATGGGCTGTGTGCACGGAATTTCAGTTGGCTTGCGATTGTTCAAAATGCTTACTTCTGAACATGCAACCATTTCCTGTTAGCGTTAGCATTTAGACACAATTATGGCCCTGTCCCAATACTCACACTTGCACACTTGTGCACTTCACTGAAGTGTGCATTGTTTGAAAGTGTGCAAGTGCGCCAAGTGCACAAGTCTCAAGTGTGCAGAACAGAAATGGGACAGTCCACACTTCAACATGTTATGAATTAAACTGCTGCTAAATTACTAGTCTATTTGGATCATTGGAACTTGCCACAAACATATAAAACAGTGCTGTGAATGTCTATGTCTGGTAGGAATCAGCTGTGGCAGCGCAAGGTACAAGCCAAATGTTTTTTTTACCGTAGTATAGTATTAAACTGTGCCTCCTGTTAACGTTCAGAGCTAAGTTGCTAGGTAGAAGCATTGCATCATTTGAAACTCCACACTTGCCTGAAGTGCGTAAATATGCCGTTGTGAAGTGTGGATAAAAACATTCAAGAGAATTGGGACACTATGCGCACTTCAGCGGCTCGTCGTCAACGCACATTTGAAGTGCACAAGTGTGCAAGTGTGAGTATTGGGACAGGGCCTATGTCTCTTTTTAAACACAGAAGTGTTCTCTGATGAAATATTCCTCTAATATGTAAAGTCTTTGTTTTCTGTAACATTCACCACAACTGTCTGATCTAAAGAGAATTTATTAGTTTTAAACTGATGTAGTGAAAACCTCATTGAATAGTATTGAACAGGAAGTCATTGTATGTACAGGATGTAGTATATTAAACCAAAACAAGACAACTGCACTCAGCCAATTAATAAATGGCATAATTATCTGTTCTATTGAGTACATTCTCAACAACTCTGAAGACTCTGAACAACTGCAGCTTATGGACAGAATAAATAGCCCATGAAAAAGAAAGAAAGAAAGAAAGTTCTTTATTTTGCAGAACATAGTGAGCTATTTTGCTCACATTTAGGTCTTCTTCGAGGCATAACAATAGGAAAGCACCAGGTGGCTTAAACAGAGGTCATGTGAGGTAGTTACGTGTGCCAAAGTGACCTTTAAAATCTCTGCAAAATACAGTTTTACTTATATTACATTATGAAAAGAAGTGTAAACTTTAGATTATTATTTGCACACATTTCCCATATTTAAATCTCAACTAACACATGTAGACACATGTTTCAACATCAAATATTTTTTCACTATTACCAATATCCATTTTGACAATTTGGCCTTCCTTTACTCTTGACCTTTTTCCCCTGTAGAATTCAATCTCTTCTAGCCTTCCCTTAAAACTAAGGCCTAGAATAATTTGTGTGATTCAGTCCAGTTCTGCTTTGTCACGGACTTCTCTTTTGAGGTTAATCTCCCTTCTTCCCAGTCCATGGTTAGTCAATCATTCAAGATTATATTTGGAAATCCAAATATTTCCTGAGGTGGTGTCAAAAGTTTGTGAATCACTATCACTAGTCTCGCCAAACACGTCTTTCTGTGCCAATACAAACTTGTTGGAACATTCCTTCATCTTATCTTCCCATGTTTTGAGTCCTCAGACATGCCGTTTCTATGACTGCACTTAACCCTTCTGCTGCTCTTCCATCTTTGCCTTTGCGCAGTAGCACAGTTTTCTCCATCCAACAGGCCCAGTGTTTTGGAAATTGTGTTACATGCAGTATATTACACATGTAGAGGCAAGCTAAAACAACATCACCCAAATTAGTGGAGAACATAGCAGTTGTCAGTTTCTCTTTGAAAAGCATCCAGATGTATTTCTATGGATGGGGAAATCTAATTACAAAAATAATGATGTGTTATTGTAGAAACATTTTATAAATGGCCCTTTTTGCTATTAAATTATTTAAGAAAACTGACCCTGGCCTTGACTGATTTTTTGTGCATTCACAAGATGTACAGTATGGTATTTATCCAGCAAGTAGCGTTACCATGGCAACAGAGACACACTATTAATATGCCTGGCTTTAAGCTTTAAGTAACTCAGCTATTCTCTTGCAAAACACTGTAGTGTGTTTTTGTCTATGACACTGTATATGACACTTGCAAGCAATGAAATCTAATATACAGTTTAAGTTAAAAGTAGACAATTTACTTAAACATTAGCCTATAGGCTGTGTGCACGAAATTTCAGTTGGCTTGCGTACGTTCAAAAATGCTAACTTCTGTATGTATGACCACTTCCTGTTAGCGTTAGCATTTAGACACAAACACGTCTCTTTTTAAACACACAAGTGTCCTCTGGTGAAATATTCCTCTGATATGTAAAGCCTTTAACATGTTTCTGTAACATTCATAACAACTGTCTGATCTAAAGAGGATTTATTTGTTTTAAACTGATGTAGTGAAAACCTCATTGAAAGCATTGGACAGGAAGTGGTTGTATGTACAGAATGTAGTATTTTAAACCAAAACAAGACAAATGCTCTGAGTCAATTAAAGGTGCTCTGGAAGGTTTTTGGTGTCACCTTCTCACCATTCAGCTGCTCTAACCTTATGCTGCATTCCAGGCAACTGGGAAAACACCAGTTAAAAAACACAAGCACCCAGTTCAGAGTGTTCCAACACGTATGAAAACATTATGGCTAACTTTAGGCTACGCAAAAGTAACATTAAATAACCTGTAACCAATGTTTGTTTTTGTGGCAGTTAAACTCCCTAGATTCACTTTTGTGTTTGTTGTTGATCTTGTATTTGAAGTGGGACTTCCTCAACCAGGTCCCAGTTCACAAGTGGTATTTACACGTTCAAGTGGCGTTCCAGCGTTTTTACAAGTGGGAAATATCCCAGGTCCCAGTTGCCTTGAACCAGACTAAATTAAAAGTCAGATCTGTGAGCGAAACAGTTTTTGCTCAATAAAAATACACATTGAAATCCATTTTAACTATAAGTTTGATGCCTACAAGGGAATATACAGTACTCTACCAGAAAAGTTACATTGTGTACCTTTAAAAAGTCCTTTAAACTGATATAAAAAAGTAAGAGCACAACATCTAGACACATGGGGAAAAGATAACAATGAAGGTTAGCCAAAGCAAGACAGAATATATGAATGAGATGGACCGGTGAGGAAAGTGGAAAATGGTGGAGAATTTAAAGTACGGCTGGTCAATAGTTCAGAGCCTTAGAGAGAGTTTGGAAAAAGGATGGACTGTGTGCAATGGGTAAAATTATATTTTGCAGAAACAGTCGCATTGGAGGAAAAAAACAAAAAACAAGCTGCAGAAGAACTGTAGATGTTGAGGTTCTCTTCAACAGATTATTGTTGAAAAGTGAGAACAAAAGTGATCCTTAGACTAAAACTTCTATGAACACTAGTATTTAGAACATTTGGAAAATTAGTTTTGAATTCTTATCTAATTTCTACAATTCCCTGACCAGCCAGTCCCTTCATGCTTTGACAGAAATCTTTAAACTTAACAATGACAAAAAGATTGATGCTGTCTTTGGTTTCAAACTCATCTCTGTTACATCCATTTGTCAGATCACAAGTTTTCAACATGTTAGAAGCATCTTCAACACTCAAACAGAACAGTCCGATAGTGTTAGTCTCCACTGCCCAGTGATGGCTCTTAAAAAAAAGAAAGGCACACAAAAGCAGGCATATTTAATCATCTACGGTGGCCCTGAACGATGAAGCAAGCATGTTTTTGAATTTGACTGCTCAAATTCAAACTCAAAAACACGCACACAGAATTCCGAAAATGTGTGTGTTTATTAATTTAGGAATGTGTTTTCAGGGCCACAGTTCTAAAGTCATTCTGTGACTATGAGACAAATAATCATAGAAGTTTTGAGTTAAATGTTAATATTTTTTTTATTGTTGTAGCCACTGAAAAAAGAAGCCACAAACATGTATAACAGATTTTTACATTTTTACACATTTTATTCATACCTATTCAGCATTAGCTTAGTCTTAGGTGGTTTGTTTTATTGTTTTGAATCTGTATTTGCTCTACTTACATAGTGTGTCATTGGCTCTATGCACAAAACTGTTATGTAAGAGTTTTGCATTCATATTAGAAAAAAAGTATTTATTTTTTTCAAGTTTTGTTTGATTTGACGTCTTAGCTCCAGACAGGTTTAGCTCTTTCTTAGAAATGCCTGGGACATTTAAAGCAGCACTGTGTAATTCTATTTTTTGGATTGTTATCGCTCATCTTTATAGCTACGGGCGGCTGATGAGTGGATATTGATCTTTGGGAGGCGTTGCCCCGAGTTCATCTATTTTTAATGTGCCCCTGTGCGGATAAATTCTGTTGGGTTGTTAGAGCTGCCAGGGTGCAGTCAGGAAGATTAAGTCCAAGGAGCTTTTGTAAACTCAAGAAACATGGGATCATTTCAACAATATTTTATTCTGCACCAAAGTTTCTCATTGATAGAATGAGTGAGAGCTATGGATATTAGGAGAAAAAAGTCTGTCTGCAAAAACATTTAGTATGAACATTGTTTTTGCATCAATTTATACCAGAATATGGCTTAGGGACAGTATAGGCCATAAAGGTGTTGTACTGCTTTTGCCCACTTATATTGTGATTATGAATAACTTAGTCCTGCTTTATGCGACATTCCAGTTGTGCTCAAAGATAAAAATCTCCTTTGAGTAACAACTTGTATTTTCACATTTGCATCCAACTTGGAAATCCGGCTTGAAACACAAGCAACTTGTCTGCTGCTGGTCACATGACTTAGACACTTGAGTAAAACAAAATGCATCATTCTGATAAAAATTAGAGCATAAAAAAAGAGTTCTGCCATTTTGGGAATCTTATAGTGTCATTTAGCTTCAACCACTATACGAGTATAATAACAACAAAAGCAAAAAGAGTTTCTTAATTCTTTTATCAGAAACTAATGTCAATGCTAATATCTTTATAACTTATTAAAAACAACGTTTGTGTGAATATATAACATTATTGAGCCCACACTTGGTAGCACTTTAAAAGACCTCCACGGTACCTATACCAGTTAAGTACCATGTCAGTTACTAGTAACTAACAGTGACACTTACTAGTACTTACTTTGGTACTTACTGTGGTACTTACAATGGTACCTAGAGTGGTACTTTGAGTGGTACTTGTACCAGCAGTTACTGGTACATACCACTGGTAGTTACTGGTACTTACTGTGGTACTTACTACAGTAGTTGTATAGTAGTAGTACTGTAGTAGTTGACAGTCAACTACCAAGTTGGAGAAGTGTGTGGTAGTGGTGGAGATAAATTCACTCCCCTCAGGTATAAGATAAGGCAAACTGGGCTGAGGGAGCGTTCCCTTTAGCTCAATGAGTTTGTCGGTCGACCGCCCCGCAGGAGACCCGGGTTCAACTCCCACTCACGGCATGTGCAAGACCCTACCGGCCACACTTGTAGTTGACTGTCAACTACTGTAGTAAGTACCACTGAAGTACCAGTATGTGTCACTTTAGAACAGGTCCCGTTGTTACCAGTAGTTGACTGTCAACTACTGTAGTAAGTACCACTGAATACCAGTATGTGTCACTTTAGACAGGTCCCGTTGTTACCAGTAGTTGACTGTCAACTACTGTATTAAGTACCACTGAAGTACCAGTATGTGTCACTTTAGAACAGTCCGTTGTTACTAGTATTGACTGTCAACTACTGTAGTAAGTACCATTGTAGTACCACTATTTACCATTATGTATCATGGTATTTGTCTATAAATGTTGGAATTAAGTTAAGTTTGTTGTAAATTGTTTTCTGTTGTTTTGTTTACTGAAACCAATAATTAATTTAGTATTTGTCAATACCCAATATTGTTGTGACATAAATAAAGACCTTGATGTTTTTTTTTAACATTTGCATGTTGTTATTCATAATTTATAAGCTCTACTTTTTTAATTTAGTACCAATAATACCACCACTGAAACATGTGTGTGCCACAAATTATTAAAAGTGTAGTACACTTACCACCTGTCTGTAGGACCTGTCTGTCATTTACAAATGTTATTTTTGGTCATAAATAATTGAAACATATGTAATTTTGTGAGACAATAAATAGTGCCAAAACAAAAATGACAAATGGAAACTTAAAATAATATAGTTTTATAAATTTTTATTTACAAGATATTTATTTTACATATATTTTACAAAATAATGTTTTTAACGTGCACGTGGTCTTAAATTTTGCTATGCAAGGTCTTAAAAAGGTCTTAAATTTTGTTCTAGCAGGTGTGCAGGAACCCTGTGTACTAATAGTTACCACTGTAAGTACCAGTCACTGCTGACACAAGTACCACCTTAAGTACCAGTGTAAGTACCAGTGTAAGTACCACAGTAAGTACCAGTAACTATCAGTGTTATGTACCAGTAACTGCTGGTACAAGTACCACTGTAGGTACCAGTGTAAGTACCAGTGTAAGTACCAGTAACTACCAGTGGTATGTACCAGTAACTGCTGGTACAAGTACCACTCAAAGTACCACTCTATGTACCAGTGTAAGTACCACAGTAAGTACCAGAGTAAGTACTAGTAAGTGTCACTGTTAGTTACTAGTAAGTGACACGGTACTTAACTGGTAGGTACCGTGGAGGTTTTTTAAGTCACTTTTGTTTGACTTGTGTGAGTCACTGTACATAAAATGTACTGTGCTGCTTAATGACTTTCCTACTTAACAACTGGAACACAGAAATCTTGACAAAACGTCACTTCGAGGTGTGAGCTCCGAACTCCGAGGATAACTTGAACGCATCATTAGTGCTGGGTTTTGTCCCAGTTTGTTCCCACTTTTGATGAGATGTGAACAGCCTAAGACTCACACTTTTACAGTGCGTCATGAGAACCCACTGAGAGCTAACACCCTGTTACAGCTCACCCATTTAGTTTTTTACTCTGATTCAAATGTCATCCAACTCTATCATGCTCTGTTTTGGTAAAGTTTGATGCTCATTTTCAATTTAATTTACAAAAACATTGGAGGATTATTGTGCCATCAATAAAGATCATCTCTCTCAGTTGATGTGTCATTATTAAATATCAAAACAACTATAGTTAAATGTCAAGAATTATCCTCCCGACAACACAAACACTTTGCTGTGGATCTCTATTTATTTTTTTATTTTTACAGTGATGTGACGAGATCTCTTTCGACTCGCCCCCGCACTTTCCTCTGAATTTTTGGTTCATCCCTCTGCCATAATCCCCGTCTTTCACATTGGCGCGGCACAACTAATTGGTCACGTCGGCACGGTGACACAGGGACCCGACATAATTGCCGGACAAAAAGCAAGGCGTTTAGCTTTCGGACCTGTCTGGACTTAAGCTTGTTGTACACAGCAGCAGTAGCGGACTGGAAAGCCTAATTACCACGCAGAGCTCACAACTAATTGGCAAAAAAATTCCAGCAGAGAAGAACGAGAGTCTGTGTGTGCATCTCCAAATCTTGTCTGAAGTTAATGACTTTCAGCCAACACAGAACTGGGAGAAGAAAAAAAAAATCTGTTTTCTGAGGAAGAATTTTTGGATGCAGCGAGGAATAGTATGCCTAAGTACAGTTTACCCAATTCAAACACTCCTTGAAATGACCCAGTTTATTTTTAGTTCAGACTAAACCTGGTTAGAAGTTGGTTTTAAAGAAGTTGCTGGCTTGCTTAAAGACTCTTCCAAAAACTGAGCTACTTTAAACTACACACATATTTGTTTTTGTTGTAAGAAGACAACTGAATTCACCAACCATCAGTCCTTTAGTGAAGTGCTGTCGAGAAATTAAATTCACAGAACCACATATGTATATTCAACTAGAAAGGTCAGTACTTTTAAAGAGACAGTCGACTACTTGAAGGGAAAATAGCCACACCTTGGCTTTTTAATATAATTTCACAAATGAAAATATATAAAAAATCTTTCTAAAACAGTCATCCTGCCAGCAACACCAAATGTGGCATAACGGAAAAATCGACTGAATCTAGTTCCTTGGAACCAAAAAAGGGTTGCAATGCGAATAACAGTTGGAGCAAGTTTTTATCTTTAGATGTACAGACAAATTCAACTAGTGAAAGCGTTGATGGAGCAAAGACAATGACATCAACGTTAAAAACTGTCAGTAGCACTTAGATTAATATCTTATCCCAGTATTACATCAAGACCTTGTCGTGAGGTCAAGCTCAGGCGTTTCAGAACAAATATTTGACCTAAACCACATCGTCCACATGAAGCAGGAGTTTCTGCACACTGAAAACAAATATTTATGAAACCAGGTCCTAGAGTGAAAAGATTTTAAAACACCGGTTTAGAGTCTCTGCAGTTACGCTGATGATATCACTGCCACGGAGTCACGTCTCATCTGCAGAATGTACTGACCTTTATATGATGTTCACTGTGAAAACCTTTGTCTCATTGCACTATAAACACTATATATAAAAAAAAATCCACTACAATCTCCAATAAATCCATTTTGAAGCTGTCTTAACATTCCAAAGATACCTGAAGCATAAATCCATGTTCTGTGTCTCTTCTGTAGATCTACATTGTTCTTTCACAATGTTTGCTGAGTTTAAAAGAAATCTCTGCTAAGTTTCTGTTTACATTCATCAACATTTTTCTGTGCACGCTCAGTGTCAAGTCTTCCTCTAGTTTTGTGACTTTCTATGTCAGTGTCACAGCTCCACACTCTGCTCAGTCACAGGCATTACTCCAGCTTCAGGCTGGTTTACTGATTCATGTGCTCACAAAACCCCAGACAGCTCCATGTTTATGAAATTCACTTTTAAAATGATCACTGTTTTGTCTTCGTCTGGACAAGGCCTTAGAAACACACAATAAACAAAATAAAATCCTTCAAATTACAGTTCTTCCACACACAAATGCCCAGGATTCTCTCCCCATTATAAGTCTTGTGCCTGACAAAGAGTACACTTATGTGGAAATCCTCTTTCTTGGACTAAATTGCTTGAGCACACATATTTTGACAACTCAGAATCTTCCCAAAAAGCAAAGCAAATTGTAACAGACCAAACTGCTGAGCCCCATCAAATGTGCCCTTTTCCATACATGAAAGCACGGCATACTCGTCAATGGGACATCACAGAGGATTATCCCATTCAAACGCCTGAAAATATTTGACCACCCGCTCACATGGGCCCCATGAAAAAAGGGGGACCAGGGCTTTTCTGTGCCCCAGAACAGGCCACCTATTGTTGGGTGTTTGGGTGCAGCTGCAGTAGGCTCTTTCTGTCTGATTCTCAACTCAACTCTGCCATTGGGACAATATTCCCCAGGACAGTGCTGGAGGAGACGAGACAAGGTTAGGCCAAGTTCAGAGCTGGACATAAGACTTAAAGAGTTCACAGTGTGGTAGACATCAGGAATGAGGAACTGAGTGGACACAGATAATATGTTTCTGTGATGGTTAGAGAGATAAAGGCTTAATTTTCTGTAAATAGTAGATAATGGACTGACACTGCTGCAGGAATCTCTATAAGGCATCATGTTCCGCAGAAATATTCATTCATCCGCTTTTTTTGTTGTTGTATGGCACAATTCATACACAAAGTAATTAAAAGTGTTTCACAAGTATGTATTATTATGGTTTGTTTATGATATAGTATATGTTAGGGTTTCATGTGATTTTAGAACATTTTTAGTACAACAGCAATCAGCTACTCGGAACTTTAATCATTTAAATATTTAAATGTGGCAACAGTTGTTGAACAGAAGTAGAAATAAGCCAGTAAAAGTAGAAGCAGAAGACTTGTAGATGTGTTTACTGCTGCAACAGAAGTTTTGAGTCCACCTCCCATGTGGCACCCTTCCTCTCCTCTGCACGTGTAATCCATCTGTCTTTCTCACCAGTTTATGCTAATGCACGTCACACAGACTGTACCTGTGTAGTTGCCGTGGACGTTGCCAGGTCAAGGTCATTTTTCCTCTCCATGGATGTCATTGCAGAGCGGCCCAAACGGAAGGGCCTTGTTCTGGGGTGACATCTCATTAAGCTCTCATCGATATTTATCAGTCTTAATCAGAGCGCTGGCAGGCCCACTGTGATTGCTTCCTGGACGTTGAAGGCAATCACACCCTGTCCACCTCACTGTCCTTGATTCAGGATAAAAAATGTGCGTCACAGCTCAGGAACTTTAATTGTGTGGGTAAATTAGCATGATCCAAGCGTGCCTGTTGTCAGAAGCTCCTCAGTGATTTGTAATGTTTGGTTAATTCATCTTAGCTAATGATACTTTGGAATAATTTGTTTTATTTAGTAATGTTAACTCACACACTCATACACAGCACATGTATGAACCAAAACTGGGTGTTTGGATGAGATTTACGTCAAGTTCCTGCTGGAATATCAAGGTGAAAACTTTCTTTCTTTCTTTCTTTCTGAATACTTCTGTATTTCTTTTTATTATCAGTATTTTATTTTTGTATAAATGTGGAGGGGGTACAGGTCAAATCAGCTTTCTTGATTTTGCTGACATTTTTGGTGCAAAAAAAAAAAAGAATAAATAATTAAAGTATTTGAGTAAACCTATTTGAGTATCTTTCAAATTTTGGCAATATTTATTTATTCATTCATTTGTTTAGTTATTTATTTTCCAAATGAGTCTTAAAAGAAGGCAGCAGAACTACTACATAAGCATAGTGTCTCGCAGTGCCTGTCTGATGATAAGTGCCTGTCTTTAGACCATTCTGAAACAGTCTTTATGTGCTTCTATTTCACCAAAAAAAAAAAAAAAACCACTAGACAACTTTCAGATATTCTTAAGCAAAACCCAGTTGATATTGTGAAGAAGTCAAGTATCTTGGAGTGACTGTGATTTGAATCACATTTGTAAAAGAAGAATAGGACCTAAACTGCTTTCGCCTATTAAGTCCCTGTCTGTCAATTAATGTGGCCAAATTGTATTTCAGTTCAATGATTCTGTCACACTTTTGGTCAGAGTGTTGTTAAATGTCCACAGATGTGGAACACTTTACCAGCAGAACTGAACCAGTTTAACTGTAAAATGAAGCAGTGGCTTATATCAGACCGTGTGAACACCAATGTCATTTAAGTATGTGTGTTTTATTGTTTTATTGTAAATATGTGTTGCCTGTATGTTACTAATTTGTCTGTTTTTGTCAGGGACCAGGTCTGCACATTAGCACTTGGCTATAGACATGGCATCAGTTACTTATTACAGGTGACAATTCTGTTCTGTCCCTTTTAAAGAAAACTAATAAAAAACTAAAATAAAAAAAAATTAAAAATTAGTCAAAATGGTTCTCTAACGTTCTGTAAGTGCGACTAGAGACGAATCTTCACAAAAACACTGTCTGAATGTCTCATATAAATGTGGTAAAATAAATCCAAAGACACATTCATGTGTAGACTACACAGGTTTGTTGATGCCAGGTCATTTAAATGTCTTAAATATGAGTAAATCCCCTGCTCAGCTCTTAAACCTGCCTAACAAGGCCAAAGTGCTGGTTTCTAATGAGAGGTGGCAGCCACACAAAGGTGAGGCCACAGGGGGCAGCACTTAACGCACCACATTCTTGTTGGATTCACAGCTGCGGAGCTCTGGTGCCCAAAATCTTGAACTCGGTGTCAGCTCATTACAAACTTGGCTTCAGTCCTCTGCACCATCAATGACCTGTAAACAGCACAAATCGGCTGCATTGTGGCGGAACAAAAGCGCTCACCAAACGCCACAATATCGGACACAGCAGGGCCAAATCGTGGAGTAAAAATGTCAAAGTCTCACGTATATCCTCTGATGACATCAAACTGAAGGAGCGCTCTGATTGGACAAAAGCTGTTACTCCACTCGATGGCAGACAGCGGCATCATAGACAGGGTCACACAAAGTTCATCGCGTTGCATCTTGGGTAAACCATGTCCTGTTTTTATCGTGGACTGTTGTGATTGTAAAATGTAGGACAGATGGTGGAGAGCAAACCCATCTTTCAATTAAACTAGACAAACAAATGAGATATTCATGTTTTTAATACGATCCGTTACTCTGGTGCCTAACGCCAAACATTGAGTTGAATTGCTGTATAGTGAGACAAGCCTAAACACACAGCGCTCACTTATCGCTCATTAACAAAGATTTGCATCAGCCTTAATTTAGCAGACTGCTATTCTCCTGCTAATGTGCACAATAATGGGCAGTAATCATTAGACAGAGGCAGAGTTAGCATCGCAAAGTTTCATCATTGTGCCATTACATTATATGGATAATATAATGGTACAACGACTATGATATTATAAGGACAGTATAATGGCAAAATGACTATGTGATGTTATATGGAGAATATGATGGTTAAGTAAGGCCTATTCAGATTCTACACAGAAACACTAGACTTAGACTTTTATATTGAAAAAGGAACAATCCTCAACAATGCAAACATTAAAAAGAAGAAAAAACAAACAAAATAATATCTTTTAAATGCTTGAATAAAGAATAATTTAATGATTTTGGGAGATTTGTGTACTATTAGGTTGAAAATTTGCCTAGAAGATATATTGCAAACCAAACTGTAAATATAGGATTACTGTACATAACACAACATATTTAAACAAAGTGAGTCAAAAAGGTTTTTTTGTTTTTGTTTTCTGTATTGAATTGGTAATAGACAATGGTATGTCTTCATTTATTTATTTTCTTCCTATTAAATGCCACTTTGGGCCTGAGGTATATGGAACCAAACCATGTACAATATAATTGGTCTGTAGAATGTTGCAGTGTAAACTTTCATGCTCATGTTGGTCAGAATGACCAGTCCAGTTGACTCTAAATGTTCTGCTCACTTAATAAAAACTAGTAACCTCAGCCTTTGTAATTTTATTTTTGAAGAATTAAAAATAAAATTATGTCTGTATTTATTGTTTTTAATATATTGTGAGAAGGTAATAACTTAAGCATGCCGACAAAATTTAACATTTTCATTTATTCAAGTAACATTTTGCCAATTTTTAAGTTGAAAAGTTGAGTGAATATGGACAACTTTAAGCTGATGTTAATAAAATCAAAATAAATAAATTCAACTGCCATAAACATTTAGTTAAAAAAAGCAATGATATATATTATTGAAATAAACAATGCAAAAAATAAACATGTTCACTTTTAGTTAAGAATTTGATCATATAGAAAACCCCACCTTAAAAGGACAATACCTTTTTTTTTTTTTTTTTTTTTTTTAAACAATAAAATGACATACAGAGGACCTATTATATAAAATGAACTTTTTTAACCTTTTTTTTAACCTTGTTACAACAGTGTTTTCTCATTATTAGTGTACCCAAAGTTGTGTTTGGATTGATTCATTTGAGTAATCTTGTTTTGTCCTGGAGCTAATGCTTGAGGGCTCAAAAATCCCTGTTTTCACCTACAACCTAACCCCGCCCACTTGTCAGTATTTACCTGCGATTACTCTAAAATTCAGATTCCGAGTAACACATTCAAACAGCTGTGAAAAAAGTTTCAAACTCATTGTGATGAATTCGGAGACTTAGAATGCATTATGTAGACTGATGTAGGAAGTTTAAAAGTTATTATTTCTGTTTGTTTATTAAATACTATTGGCCTGTACTATGTTGTGACGTCACGTGAACAGAAGCTTAGAAATGCTGAATATTCAAACCTCTACAAATACACTGAAACACATGAAGCTGTCAGAACTCGTTGTAATGTAAAATGCGGTTGGTCTGTGTTGACACGAGCGCTAACTGTCCGTGCCACAGACGCAGGCCAGATTAGCAGCAGGTTTCAAAATGCCTGACATGCTTGACAACAACAACACAAGAACATCCTCCTGTAACACTCGCTTCACTGGACTCACGTGACCTGATAAGACTGTCAGCACAGATATGAGACACGCACAGGCTGACCAGGGGGAGAGTAAAAATATAAATACACACGGATACAACATGTGATATACAATGTGGAGTTTAAATCTAAAATAATAATCTTATTGTTTGTGGCAGATCCATATCATGCTCACAAACAGACATTTTTCATCTTAATAAGAACAAACACATGCAAAAATAAATAAATTCATGGTTGTCTTCATGTTCAATCTGATTATGTTCTCAAACAAATGGGCATTAGTGTTTTCTGATTAAATGATAAATTGTCTCTTTTTCCATCTTCCATTACGGGCAAAGCATTTTTTTTGTCAAGGATTAATTCAACCAGTTATTAAAATTAATGTTTGCTTTGAAATATTAAAAAGGTAATGGTGCTTAAACAATATTCTTTAGATGCCCTCCAGTTGTAATAAACATGTTTGGATAGAATGTTGTGTTGTAGAATGTTGTTATGTCTCATTAACACAACCTATTCTCTAAAGGTGCACTGTGTAACTTTCTAGAGTTGAAGAGCAGTTGCACAGGTTAGTAGGAATGGAAAGTTAAAATCCTAAACATTTGAATGGGAAGAAATACATTTTATGCCGTAAAACAAAAAATAGCTAAAGAAACCACTTTCTCATGAAAACATGCATAAGAAGGCCCTCCTCTTGGGCAAATAACAGTCTATTTTGTCACATTGCAAGTTTGCTCAAAGTAAACCTACTTGTAAAATGTATTTAGTACAAACAAAAAAAACAAAACAAAAAATCTTGATGACAGAAAATGTTTTAATTCAAGTCTGTTTTTGTCAAGAAATTACACAGTGCACCTTTAAACTAAAAAAAAAAAAATCTTAAACACTGATAAAACAGCGACATTTACAGCGTAACAATTGATTTTAAAAGGTACATGTACATTGCTTCCTCATCAAAAACACAGCTGAAGTTTTGTCTCCGAGATTATTTTTGGTTCTTTTCTGAGCCTCAGAAAACACTGTTCTGAATGGCCCAGATATGTGATGTTAAAGATATAAACTCATTTTAAGCCTTTTTGCAGCAGTAACATAAGGCTGTTTCTTCTATGTAATTTTGTATGTAATTAACTCAATTCCTGATGTGGGAAACATATGACTGTTATGTGTGCTTTCCTTCTCTGTTTCTATTGGTTCTGATGGATGGGATTACACAGTGGAGGTGTTCAAAGCATGTGTGAAAGATGGTAGACAAAAAAGCACAAGTTTGTCCTTTAATCTGATTTACAAAATGTCTTGTTTACGTTTCATTATTGTGGAAAGACTTCACTTAAATTCCCTCAGAAGTTACATCCTCCTCCCGCCAGCCAAAATACTGAACATGCACATAATAGTAGTTTATGTTACTCTAAATGAACACAGAAACACTTGTATTTTCCTGCCTGTACTTTAACTGCCTAGTCACTAAATCTCTCCTTTTCTTACATCTGGCTGCTGTGAACTATTAGTCATATGCTTAATTTTCCCACTTTTCCTTCCCAGCGCCTGTAAGTGAATGTGTTGCTGGTAACTGGCAGAGCTGTTGTGTGCCGCTGGACATGCATCCTCTCTCTGGACCACTGATTACTGCCAGACTTTATTGGCTTTGCCCGGGCACATTCCCTGCTTCAACACTTTCGCACAGAGGCATACGGTCATAGGCTTCCAACGCAAACACACACACAACACACACACACAGCTCTAGCAATTCACCTTGGGCAGATGTGGCTGTATTTCTAAAGGCCTGGAGGACAGAGGAGGCGGGCTGCTGTAATCGATGGAGAAGACAAGCAATGATTATGGTAATACGTCTTGGTTACACGGGCAGGAGAACTTTAAAATAGACTATAATTTCACTGTTATTGTTTTGATCTGCCACACGCTTACCCCTCCCTCCTCTGCAGTCTTTGTTTTAATCTTCATCACCATCGGCCCCCTGCTCTGAGGGTCAAAGAGCGGCCATGTTTGCTCAAATTGACCAGAAAAATTGTTTAGGCACATGGTAGATTGAGACAAAGCTGTGTGTGTGGAGCTTCTGTTTAAAACTTTGGACTTCATTATGTATGAGACCAATGTTTCCATTTTTCAGATCATCATAAACTTTTGATCCATAATCAAGCCTCCTTAGCCTCAGCATAGTGAAGAGTAAAGGTTAAGGAAGGACAGTTATATTTTAAGGTGCTATGTCCAAACAAACAAACAAACAAACAAACAAACAAACAAACAAAAGTTGCTCATGTAAAGCTTTTCACACTTAATGCTTTCGAATCTTTCTGTTATTCACTACGAAACGAATTTCACAACATTCAGTTGAACCATGTCAGTATATTAATAGAAAATGTGTTGACAAAAACATAAACAGACACTTCCTGGATTTTAAAGAACAAACAGCGTTCTGTTTACATTTATTATTAGATGTAAACAGCACACTGCAGCTACTTTTCATCCAATAGATACACTGACAATATGTTTGGTGCAAAACTTATTTTAAATAGCTTCCTCCTAGTTTTCTTGAAAACAATATGCATACTGCAAGCAATGGGACATTTCCAAAACACTCTTTGTTAAGCAAATGTATATATACTGTATACTAGAAAAAGTATGTTTGATCTAGGTCCAATTAGAATGCACGCAGCAGAGCTACTACTCTGATAACGCTGAGAGAGACTTTCAACTGCACAGCAAAAGAAGCTATTAAGACAATTTTCCATGTGTTTGGACGTACATCTTTCAGCAGTAACACAAGTCTTACATTCTTTTTGGACTAGTTGTCTTTTCACAGTTTGCACTGAAACTAAGATGGGAAATATACTGACTCTGAGTGAAGATGGTTTTAATGGTTCCCAGGAGACCAAACAACCTGTGACCAATAGATTTTTCACCACATGTAAATGCAACAAATTCTCAAAGTAAACAAAAAGCTGCTACTGTATATGTACTGTACGTTAGCCTCTGTTTCTTTACAGTGCCTTCAGCAACTTTCTGGTTTTACTCAGACAGTAGCTAAGTCTAAACTTTAATTGTTCGCATACCTGACTTTTTGGCCTGCATGTAGACTGGAACAGGACTGGTCTGATCTGTTCTCTGGAGAAATAAGACAAATACACATGAAGAATGAACTTTGCGTAATCTTTGCAAAATCACTATGATTGTGCATGTTCAGTTTTTCTCACCAAGCTTTCTGACCTCCACCAACACACTCCCACACACACACACAGATCAGCTGAAGCCAACCTCCTGTCCCCTTTAGCCAGCCCTGTGGGGAAAAGGTCTTCATCATTGTTATTCTACCATATAGTCCAAGCACTTTTCCTCATCCTACTGCATCTTAAACCACTCAAAATTATATCAGCACCTCTACTTTTGTTTTTAGCATCAGTGTTCAACTAAACGCTAAAAAGCAACATGACTGAAAGATATTGTTTTTTTTTAATGGCCATACCAGCTTGTCAATGCCTGACACAGGTCTGGTTAGTATTTGGATGAAAGACCATTGGTCCACTGGGTGTTGAATTGTTGTTGTGTCCATGGTCAAGATTAAAGATGGGGTAGCTAACTTTTTTAGTTGTGAAATAATACAATTTGTGCTTTCCACTAAAAAGTATATCACTTTGAGAAGAAATGAGACCTCTGAGTGTTGTCTGAACTGATGTGTTCTAATCAGGAGCTGAATTCTGCGCTCTTATTGGCTCATCTTGGGGCGGTCACTCCAGTTTCACTTTGTTGTTTGTAAAAAGACGTTTATAAGCCATAGATGCAACCAAAATGAATACATGTCAATATTAATCATGTGTCGAAGGATTTATGAGAGGAGTGTAAAAATCAGCTACCCCACCTTTAACCTGCTTTGCCCGACGTGTTTGTACACTGGTGAGGTTCCTTGATGCAAAGCTTTATGTGGAAAAGCATTTTAAAAGAGACAATTTACCATAAAAAATAAGACTAATAAGTAAGACTAATGTGAGACTGCCCAAAGATCAGTCACAAACCTCTTTACTCTAGGCTAGAGCTATTCAACTCAAGGGCCGTGTTAATTCTGTGTAAGCACTAGTTTAGACCTGGTTTGATCCTGGTTTAGACATTAGATTCAGGCTTAGGGCCTGGCCACACGAAGCCAAGCTCAGGCGTTTCAGCACAAATATTTGTCCTAAACCACACATCGTCCACACGGAGCAGGAGTTTCAGGACACTGAAAACGAATATTTCTGAAACCATGTCTCAGGGTGAAGAAATTTCAAAACTTTGGTTTAGCGTCTCCGCAGTTACGCTGTATCCAATTTTTTTTTCTTCCCCTGATGACATCACTGCATCAAGTCACGTCTCATCTACAGAATGTACTGAGATGTTCACTGTGAAAATCTGCGTCTCATTTCACCGTAAACCACAGAAGACATAAAGACAAACAAAAATAAATTTGTGTGATATGATTTTGTATTCAAAGTCCATTGTACAGACCAAGACGCCCAACCAAATCTGCTCTAGGCCAAACAGGACTAAGATGAAAACACACTGGTTGCAAAGCAAAATCAACTTCAAACGTAACTTATTTAACTTGGAGATTGGAAAATAACAGAGCTAAATAACCCTTGATGCCTGAGTGCCGGTGCCCCTTTTGTTACACATTTAGCTTCCACGTGGGACCAGTTGGTGCAAAACACATGCAAAGTGTGGAACCAAGCTTGCCAGTGATGATGAATAGCTTTCAATCAGGCCACAAAATGGGTTCACACACCTTTCCACAAGACCAAAGCAGGATAATTGTGCAGGTAAGAAAGGCTGCGGATTACACTGTAGGACATTCATTACCAGCTGATAAGGTTCATCGCTGTTATGCATAAAACTATTTAACCTTGCAAAAGATTAAATTGCTTTTCAAAAACATGCTTTAGATCATTTGTATTCATCAATCAAATTAATTTGGGCTTAAAACAGTTTGTGTCCCAGGAATGTGAAAATTAGAACATATTTTAGCAACACACAATATTGAGCGATGGAGTTGGATTTGCTTTTTAATTACAGGCAGAAAGTAATTTTTCACGCCAGTCACATGGTGAAAAAGGAAATAGTAGCTTTGGTGAAGAAATTAAACTAACATGATGTGTACTTGGGCCTCTTGAAACAAACGGGCGATGAGACAAAAATTTAAATTTTTTTGGGTGAAATTAAGTCAACCAACAAAATTACGCAGCTGTTTGTCAAGTTAAGATTATTTTTTCCAAACAAATTTGTGTGTGCTCAATATTTTACACACGGTTATTAGTTTAAAAAGGTTAAGCCATGCTGGGATTAGTAAATGTGTTGTATACGCAGCCCAAAAACAATCTATTCAGTGCACACTCTTTTACAGTGTGGCTCAGCCGTGCCAGTCAGCTTTGGCTGTCTTCACCAGCTCTGCCCTGTCCTGAAGCTATAAACCTGTTTTAGATCAGCCCCAGTCCTGCCCCTCTCCCTCCAGCACAAGTCAAAACATATCCAGAGCTGGCAAAATACAAGCGAGACGTCAAAGCGAAGAAACTGCTCTCGACAAATTTCATGCCAATTTCAAGCATATTCTGGTTCAAGTTTCAGCATTTCTTACATTATTAGTTTACTGGCCCTGGATTGGAATTAATGCGAAGCAGCAGCAGTCAACAGGGAATATGAAAAGGAATGCTAATAAACGTGCCAAGGTTAAAAAAGCAAGGGAAATGTTAACCACTGTTTAGCGTATGTTTATGAGGCACATCTCTGCTGGTGGGGGGAACATGGAAGACAGGGAAAGGTTAGCAACGCTGAGGAAGTCAGACGGAGAATCCAGCCAGGAGTCAGCGTGAGGTTTGGATGTCACAGGGAGCAATGACCTGTTTGCATCATCACAACAGGAGACAACAGCAGAGCAATATGATTAATAAGTTCAACTCTTGCATTAGTATGTAGTTAGCATTTGATTCTCAGACATGCAAATGGTAATAGTGTTTCATATGAATGCATTTTTATTTTCTGCAAGCATGACACACGCTCTTGTTTCAGTTCATTTCTATGGTGGATATAAATGCACCAAGCTCCAGACTCTCCTTCCTTGTGATCTCAATCAAAACAAGTGTCCTTAAGAGACCAAAGAAGATATCGGGTCTCTTTAAGCACTTCATAGCATGTCAACCCATAGACATGAATAGTAAAATGCGTTGTTTTTGACACCTGTAATGCGTGTGGTATACACGCATTACAGGAGAAACATGCCGATTTACATGACTATTTGGTAAGATGCACCAATCTAATACTGAGGTCGGATATCAGTGCCAATCCAGGAAATTTTGCTGGATCAAGTATCGACTCAACCAGGATATCGGTTCAGCCTATATCATCATGGTTGTGTGCAGGCAGGCCACAATATGACCAAATTTATTATGTTCTTATAGGAAAAAAAGGCAGTTTCAGAGGATGGTTACTAGATATAAACAAACTTTCTGTATCAGAAATAATTGGAGAAGGACATAATGAGACAAATTTACTGGCTGATGTTGATCTGGAACATCTCATAATGGCTCATAATTTTATTCAAATTAAGTTGTTAAGTTGTTACTTGTAAGACTATATGACCAAAATCTTGTTTGTCCTTATACTAGTATCGGTTGATATCAGGTTTCAGCAGATAGTTAAAACCAAAGTATCGGGATGGGTAATGAAACTGAAAAAGCTGGACCGATGCATCCCAACTATTTGGCCACAAAGAATAATTAAGAATTAGCTCTGTATCTCAGTTTGAAACATTCTGCAACTTGGGAGACGGCATTGAAAACCACAACTCCCGTAAGTATGGAGGAGCAGTGGCTCTTATCCAAGCTACTCCAATTGGATTTGGAATAACATTTTAAAAGAATGTTTAAAAGGTTTCTCTGGAAAAAAAAAAAAAGATTTTTGTCAAATGTTATTGAAACAAGAACTGAAATTGTATTAGTTGACAACACCCATTTGTTTACCTTAAACCCAGATTTTAGGGCTTCTTTGAGAATGTGGACAAAAAGGTTAGATAGGACATCTGACCTCTGAAACCTTTTGTTTTAGTCTAAATGGTTTCATAATTTCCACAAAGTCATCATGATAAATTGTTTATTTACACATTTAAAACCATTTTAAACCCTCTTATTCAATACAGTCTCATTTCCATCTGTCAAAGCGTGCTACATTATCCAAACCCATTACCCACCTCTTTCCAATCGGAGCTCACTCTGCCCCAAAGTGGAATAAAACACGATTAATGATTTCAATTACTCTGACCCTGGCCGGCGTTTACTGTGCCTGCAGTCTGGGCGAGGGGAGCGCTGCAGCATAAAGCCCCCGGTGAAGGACATTTACAGGGGGAATGATTCAGTGAGCGGCCTGGCAGTTAGTGCTGGCTCATCAGAGGAGAACAGAACTTTTCTTTGTGCCGGAGCACCTCACATCGCTTCACTTGGAAATCAAACTGTGGATCCCTGCTGCCGATCGACTGGCATTATCTTTTACAGGTCTCTAGATTCAATAGCTGAGAGCAGACCGGACTCATCACTTTTAAATGTCTCGATGGAAGATACGGGCTTCAAGTCATTTCATTTTTAGCTCATATAACTTTACTCAAATTGTGCTTTATAATGGTTTCCTCCTCATGGGTGGTCAACTTCATGTTCATACAATATGCTCTGAGCTGTTACTGACTTACAGAGCAGACAAAGGCACACAAGATTCTGGTTTATCATTTCATCATCACACATTTATAGAAACAAAATTAAAAAATCTCTACATATCTAACTTACCAGAAAGTTTCCAACAACTAAGTGCAACTAAAAACTGCAACTAAAAAGTTATTTTACTTGGGATTATTGGTTAAGTTGGTGAAGTTTTGCTTAGTGAGTGTCGCCAACACCACCAAGTCAAGACCGCTCTTATTGTGGTTCTCTGGGAAACAGCCTGGATGACAGCTTATGATGGCAGTCTCTGTGAATCAGTCATAAAACAACATTACGATTGTTGGAATAAGCTTGTAAATGAAAATATTTGAGCTTCATAAATACATAAGACGCGTGTTATGAGTGATTATTTGTATGTATCAATAATATCTAATCACCCATTGAAATATGAAAGTTTCCAGCTTTGCATCCTGTGTAGAAATGTAGCCCTTATTATTTGCATTTGTGGGTCTGAGTGTGAGAAGTAACAGGCATCACGTGTGGACAAGTCTCCTCTCCAGCCAGCTGATAACGACCAGGCTGCCCGAGGACATGCTGAATTTTTAAGCACAAATAAAATACTGGACGGACATAGTGGCAGGGCCAGCTACATTTTCCTAATTACTCCAACTGCTTTCATAAGACTCTGAGGGGAAAATGATAGGCCATCAGAGCAGAAGGTGTCCCAGGCCACTGCATTAGCACACTACATAAATGAAGCAATTACAGGTGCAGGTTTAAATCAATTTAAATATTACCCTCGAGAGTTTATTACTTTGGAACAGGCCAGCATTTGAAGTTGGCAGTAGTAACAAGAATAATAGAACAGACAGTGATAGTGAAGGAGCATAGTTAGCAGATAGTGGTATGTATGTGTAGACTGTATATATTTGGACTTTTTAACTTTTTTTGGGATTTATTTTCTTATGCTTAGTCACTTATTTTGCTATGAAAATCTGGCAACAAGACAGACTTTGACAACTGGATTTAGCCAGTGAAGTAGGAACTTTATGAAAAATCAGATATTTGTTTTTACCTCAAAGACAAAAAAAAAAAAGACTGAATTTGTTGCCATATTGCCCAGCCCTACTTTGCATTCTCTATATTTGTCCAAGAATAGAGCATGTTGAGTTGCTGGGTAAAACACAGTGGCAACTTGACACTTTGGAAAAAGCTTGATTATTAAAGAAAAAAAAAAAAATCTCTTGACTGTTCAAGTTTGCAGAACCGGTTAGCCCCGCCTCTTGGTGATAAACCCGCCTCTTTATAATGAGAAGTCCTGCCTCTTTATACTCAAATTGAACTTAATTTTAAAGTGGCAAAATGACAATATCAGAATCTGACTTTTTTTTTTTTTTTTTTTAAGTAAATGCAAGGAAATACAAACAAGTGGGCGTGGAAAGGTGGTAGATTCATTTTCATTTTCTACCGCTTAATCCCGTTAGGGGTCGCGGGTGACTGGAGCCTATCCAGTAACTGTGGGCCTTAGGCGAAGGTGGTAGATGAAAACTGAAATTGTATAAGAACATAAGCAAACAAAACTCGGAGTAAACATTTGTCTGTGTAAATGTGCTATATAAATAAAACACTTGTTCACTCATTTAATTCATTATTATTGCCAAAATATGACAACTGTAAAGGCATCTGGCATAAAGAATTTGCATATTAATAACCAGTGCCGGCTGGTGCCATTTTTGAGTAGGGGGGCTAATGAATTAAATGATGTCTACAACAAAACATTAAAATTAGATCAATGGCCAATCAATACACGTTCCAGAAATAGGCTGAAAGGGCCTCTGAATAAACACCAAATGTTTATTATCATTATTAAAATAAAGAATTGAAGGAACAAGTGACACAACATATTAAATAGGCTACTTCTTATATTTTTTGTGCAGGCATAACAAGATAAAGAGCATACCTATTTAAAATGAAGTTCGCATCGACGTCCTTTTTGTGAGGCGAACAGGTCAATGACTCTTTCATTGAAGTCCGGTGTGTTCTGAACCAACTCCCGTTCAACTGAGAGCACGGCCAACGCGTTTAAGCGAGCTTGTCCCATGCTACTTCTTAGAAAGGACTTGATCCTCTTCAGCGTACTAAAACATCTTTCCGCCTCAGCAGATGTCACCGGGGTTGTAATGGCAATCTGGGTTAATTTTAATGTCTCGGAAAAAGTAGTTTGAAGATTGTTTTTTGTCAGCATTTCCAGAAGAGAAGATGCGCTCTTTAGTCCTGCAAACTCCGCTCCGTTGTAGATTACCGTGAGTTCACTTTTGAGTTTTTCTTTGCAAATCATTGGATAAAATTCACTTGCTATGAGGAGCTGGTTTTGGGGAAATTCATCCTTAAAATGTGGGAAGAACTCGGGATCAATGAGCTCAAATGCTGCCAGGTGTCGAGCTTTTTCGAAACGAACCTTTAACTGCTCCATCATAATGTCACAGCACTGCGTTGCTATTTGGATGTTATTGGTACGTTGTGGACGCCGCGTTCGTGTGTCGGGATTTGGCTCCACATCATCTGTCGCCAGCTTGTCTTTTATTTCAGTCATCGAAGAGCAAAACTTCTCACGAGCCTGTCTGGTTATTAGGGCATCCGTGGTCCGTTTCTGTAAAACGTTGTACAAAGTATCAACATGCATTAGGGCGGTGTGGAAAAATGATAACAAGAACACGAAGTCTGGGTCAGAGAGCAATTGAAACAGACCATGGGCTTGCTGTATTGACACACTGTCCCAAGAATCATCATTTCTGATTTTCTCAAAACATTGCTTTAAAGTGTCTTGCTGCTCAAAGACGGTGTGTACAGTGCGACTTTTAAAGTTCCAGCGAGTCTGTCCCGAGGCAGGAATCCTCCGTCCACACACTTCATCCAGAACGGCAGTCCTTTTAGGAGACTTGGAAAAAAATGTAGCAAATGCTGTGATGTTTTTACAGTGGACAAAGTGCGCGTGAGGAAATGTCTCTTTCAACCTCACCTGCAAGCCAGATGACGCACCGCTCATTACAGCCGCCCCGTCGTATGTCTGTGCAATAAGTTTATTTTCCAGTTTATATGGCTCGAGTTTGTCCTTCAGAAGTTTTTCCAATCCCTCTGCTGTCCTGTCCGTTAACGGAGAAAAGGACAAAAACCGTTCCACCACGCGCCCTCGTTTGTGATATATCTAAGCACAATTACGCACTGGCTGATGCATGCTACGTCTGTTGTCTCATCCGCCTGTACTGCCACGAAAGGTGCTTGTAATATTTCGTCCTGTATCGCCTTTTCATACACCTCATATATGCACTCAAGTAACTCGTTTTGACTAGTTTTAGAAGTGTATCTGGCAACTTGCGTGCTGGCCAAGTGATCCGCAAGCTGATTATCCAAAAAGGAAAAATGATCAATTAAGCCCAGAAAAACTCCGCGCTGGAGCGAAGACGCCGATTCATCAGATCCCCGCAGTGGTAGTTCATGTGCTCCACAGAATTTAATGCAGTCTACAATCCTCGAAAGCGAATGTCTATTTTTTTTAACAAGCTCGTTGTGTCTTTGGACTCCAATTCGATGTCCCTCGTCAAGCTGACAGGCAATGCTTACTCTGCCAAACATTGAAAGTTTTACACAGTTCCCTATGTGTGTTGTACTGCATTCGTGCTTTGTTATTTTTTCAGATAAATGCTTAAGATCCTTTATTCCATCTTCAGTCCATGCCTTGTCGCCACCAAACAACAGGCAGGGGAAACAAAAAAGTGTCGCCTTAGCTACACTTGCCGTTAGCCAGTCTTTTTTGTCAAACCACGAATGACAAAATTTGCGATTCTGACGTTTATCCGTTTGTATTATTTGGATATCCTGGGTTTATGAGGCCCGAGTCTTTTTACCTGGAGTTTTTCTTCCAAAGCCATTGCAGAAAATGGACTTTTTAACAAATCGTCCACTTCATTCAGGCTAGCTCTTTGCGCCGAAGCCGCCATTGTCACATAAAATACAGTAATGACAAATGTACTGTACGTTATTACGCACTGCGTGCGTTGCGTGCGCTGTCATTGGCTGATATGACTACTGGCACTTTCATGGGCACTGCGGGCTAATTGAAGTTAGCCCATTGTCTATTCAAAATAGCGTGCTAACGAACGTGAGCGGGCCTGACCTGTCAATCAACATGACTGTAAGTAATGCCAAGTGCTTCGGACTAGTAGAAATTAGCCCCACTTGCAGCATTTGGGGCATTTTTTCCCTGGAAAATGTATTAATTTGTTTCATATATAAATAAGAGCAGCACATTAAAGGTGCATGGCGCAAGTTGAAATGCTCAAAAAAGCATATATTACAATTTCATGGTCGATCAGCAATTGCCTGCTGTGCAGAATGAGTGTTTCTGTATTCTCCGTGATTGCCTCTATAAGCCTGTACAGTCAAATGAATGAGACTGTTCGGGCTCGAACAGCTCCGCCCGCACGTGACCCAATGCGCGTACTCGTCAGAAGCGTATGACACTTCCGGGTACGCCGCCATATCTAAACAAAGTAAACTTCGCAGCGCTTGGTGCAGTTTTGAAGATGGAGCGTGCAACAACGAGCAAGAGACCAGCGTCAAGCGGATTACAAACACCGCCAGAGACTTCACGAAAAGTGAAGAAAAGACGGATTTTATCTAGTGCCACCAAAAGGGCGAAAAATGAGTCAGACCGGCGCAGAAGCCGCACAAGAGTGAACCTTGCGGCAGCATTTGAGAAATGGAGAGCTCTCAGGACAGCGTTGGGGATAAAGCGTGATCCTCAGCTGGCACTGTTTTTGATACGAAGGTAAGATATTGCTTATTTCCAAATGTATATTAGGAAAGCGTCTTGTTCATGAAAATTGCGATCGTAGCCGACTCGTGTTCGTTGGTCAAAATAGCTTGAACGAATGCAGTCATTTTAGCAACACATAACGTTAGCACATGGCTTGTTGTCAACTGGCCACGCACTACCACGTTACATTGATTATTATTTTGACGTTTATAATCGTCACTGTGTATGCGTAATGTCACAGAAGTTTGCTAGAAGCGCTATTTTGACCAATACACACATTTGCCTGCATAGTATAATAACATTTGTATAAAAGCTGATTGGATAGGAAAGTACACTGTAAAGGATAGCTGTAATTTCCGCAATAATCTACTGTAATATGAACAGTATAATACTGTAAATTGTTTTTACAGTAGATTACTGTACTTTGCAATGGCTTCTGGGAAATCACCTTGTATTACAGTAATTTACTGTAATTTATACAGTAGATCGAAGATTATTGTATTACCTACAGTAGCTGTACTGTACTTACAGTACTGTACTTACAGTAAAGCTATTATTATAGCTATTAATAAGTACTACTGTAGTATTTACAGTAGTTTTATTGTGAAACCCATCAGCGCATGCGCAGTAATAAAGAAAAACGTTAGAGCCCAGAAAAACTGAAGTGGCAGCGCCATTACGGGGTAAGTTAAATTTTATTTTATTTTTGTTTATAAGAGTCAAATCTAAACTTTGAGACCATTTGAGGCGAGAAATAGTGGGTATTATTGCCATATCCGGAGTCATTTTAACTTTTTTTCTGCTAAAGGTCCGGAGGCTGGGTCTCCACCGGGAGCCCCCGCCGGCCCTAGCCGGTGGACGAGCTCTCCGGCGGCTAGAAGTTGTGCCTCGCGTCGCCGTTGCCAACGGATACTCCCAACGGCTGGTTTGTGAAAATGTTTTTTAATCGAAAACTAATGAGACGTATTTCTAACGTAATGTGTGCTTAACAGCAACGTTTATTAGCAACAGTTCTTTAAATTAAACACATATTTAGTGTGATAAAAGTTTCACGGGAAAGCCGCGGGGGAAACCCGAGAAACTCCTCCCTGGAGGCGGCATCCGGGGAAGAGAGCTCCCGGGCCCCGCGCTGGAAGACGGATAGAAGTCTCCTTACGTGATGCCGGTTTAGACATGTTTTAACCTGGCTTGGATCAGGTTTGGTCGTGGTTTGGTAATCGTCAGACCCGCTTTAATTCTAGTCAAGTCCTGGTTGAAACCTTAGACCTGGTTTAGTCCCGGCTCAGTCCTCGTTTAGACCTGCGTGGTTCTGGTTAAGCGCGGCTTTATTCAGCCTTGGTTTGACAGTTTCTGATCAATTTAATCGGTCATAGATGTGAATTGTGTGCACAGCGCGAGGCACAGGCGTGTTCTGGATCACACACGAACATATCATGCCCACAGAAGCGACTGTCAGTGTGAGCGTGAGTTTACCTGGCTCGCTGTGCGTGCCGGGACGGATGCGCGAGGCTGCTGACGTAGGGACAGACGTTCAACACGAACCACTCCGCGATAGATCCATGGGTGCGCTGCGCTCTTCTTACAAATATATTCCACATTCAGCTTCTGTCTCCGGTGTAAATGAAGGCTCAAGCCCCGAACCCACCGCACGCTGCAGCGTTTATACGCACGTAAATGAAAGCCCAGCGGTGATACATTTGGTCAATCAACGATTCAACGTTACTTGAACACGCGCATTTCCTTCGCTTCATTTCTCGTTCTTGTGATTTTAATATGTTAAAGTTAAGAGTCAAAGGGCAGCAGTGATTCTGCCTGTGTGTGGCAGTGACCCCGCCCCCCTCACAGCTGAGCCGGGGGTTTGTTTACACACACAGAAATGACAAAAACTGAATTCATGAATTACCTTTACTGTTGTTAAGCTATTGATAATGCAATAGCCAATAAATGAGTTGAAGCAATAAGGAACTACAGGTGGCATACTATACTTTTTATAATTCTAAACAAATTGTAACTGAAATATTTCAATCAAATGTCCAAATAAAAATCTTTTAAAAAGTCACAATTAAAAAGGCTGTAATAGTTTACAGCTGGCCTCCTGAAACTGATCACACTGCATGTACAAAATATTAAATTGTGTAGTTTAATAAAAATACAAATTAAAATCTGGAATTTTGCCTCCACAATCAGACAAAAATATGAAATCCTGAAGTGACTGTTGAAGTCTGCAGTTGACTAATGTTGTCTCATAATTTAAATTATTAGCTGTAATTATTTAATTCAGAAATATTTTACTAACAATTGTACATCTGTTTCAGATCTCTGTAAGCCTCCCTGGTGAGATGTTCCAGGCACCGACAGGATGTCCGGACAGGAACTCTCTGACCAGGAGGAACTGTCTCTGGACCAGGAACTGTCTGGACCAGGAGGAACTGTCTCTGGACCAGGAGAACGTCTCTGCAGGAACTGTCTCTGGACCGCCCTGGAAGTCTGGGCAGCTCTTCTCAGATTACTGCTTCAGCCCCAGACTCAGCCCCAGACAGGTGGAAGAAAATGTATGGATGTACATCTTAAGTGTCATTTATATGTTGCTGCCTAAGTGTGTTTTATTTGATCTTGTTTGTATCTTATTGTAGATGCTATTTTTTCAACATATTTATGTTAAACTAGAGTCTGTAATGACTTATGTTAACTTTTGATTTGATTTGACAGATGATCATGTCTTTATGGAGTGGACAGGAGAAGATGAAAGTTATGTTCTGTGGTCAAAATGGATCAAAAATTCAGTATCAAAGCATCAGGTAACTCATTTCTTTGTGTTTCTTAGTGGGCTCTGAAATGTAAAACTAAAATGAATGTCACAGCAGTGGCTAGCACTCTTGCCTCTTAGCTAGAAGGTTGTGAATGTTTGGATGTTTCTCTTCATGTCTGTGTGGGTTTCTTCCAGGTTCTCCACTTTACCCACCAATAACATGTGTGATGGAGTCTAGCTGCAGACCTGACCAAACCTCACAGAACATTTGGAGTGTGTCCCTGACTGCTCTGCTGTGTTCACTGCTCCTGAGAAGATTATCCTCAGGTATTGTGTTTAGGCCAATAGAACTGACATCACATTATTCTACAGACCAATGCTTTTTAAATGAGCTGGAGAGCAGCTGAAACAAATGTTAGCAGCTCTCCAGCTAAAATTCAAATGCAGTTTTTGTTGTAATTCTAAAAGGTAATGGGTGTAAGTCACCTGCAAAAATCATTAGATTTTTATGCTTTTTTTTTAGATATTTCAAGACAAAAGACAATGTTATTAAATGGAAACAACTGCCTCCTGCCACCATCTGGCCTTATGACATCAGACAAGTCTAAAACATGAACAGACTTATAACATGGTAAGATAGTTTGTCTGTATTTCTATTTAAAATGTAAAGTTCTCTGAACAGAAGAATGTCTGAGCTTTATTACTTTATTAGATTGTTAATATTTGTTTATTTCTTTACAGAACAGTTGTCACAGATGAGCTGTGGGCCTTAAACAGATCTTCAGCTGCTGGACTGTTCATCTCTGTATTTGGAGGTAAACATGATACTGCACTTCTTACACTTACTTTTGCACTTATATAATCAGAATTTTTATTAAAATCTTTGCCAAACCTGTGCATAAAGACATGTTCAGTGTTCATAGATAAGCATTGGTTAACTGCAGGATCACTAAACTAAAGTGTCAAAATATGTTTTAATCTTTATTTGTTGAATCCATAGAGATTTCCAGATGCTAAATACTAAGCTTGGTGATCATTGAATATGGACATATGTTGATGGCAGACAGATTTATATTTACCAGTAAATAAAAACAACAGGTTGTGCCACGGCATCTTTGTTGACTTTTGAGCTAATGTGTGTCTAATGCGTGCTGGGCTCCTCTGCTGCACATTCTTGAGCTCTGTAATTTAACTGTAGATGTTTGACGAGTAAAATGATTATTGTTTAAATGCATATTTCTGTTGTGATACAAAAGGTTCAGCCTCTAATAGAGACTGAACATGTGTAAAATTATATTTGAGACACTTGTACTTTATGGTTGCTCAAACTGTCAGAAAAGTCTCAGTTGTATAAGTATAACATATGACATGTAAACTAGACCATTGCTATGTCATGTTAACAGGGCTCACAAAAAAAGCTAGAGATAGACTGCGGCTTATTCAAAATTCAGCCGCACATCTTTTAACCCACACCCCAAAAAAGAGCACATCACTCTTGTTTTACGCTGACTTCTTGTAACCTTTCAAATCATATTTAAAATACTTCCTTTTAAAACACTACACAGCCAGGATTATAATTAAACATTGTGGTCAGTTCTCTACCCAGCAGTTGTCAGTCACTAAGTTTTGTTTTTCTCTCTTTAGGCCCAAGATGACCATCTTAATGAAGCTATGCAGGCCTGGAACTGGGACTTCTGTTGTCTATGAAGATGAGCAGGAGGCTGTGTTTTTTTAAATATAAACTTGCAACATGTTAGATGCAACCTTATTCTGTGAGAGCCTCTGTAACTCTGTCCTTACTGTAAGTATTGACTAAAACAATGTTATATTCCACATTACAATCACAAATGTGTAAATGCATTCATGTTTGTCTTAGACTGTATAGTTGTAAATTAAATCAACTTCACATTGTAAGTTCAGTTTCCGCCTTAAAAAGATGAGTTAACCTGATTTGGAACAGTGAGTCAAAAAGATGTTTAACTTACCATAAAGAATTCAAGATTTAAAGAGACAATTACAACTTACATTCATCTTTCTTTTTTTCTTTCAGTACACTTTATTATGTTTAAATAACTTACAAATTGAAAGCAGAATTTGTACTTAAATGTTTAATTTGAACTGCCCTGTTATTTATTACAGTGTTTCTGGCAGCGTCACAGTTAATGTTTGAGAAAAATTGCATTTAAAGTGTATATTTATGTATAACTATTTGCTTTGTTTGTTTTGTTTGTTTTTCAATTGTCCTGAAATAAATGTAAAATTGTGAGAATGCTACTTTTTGTTTATTCCCATTGGACAATGTTAACGTGGTTTTAAAAAACTGACAAACTTGCTTTTAGACACAGAATAAAGCTAAAACTAAAAAAAAAGAAAATATATAATTACAGTAAAACTAATGTAAAAATATAAAAATACAGCAATATTACTGTATTGTTTACAATAAATAACTGTAAAATTTACAGTAGCACTACTGTAACGTAAAATTACAGTAGTGCTACTGTAAAGCAGTTACTGTGAACTTGGATTACAGTAGCACTACTGTAAAATAGCTCTACAGTAATACTACTGTATTAGGGGTTACAGTAAAGTACTGGCATCCAGCTGCCAGTACTTTACTGTAAAATCTACAATAAATCCTTTACAGTGTAACAATGGTAACTGTACAACAATTCAGATAAAATGTTGCGTTATGTGGTTCTCGCATGCAAATAGGCTAATAATCTTTATAGTAACAATTATGACATTGTTTACAGATATGAGCAGTCGACAGTAGCACCTAAGGGCCTTGTAACATCAACGCCTCAAACAGTGGTCAAAGCAACTACTATGGCTGCAGATCTTCCTAGTTCAGTCAGTGCTGGAGATTCTGATGGGTAACTGATACAACTTTATTATACATTTCTGTGGCTTTAGCACACATTACGTTTTTTTGTTTTTTTTTTCATTTTAGGAACAACTTTGATGTAGCAGGAGTGCAGCCTCTGGCAGAAGAACAGTTGGAGGTGGCAGAAGAAAGGTTTGCATAGTTTATGTATTTATTGTTCGATATCCATTTTGTTTACATGTATTTTTTGTGTAGCATCAAGTCTGTGGGTTACTCTGTTGATGAGGACCAAGCCAACAACCTGGAAAACAGCGTGTAAGTACAGACTATCTTGTCTATCTTTTAATTACCAATTGTAAATAATTATGCTAATATATCACTGTGTTCACACAAACAGAATAGAATTTGATGGAGAATTGGCCTCAGACCCGTACGATTCAGATTATGTCCCACCTATATCTTGAGGTTTTTTTGTGGCTATGTAGCATTTTCTGAAATTCTCTCTCATGAATCCTTTTGCATGAAGTATACATTTTTATTTATTTTCCCAGAGCTGGTGATGTGATACAGAAAGAAGTTGATAAACTCCCCATCATTGGTATTGAAGAAGCAGTGCTTGACATTTGTGACCATGATGAGCCAGAAGAACCAGAGCCAGAAGATTATGAAGATCAGTTGGAGAGTGACATTCCGCTATTCCCAAAGCCAAATCGTGTAGTTGATGAAGGTGATCTCGTAAACCAGCAAACCTGTATTGCATATACCAAGAACTTGATGCAAATGGCCAGTTTTCTACAGCTGCCCATCAGCAAATGCTACTACAGCAACCCCATTTCCAATGCTGAGTGTGACGGGCGTCCACCATTTACTGTGCAGTCACATTCTCGGGGTACTTCAGTTATATTGGAGTGGGTGAGTAAAGTAGTAAGAGAAAATACTGTTATTTAGATAGTACAAAAGATGTGCCAACGCAATTTTTCAAAAGGTAGAATTATTAAAACTGTTTTCTTTGTCAATAGTTTTGCCCGCACGGACACAAATTATGGATGTGGAACAGTCAACCACTACTCAGACATGGGATGCAAGGAGACTTTATGTTGTCTTCCAACATTTTATTGTCAGGGAATAATTTTGCCAAGATTGCCCTCCTCTTCAAATTTATGAACATGAGAATGGTGGCATCTACTACTCACTACAGAATTCAGCATTTCTACTGTGTACCAGCAATAAAGGATTTTTGGGAGGAAAAGAGGTCTGCCATTATCAGTCGTTTGCAGTTAAAAGACAGTGTTGTTGCTCTTGGTGAGTTACAAAGAATTTTCTTACACTGTTTCCAATATTGTTTTCTACTAACATGACTGTCTGTTACAGCTGATGGAAGGATGGACTCACCAGGTAAAATAGAGGTTTTGTACTTTGGTATGTAATTATTATTGTGTATTACTTATGCAATTGTTTCTCTCTTTCTCTCATATGTATCTCCCCCAAGGTCACTCTGCAACGTACTGTAGTTATACTACAATGGAATTAGAGACTATGGACATCATCAGTATAGTCAACATAGACAAAAGACAAGTTGGCGGGAAAAGTGTGGCCATGGAGAAGGCAGCTTTTATCAAGACATTTGATCATCTCATTGAAGAAATAAGATCAAAGAGATTGTAACAGATGCCCATGTGCAGATTGCTGCTCTTATGCGTAAGTACATACAAAAGCAATATTTGTACTGAAGATTTTACTGTTACTTGTCACAACAGATCCAGAAAAGGGAAGGTATAAGGACCATGGAGTTGCTCTTTCACTTGATGTCTGGCATGCTGCAAAAAATCTCACAAAAAGACTTCATGCTGTAAGCGACTTGTGATGATAGTTTATATCAGTATTATTGTAACACTAACTAGGACAACATTTTCGACAGGCTGGGTAATATCAGGACAAAAACAAATACTTGGTGGATAAAGGACATTGTCAACCACTTCTGGTATGCTTGTCAGCATGCAAGCAACAGAGAGCAGTTTATGGTAAGTATATAATGCCTTTAATTTCCAAAAGCATATCAGTATTTTGAATACATTTTTCTGAATCCTACTGTTATAATGTTCTGTTTTATTTCTTCATTTTAGGACATGTGGCGGGGTGTACTCCACCATGTTAGTGGCATGCATGAATGGGCCCTTGGCAGATGCCTCCATGGCCTTTGGGTGAGGAAAGCACAAAAGAAATTGTCCTCCCTGGCTCAAAAGCACATGAAGCACTATCACAAATTGTGCTTAGCCGAAGATGGCTGAAGGATGTGGAGAAGTTTCTCACTTTTCGGTAAGAGATATAGACAGTAAGCAGTATGAAATACTATATACAATGCTGTATAAATTATATTACAATATTTACTTTTTATTGTTTCTTTGTCATGACCTTTGCACTACAATACAACATTATCACATTGTGATCTTGCAGGACAACTTCACAACTGGAGTCTTTTCAAAACCACATACTGATGTATGCTGGTAAGCGATTTTCTTTTTAATTTTTTGTTTATGAAGCAAGAACACTTCTTGCAGCTTTGGACTATAACCATCACAACCACCGACCTGCACATGTGAATAAAAAAGGCCAAGTGTCAAAAGTGTTGTACTTTTCTTTTCATAATTCATGAATACATTTGTCCTCTAATATAAAGTTATTTGTCTAACAGCCAAAAACGACTCTACAGCAAAAAGTCCAGCGATATCGAGTACACACTGTAAAGAAGCTAAAGATTATAGCTACATTCCTGACCTGCAGACAAAGATACTGCACAATCGTCTAGGGTCGCTGGAGGACTCCCGAAAAGAAGAAGTGTCCTGCCCGGTGACCCTCGAGCCTTTGGACTTGTGTCTGGTATTGTCCCTCCACCCACTGCTGAGTTGGTGCGCACACAAGTCCAGAGAGGACAGGTAGACCTCCCAACTCCAGCTTTGTTATGTTGCTATTATGAAATAGATGTGTTATTTGAAATGTATTTAGTTTTATTATTTCTTCAAAAAACAGATAACATTTTCTGTTTTCTAGGAGATGACATCTGCTCCCTGATCAGAGATTCACACAACTCCCAACATTAGAAATGCCACATTTATTTATTACTGGAACCCTGACGATTGTAAAACTTTTAGTCTGAACACACAACACAAAATAATAATTAAAAATATATATATTTATACTGTATAATAATAAAGATTTTGAATTGAAAATAGTTTCTTGTTTGTGGTCACAATTTAGTTTGGTCTAAATGGTGCTTCTTTGTACCCAACATAGACTCCAAATCGTCTGGGTATTTGTCACGAATTTTCCAGACGCAGCAGCTTGGTATCACCACTCGATTCCCTGCACCTAATCGCCCCATGCTGCCAGATAGTGAATTGACGATATGCCGTGTATCGATATTCTCTGTTGTCAACTGTAGGTTCTTGGCTGTCACCCAGTGCAAGAATATCGTTCCAAGTCTGTCTGGCTAAGCGCAGGATGCCTTCATCTAAAATGTACAGTTCCATATGTGCACTCCTACTGAGACAGTTTNAGCCAGCCCTGTGGGAAAAGGTCTTCATCATTGTTATTCTACCATATAGTCCAAGCACTTTTCCTCATCCTACTGCATCTTAAACCACTCAAAATTATATCAGCACCTCTACTTTGTTTTTAGCATCAGTGTTCAACTAAACGCTAAAAAGCAACATGACTGAAAGATATTGTTTTTTTTAATGGCCATACCAGCTTGTCAATGCTGACACAGGTCTGGTTAGTATTTGGATGAAAGACCATTGGTCCACTGGAGTGTTGAATTGTTGTTGTGTCCATGGTCAAGATTAAAGATGGGGTAGCTAACTTTTTTAGTTGTGAAATAATACAATTTGTGCTTTCCACTAAAAGTATATCACTTTGAGAAGAAATGAGACCTCTGAGTGTTGTCTGAACTGATGTGTTCTAATCAGGAGCTGAATTCTGCGCTCTTATTGGCTCATCTTGGGGCGGTCACTCCAGTTTCACTTTGTTGTTTGTAAAAAGACGTTTATAAGCCATAGATGCAACCAAAATGAATACATGTCAATATTAATCATGTGTCGAAGGATTTATGAGAGGAGTGTAAAAATCAGCTACCCCACCTTTACCTGCTTTGCCCGACGTGTTTGTACACTGGTGAGGTTCCTTGATGCAAAGCTTTATGTGGAAAAGCATTTTAAAAGAGACAATTTACCATAAAAAATAAGACTAATAAGTAAGACTAATGTGAGACTGCCCAAAGATCAGTCACAAACCTCTTTACTCTAGGCTAGAGCTATTCAACTCAAGGGCCGTGTTAATTCTGTGTAAGCACTAGTTTAGACCTGGTTTGATCCTGGTTTAGACATTAGATTCAGGCTTAGGGCCTGGCCACACGAAGCCAAGCTCAGGCGTTTCAGCACAAATATTTGTCCTAAACACACATCGTCCACACGGAGCAGGAGTTTCAGGACACTGAAAACGAATATTTCTGAAACCATGTTCAGGGTGAAGAAATTTCAAAACTTTGGTTTAGCGTCTCCGCAGTTACGCTGTATCCATTTTTTTTTTCTTCCCCTGATGACATCACTGCATCAAAGTCACGTCTCATCTACAGAATGTACTGAGATGTTCACTGTGAAATCTGCGGTCTCATTTCACCGTAAACCACAGAAGACATAAAGACAAACAAAAATAAATTTGTGTGATATGATTTTGTATTCAAAGTCCATTGTACAGACCAGACGCCCAACCAAATCTGCTCTAGGCCAAACAGGACTAAGATGAAAACACACTGGTTGCAAAGCAAAATCAACTTCAAACGTAACTTATTTAACTTGGAGATTGGAAAATAACAGAGCTAAATAACCCTTGATGCCTGAGTGCCGGTGCCCCTTTTGTTACACATTTAGCTTCCACGTGGGACCAGTTGGTGCAAAACACATGCAAAGTGTGGAACCAAGCTTGGCCAGTGATGATGAATAGCTTTCAATCAGGCCACAAAATGGGTTCACACACCTTTCCACAAGACCAAAGCAGGATAATTGTGCAGGTAAGAAAGGCTGCGGATTACACTGTAGGACATTCATTACCAGCTGATAAGGTTCATCGCTGTTATGCATAAACTATTTAACCTTGCAAAAGATTAAATTGCTTTTCAAAAACATGCTTTAGATCATTTGTATTCATCAATCAAATTAATTTGGGCTTAAAAACAGTTTGTGTCCCAGGAATGTGAAAATTAGAACATATTTTAGCAACACACAATATTGAGCGATGGAGTTGGATTGCTTTTTAATTACAGGCAGAAAGTAATTTTCACGCCAGTCACATGGTGAAAAAGGAAATAGTAGCTTTGGTGAAGAAATTAACTAACATGATGTGTACTTGGGCCTCTTGAAACAAACGGGCGATGAGACAAAAATTTAAATTTTTTTTGGGTGAAATTAAGTCAACCAACAAAATTACGCAGCTGTTTGTCAAGTTAAGATTATTTTTTCCAAACAAATTTGTGTGTGCTCAATATTTTACACACGGTTATTAGTTTAAAAAAGGTTAAGCCATGCTGGGATTAGTAAATGTGTTGTATACGCAGCCCAAAAACAATCTATTCAGTGCACACTCTTTTACAGTGTGGCTCAGCCGTGCCAGTCAGCTTTGGCTGTCTTCACCAGCTCTGCCCTGTCCTGAAGCTATAAACCTGTTTAGATCAGCCCCAGTCCTGCCCCTCTCCTCCAGCACAAGTCAAAACATATCCAGAGCTGGCAAAATACAAGCGAGACGTCAAAGCGAAGAAACTGCTCTCGACAAATTTCATGCCAATTTCAAGCATATTCTGGTTCAAGTTTCAGCATTTCTTACATTATTAGTTTACTGGCCCTGGATTGGAATTAATGCGAAGCAGCAGCAGTCAACAGGGAATATGAAAGGAATGCTAATAAACGTGCCAAGGTTAAAAAAGCAAGGGAAATGTTAACCACTGTTTAGCGTATGTTTATGAGGCACATCTCTGCTGGTGGGGGAACATGGAAGACAGGGAAAGGTTAGCAACGCTGAGGAAGTCAGACGGAGAATCCAGCCAGGAGTCAGCGTGAGGTTTGGATGTCACAGGGAGCAATGACCTGTTTGCATCATCACACAGGAGACAACAGCAGAGCAATATGATTAATAAGTTCAACTCTTGCATTAGTATGTAGTTAGCATTTGATTCTCAGACATGCAAATGGTAATAGTGTTTCATATGAATGCATTTTTTATTTTCTGCAAGCATGACACACGCTCTTGTTTCAGTTCATTTCTATGGTGGATATAAATGCACCAAGCTCCAGACTCTCCTTCCTTGTGATCTCAATCAAAACAAGTGTCCTTAAGAGACCAAAGAAGATATCGGGTCTCTTTAAGCACTTCATAGCATGTCAACCCATAGACATGAATAGTAAAATGCGTTGTTTTGACACCTGTAATGCGTGTGGTATACACGCATTACAGGAGAACATGCCGAATTTACATGACTATTTGGTACAGATGCACCAATCTAATACTGAGGTCGGATATCAGTGCCAATCCAGGAAATTTTGCTGGATCAAGTATCGACTCCAGGATATCGGTTCAGCCTATATCATGGTTGTGTGCAGGCCACAATATGACCAAATTTATTATGTTTCTATAGGAAAAAATGCAGTTTCAGAGGATGGTTACTAGATATAAACAAACTTTCTGTATCAGAAAGAATTGGAGAAGGACATAATGAGACAAATTTACTGGCTGATGTTGATCCGGAACATCTCATAATGGCTCATAATTTTATTCAAATTAAGTTGTTAAGTTGTTACTTGTAAGACTATATGACCAAATATTTTGTTTGTCCTTATACTAGTATCGGTTGATATCAGGTTTCAGCAGATCGTTAAAACCAAAGTATCGGGATGGGTAATGAAACTGAAAAAGCTGGACTGATGCATCCCAACTATTTGGCCACAAAGAATAATTAAGAAATAGCTCTGTATCTCAGTTTGAAACATTCTGCAACTTATCAACTTGGGAGACGGCATTGAAAACCACAACTCCCGTAAGTATGGAGGAGCAGTGGCTCTTATCCAAGCTACTCCAATTGGATTTGGAATAACATTTTAAAAGAATGTTTAAAAGGTTTCTCTGGAAAAAAAAAAAAAAAAGATTTTTGTCAAAATGTTATTGAACAAGAACTGACATTTTATTAGTTGACAACACCCATTTGTTTACCATAAACCCAGATTTTAGGGCTTCTTTGAGAATGTGGACAAAAAGGTTGGATAAGACATCTGACCTCTGAAACCTTTTGTTTTAGTCTAAACGGTTTCATAATTTCCACAAAGTCATCATGATAAATTGTTTATTTACACATTTAAAACCATTTTAAAACCTCTTATTCAATACAGTCTCATTTCCATCTGTCAAGCGTGCTACATTATCCAAAACCCATTACCCACCTCTTTCCAATCGGAGCTCACTCTGCCCCAAAGTGGAATAAAACACGATTAATGATTTCAATTACTCTGACCCTGGCCGGCGTTTACTGTGCCTGCAGTCTGGGCGAGGGGAGCGCTGCAGCATAAAGCCCCCGTGAAGGACATTTACAGGGGGAATGATTCAGTGAGCGGCCTGGCAGTTAGTGCTGGCTCATCAGAGGAGAACAGAACTTTTCTTTGTGCTGGAGCACCTCACATCGCTTCACTTGGAAATCAAACTGTGGATCCCTGCTGCCGATCGACTGGCATTATCTTTTACAGGTCTCTTGATTCAATAGCTGAGAGCAGACCGGACTCATCACTTTTTAAATGTCTCGATGGAATATACGGGCTTCAAGTCATTTCATTTTTAGCTCATATAACTTTACTCAAATTGTGCTTTATAATGGTTTTCCTCCTCATGGGTGGTCAACTTCATGTTCATACAATATGCTCTGAGCTGTTACTGACTTACTGAGCAGACAAAGGCACACAAGATTCTGGTATATCATTTCATCATCACACATTTATAGAAACAAAATAAAAAATCTCTACATATCTAACTTACCAGAACGTTTCCAACAACTAAGTGCAACTAAAAACTGCAACTAAAAAGTTATTTTACTTGGGATTATTGGTTAAGTTGGTGAAGTTTTGCTTAGTGAGTGTCACCAACACCACCAAGTCAAGACCGCTCTTATTGTGGTTCTCTGGGAAACAGCCTGGATGACAGCTTATGATGGCATTCTCTGTGAATCAGTCATAAAAACAACATTACGATTGTTGGAATAAGCTTGTAAATGAAAATATTTGAGCTTCATAAATAGATAAGATGCGTGTTATGAGTGATTATTTGTATGTATCAATAATATCTAATCACCCATTAAAATATGTAAGTTTCCAGCTTTGCATCCTGTGTAGAAATGTAGCCCTTATTATTTGCATTTGTGGGTCTGAGTGTGAGAAGTAACAGGCATCACGTGTGGACAAGTCTCCTCTCCAGCCAGCTGATAACGACCAGGCTGCCCGAGGACATGCTGAATTTTTAAGCACAAATAAAATACTGGACGGACATAGTGGCAGGGCCAGCTACATTTTCCTAATTACTCCAACTGCTTTCATAAGACTCTGAGGGGAAAATGATAGGCCATCAGAGCAGAAGGTGTCCCAGGCCACTGCATTAGCACACTACATAAATGAAGCAATTACAGGTGCAGGTTTAAATCAATTTAAATATTACCCTCGAGAGTTTATTACTTTGGAACAGGCCAGCATTTGAAGTTGGCAGTAGTAACAAGAATAATAGAACAGACAGTGATAGTGAAGGAGCATAGTTAGCAGATAGTGGTATGTATGTGTAGACTGTATATATTTGGACTTTTTAAATTCTTTAGCTTTGCATTAGGGCTGGACAATATTATGATAAAAATCGAATCATGAGCTCATCTCTGTGACAATCTGCTTTTTTCATGAAATCGTATTGTGATTTCCCATTATCTTTTTCAAAATCTCTTGAAAAACGTTTGGGCTGCACATTTAAGTCATAAAAGAGGTGAATTCAGTCACTTTCCATGTTTGATTTACAAATATTTATAAACTATGACTGAAACATGGCTTCTTAGCTTATTTTCATTTTTTAAAAGTTGTTGTGATTGTTAGAAAAACTATTAAAATACACCAAAATCATTAATTCTTGTTTAATGACAGCACACAATGTTCTAATTAATCGATTATTTTTTAAACTTTTTATTGAAAGGCTGAGGTTGCTTGTTTTGGGATTTATTTTCTTATGCTTAGTCACTTATTTTGCTCTGTAAATCTGGCAACAAGACAGACTTTGACAACTGGATTTAGCCAGTGAAGTAGGAACTTTCTGAAAATCAGATACTTGTTTTTACCTCAAAGACAAAAAAAAAAAAAAAAAAAGACTGAACTGTGATAAAATCGAAATTGTGATCTAGCTCCAAGAAAATTGTGATATAATTTGTTGCCATATTGCCCAGCCCTACTTTGCATACTCTATATTTGTCCAAGAATAGAGCATGTTGAGTTGCTGGGTAAAACACAGTGGCAACTTGACACTTTGGAAAAAGCTACTGTTCAAATTTGCTGGTTAGCCCCGCCTCTTGGTGATAAACCCGCCTCTTTATAATGAGAAGTCCTGCCTCTTTATACTCAAATTGAACTTAATTTTATAGTTGCTAGTGGCAAAATGACAATATTAGAATCTGACTTTATTTATTTATTTTTTTAAGTAAATGCAAGGAAATACAGACAAGTGGGCGTAGAAAGGTGGTAGATGAAAACTGAAATTTTATAAGCACATAAGCAAACAAAACTTGTGTAAATGTGCTATATAAATAAAACACTCATTTAATTCATTATTATTGCCAAAATGTGACAACTGTAAAGGCATCTGGCATAAAGAATTTGCATATTAATAACTACTATTGTTTCAAATTCGACTAAATACAACTATTAGACTAGATCGTTCTTCCTTTTCAGTGAAAGGACATCTCTTGGTATCAGTGCAGTGTCACTGTATCCTTGCCTTTTGTGGGCCGCTCTGATTGTTCTGTCCATACAATGTGATCCCTTCATTCGGCAGGGCGTTAAGTCACAGTGCGCCGAACAATTACTACAAGAAGAAGAAAAAGGGGAAACAAAACAGGCATCTTTCTCCCGGCTTCACTTCAAAGCTCTCTGGTAACCTTTGAAGTCGTGACGTGCAAGAACCTGGGCGCAATAGATAGACACCAATCCCCATTTGCGAATTAGCCCATTTCTGAAGGTGAGCAAAAGGAAGGTGAAAGAAAGAGATCAGCACACAAAACAACATGTGTTAAGTGTATTCTTTGGTCGCAGGTAATCTCATGCCTCTCCACAAATGCTCTTTGGAAGTCGGCGGCGGTGATGTCGGACAGTAACAATGTCCTTTTGAACGTGGGCGATGAAAGACGTACGGAGTCACTCCGCATTCTGCGTGACACATGCCTTATCCACTTATTCAAATAACTATAAACGCCAATGTGTCATATTAGCAAGCGGGGACAAACAAGACGGGGAAAATGCCTTTGAAATGTACGGGAACAAAAGGGAAAAGACGTGCAGCCCCAATCCACTTATCCTCCCCGGGTTACTTTGTGACATCTGTGCTCGGGCAGAGGGCAAAGAAAGCTGTTGGCTTTGTGTGGCGAGTTAAGAACAGACTGTCAGAGCAAAGAGTGCAAATGAAAGTAAAAATACCTAAACTAATAAGGGTGTGTCGAATATGAACACATTGTGATGCTAATTCTGGTGATACAGTTTCAAAATAGTGAAGCGCTGTATCAAGTATAAAAATCATGTGTCATCATGAGTGCAATTGTTTGTTTATGTATATTCAGAGTTTTTAAGAAACTTTTACAAAATAATACTGTTAAGTTTATGGAAAGTATTAGCTGTATGTATCCAACCTATTTCCTTTCAAATGCTTGACTGTATTTCAAACTAACTCTGCTTCAGTACCTTTAAAGTACAAATAATTGGCTGGATTTGTTGTGAAGCTTCGACTTTGCAGTTTGATCCTTAATGAGGTGTAATTATAAGTGATGGTAAATAATCTTTCTCATGTTCAGGGAAGAAGTCAACTGGGTCATGACGGGCAGTTATAAAAAATACACTAGACTCGATTTTTGTCACTTAAAAAATGTAACATGAATATTTAATTTTGTATTTGTACATGTTTTTGTTCATTTACCTAATTATGCTTCAGAATTTTGTTACACACGTTTGAGCATTTGTCACCACTTTAAGAGTTCAAAAGAAATCATCCAAGTGCTAAAACAGTTACAATTTCTTGGATTTTAGTTTGCAAACAACCTACAGTATATGTATACGGAACACTGCAAATTATAAGATATTATGACAATTTATTTAAATATAAAAAAAGTGTTTTCCGAAACAGAATGTTGCTGTAGAATTTTTTTTTTTTTTTTACCAAATTGTAAGGAACCCTGTGAAGAAAACAATACAATATTAGAGCAATTGAAAGGATTACTACAGTAAAATAATACTTAGACACTCTACTGTGTGTACTACTATACGGGGCTAAGGACAGCAGAGAGAACCACATACCTGCTAGTGAGTGGGCGCATACTGTCCCAATGTGACTTAATCAGATAGACCAAATAGAGTAGAAAGTGTATATTGTGTTCAGACTTTTATTTCCCACCAACAATCCCATCCACACTTCCCACCAGAGAAAAGACAGAGAGAGGAATTCTGGGAGTATTAGCCAGGCAGACAAGGGTCTAGATTGCCACAGACAGATTTGGGGATGACAGATGATGGTCCGAAAAAGGAAAATAGGGAAGACCCCAGGAGCAGCGTCAGAAGGCCTGGACATGTCAACAGTAAATCCATCATCTCTCCATAATAGTGAATGCAAGAACTATGAAGCATAATCGCTAATTAGCCCGGGCATGAACTCGCTCTCAATAGGAGCTTTGAAAATTCCACGGTCTTCCCCGCCCCCCTCCATGCTTACAGTTTCCCCAGAGCCTCCCAAGTCTTGTATTTTTAGAGACAGAGATTCAAAACAAAGAGAAAACAGTTGGAAAACAGGAATGCTTGGAAGAAAAATAAAATATTTCAAAATGGAGTCAATTGGATAAAAATACATGCTTGAGTAAGTGAGAACACAGGTTTGACCAATTTAGTATCAGTATATCAATATTCAGTGATGCAAAGAGTATTGTTATATAGAAAAATGTACAGTTACACAGTTTTAAAATATACACAAGAGCAGCAGCTTCAAACTCACGATTTCTAATTCATCTTTGTAGTGACCCACATATAACAATGTTTGAAGTGCAGTTTTCAAAGAACACTGCCAATCCAAGACAAGGTTTATTATTCAAGTCGAATTTAAGACTTCTTTAAGTGTCATGTTTAATAAAATGATTTATATTGCTCAATGCTCACAGATTATTTGTGCAAAAACTTTAGATTTTTATTATTTCTGCACTTTTTTTTTTACATGAACAGTGTTTTTGTGACCAGTGACAATTTGACATAAACAGTTATATTACAAACGTGATTTTTGCACAATTTAAGACCTTTTGAATTTACCAACTTACATTAAAGGTTCTTGGAGAAGAAGACAGCACTACAACATACATTTAAAATGATTTTCTAACAAAGAACCACCAAGAGCAGCTTAATGAGGTCAAGCAGAGGAAAGAAGTACCACTATTTCCTGGTCAAACAATAGGAAACACTATGTTTATTTCCTTGTGAGCCTTTGTTTGAGCATTATATGAGAAAATAAGATAAAATTATAGTAAATAATAGCATAGTAAAGACCATTGACCAACACTTTTTTTTTAATTATTTGTTCTTTGTTCAAACCCAAAGTGAGTTTGACAGGCAAACATACACAAATGGTTATGATAAATCACTCGCGCTTTTGAGATGATTGAGATTTAAGTCTAGAATTATGCTTAAGAAAAAATAACTATCCTAAATATACAATACCTTTGCAATAATAACTTTCATCCTTGCAAGCTCAACCATAGCTTTTCTAATTTGAAATGAAGAGCACTAAAGTTACATTTAACAGATTTACATGTTACAAATGTCAGCTTTATCTACTAAAATAAAAACAAAAGATGTGCAGGAGAAAGAGAAGAAACAAGAGGCCATTGAGAGTTCAGAAACTGTGGCTAAACGGGATTAGCATGAGCGAGAAAGGAGGTAAACAGTAGCACGCTGCATGGGAGGCCAGTGCGATAGGCGCTGGGTGAAGGCGAAGACAATGGTTAGATTAGCCATCTGTGGGGCTTCTGCTGCTCGCTGTCATTAAACGGCTTAGGACCCCCCACAGCACCCCCCAACACCCCCAGAATTAAGCGTCAAATCTTGTGAGACCTGTCTTGGGATGTCTGGCTAAGATAGTTAAAGCAAACCAAGTGAAGCCTTAAATTGCATATACAAACAGGAGTAAGTACGGGCACACACGGGACACTTAAGCCCTCAGCAGACCAGAGCGCAGAATGAATTTGAACAACTAACCACCCCCTTCTTGGAGCTGAACTTTTCGGGGTACACAGTGTGACATTTGCTTTGTCTCGTCCTTTTTGTGTCCCATGGAGGAGATGGCTGCCATTTTGCATATGAGAGCGCATCAGTTGGAAAGGGGCACACGGCTTACACTGGGACCTCATTCAAGTATTTATCACAGAGCAGTGAGAGGGGGGCACAGGCACGAAATCTGTCTTCACCAATCCACACATGGATGCGGGTTTAATCTACAAATACAAGGTGGCTAAGGGATGACCTGAAATGCAACATAAATAGAGTATGAGAAAATAGTCCATTATACTGTTAAAACCAATATGCCAAAAGTATTATATAGTCTTTACTAATTTTGACTTAGTTTGATGAGGTAAACCATCAAAGCTTTACAACAGCTAATTTGCAAATCATGAAGAAATCGACAAATAATTGTTGAAAATTACATTAGCAATTAATTTCTGAACAGAATCCCTCCAAACGTCATCAAAAGGTGCCAACATTCAAAAACAGATTACAAAAATCTGACACAATTATTTAACAAAATAATAAAATGTAAAAAAATATATAATTTTCATGTTGTAACGTCTGTGTAATTTATGTATGTACAATTTGGTTGCTAGGTGACAGTTGAGGAATTAACGTCACTGAACAAATAAACTTCATCAAAAAAGACAAACTGGATAAAAACAAGCAAAATGTTTAGTAAAATCTTAAGCATAATTATGCTTAAATGAAAAATATGACCTAAACTGTCTTATGGATTAAAAATATTTATCTGTGTGCATTTGCTGTCAAACTAGCTATTTTACAAGTATGAGTGTTTTAGAAATCAGTTTTTTGTACTGTATATTTTAATGAACTAATACAATGCATGATAATGAGGTATTTTTTTTATTAAAGCTGCTTAATTATTCTTATTTTATTTTTAGTCATTATAAAACATTTTTAATAGTGATGGGACAAGGATGTATATGATAAAAACAATACAAGTGATATTACATTTTCCCAGGCACTTTGCATTGTACTGTAACATTCATAATTTAATACGTAATCAATTTAAGTTTTGTAAAATGTAAACTGCAGTATTGATGATCAAATACAGCCTGCAGTAATAGATTGTTTTCATGTTCAAAACAGCAGAAGTGACAAGCAGCACCTCTTCATACATGTTTCTCACCCAAGCAAGCAATTGATATCATCATTTAAATGTTATTTAAATGTGACATTTTTCATTATGTGACATGTATCAAATCAGAGATAGGTGATTGGTGAAAACAGTTATTTTCTCAGCAGGACTACTCAAACGTGCAGGAATAAATTGGTCTCTAATGAGGTAACACAGCTGTAACAAGGCTAAGCTCATTACAGTTTATTTAACATAACATGTCCTCCTCTTTAATATCGAAAAAGCATTACCACAGTGTAGATAAGCAAACACACAGCACGTTGCGTAGAAGAGTATATGTGATAATTCTAATCCTAATCCCTGACCATGAGCATAAATCATGCATGTCTCCACAGTGCACAGCCTGTATGTGCTCATTAGGCGTCTCCACCGGTGACGACTGTATTATGGGATGTGTCTTTGTGTGAGGCGGAGACACGTGCAGCAGGACCTAATGACCCAGCTACAATTACAGTCGTAACCCTCAACTGTCGACATCATTTGTAAAAGGAGCTGCAGATAAACTGGAATCAAAATTAGAAAGTGAATAGTGAATATCAACATTAGCCCACAGCAAATGTTGTATTTGAGAATGAAATGCACATATATATATATTTATACATCGTTTTGGTCAAGTAAGGTAAACAGATGAAAACACAATACAGGAATGGGTATCAACCTTGAGAACAAAATACTAATATTATTATTTAGTTAATATTTACAACAAATAAAAGAATGTGAGTGAATTAATACAATTGTGGTGTTATCCTTGCGTTTGGGTCACATCTGTGAGATATTTACAGTTTTAATAACAAACAAATGTTGGAAAGCAGCATTGTGAACATATCCATTTGTAAATACCTCCATCTGGGCAACTAAACAAGGTCAAGGAAAACTACACTAATATCTGTATCGCCCAAAAAAACTAACAACAGGTGCTTTGATTTAGGTTTAAAGTTGGCCACAATACATTTTAGGTGTTTTTTTATTATTACTATTTAAGAAACAAATGGTTGGAGATACAAATGATTAGTTTTGTTGAATCTGGCCCATATTTACATATTGATTAGTGACCACTGGAGTACAGCAGTTAAGCAGTTTTACGTTTTTGTTGGACTAAAGTCTGAACAGTCATTGTCGTCTCAGAGGTTTTATTTGTGAAGAAACAAGAAAACATATAATCAGGTCCAACCCAGTTCTGCAGCAACATCGAATGGCATTAGCAGCTGGCAAAGTTTATATTTTTCCAATAGTTCTTCCACAATCTGGCTAAAGTCCCTTAAATAGTTTTTAGGCAATATTTCTGAGAATTTTGAGGACTAACTTTGCAAAAATGTTAAATTCTAGGATAAGATATTGGCGCTCATCAATCAAATAGAAAAAAAAACTCTTATATAGTAATTACATACAAAACACTATGACCTATTTTCCTAGATTTTGACAAATAAAAGCTATTTTAATCCATGCACCATATCAAGTGTCAGTAATGCTTAGAGCCAAATTTCCAAAATCGATTAGTAGGATATGTGCCTCTCTAAATCCATCACTTCAAATCCTATAGGTAAACAAATTACTCAGCGTTATGCCCAGGACTGAAAGAATGAAAGAAGTGAAAGATGGCAGATGTGAAACTGTCATGTGTCTCTACAACAGCTGGACCGTCTCATCACGTCCCCTCTGTGTGTGTATGACAGGTAACCTAATACAGGGTCAGCGCTGGGACACATGTCGTGCACTCTCCCTTTATGTCAAGTACAAAAGCAGTGGGTGTGTGTCTCGTGCATTGTATCTGTCTATTGAACATTTAGTAACAATCTCCTGGTCTTCAGAGAAATACGAGGCTCAAATGAATAAAACATTTACCAGAACATGTGCAAACAATAATGACTCTGAGGACAGTCATTCAAAGGTGATTGAAAGAGGAAGGAGGTTGTCATTTTAACATATATACTAATTGTTTGACTTCTGATTTCATGGTCAAAATTTTCATCAGAAACAAAGACAAAAACGTGATTTAATGATCTTCCCTCATCGCTCACAAATTTCATTTTTTCATTTTTCCTTTTAAAGCCAACCTTGCCGTTTTGCACCATTAAAATTGTATTCATGCTTGCCTCCATGTGTTCCTTTAGCTTTTTCAAACATAAAACATGTCTTTGTCATCAAGAATGTTCCAAGGATAGTTTTAACTTTTCCTGTTCAAGTGAAGTTACATAGTGTCACTTTCAAACAAGTTTATTTGCTTTATCTTCAACATGCACTCAAAGTTTGAGTCTGTACATGCTTTTGGTGACTTTGGCCATGGCAACCAAAAAAGACCCAAGAATATCACTGACTATCACTGAAACAACTGCATTAGCTTCAAATTAAAGTCTGAACACCTTTAATGTTACGCCTGACAGGTTTCTGTGATGGTCAAGCTGGCTTCTGTCCAAATCGCACAAAGCTTTATACTAACTCTGATTTCTAATTGAAGAGGTCCAGTATTTAGTTTGAGTTGATTTGTGCTATTGTCCTTCTGATGTAGCAATGTAAAGTGGAGTGGCTCTTCACAGTATCATGCCCACGGCGCAGACAGGGATTAATGCATTGCATGATTATTCATTAGCTCTCCACCTGCAGGGCATATAAGAACACTAATTCACCGTTGCTTTTACCTACCATCCCTCAATCACCTCTGAAGTGGCTTTTCAAGTGCAGTTAAGCCATTAGTAGCACTGAAGGACTGAGATTTGCACACTTTCAAAATCACTGATGCCTTTGTCCCCCTTTTCACCAAATACAGACAATTAAATAATACACAAGTGCTACATTTAATTTCATTATTCTACTAAGAACATTTGTATGTAATGTTCAAAGTAGTAAAAAAAAATAGATTTTTATAGATTAACAGAACACTACAAATTGTTTTGAATTTGGACAACTTCTAGTCTCCAAACTCCTGACATTGATACAACAATGGGTTTTAAAATCTTTAAAATATGTTAATCAATTGTAAATGGACATACTGTACAAAGTTTCGCCTTTATATAATCTTTTTGGATGCATCTGCTTTTTGGTTTTCTCAGGTGAATCATGTTAATTGCATAAACACATTTTTTCTAAACATTGTCAAAATACAACAAACATGAAAACAAAATTTAATCTACTAATCTTGATGGTAAGAATCTTATGTAATATGCCAATGCACAAATCTGTCAAAATAAGTCAAAGCGCATTAACAGTATGAGATAATAGATCTGCATTTGTTAGAGTACCTTGGCTTGTTTACATTTCTTTATCTTAATCTGCGTGGCTTTTATCTGAGATGGTTGTAGATGTTTCCTCAGGTAGCAGACGAGTGAAGGCTCCATGGGGAATAGTGGGGATTAGGTGTCTCTGTAGATTAAGTCTGACAAGGCTGTATGGCTCATCCCCGCTGTCCCCTGGGTATTTACACAGCGCTCAGCTCACCCACAGGTGGCTAATGCTTGGTTAGTGCGCCCTGTGCATCTCCTGTAAAGAGTGTAAATATGTAAAGAGAAGAAAGTGATGGAGTGGAGGAAAGTCAGTGATCAATCAAACAAACAGAGAGGTGTGTGTGCAGATGTTTGGATGAGTTCAGTCCAATAATTCACAAAGGTATGTGCAGACCTACGGGGATCTACTGTATTTTAACACCTGTGTCTACTTTCAAGGATGAGGAGCTTCAGTAACAAAAAAATAAAATAAAAAATAGTTTATTCTGCCTTTTTCTTTGTTAATTCCAATTGGTTATTCTATAATAAGAAAAGCTCCAGTGAAAGCAAAATTTAAGAAGACGTATGCCATATTTTTAGTCTAATTTAATCAGAAGCAATTTGACTGAAAACTAACAAATACACAATATGCCTTAGATCCAAGGACTTTGCTTTACTTTTTGTAGTTACATCTCCTAAAAAAAAAAAAACAACAAAACATTAAATTGGACCCACAGTTTTTATTTATGTAGCATGTAGAATTTGATTGTTTGAAAAAGTCACTAAACCGGATTTCACCAGCAATTTCTGTAAAACTATTGCCCTTTTCACACTATAGTACGGACTTCCTGTCAAATGAAATAACTACTGTTATAGAAATCTTTAATATTTTTAATGCTAATGTTAATTCTCTGATGCTAAGGTTAATTCATCTAATACATTGACATGGTTAGTCATATTAGAGTGAGTTCAGGATGTTCTGAGATAAACCACCCAGCCTTGAGTCACTTTGATAATAATGATGCTTATGCTTAGACTAGACTGAACTGTTTATGGTCTGTAGGTTTAGTGATTACAAATCTTCATGTCCTGTTTTCAACATCTCTGTGCGGGGCTTTACACCTCCTTTCTGCCTTTAAATATGTCTGTGACATACTGAAATTTAGAGTAGGGACAGATGGGACCTGGAGGGACAGCATAGGGCTTTTTGTGTGCATACTTTTGATACTTTTTTTCTCTTTATACTTTTTATGCTTTTTATAATAAACTTGTATACTTAAATTCAGACAAACTTTCTGTGTTTTATTCTTAAAGGTGTATTTCAGAAATCCACAACACTACGGACGTCATGTGATTTCTAGTCTGGTGCAAATGTATCTGTAAAAATGTCTGTAGTTTTCTCTCGAAGTTTAAATTCTGTAATTCGCCAGAAATCACACTGAAAGCATCTGAATGTGTAATTGTGTGAACTGTAACAATGAATATATTAGTCTCTCAGCTCTTTTTTACCTTCAGGTTTGAACTAAGTTTTTACTTCTATTGAGCATGGTGCTTTCAGATTGAAAATGACTTTCAGATGAGAGGTGAAAAGTCCTTGATCTTCAAATACAAGATGACAACTTTGAAGCCTTTCTCCTATTGGCATGGAACACTCTCCAATCAAATTGTATTGTTTTTCTACAGTTTAAAAGCTAAGCATTAGACACCAATCAACTAGAATATTATTATCGAAAGTCGAGCAGATATTTTTGGAGAAAGTCTGGACAAAGCACTGCAATGTTTTTATGTAGAGACCATTGAGTTATTCTGATGACTAGTGAGAGGGTAGGGCCTGTTGCTGGGGCAATTACGGTGACCATATTGCGATGGAAGAGGCTGCAAAATTCTACGTGAAAATAATGTAAATCATGTAAAGTCACATATTTCTAAGATTTAAGAAAGTAATTTAACATAATTATTTGATTATGGTTCAAATAATACTGAGAACCATTTTCTGTGTCTGGACATTTTTTCTGAAGATAAAAAATTCAACCTATTAACACTGCACTGGGCTGTTTCTACAAAGCTTACAGCTGTTTCTATAAAAATATAAAGTATGTTTTTCCAGATATTTCCAATTAGTTTGGTTGAACAAAAACATAAACAAATGTAACTACGAATAATTCATTTATCAAGGTATTTAAGAGAAAAGTCATTTAAAAATTCTCATTAGTTGTCTGATCTTTAGTAGATTCTCCCTGCACAAGATGGCTGCCGGAAGTGGACATTGTTGCTGTAGCTTACAATGTCTTCTTTCTATCTAGTCATTATAACAACTCAATCGGAAAGACTTAGCACCACAAAACAAATTTAGGCTGCTGCAGCTCAGGTAGTTCATGATAACACAAAGACAAAACAGAAGTAAACTAAAAAGTATTTGTCATAAGTCAAGTTGTACTGTATCTGTCCTCCATTTCTAGAATAAAGTCTGCAAAAACAAGTAAATCATCGCTTATTACGTGTGAATGTCTAAAAAACTCATCATCAAGTAAATTAAAATGCAGACATCCTTAGGTAAATATCATCTCGTGCAAACAGGACTTCTATTACCTGCAAGTATCTGGTGAAACAAAAAAGTGAACACTGAGCAGAAACAATGGCATTCCTCCTGTCGCCAGTGCTAGCTTGTGCTGTTTGCTACGTCTCCCTGGGGACCTGCACAAATAAACAATTAATTTCATTGTGTGTGCGTTTATGTCAAGTCCAAAGCTTAGTTATTCATCATTTTGACTAAGTGTGACTTCTGTTCCACTTAGCATTGTAATCCATTACAACTGAGTCAGCAATGAGAGGAGTGAAGATCAAGAAATCACGTACGGAGTTGGAGGGTGTAAATACAGGTGAGAATTTTATCATTTAACACAAACAACAGAGGGAAGAAGGAGGAAAGCTATCCATCAGATTGACAAATGCAGCTGACTGTTTAGATCTTTGCAACATCACAGGGTTGAAAGCACCAGATGTGAGCAGTTTTAGAATATTGTTGGCAGAGATACGTGAGGGCTGGGTGAATCTGCAGCCATCTTTTACTCTGTATTAGGAAAACATCTGATCATTTCACATGGTTCTAAGCCAGATATGAACAGCACAATACAAGATATGGTTAGAAAAGTAGTGATGGGAGCATGGACAAATGTATAATGAATGACAAAATAAGCCGAAAATACATAGAGAACTACCATAACTAATTACACTCAAAAAATGAAATCTTTTTTATGAGCTGTGTCCACCTCCAAACATCCTCTCATTTTAAAGTCAAGAATGGCTAACAAAAGAAGTGTCAAAATGCAACAAATTTTTTCAAAAAGAAATGAAAGGTTGTTGATGTAAGGGCTTGATAAACAAATTTTAAGGTAGACCAAAGAAGGTCAAAATTGACTTTCTTTCTCTTGTTATCATTAAATCTTAAAATCATACATTTAGTTAGTTTGACAACTCTTATTTTTAAAGTATTTTCTTCTGTCGAAAACACTTCTGACATTCTGAATTTCCCATTTTGTTAGCTCATAAATGGAGCTTTGAATTCTCCTGTGTTGGTTTCAAGGCTGCATGTAAATCATTGTCAGACTTGTTTTTTAGCATAGCCAAAGTAAAAGTACTTAAGAGCCTGCTTAAATGACAATAACAATGCAAAAAAATGTATTTTTTTTAAGCATGTGTGTTCCTCCTTATTGTCTCTGAAATTAAAAACAAGATTGTAGTCAGTTGGTGTTGTGAATTCTGTTGCTGCCAATTTGATTCTGAGTCTTGAAGTCGACAGCAGATTTTTTTCTTAGGTGTTGTAACAAGTATCTTTCACGTCTGCCAAATTCTGACCAGATTTCTAGGTTTGGACCGTGTTCCAAAAGCCCTGGATCTCCTTGATGTCTTTTATCAGTGACCATGGTGAGAACAGTGCCAGTCTATTCACGTCTCAAATAGAGCTGATGTAAACGATTGCACATTCTTGTGATTTTACGTGTGGAGCCTGGAATCAAAGAGCACTGATGCAATAAGCCTTCCATATGGTCGGAAAGGTCTGTGTGAGTCGCAGCCGTGTTCTGATCACTCACATTAACAAACGCCCTGGGACAGGTGCCAGAGACTCATGTGGAGATGTCTTATCATTGTCCGTGACATGGCAGTGTCACTACAAACTTGCACTGTTATTGATTTTCACATCAGTCTTTGGACAAGTTTACACAGATATGCTCTGCAGTCCAGACTTCTGCAGTGCAGGTGGCCAAAAGCTGGAGTCTTGTACAGTAAATGCTGCTAAGTTTAGCTTAGAGTTGCTAATATCCAATTAAATAGACAATACCATACTAAAAGCCCCTGCACATCAGAACTCCAGACAATGTATCTGAAAGCTTTTTCAACCACAAATATCTTTTCGCACATACATTCTCACTATTAGAGAGCCACCGTTTCAGAGTTTGGACTTTTAAAGGTGCACTGTATAACTTTCTATATAACAACTTATGTGGAAACAAACAGAAGGTCATCCTCCAGGCCAAATAATAGTCAATTTTGTGTCCATGCAATGTGCTTCAACCAACCTTTTTTTTTTTTGCGAAGCAGGACCAATTTGCCAAGTTTATCAATTAAGTACAACGCCTTATATCCTTCACCATCAAAATTTTAATTCCTTTAGTAAAGCTCATAGCATGCAGAGCCCTGGTTCATTCTGAAACTGGCGGAGGTTTACAAAATCTTTAATTATACAAGATCTCTACTCAAAGTGCATTAAAAAGATTTAGCAATGCACAAGAGAACCTCAAACACACAGACAAAAACAGGCTGATCACAATTACAATAATTGCAATACGGTCGTTTATGTGTCTGTAAAAAAAAGAAATCTGGTATGTTTTTAAAACCTATTCTTTACGGATTAAGAAAGAAAACTCACTGACACGTCCAAAAGAACATCATAAAAGGCTTTTACCAAAGAAAAGTATAATCCCAAAAGTGCAGCTAACCCAAATTCTCCAAAAACAACAACCTGGAAACAGCTTTCTTAACACGCGAGTCCTTGTACAACCAATATCTCCGACATGAGACATGAATAGCTCCACAGTTGCTCCTTGTTGTGTCAAGAGAGGGATTTCCTACCCACAAGTCACTGCTCTGAGTTTGTTCTCCTCGGCTTGTTCAGCGCACTCCACCGTGCGCTACCACGCATCAGCAGATGGAGGCTTGTGTTAAGAAAGTGTTTGTTACAATATTTGTGTTTAAACAAGACAAATTTACAAGGCCACCAAGTCAATATGAGAATAAGCATGTAATTTAACAATAAGAAAAAAAAGTATTCAATGGCTTGCAAATTACTTTTAAACGGCCAAAGTGCAATTGGAACAACATTTCAATCTTAAAAAAAAAAACCCCAAACCTGCAAAATAGGTATAAGTGTTTTAATTTGAATCCACTAGCTATGTTTGTTAAAAATGTGCTTATCACTTTTAGTTATCTTAAACAACATTTTGGAGCAGTTCACCTAATCTGCTCATGTACTTAATGCAAACATCCCAAATATTCACCACAATGAGTTTAAAAGAGCATTTTTTGCAACTTTCAGAATCAAATAGCCGTTACAGAAAAACTAGCTGTGCTAAAAACAACAACCAGTGTGCTTCCTAGGTTTTAGGAAACAAAAGAATGTATTGTTAGAGATGCAACCAATTCCTGTTTATGCCTTGTCATGTAAAGCAATTCAAATATATATTTTTTGCTAAGACAACCTAAAAGGTGAAACTGAGGTAGTTCCATTATGACTCCAAGGCCTTTAACTTGCTGTTTCTGCACTGTTATGTTAAGTAAAATACTACACCCACCTCTGCATACAGTTATTATTAGTGTTTATGAGTATGACTGGGCCAAAGCAGAACTACAACCACTTCAGCTATAATAAACCAGCCCACTGCTATAGCTACTCCAACACCGCTTTTGGCCTTGTAAGAGAATATGATTTTGAACTTGAACCTGAAGACACCGTGGCCAATATAAATGCATGAATTGTTGAATAGCAGTGTATTCCTGTTGCACCTTCCATTCAGACACTATCAGCAGACCCAGATAATCACACATTGAATGATGACGGCAATAACCATTACTGGAGCTGTGTGATAGGTCCTGTGGTGCTCCTTGTTTACAGTTATTATTCAGCTCTCTATGGCAGAAAGCACGCCGTACATTAATAACACGAGTGCGACCGCGGGTTGAAATGTCTCTATTTGAATACCACTTTGAGATGTTTGCGTAATAGTTTTCACGTGGCTTTAGGTGTCTGTAGATTTAGCGTAGAGCCGATGTTGTGCATATGTGAATGTGTTTTCGTAGCTAGTTCTATTCCATCTGAGGAGAAGTCATCCATCAATCTGTCGGCTCCCCAGCCCAGTGTATCACCTTTCTTCTTCCTTTAACATTCCTCCCATCGTTTCCTTTTATCTGGCACCTCGCTCTCTCGCTTGTGTCTGGCTTATCCCTGTCACCTACTCACGCCGCACTTTTAGGCATTATCGTAGTGTCTTAGAGCCGTTAGACCAAAAACGCCCATGTTAAAGTGCTTTGTGAAGGATTTACAGTGTAGGCATTTTGTACGACAAAGTTTTATGAATGGAGTTTGGCCCGAGGAAAAGTTATTGTAGTTGTAAATAATAGAAGAAAAACTGTATTTGATATATGAATAACTTTTGTGATGGATAATAGAGCGCCTTAGCTTGAACTGTACGCACATAACAAGTGTTCATAGTTGTTGCCTCATCTTATTGCAGTTCATTGGCTGCAGAACGTGGCCCTGTCTGGCTGCTCTGATTGGCTGTGTTTAAGTACCTCCAATCAATTTGAGACCTTACAATCTGACAAATAGTTGTAACAGATTAAACTTAACCCACAGACATGGCATGTTACTTGGGCCTTGTTCATACGATTGCTACTTCAAACTCAAGCATGACTTCAACCTCAACTGGTCAGTACAAGCATCGACCCTGTGACCTGGGCGTTATCAGCACCACATTCTAACCAACTGAGCTAAGCGACCATGTTACTTGGGCCACATCTCCCTGAGGTTATGGCTAAAGACTAAAAATCAGGTCTAAAATGTTCTGAAAATACTCTACTGACTTCTGGCAAAAAGAGCAATTCAAGTCAGTCGTTTTCATAGATGCATTTTATAGAATTAGATTTCTTTGGGGTTGTGTTATAGTTGAAATAAAGCTAAACTTGAACCTTACATATATACAAATGTTGGTTAGAATGAGGTCTTAGTATGTAGAACATGCATGAATCAGTCTAAAAACAAGGCTGAGTAAATTCATGCCATGGAAATGTAATTAGAAACCGTTGAAAAGCTCATATATGAGGTATAATATCTTCTTTAGCTTTTCTAACACTACAAGGTCATTTTTACTGTACATTCCAAGCTCTACGACTGGACAGTTCTTCCCAAAGGCATTACAAAGTATTCATATCACATCAAGCACCAGGTATAATGTATAAGATTTCTGTTTGCACATAAAGTGCATTAACACTGTTAGCGGAGCAGCGAGACTCTAAACTGTCAGTGATTACAGCTCATGAATGTCACACAGTGGCATTTTGCCTGTGGACAAACATCTCAGTGCTATTGGAGTGTAATGACTTAATTGTGGAGCAGCGCTGCTAATCACATCATTATTAATATTGATTCTTAAATAAATACCAGCGTGATTGAGTCAGCACTTCATTAACATGCGCTGTTTGTGGCTTCTAAAAGCCAACATCCTGCAGGAGAGAATTCTGTCATCACACTAATCACGTCTGCATTAGCAAAACAGACAATATACTTTTAGCTATTTCCTCGGAAATCGACACTCAATACAGCAGAAGAAATTAGGCAAAAATAATTAAATGCATTCTTAATATGATCAAAGAGTTATTAAAACAAATAACATCTTTGTGAGTTTTAAATATGTTTTTTATAAAAACAACTAGGTCAGGAATTACTGCTTTAAGTAAGGCTGAAAAAAGTGGGTTTGTAAAAAAAAAATCATATTCACCAGCATTTCACAATACAACGTACAAATAATGAAAGAACTAACTGGTAAAATAATCCATTATCCAAAAAAAATCTGTAGTTGCGTCCTGACTTAAACTCCAGGTTAACCTCTGTCATGTCAGAAAACTCTAATATTTGAACTTTTACATTTCTATTAAATTAACATTTTTAAAAAGAAGAAGAAAAAAATGAATTTCATAAAAAATGTATAAAAAAAACAGTAGTGAGCCCGATCTCACAAAAAAGCGTTCATTTATCACTAAATTGTGTATGATTAGCATGAGTTCACGGCTATTTTGCGTAATTATGGTACGCGTTGCAGTCCCAGTTCATTTATATGATGGTTGTTAAGATATGTTCTTATCTATGAATATTAATGAAACCTGAGCCTAATCTTAACCTACCTCAAGCCCCAGACCTAACCTTGCCCTTTTTAGTAACTTGAAGCTTAAACCCGTTTCACCTAAAGAAAATGTCCCCGCGTGGTGCTAAATGTACGGGGTAACATAAGCAAAAAAGGCCTGAATTTGGTCATAATACGCTGTTTTTTTCATCTTGTGGTAAATGTACGCTTTCTTGTGGGACTGTGTTGCTCTATAACTGTGACTTTTTATTGTTGGTATTTTCTATTTTACTATTGACTTTTAATCAATAAAAAAGCTAGTGTTTTGAATGTCTACAAGCTTGTTCTGCTCACTCCTAACAACCCTAAGACTCAAATATTGTATTCAGTTTGCCGCGCACAAATCCTGCTACTCATCAGAAAGTCTTCATCTGGCTAAGGCCACTTCCTGCACACCTGGGGGCACACGGGAGCACAGAGCAGCTGAGGTCGCTGTAATTGTAGCCCTCTTGATCAATGCTCATTTGCCTCTGTGGCTGCTGTCTCTCCCCTCTCCACTCCTCTGCTCTCCTGTGCTCTCCAGGCGTCCATGCATCATTCATAAGCCGAGCAAAGAGGAGCTCAGCAGCTTGTGGAGGCCTTCTAACCTCCACACTCCAAGGCTGGCCCCTCTGCGCCCTCGTGAGTTATGTTTGTTCCTGTCCGGCGGTGAACGTGACAAGGTGTTTGGTTGTCGGGCAGAATGTCAGCCTCCATGTACCGACTGTGGACGGTCAACATACAAGTATAAAGTTTAGCACATGTAGGAACTGGATCTCAAGCAGCTCATGTGGCACAGATAATTCAACTGTGTATGTTAGCACAGCATCTAAGTGCTATTTATGTCATGCATGAACTTTCTTTGACTTGGACAGGCCAGGACGATTATCCAAATGTGATTAAGGCTGCCAACTGAGTATACAGTATGTACTACAGTGTACACAAGAGTCAAATGTTTATACTGTTAGAATGTCTATCAAAGTCATTCACACATTTCTCAACAAATGCGTTAGTATTTGTGGTTCTAAAGAAATATTCATATTTCCAAAAAAAAAATTAAACATTACATTTTGACGTATATACATTTGGTGTTAAAGGTGCATATGTAAAAAAAAAACAACATTCTAAATTAATTTGACTTGAATGTGAAATTTTATCATGCAATCTTTCAAACAATGGGAGGCTAAAGAGTTTGGGAACGGCACGTCTAGAATGTTCCATGGAATGGCATTAAATGTGCCTGTTTGTCTCCAGGAAAACCAAAACAAAACAAGCAGGAGACACCATCAAGTCTGGTTAAGTAAGTGTGGAGAGTCAACCCCACTAAAGAAGAATATGTGTGATAAAGAATTTGTTATTGAATTATAAATCCATAGTAAACAATAACTTCTGCATCAAAACAGACTACCTATCACAAAAAGTATTACTGGTGTCTATTAAAAATCTCCAATATCTCCAAGAACTGGAGAAGCAGAAAATAAGTGTTTATGACGAAAGCAAAATCTGCATGAAGCTGACAGATAAGAGAAGGAAAAAATAAGTGTGTAATGTTAAGGCATGTACATCGATGTATTCTAATTACAGCATAGCTTCCAACACATGCATAATTCAAGCTGACTGTGCAGAGCTGGCTGACGTGTGCGGCTAAAAAGACCAGAACACATGCCTGACTGAGATGAATGGTTGTAGTTGAAGTGATGAGACAGATCGGCGTCCCGGGGCAGGGCCTGGAGGTCAGGTGTAGGGTCTGAGCTTGTTCTGTCAGAGGAACTGAAGGAGAGGGGGGCAGCGCTCTTCACACAACATGGAACTGGAGACGAGCCACAGGAAAGACAGAACGCCTGCAGTAAACCACAGGTTCAAGTCAGTAGCTTGTCATAACATACTCTGAATCCACATCATCAGTAATGCTTTGGTACAAATTGGTTAGATACAAGGATAAGATTAAAGCGTATGCAACTGTTACTACATACTGCATTAATATTGTTAAATTTGCATGATATTTTTAAGTGAAAAACTTGATATTATTTACATTCTGCATTTACCTAAAACCTAAAAGATTCACTGTATTATTTTTACTGCTAACCTCTATTTTGGAGCTTTACTCACTGTTAGTTTTGTTCAATAAACATATAATTTCTATCTACCAATGACATCTGCTTACAAATCTCGTTTAACTTGGAAATATATTCAAGGACATAAACACTAATAATAAATAATAGGCGAGGCATCTGATGAGAATATAAGACATAAATCTTTTTCTCTCTGGTGGTGGAAACAAAATCTATATAGAAAATTGTAAATGGTTTCTTCCAAGGCATTCAGTGGCCTTTACAATCAAAGATCTACTCACCCAGTCTATGCAGACAGTGAGTCAGGGTAGGATAAGTGTTTTGCCCAAAAACACAATGACAATCTACTTTTTGCTGTCAAACTGTGGCACCTAGTGTTCTAGCAGTCTCCCATCCAGGCACTGACCAGGTTCTAGCTAACTTCTGCAAAGATGGTGCTGGGGAGGAGGGATGCCTGAGCTGAGCTGTCGAATGGAGGACTGAGATTAAAATAACTTGGACACAAAGGCAGATTCCACAGATGAGGCAGTAGAGATCAATCTTTTAGGCTACATTTACCCTAAACAAACACACATGTAGGATTTTTCCCACATTCAACAACATGCCCAGTCGTTTGATGTGCACAACCACAACTGTTTGCATCTTTGCTCCTCATTAGCTGTCAATGTATAAAATCAAATTCTTACTTGGTGTCTTATTTTTTCCACAACACACCCACTTCCCTGGAACATATAAGTGTGTGCAGGCAGACCCACGATAATCAAGGAGGTTTTATGTAAATAACATCATCATCCGCTGTGCCGGAGCGCCGCGGATTTAAACATTCCCGCTGTTCCCCTGGTTTTGGTCGCCGTCAGTGTACGTTCATTAGCGATGTGAACAAAGCAAACGCGCTAATGCTTGGGGCAGTATGGCATCACCCCTCACCAGGTTTGGGGACTAACAATAAAGGAATCTTCACTGCACCACATCATTTATGGCGGTTGGATATCCCCCGCTTGGCAGATGTGGTGGCTTATATGAAAGGTGGCTTCAGTTTGTTTGCGTGTGGGTGTGCGCACATGCATCTGCCAAAGAAGAAAGGAGTAAAAAAAAATGGCGAAAAGCTCATAAAACGAAAGCATTCCCGTAAAGATAGTGCAGAAAACAATAAAAGTTGGCTGGCAGACGTAGAGGCCTTGTACTGCCTCCCCTCCTCCTCCGCCTGAGCAGGGCTTTGATCCGGGCCCTTTCTCCTTCTGCGGCTCGTGTACACAAACACTGTGTTTTCTCCTCCTCTCCTTTCCTTCAACTCTGCCTTCCCTGGGCATCACCTCCACTTTGATCTGCATCACACGCCTGCACAACCTTGGACCCTTTCTTCTTACTGCTGGTTGACGCTTCTGTCTTCCATAGATCTTGGAAATGGTATACCATGGCTTGGCTTACCGACTTTAAAGTTATTATAACTATTATTATACTAAGCTAAACTGTAAAGAAAAAGAAACATTTATTGCACCTTCCATGGACAGTTAAAGGTGCACTGTGTAGGCGTGCTCACTCACTGTACAGGTAGTAAATGTTTTTCAAGGTATTTCTGACAAGTAAAGAAAAAAAAATAAAAAAATTCTACATAATGTTAAACTAAGAAACATTCTTAGCAAAGTAATAACATCACCATGGAGTCTGACAAGCAACAAAGTAACATAGTGCACCTTTAACGTTAATGTAACATATGAAGCGATAGTGGACAGCCAAATCTACCAAAGGGAGAATACGTAAATACTGCTGCTTGCCTCAGAATCAACCCACTATTTTCATTCTAGTTTACACATAATGCATCATTTGTATTGTTAATGGTCATTACAGTTGCTCTTGAATAACGTTGGAATCTCATCTTGTTCAACTTAAATTAATATTGAAGACAACACATGATATTTATCCATCAAGCTTATCAGGTTTACAAATGAGCATGCCTCATACTGGGGTAATAAACACAAACTTAGCTTGCCTCCAACATCCTAATAAAATAACTCATATGAGTCTGCTAATGATATCTTGACTTAAAACAGCACAGGACACCTGGATTTCTTTGATATAACAAATCCAGGGAAAATTAAAACCAAGTATTGTTGAGACTCAAAAAAAAGTAAAAAGAAGATGAGACAGCATTAACAAAGCAAAATACAACTGCAGGTATGAAAAAGAAAGATCATAATATGCTTAACAAATGTTCCAAAAGAGACAGAAGAATATGTTTAAAACAATTACAAACTGGAATCTGGCTTTAGGTGCAAAGACATGCATTACCCCAAAGTGACTTTCCGTTGGCAGCAGTTAATTGAAATTTCAAAAGAGATAAAGATTTAGGAGGCGGCCAAGAAAGGACAATGATGAATAACAAGACTATGCTATGCCCCCATATCTCATATCTCTGTACTCCGGAGAAGACTGTAACTATGGTAACAAGGACACAGAAGGACAGAGCAGGAGCAGGTTTCAAAAGTTAGCATCCCAACAACGAGAAGGTAAAAAACATACAAACATTGAGGGCGTCTGGAAGTGTGACCCTGGACAAACTGCCTGATTTTGTTGTTGAGTATAGATTTGTGAGTCCCATGAGGACACTGGCATTTGCAGGCATCTCGTCTCCAGAGAGGCAATTTTACAGACTCTGTGTGTCGCCAGCACAACTTTCATTTAGTAAATTTGGCCCAGCGGGATCGTAGCGGTTCAGGGCCATCCACCATGATGCTGGCTTTGTTTTGCTTCAGAATTTGATCCAATCTTAGAATAAAACATAGCTCGTGCTGTGATACATGGACACTTGATTTTTAAATAGACTGAACACAAGTCTTAAATAAATTAGATCCAGGTAGTATCGAACAACATATTGAACTTGATTTACTCTTACTACTAATTAGATGTTGAACACTGATGATGTTCACAAAAGTAACAAAGATAAATAAAAATGTAAATATAAGCAACAGAGAAATGCCAATGTTTATCTGGAAAGTAACAATGATATAGTGACATTGTACTGTGAAGGGCTGCACAATATTATAATGAGTTCTTTTGTTGCACTAACAGCTAAAAACAAGAGGAACAGGCATTTTATATAGAACATAATCCACTGCTCAGTTAAAGCGTAACATAGACGGCATGAACAAATATCCCTAAATTACTTTAAGGACTTCTATTTTCATATTTCTTTATAACCTTACTAGACATTTTAAAGGACACAAATAAACCGTTTTGATCATATTTTAACATTACTTCTGCGTCAAGAACACAGCTGGAGTTCTATTCTTTTTGTTCCCGTCTATGGAGGGTGACCACCTCAAAAAATCCTAAAAATGGGAGAGGTTTGGTAATTTGGTGGGACGGGCTCAAAAAATGACATATAGGCCTGAAAAACACTATTGCTTGATCAGATACATGAAGGACATTTTGACATTTTAAAATAAAGAAATAACTACAAAAAATTTCATATTTATTGATACATTGAAACAGGTGACCTTAAGATAAAGAGATAAGCTTGTATTGATTTAGAAGTTTCTTGCTGCCGTTTTTTTTTTTTTTTTCTGAAGTTTTTTGCGTGTGGCCTGTTGTTTTAAGTAATATTCCAGTCTGTGGCTGATGCAGAAGCTAGTTTAACACAGACGGCACAGCTGTACCCATGAGTGTGTTCCAGTGCACTCCCGATTGTACCTGCAAACTCTCCTTTTCTTTGCCTCACTGGCCACAGTTTCGTCTCTTCACATCCGCCTTTCTCCTTCTCTGTCTCCGATTAGACTTAAGTTTCACTGTGCCGCCGTTCTTTCACAAATGATGGGCGGAACAATTGGGCTAGTGACGCGCAGAATATTGATGTGCGGAGTTCGCGCGCTCAAACTGAGACCATATAGACCACTTAAAACAGCGTTATGAGTGTTGTAATCATCATGTGTGATCTCTAATGAAAAAGAGGGACGTGGAACAGAAGCTCAAATGTCCTGACTATACAACCCAAAGCGGGACAGGTGGTCACTCTATGTAAGTGTCAAAAATCACTATCCTGAATTTCCCAGATGTGTCATGTCATTGGTAAACTTTTGAGATCAGCACAGTTTTTAAGTCCATAAATCATTCTGACTTTTGGGCATTTCTGCAGCATTCATGACAGAAGGAATATCTCAGCATGTTTAAAAGACTAAGATGATCATATTAACAAAATAATTACCATTTCTACATTACTTCTCCACAATGTCATACCGTTAGATTAGCATTTTGTTTTGCAGTGTCCATGCCAAGCTTAACTTTCCACTAACACATCCATCCGGGCTCTTCCAGCTTTAGCTCTAAGTACAGGCCAATCTCATGCGGCGCTCAGGTCTGCCTTTAACAAGCTTTTCGTCTTGGGGCGGATCAGAAAACCCAAATTTAAGGTGAGCTCTCATTAGGGAGAGAGAGGGCTCCGTCTGGCTGTCATTACTTTAGCAGATCCATGTTGGAATCCCTGCCTTAGGTTTTACTCTCATCTAAATTGTCTCTTTCTCAACTGCCAGAACAAGTGTGAAAAACTATTTCCCCACTTTCCAACGCAAAAGTCTTCCGATTGTGCAGCCTTGAGTTCTTTTAATTTGAATCACAAAGTATATTCAGTAATTCAGCGTTTTGGAGCAGAATGATGTCCTACAGTTCTCCTGATAACAAATAGCCAGGATGTGGACCGGAAATGTAAATCTTGATAAGCACAATTAAGATTCTAATCTAAAGCTTTAGGAGAAATACAATGCAATGTTCTCCTCTGATTCTGACGGATGCATGAAAGTTCAGATTCTGATATTGTCAAACTTTTGTTTTAGAGAGAACAAGTACAAATCTACCAAAAATAACCAGCCTACTTCTAAACAGGGACATTTGTGTTCTTCTGGAGCAGTGGGCTTTCAATTCAGAACAAATCTCTACTTTCTACTAACCCAAAAACAGTGACAAAACAAACTCACACACCATGCAAGAAGTAGTCCGTGCATCACTGTTTGAGAACCATTTCCTTCATTTGATAATATTGTAGCATTTTGTTTTCCTCCAGCAAAAGCATTTCCTGTAAGAGTCCTTGCACAGAGAGCCTTTTTCACGGTCGACTTTATGAAACTCTATAAACAGGTTATGGCCAACTGTCGACTGTGCATGTAATAAAGCTTTTACATGAATTACAAAACGGAGCACTCAGGCAAGTTTGTTTGATTAGAATACTTCATTTTGATACAATGCCGAGATAATTTTCCTCCCTTTTTACTGCATTTTATCCCGTTTTAATGCATTTTCCATTCTTTTCCCTCTTTTACCTCATAAAACAATTTGATTGACCCAGCCTAGCAGTTCACAAACACGGCTGTGAAAGTGGCCATCTGTTCCAGTTGTAGACTGTGAGAAAAATAAATAATTTAACTACACGCGTCAGTGCCAGGGGGCAGAACACTGATAGCCTCAGCAGGTCATGGGTACACATACTGTGTTTAAAATGCAGCCAGCATGATTGAGTTCAGGAGCTCTAAGAAATTGGTTTGGTCTAACTTAGACAGCAGGGCGTGGAGCTATTTGCAATCAACATTGCTCATGTCTCAAAGCTCAAGTGCAATAAATCAATGCAGATGAATAAAACATGTCAAAATAAAGCTTGTCAAATTACGCCGCATTATTAATAGGTGCAGACGTGGAGCTCGATCCACTTAGTTCTTTCCGCCTGTTATTGCCTGCTATATTATGACTTGTCGAGTTTTCAGTCGTTCAGGTTACGTGCACTACTCACAACTTACCAGTGCTTGCAGCAAAGACACTGAGGGCTTGATTCCACACATGTCAGACAGGATTAACAGAATTTTTCAATAGTTAAGGCACATGAATGATTTAACATTAACTGACATATGTTACGCATCATTTGATAGTAAGGCACCAGCAACAGCAAAGCATAATACTAAATAACAGTGGTGCTTTTTCATGCTATAGAAAGATAAAAATAAAAAAATTAGCAATGGTGGTCCAAAACTCTTCACGCTCTTTTGTAGCTTACTTTAATTTCAGTATTTGCATGTAAAAACCCATCCTTCACTCTGCCTGCTTGATAGGATTAACATTACTGTCACTTACCTGGGACCAGTCTGTCAGAAAGTGATGTTGTGGTAAGAGTCATTGACAGAGCTGGCTCAGGCCCACACACTGGTGGTGCCAGTACAGGCCTGGGCACACTGCAGTCCAATGCTCATGGGCTTGTCAATGAGTTTGGTGCCAGTTCACTGCTGCCATCTCGTCTTTCTGGGACTTAATCCTCCTCTTCTTATTCAGAAGGAGCAGGTCTTTGGGCACTTTCTGTAATTGGGACTCACTGGCTCCGGGCAAGGTGTGTGTGTGTGTGTGAGAGACATTTTTCTACACAATGTAGGAGCAGTCTAGAACAGTGCATATTACTACTACTATGGAAAAGTCTATGGAAAACCGGTAGAGGCACGGGTTTACTTTTAGTTTATGAGCAGAAATGCTTGCTTTTAGATGCAAAAGCTAGGGCATACATGCACGTCTCCAACAAGCCGTTTGACAATATGAGTGTCCAGAGAACTTCACTGAGTTGTGGAGATCTGCAGTGCTTGAAGGAGCTTCGAGACAACAAAAGCAAACATGGTTCCCATCGATATATCAAAATAACGATGCTTTATTACAGCTCAATATTAACTTAAATACAAGCAAAATGTTGTTGCAGAACTAGACAAAAGGGAAATATTTACAAAAAGGCAACACAGGATTTTGCAAAAAGAAAAAGAAGGAGCATGTTGGAGTACTCTTGAAGACAGACAAAGCAGTCGTTGGATCAAGACTCACAGCTCTTCAAACACTAGGTATGGAACCAAACAAAAGACACTTTTCTGTGATTATAATGTCAATTCATTTGATTTTCACTTTCCCTTAAAATGCACAAATGCAAATGCAAACTAATGTTCTCCCAAATAGATGCATTTGCAACATACTGGAGTAAGACACATTTTTAGTTATTGTGCTTAACAAACAATGTGTACAGCACCTTTATGTAGAGATCATTTGAGGTGTAGGTAATTGCTACAGTCTAATCACTGAACATTTCCCTTTGTCACTGTTAGTTTCTTTCTGGTTTCTTCCTGATTATCTACAATAACACCTTAAATGTGAGCTATAATCTAAAGTTTGTTTACTAAACCTGATGAGTCTTGATGGCTAGCTGCTCAGCATCATAGTCATTTCCATAGTATATTCTTTTGTGTCTGTCTTTGACAATGCTAAAACTGTGTGTTTAGTCAGTAAACAAACCAGTTCTTTTTTGGCCTAAGTGATGAGTAAAACATGGCGGCCGCTCTCTGATGTGCAGTAATGTGCTTTGTTTGTGTGTCTGTATCTACGGTTGCATCTATCAAACCCTGTTTATGTCTGTGTGGGAGAGCGCAGTTACCTAAGTGACTTGGCACCAGAACAAAGCAGCACATCTTCAATGTGTGACAAACATGTCAAAGAGTGAACTCAGCCTTAATAAGACCTGCACCACCACAACAGAGAGATACCATTTCAGGACTTTACCGTGCGCTGTCTAATGTTTTTACATCTGTCCAAATCACAGCACAGAGAGAAGGAGAGGACTTTTCCACACCTCTGACAACATCCACAAACCCTAACACAATGCACAATTACACAGACTTACTGGTATATATTCTGTGTCTGGCTTTTAACAATGTAATGATGTTTTCACATTCAAACAGACTTGCATTTTTGGTCAATCTTAGCTCTTCATGTCTTGGAAACATAAACAAAATGTAATGTTAAACTTACATGACTTCATGTTTTTCTACATCATTCACATGTTTTGCTCATGTATCTACTGAAATCTGAGTCTCTGATTTATTCACTGTGTTGTCAAGAGCTTTTCACAGTTTCAGAGCCAGTGCAAGTCTATGGTCGAGCAGTGTTTAAAAACACATTTACTTTTTTCAGACTTATGTTTCAGCAAATTTTAACATGCATTCTATCTTTCTGGCAAGTCTCATTTGAACAGCTTCTCAGAAGGAAAAACATTTTTTTGTCTAGAGCATGGTCTCACCTCACTGTTTACTTTTATATGCAGATTTTTTCTATAGCCATTTTACGTTCTTGTTTTAATACCAATGATGTCAAAATTTGCCTATAAGTAAAGAATAAACGTGCTATAAAGAATATTTTATAATTTCAATTGCACTTTGTTTTAAAACAACAACAATTCCATGTACCACCAAAGGTCCCCATACCCCTGGTTGGGAAACACTGTTTTAGGAGTTCTTCTGCTGTTTCTATGGAAATTTAGTTTTCCATTTCAGAGGGCAGTTTAATCTGAAAGTAGAAGTTGTCACTTTAAGGTCTGATCTTTAAAATTTTGAGAACAATTTAATTTGAGAAAACAGCTTTGAAGTTAAATTTGTGGATGCAAGAACAATAAAAGTTATTATTTTCACATGAAAGCCTGTTGAAAGTTAGCTAAGAAAAAGAATTATGTGGCTGAAGAGTTTCACCTTAAATGGTTAATTTCAGATGTGGATTTTTTAAAAAAAATCTGTTTCCCCCCTCCTCAGAATGTAAATTAGAAATCCACTTCACAAGTCAAAAGAAACACTTTCACAGCCCTAATTATTCTTCTTTTTCCCAGCTCCATCCACCATTAACTCCCTTCTATGGCGATTAAGGAGGCAAAATAGAACAGGTTATAATAAATCTATTGTACAAGTCTAGCGTGCGAGCAGGTACCGAATGTAGACTCTAATTAAAAACTGTCCGCTCTAACTTGTGCTTTGACAGGCGTTTAGTAATGGATATCCAGCCGCCTTGATGGACGAGAACACTCCGTCAATCTGACACACATCTGGGCTTTTTTTGTGACCGAGCATGTCCAAACCGCTCCAGCCACCTTCACTGTCTGTCAGCTCCGTGTGCGCTCACTCAATGTCAATCATCAACTTACAACGTGCCACGAAAACCAAATGATCTCGGCTAATTCCAGAGATACTGTTGCCTTTTCCAGTCGACATGTTTGCAGGTATGATTGAAAAGCCACACAGAGAGAGAACATATTGGAGTTTAGTTTTAGTTTGAGTCAGATGACAAGTGAGCCAGCTGAAGAATGGCTGTAGTGACTCACTTTGAGAAATGTTCTATGGCACAGAAGGGAAATGTGCTTAATTAATTAGGAAATGTGTCTGTTATCAGTTGAAATATAAGAACTGCATGTCACAGATGTAGCATAAGCGTTTGGAACAATTAGTTTTGCATGGATCAACCAGAATGAAAAGTTATTTTACAAAGCATTCCTGACACACTTTGGAAATATAGATTCTGTTCACATGACAGAACATTCTATATACAAGTATAGCTTCTAATATTTTGTACAGAAGGTTGTCAGCTAAAATTATTGCATCTTAAAATCAGTTTTTTGTTGTAATAGAAAAGGTTAATAAGTCTAGTCACTGATAAAAATCACCTGGATTTCTTTTTAGATCATTCATGACAAAGTACATATACTAGGAAAAAAGTCTTTAGCTCACCACAGATATTTATTTATGCTTGTATTCGCTTTATTTCAGAAATTGATATTTTGATCAAAATTGTAGTTTCACTTCAAAATAATTTCTTAGCAGAATTACAAAACATTTTAGATGAAACTGCTCCCGTAAAGGTAAAACATTCATTTGGGAAATCTACTCAGTAAGAGTAATAGAAAATTCTGATTTAAAATCCAAATTTCATGTAACTGGAAAAAGGGAAAATAAATAAATAAAAGTGTACAAACTTGGGAATTCACTAAGGCAGGGAGTGGTGTCCAAATGTTTTTCAAGTGCTGCATGTCAAAACTCAGACAAGGAAAGCCACTAGGGCCTTTTGAAACCAGTCAAATTGTGAACAATTGAAAGGATGAACTTGCAACTGCAGAAACAAATCCATACGGTCTTCATTCAGACGAACACCTCAAAACAACAATACAATTCTTGTAATTGGTCGTATAAAATTTTTTTGGCTGAAGACCTTCTCTGTCCCGCCCACCTCTCGCTGCAGGCCAGAAAAAGCTCCTCGTACAGATTGGACGTCCATATAGGCAACTCTCGAGTTTTTACTAAGTTGTAAATGCACCCAAAATGTATCTGAGCCCTAATCCTAACCCTAACCTTACACGTCTTTGGGTGTAAATGTTGAAAACTACACACATTAGCTAGCATAGCCACGTGCGAGAGGTGACCATAAAAGGGTTTCCGGTGTGGTCGAAGAGGTGATTCTGGTCTGTGGCACGAGGTCTGTGGAGGGAGCCTGCATCCAGACGCTCGTGATTCTGGGACCAAAAAAACTAGGTTGCTTTTGGACCCCAGGTCATAGCTTGGACATGCATGTTCCAAGAACAGATGAAGAAATGAGGAAAACTAACATTTATCAAAATCCTGTAATACTGCCAACATTATTTGTCATTTAGAGACTTGAACACAGAGGCACGGGAAAATAAAAACTGATATTAAGATTACTGTCAGACTGTATTTATCAATTAGAAATAAAAGTACAATGTCTCAAAATGACTCTGAGAAGTATCAAAATCTTACTTTAATAAGCAGACTTGAATGTAATAAGCAATCTCTGATGTATGCATATATTTTGAAGTAGCATAACTTTATGAATTCCAAACATCTTTCATCCTCACAAATGACCACACAAACTCCTCTGACCAGCTTCTATCAGGTCATTGTGCATGCAGATGACATGACTTTATCTAGCTCCTGCAGTAATATAAATGTTGTAGCTCTCATCTCCATAATTTGTGGCTGTGTTTTGTGATTACCTCCTTGTCCTCCTTCTACCTTCCATCCTCCCCGCTTCTATCGCTGCTCCATCTTTATGTCTTGTTGTCAGCAGGGAGCTCACTGGGGAGATGTATTGCTTAAGGCGGTACAAGAGACTACCTATTATACTCTCTATCTCTTCCTTACCCCAGTGCCTTCTATTTCTGCCTCTGTAAGGCTGTCACATCTCGTACCTGACAAGACACTTCATACTGGACCTTGGATAAACACATTGGAACCAAACTTTTAATGTTCACCATTAAATGTGAACTTATCTGTCTAAATGTGCAAGTGTCAGTACTTGACAAATGTGATATTATTAGTCAAATTCCAAGTCCCAGTGCATTTTCAAAACTGGAAAAAACAGAAGTAGTTCAATTTTGCATTATCGTCCAAAGTTATTCCTCAGCATCCTAAGTCACATGTTTATATGCTCTTTCCACAACATCAAAACCAGTTTTGAAGATTTTGCCTTTATACTAGTGTCAACTTTGTTAAGGAGAGTTGGTCTGGTCACCACGTCCTCCATTTTGTTCCTCTAAGGACAGATACAGTCACAATGTTTTCTTTGTAGGGATCAGTCGAGGTTGGGTAGTGCAAATAACTACTATGTATAATGCAAAAAACAAACAAACAAAACAAACAAACAAACAAAAATTGATTTTTGCAGTTTATTGTGTTAAAGTTGACTTTTTTTAGTTGTAAATGCATATACTTTGTCTTTTCTACTAAAAAGTATAATGCATAAGAAGCAGATTGTGACAAAATCCAAACACGGTGTACTGTCTAAATCAAAATAAAAAGGCATTTTATTTCTCTTTAAGAGCCAAATGCAGAGCTTTGCTCTTTTTGCCATTTATAAAAATATGTTTTGAGGTTTAATTGCAAACAAAAAATAATGCACATGGTATTACCATGTGCTGAATGATTTGTGGGAGTTGAACCTCGCTTCAGGTTTTTGAGAAATCAGCTACCCCATGTGTAAGTGTCTCTATATTTTCATAGTAAAGCATCAGGAAGTAGTAATAGACTGAAAAAAAAAAAAAAAAAATCAATCAATCAATCAATTTTATAAGATCTTTGGGGCCCAGTAGCAGATGGCCCGCAGCCCGGTTTTAGACCTGAACCGGTGGTTGAGGATACCTTTTCTAATGTATGTCAAATTGACACTGGCGTATTTTGTAGCGTTCAAGAGACAAAGAAGTTCATTGCTCATTTAGATCAAAATCTAACTTTTACTAAATGTCATTAAAAGAACAGTCTGCTTCTTGCGATAATTCAGCAAAAAAATCCAGTGATCTTAATCTGTAAATCTATACTATTGTAGCTTTATTGAATGTATGCTTAATCAGTGAATAGAACAAATACCGAATAAATATATTCTTTTGTATCCAAAAGAAAAAAATGGTAAAAAATATAGAGCTTGAAACCACAAAGGGCAGAACTATTGAATTTGTGCTTAAAAGTAATTCCAGCATTCCAAGATGAAACATTGTATAAACTATGCTTGTGAATGGGGAGTTTATCCATTCCAAATATGTGGTTAACCAGAGGGTGTGTTAAACCTGGATTAATGTCTCATTTTGGCGCCTGACGAGGACAGGGAAACACACATATCACCAAAAGAACGCTGTAGTTACAGAGATGGTCGGGAACGATAACCGAAAACGTAAAAATTCACATTGCTTTTACAGCTGCCTTTAGCCAGTAGAGATTTATTATTAGTCGAGTGTCTGCGGTGGAATTTCAAAGATGACAGTTGCTTCAGTAGTTCCCACCATCCATTAAGCTCTTCTGTCAGCTCACCTGCACACACACACAGCTCTGTTGTGGACGAACACCAGACTTAAATGACGATGAAAGATGTTCAAAAACAAGTCTGTTGTTTTGCACAAATGATAATGATCACCTTCATGAAACACTAAAGTCTCAGCGCACAGGAATTCAACTCAATAGGTCGTAGCTGCATAGATGAATATGAGTGTTAATGAAGCGTGTAGGCTATAGCTGGCTGTTCAAATGTTTGGGATAATAGTGTTAGGACCGTACTAACTTTCAAAGGTTTGAAGAACTCCCACAAATGCAATTGATTCAGAGCTACCAGGGAGCCTCTAAGTCAAAAAAAATACATTGATGAACCTAATTATTTTACTCATTACAGTTCAAATAAAAAAGATACATGTCAACATCTATTCTTTGTTACAATCTATTCATAAATGGGAGCATTTTATGTCAAACCAAATTCAAAACTGCTTCTCATGAACAGAAATAAAGTAAGACTCGTTACTTTTCCGATGTAGCTCAACAATGACCCCACAGTGATTTTGCAAGAACATTTTCCACATAAATAGACTGTATTCGTAAAGGTTTATAGCAAAAAAGAGTTTGAAAATTACTTCTGGAACTTTAGCAGACTTTATTATTGAGCTATATACTAAGCCATTTTTATTCACAGTAAATGTATGATGCACATTTTCACACTTAATGCTCAGATTACCATTTGATTCTCTTAAAATAAAAGGTGAATAGGTTTGCTTTTGTGAGTCCTTAGCACCTCCACTTGAGCAGCGTCTGGTCACATGAGTAAGGCAGTGACCAGTCAGACTAGTTTCCTGTAAACAAAACAGCTGTTTAAATGAGGTGTGGACAGGATTCATCAGTGCTTTGCCCCTCCGGGTTTGACCCCCACAGCCCAAACCCACATACCTTTGGTGAGCTATCTTCAACAAGAGCTTACAGTACCTGCATGTCAAGACATAGAAGCTATTATTCCATTGTGCCTCATCACAGACAACACAACAGCTTGCCCTTTTAATAAAAACCTTTGTAAGACATTGAAGTCAATGATTTTTACAGCAGACTTAAAGTACATTCAATACAGTTGGTGCAAGGGATTACTGAAAAGGTTATTGCCACTACAATAATGTTTGACGATGTAATTATACAATTATTTGAAATGCAACCACACTAAAATCAAGTCAACTCCACGACTTCCTGTATGTCATTATCTGAACCAGGCCAGTTCAACAAGGTGTTCTTTGTTACTGTTGTCTTTGCTGTGGCCCCTCTGGCACAGGCACAAACTGCTGTGTTAGTGTTTTATCTGATGGCACCAAAAGTCACCACTTCCTACTGTTTTCACTCTCCCCTCTATGACTCTGTCCTATCACAATACACTCTCTCTATGTCATCTAAAAGTCTATCAAAATGATACCCCCAAACGTCTTTGTTTGATTACCAAATGTTTGAGGAACCTGCATTATTGATGTGTCTACATCTCCTTTCTTTGTGTGATGGCTTAAAAAACAAATAGTATGCATTCTGTGACATTCTTATCTCTTCAAGATGCTGCTGAGTAACTTCACTTTGGCATTTTGTTCATTAGAACTTAGAAAAATGCCTAATAAATCACATATGACAGTCGTGTGCTTCTCACATTAGGAACTGGGCTAGAACTCCATCTATTGACAGAAAAAAGATTGCACACGAGAAACAAATCAATCTTACGTATTTTACTAATGGCAAATGAGTTTGGATGTTTATGAACGGAAGAACAGTGCACAAGATCTCACAAATCTACTTATGACATCATAAATCTGGAACATTCAGAGGCTCAGACAGGAAAGAATAGTATCTCCCAAACAACACCCCAGCTGTGTCTTTGATGATTTTAAGGTTCCTAAACTACTACATATAGTTACTGACTAAAAATGTCAACTTTTTCTGCTGAAATTAGAAGTCAAACAGTGTAAACAAGGCCAAAACAATGACAAGATCATAAAAATGTAGCACATACAGGCCTGATATTATTGTAATTGAGTCAAAAAACAGTCTACATAGAATTCAGTATTTACAAAACAAAACGTAAGTCTAGTTTTGAGAAGAAAATTTCAATAAATCACAAATTATCCTGCCATTCAAATGAGTCAGCATGTTATAGGTCCACAAAACAAAAGTCAATCTTGTTAGGGCATGTAAATGTTTCCTGAATGTAATAGTCCCACTTACTGACTGCTGCAGGGCAAAAGTGTCTTAACAAAGGCCTAGTGTTTGAAATGCTGCCACACCGCTGTCTTCTTTAAATGTCAGTTTGATCTCATCCTGCAAGATCTTCAGCGTCTGTTTACCGAGTCTCGTGAGCATTTGTCTCTGCTGCTTCATGCTATTTTAAGATGGCTTGGGATAAGATAAGTTGGTATACACACATCAACAATCTAAAAGCACATGACGGACCTCACAGCACAAAAGCTGCACACTGCACCTTTAATATTTAATTGGAAGTCATTACTGTTTTCAATGTACTCAAAAAGGAAACATTGAAGGAAAGACAGACTGCTAACAAAACACATATATCAAAACTAAGCGCAAAAATAAGACCCTTTAGTAAATTCATAAAGCACTAATAAGGACTGTTTATTCATAATTGGAACTCACAATCATTTGATTGGCTGACATCTCAAACTCTCTTGTGTTAAAAAAATATTTCACAAGCATTTACAATGTAATGATCACAATAATGTAAACAATGAATTACAGTATTAGTACTTACTTACAGTAGTTACTCTTGTACTAATACTGTAATGTCTTTGCTCTGAAGCATTTAGACTAGGGGTGTCAAACTCAAATGGAGCTGAGGCCAGGGTCAAGGGTCGCATTTTCAGATATAAGTCTACTTGTGACGTATTCAAACATGGCAATTAGGCTGAATAAAGCTTAAAATACATGTCCACATTTAGATTGTATTACATTTCTTCTGTGTCACAGTCTGAATTTTGGACAAATGGTATGAAATTTGACACATTCTAGTGCATTTTAGAGGTTTTTTAGTCACATCTCAGCATTATAATGCTTTATATTTCCATAGTTTGTCTCACAAACACAAGCCTGAGCCTTTCTCAGGAGGTCTGAGATGTATCTGATGTTTTTGCTATCTTAATCTTCCTGTTCTGTGTTTGTTTCTGTGTGTAGAAATTTTAAAAGTGATCTCTAAGTTATGTACTTTTTTCTGTGGGCCACAATCAATAATAATCATCTCCCAGGGGTCAATTGAAATCATCTTGCGGGTCCCATGGGCCGCAAGCTTGACACCCCTGATTTAGATAACACTTGCTATATTGTAAACTATATGAACCAAATAATAGTTGAGAAGACCCCATCCATGCTTTTAAAGTAGTGACAGGCTTACAACAACTATAGCATGCTAAGAACAACAAAATGCTTTGGGAAACATATTTTTTAGATGCATACATGGGACACGACAAACAATTTTTGATCAAAATGATGACTGCTGATGCACAACATATTTTAAGTAATTTTGCAAACATAAACAAATCTATTATTTAAAATGGGGTTACAAACACTTAAACTAAAGTCTTCACATCACCTCAGCCTTTTCCCATGCAGCTGCTCTCACCCAAGTGACTAAGCACGGAAACATCCTCACCCCACACACTGTAGGACCGTGCATAATTGCCTTTAAAATGTAGTGTAATGGCTGTGTTTACAGCATGAATCAACATGGGACCCCCTCCACTGCAGCACAGACCTTATAATAATCTGTTCTTTTTTCCTTTTTTATTGTGCTTTAATATATGCTTTCAACTTACAGCCTGCGAGCACTGCTAAGGCCAGATGAAACAAGTTCTTGCTGTTCATTTAAGTTTCTATTAAAAACTTGTGCACTCTTTGCCCAGGGGAGTTTTGAGGCACAGCGACTCCTGTACCTGACCGTGTAATTATTTTTGGGTCTTATGTAAGTAAATGAATCTGCACGCATTTTCAATTGAGCCTGTGGCTGCAATCCAAAACGACAGTCGCCAAACAAAACAAGCAAATTATTGCAGTAAGTAACACTTAATCCATGAGATGCAGTGAGAGATCAGTATCAGGGAGCCCAGGCAGAACTTGTCCATTCAGCTAAACGCAGAAATCAGTAAATCAGACTGATGGACTGCATCATTACACACTGTTTCACTGCAGATGTCTGATAACAACTTTTACACAAGTCTTATGACGGCTGGAAACACCCTTTTCCAGAACCGCAGTGCTGAAGAAATTGTCTGAACATTGTGTTATAATAGTTGTTGTTAATCTTTCTTTGGTGGTGGTTTCATTGTGGAATCATGTTTAGATTTTTATCTCTCATAAAAATGCTGAAATTTAAATTGTATACAGTGCGCTGTACATGTAAATTCTGGGGTAACTCTTGTGTTCAACCCAGAACAAGTAGTGCCATGGCTTTAGATGACCTCTAAGCATGCTCAAAAATATTTACAAGGGTTGTAAAAAGCAAAATACTTATCTAAAAACTTGCAAAAACTTGGAAGCAAATCCAACTATTCATTTTGCAAAAAGTGGAAAAGAAAAAAAATGAAAGAAGAATGCAAAAAGAATGTTTAGACAGATCTATCACATAAAAAAAAAAACAGATTACAAAGTGTGTGTTGGTGGTTTGGCTCAGCAGACAAATGAAAAAACACATGACAAGAAAGACTTGTATATTTTTACAGTAAAGATAACTCTCTGCAGATGGCCTAATGTAGTCCTGTTACATCTGACAGTTGTTTTTTCTTCTATGCAAAATCCTTAAGCTGGTCCGTTTCAGCCCACACTCCTGACAACATCAGAGCAGAGCCTTTTTTAAAAACACAAAATAGTCGGCTCTAATGCGCCACAGACAATGTAGCTTAGAAAAACGGTGCGGACACAGCAGCTGGTGGTGTTGCCAATTCAAAAGGAAGCAGGGCTTAAATTGCCAGTGGGGACCCATAAATTAGCATCCTGAAAGACACCACTTGGATTTACTTTCCAACTGGGACAGGCCGACTCGACAGGGGTCACTGTTCTTTAAATGAGCAAACCTTAAATATAGAGCCACACACGCCTCTCACACATCAAGTACAACATGGCTGCTGTGGCGAGACAGAACAAATTTGTTTTCTTTAATGCAGCCAAGCGCTAAAGCCTTAAGCACACAGGATCTGAGCTTCAATGTCAATCAATAGCATCTTTTGTCTTTTATCTATTTTAGCGATTTGTGCTTAGACCCAAATTCTTCTGTGTCTTTATCAGGTTCATATAGAGGTGAGGGGATTTGTTTTGAAAAATAGAAACAACAACAACAATCAGCTGACGATTTAAAATATTAACTTCAAAATAGCTGAGTAATGTTTGTAATGTTCGCACAATTGAGTGTCTAATTTCTAGTTTCAAAATCAAATTGTTTTTGTATATTTATTATTTGTGTCATTCATTGTGTTGAATACCATGTCTACCATGTGTTACCTTTAGTTATGTTTCTTATTTAGGCTGTATGTATACATGTAAATATCTTTTGTAAATGTACATTTGTCCCATTGTGAATAAAGAAAAAATAAATGAGAATCAGAAAATGTTTTTGCTATTTTGCTAATGCTAAATTTATTTGAAAGCCAAGAACTGGTTCGTAGCAGCTGTGGTATAAATCAGACGATTGCTACAACAAAAGATAATGCTAAGACGCCAAATAGTGCAATGACCAATGCTACGACCGGCGTCCATTGGTTCACCAAGCGCTCTGCTTTTGGGAATCTACTCCTAAGAGTAGCTCTCAGCCAACGCATAGGTGAGCTCCAACTGAATGGAGGTATACGATCCTCTTCATTAAGAGGGGCTTGGCTTTGAGACACGTCTGATTTTACAGTAGATCTTGTGTCTGGAGATTTACTGTGATTTTTGAAGAATCTCCACCGTGAATTTTTGGATTTTTGGCCAGGTGAGTTTTGTGTGTCACCTCGGTTTGGTTCAGCAGTAGTCTTGTGGTTTTCTTGGATCACTGAAGAACCAAAAAACAGGTGGACAGGGGTCTCCTTTTTCTGAGGTAACTCAGAAAAAGTCTCAGAAGAGACTTTGCAATTATTACTACGTCTCTTGAAGAGATTTCGTATTGAAATCTTTGTCCTAGACGTCTTCAAAGAAGGACGTCTTCTGTCTCCTCTGTCCTGTTCATCAACAGTTTGGTCGTGCTCTTTGTTCACTGTCGACGTTAAGAAGAGACAAACAGGTGTTTGTCCTTGGTTAGTGTCCTCAGGGCCAGTCAGTTCCTGTACTGGGGAAGAGTCTGTGAACAGGGACAGACATGGCTCCGACACAGTTTTCCTGGACTCGTGTGCCGTGCTCTTGTTTGCAGAGTGGACATGAGTCCTCGTAGAGAGTCCTGGATTTGGTGTAGAGACTGTGACAGTGTCACAGGATCCAGGCAAACTAAAGTCAAAATGTCCCTCTTGAAGAGTGGACACTTGTGTACACAGGGCGCTGAAAGCTCTCACGTGAGGTCTTCCAACATTCAGACCTGACTGGGCTGTCAAAGTGGTCTCCATTTTGTCAATGGTCCAAGTTGAACAGAGTGAGGTCCTTTAAAACACAAAAAGTTTGCTAAAAAATGGCAAATGCAATTGAATGCAACAGAGCAATGTGAAGTGCAGCTGAACACGTGAAGTTGTGGTTCTGAAATGACAAACATTCTGTGGAACCTGAAGTCACAAGCTTCAGGCCTGAGAGGTTGCCAGGCAACATACTTTGAATTGAAAATGTTTATATTCAATTTTTAAAAAGCACATTACCTTCTGGTAGATTCATATTTATAAATGATATATTCATTCGGTGGGTGTTATTCTTCAACTTGCCTGAAGTAGTCTGTGATCTCTTCTTACTACTATTCAAATACTGGACATACAGTACTACTACTACTGCTACTACTACTACTACAACTACAGCTACTACTACTGCTACTACTAAAAGTAGCCTAAATACAGAGGGGTGTTTGAAATGTCCTAACAGGAAAAGTAAGACTGTGAAACACTGATTGAAATAATAATACAGTAAGTAAATTAAGAATAAGAGGCGTACCCCTCTCGCCACGTTCAACGTGTTTTCTTTTACAAGAAAATTGCATTTTACTTCTAAAAAATAAAATAAAATAAAACATTTTAAAAAGTCTAATATCTTGATAAGCATTGCTGTTGCTGTGGTTTCTTGAAAATGGTAGTTAATCTGTCTTATTGGTTTTAAGTGAGCTTAAAAAGCCAATAAGAACCCACTTCACAGAATTTTCTTCTGGCCTTTGTTTTCTATTCTTCATATCATTTGTTTTTTGATGTCAGTCATCTACACAAAACCATGTCAATTCCTTTGGTCCGAGACTGACCCAAAGTGGTTTTCCTGATCAACTTTTCAACCCTCAAGAAAGATGCTTCATATGATATGATGAATGCATTCAACTCACTGTATTTCAGTGATCTGACGCAACTAAAGAAAGAAATAACTAAAGATGCCTGACTTCCAACAACATACTTCTGTACTGACAATTTGGACAGGTCTGTTGTGAGGAGCAGCAGAAACACTGATGTGAGCCAATATTTGAATCTTCCTTCTTGCACGTTGATGGTGTTTCACTGTTGCCAAGTCAAACAGTAGATGGTGGACTGTGAGCACTTTGCGTAGCCTCCGTGGATGTTTCCTCCCTTCCCTCGATGTCTGATATATCACTGAGCAGTAATGTTTGGAGTCTGGGGAGGGTCCTGCTGTTCCAGATAAGTCCAGACATCACTGACATCCTCTCCTCCCCAAGTGTCAAAGAGTCAAAGCCATATCTCCAAGTCTGCGATGACTTAATTTAGGAATGGCCAAAACAGAGCAGTGTGTCTCCGGTTAATAGAGATCAAAGTAAAAGAGCACCGGCGTTAGGAGAAAGCTCTCAGGAAATAAACAAACTTGCAGCAGCTCCGGCAAAGTAATAGAGTTATTCATTAAACAAGCTACTTTCGTTGCACTTTCACTACAATCAAACAAGCATAAATAACAAGACTGCAAGCTAGCACAGTTACACCTTTTCTGTACAAAAAATGTTAATAAATGTTATGGTATTTTTGTGCCAAAGTTCTGGTGCTTGCTGATGGCGTTGAAATTGACAGCATTGTATCAAATTTTTGCATGTTTAAAAACTTAAATAAACCTAATCTAACTTAAGAATTTTTGCTTCCTGTAGTAATGGTTTACTAGCTGGGCTTATTTCTTTGAAATGATTACACAAGCTTGGCTATTACAACTTCAGCAACGTAGGTTTACTTCCGGTCCTTGATGACCAAATGTCGCTCTCTCTATAGCTATATATTTTTTAAAAGATTTAAAAATATCTTAAACTCAGAAAAATTAGGAAGGTTAATTTTATTTTATTTTGACTGACTAAAATAGGAATGTGTTCTTACTTTTAAAAAATAAATATTTTAGTTAAAGCTAAAGCTAAACCTAAACGCTAAATGTGTCAAATTTGACATGAACAAAATGACATTCCACTGCGATACATTGGATCTAAAACTTGTCGTCTTTATCTGATTTCTTCAGTCACGAGATCGTTGACCTGTATGTGGTGCCGTTTGTAAATGTGGGCGACTGTATGTCTGTCTGTTTCAGATGAAATTGCAGTGTTATCTGCCCAGATCGAGCATAAGACCCTCATCTGAATACATCACTTGTTCTGACAGGTCTTTTCTACCTTTCTGCTCTGCTTCCTCTGCTCTCCTGGGTTTTCCAAACGCAGTGGTATCGGCATGATCCCTCTCCACGCTGATGCATGACTTCTGGAGATCCTACAGAGAAAAGCAACATGTCACACTCCAAAATGATTTACATTCAAGTTTAATAAAATCACTTCCCTCAGGATGCAAGGTAAGTTTAAAATGATTGGATCTTTTATTGTATTCGATAAAGTATTATATATTGGAAGCAATATTTTTAAGTTTTAGTGCAGAAAAAAAAGAAAGAAAATATTTTATATTCTTTAAGAAATCCTTAGAACAGTGTTGACTGAAACCTATCCCAGAGACTTTAGGCCTAGGCAGGAAAATATCCCAAACTCATTGCAGGAATAACACAGAGAATCATTCACTCTCTCATTTATTCACAAGAAGAAGTTTTACAGTGAATTGACCTGTATACTACGTCTGGATTTCATCACCTCTAGAGATTTGTTTTTTTCTATTCTTTCTTCCCAGTTACAGTTTAAAGCCAAGCTCTATCTCTTGATTTCTTTGCCCAAATTAGAGAGGAAAATGTTGCACCTAGAATATACTTGAAAAGTGCTCTGTTTAACCAAAGGTCAGGGGATCGGCGGGGCTGAAGTGCATTTATCTTGCTCTAATGATATCCACCTGTAAAGGCAGAATGGTGGGGGTCTCTGCACCATCCATCACAGGCTGAGGTGGGCCCAGTGACGCGCCTGTCAGAGGAGGGGCTGAGGAGACAGATAGGACCCTTCTGACAAGCTGCAGACCATTAAAGCACGCAGATAATGTGAGGATCGTCCACAGAGACTCCAGAGTGGTGTGGCTGAACTGGAGAGAGGAAGCATAAGTCACCTAAGCATTGGTAAGATACTGAAAATGTTTGTAACGTTCTCCTTATATATTCACAAAGTCTGAATTAAGAATAACAAGGGAACCTACAATGTAATATCCACTTTTATAACAGTTTTCTCTCATCATTAGTTTACTCAAAGTTGTATTCAGATTTCATTCTGAATGTTTGAGTTATCTTGTAATGTCCTGCATACATACTATCACCACCTATTTGTTTATGTTTACTTGCGATTATTCCAAAAATTCTGCGTCCAAGTAAAACATTGCTTCACAATGTTCATGTAGCCACTTTTCAACAATAATGCAATATTTTGTAAAAGTAAAACTTTACAATGAAAAGGAGTGATTTGTCAGTTTTGCCGTTTAGAGCAGGAAGTCAACAGACCTTTTTCTGTTTTTAAGCCGTTTTAGATTAATTTTGTGTTTTACATTGAACAAATGTAAATCAATGGTCTATAAGTATTATAGTTTATGCAGTTTATCACCTACATGGAAGGGAAAACAATTACAATAGGTCTCCTTGAAATATTTAGTTTGTTGTGTATCACAATGTAAAGAAACGGAAATAGAATTGGGATTATTTTGCTCAAAGTTGTTGATCTCAATGTATCTCAAGTATAACCTTGTATATCATTAAAAGAAAGAATTGCAGAAAAAAAATTGGAAAATGTTGTTGTTTTACTTAAGGTTGGGGTAACTAACTTTTTTATTTGTAAATGAACAAAGTTTGTGCTCTCCACTAAAAAGTATAGGCTAAATGCAGCACTGAGTACTGTCTGAATTGAATAATAATGAATTTCAGTTCTTATCAGGAGCCGAATGCAGTGCTCTGATTGGTTGTGCTTGGGTGGTCCACTCCAGACTCCAAATGATACAAAATGTATGTTGATTGATGCAACATTTTAATGTAATATATGATATGGTGAGATTGGGGATAAATACTAGGGTCAAACTTTCCAATCCAAAGCTCACACAATGTCCTTTTCTTCTACTTACTTACTAAGTCAATGTTAACTTCCACCTCCACCTAACAACTAGATTTGCTAATCCCTAAAGGTATCAAGCATAAAACAATTTCAATGTGTTAGTCATTGTTTTCAAATGCAAAAATAGAACTGGCACAAAGTTTTCCCATGCTTTTTCTCAGTCCAAGAACGTAACCCCTTGTGATCCAAGTTAGCTCATTTGGAACACAACGTGATATTTTCATTAAGCGCAGCATATGTGGGAGAGCCGCACAAGATACAGACAGAAAAAAAAATCTGGCACTTTCTACCCTTCAAATTGGAAACTACATTTAAAACAAGTGGCAAAAGTGTGCATAGGGTGGGCTAGTGCAGTCTCAAGGTTACGTGGATATCCGATGGAGTGCTCTGAACAGGTGTAGCCCGGCCTGTTAGTGATGTTAATGGAATTGTTAGTGCCAGAGCCGTGGATGTGAGCGTCTCTGTGGGATTAGCGTACGATGTTGCCTCCGTCTGTTGCGCTCACCTGTCACACTGAAGATGGTCCTCCTGATTTAATGAAGTAAACAAATGGCTCTGAGAGGAGGCCTTGGAGAACATGGCTCCAACCACAACTGTTCATTTATTAAAAGACAAGGAGCATTCATCAAGCCGGGTGTCACGTTTGAAGGCAAGATGGAGCTGCTCTGTATTTATTAGGGCTGCAATGGTTTTATAAGAATGCATCAGAAGTGTCTGTGGTGCACTGAATCAGCCGTTTTTCCCGTTGCGATATTGATCTGATACTTGGAGATGAACATTTGGTGATGTGTGATAAACTGATATCAGCACATGTACTTTTCTGAGTTTTTAATTAAATTTGAATAGTGTTGTCTGATCATAAGCTTACTCAAAGTTAAACTGGGATTGAATCATGCATGTTTGTGCAGTCTTGTATTGTTCTTGCCTAGGATCGGAGCCAGCGATTTCACGCAACCAGAAAAGTAACACATACACCTAAAACTACCAATTACTTCTCTGTTTCAGTGGTAATACTTAGATAGTGCAAAGAACAGGGATGTTTTTGTCTCCTAGTCATATTTCTATAAATCCCAACACAGTCTCCAAAGAAATTGTAGATATAGAGGGATTTTCTTTGCGCGCACCCAGTATGCAGAAAGAGACGCCGCTCATAGACACAACAGTGGAAACAAGTAATAAAAGCATCAATGTAAAAAAAAAAAAAACGGCAAGAAAAACACTGTCTCAAGCTTCAGGAGACAGACATCTGTCATTCCGTTCATACCTGATCGAAACTCTTAGCTCTAATCCCGTTTTGTTGTTTTATTGAAAGAGGTTTCCCCGGGTAACCAGATGGAGAGTGGGTCTTTGTGCATAATGCATGCTCAGTAGGGCAGAAAGTGACGTTGTTACCCATTTTTTACATAAATACGTTAAATAACATAAGTAACGTTATTTCTGTAAGTAATGTAAATAATGTAAAAATAATAACAAATGTTGATTGAAGCCACGTGGGGACATTTTCTTAGGGTTTAACAGGTAAGCTTAAGCTTCAAGTGACTAAAATGGTAAAGCTATTGAGGTAAGTAAAATTAATTAAAATTGTTAAAATAAAAATGTTAAAATCAAAAAAAAAACAAAACATCTATTTGTGAATGAGTCGTAGTTTAGTTGACTGACTCTAGTAAGTGAAAGCACTAAAAAGAAAAAGAAAGTAAAATGAAATAAGAATCATATAGCAAGCATGACAGAAGACATAGATTGAATATGGGTTGGACAATCCTTCAAAGGAGCTGTTTCACTAAATAGTTAGACTGTATTAATTAAAAGTTTAGCGAGCTCATTAAAATCCTATTAAATGTGGAAAGGTATTTTTATTTGTAAGTAAAAAACTGATCATCCAGAATTTGATGTGATAAGATTGAATTATATAACATGAACTGAAGTTAATAACATCAAAAAGAAAATTACGCCACGTGGCTTCAACCAAAATTCAGGATTATTTTCCGATTTGGCTTTTCATAACATATTAACATATTAAATGTTTGAAACGTCTTGGACATTCCGTTGCATATCTAAGTTTCTTCTGCGATTTGGCTGACAAATCTATAGTAGCTTTTCAATTCGATGCACCGATTCACTACTATGTCCCCTTTGCTGATAAAAGTGTCTGCCAGAAACTACTAAAAATACAGAATTGCAGATAAAAGTTGTTTTTATGCAACAATAAAAATGAAAGCCACAACTTAATATAGTGCCAAAATGTATTCCAAAATCTAAACATATGTAAATACACTATACACATGACAGATTTTAATATTCTGATTCATCACCATACACATCACAGAAACTAGTCTCTGTATATGCACATTCATTTAGACTTTTCAGAAGTGCTTATCCAAATCTTCAAAGAAAGCGTATTATCATTTCAAATACTGTCTGTCACACTCTCCATGGCACGTTCGCTCGATTGTTAAAGTCCCCATATGTAAGTGAGCAAGTCTGACAGGCCGGCTTTATCCTGTTCAGTCGATCAATTCTCTCCTTCAGAAGCCTTAGACGGAAACTCCAGCACAATTGATTAGTTGTCACTATTCAAAGTTATATTGTTGCTCATTTGCCATTAAAAATACATGTTTACCTTGTTTACTGAAAAAACTGCAGATTGAACAATAAGCTGCTTGAGCATGCTAAAAGTGCGTAACAATAGACATGATTCACTCACCTACAAAAATACTATATAAACACAATCGGTCCTGTGTAAAATGTCTATGTACAATCTTTAAACCAATAATCTAAAATCTCTGCTTAAAATATATTTGACAAATAAATTTGTCCAAGTATTCAGGTGAAAGATTGTTTGCAGCGTACCGTCTACGAATAATAATAGACCAATTTGTCCACAGAGCAAAGAGCCAGTCAAGTAATAAAAAGAAGCAAATCGCTCAAATCAGCGCTCAGATCAAAACGCAGATCTCTTTATGCCAGCTTTTCAACTCAAACATTGCTGTTACAGTTTGCAAAAAAAGTGAGCGCATTTGTGGAGACAAACTATAAAGAAAATAACTGTCAGAGGTTATTACAAAATACATGGCACCGCCATGTATTTTGTAGTTCTGCACAGGACAAGTTTTTCTATCTCGCTCTGCCCGATTCCAAAACCTCATTGCTTTTTGTGACACGGAGATAGTATGAAGGCCCCAGGGCCGCAAGCGTGAGGCTTAACTACAAGATGCACATAAAAGAAATGTTCATTTCTACATAAATAGTCTTTCAAATGACCACTAAATATTGTGTTCATTTCACATTCAACAATCTCAATGTGAAGGATGTGTATGTATTGTTTTAACTATTTGTCTGAAAAATTGTAATTAGCCTTTTTTTTTTTCCAAATCATGCAGCCTGATTGTTGAATGTCAATCAAGCTTTTCTAATAGTACAGAAGAAATCATACATGTTCTTTGAGGTAGAGGAGAAGCACTCAAGATCCGTTCAATATTATTTTGTCCTGAACTGATTTTACTCCAGATGTGAACTTGGTTTGTTCTTGTTCTAGCCATTATTTAGCTTAGTTCCAATTTTGATCTACTGAAGTGTGAGTGCACCCTCAATTTCCCAGTCTCTCAACTAGTGCCATAACAGTCCTCAAAGCGACCATGTTATTTTATCCTGCAGTCAAACAGTGTGCATTCATGCACCAGCCCGAGACTGTAATGCAAATGAAAGTGGCATTAATTTCATTACAAATGGGAACAGCGAGGGGTAAAGCTTGAATAATTAAATGGAGAGGCTGACTGCTAGCTGAGAAGGCGCTAGTGTATGTATTTGTGCCTGTAGCTGGTAAAGCCTAATATAACCCTGGGAAGGCACTTTTGACAATGATACCCACTCACCAGTGTGATGCATGGGCCACTCTGTTCGCCCAAGCCATTGATTATGCATTTGTAGTAGCACTTCAAAACACTACCATCCACCGGCGGGCCAATTCACGGCAACCCGTTTTGAATAATATACATAAATTTCCTCTCTGACAGGAAACTCAATCCATGGTTTTATATTGGTACCTTTAGGAGATAATGGAAAAATAACTTGCTTCCACACAAAAACAGTTTATGTAACAGATTGTGTGTGTGTCTGGTGGTTATCTCCGGTAAATTGCTGCTCCTTGGTCGGTCGCGGTGGGAGTGCGCGGCGTCGCCCCAGCTTAAGTTATTTTGGGCGGCTGTGTGAAATGTGTTTAGGTACTTGAGTTGAAGTGGACTGCTGGCTCGGACAGAAATGGAGGCTCCAGGCATCTTTTTTTTTAAGTGTCACTTTACAGAGCACATGCACAGCACAGAAGAGAACCTGTGTCACTGCCTGCCGTGCTCATGTGTGAACACCGCACACTTTGTAAGTTAAAAGAGCCCTGTTTGTCATTTAAAGCTTAGCTATGATTACATACTGTATTTAGTAGGAATGGGACAAGGTAGAATTTTCACCAGACAAGACGAGCCACGAGATTGGGTCTAGGAGACGATATTTAGAAATAATTTGCATTATTTGTTTCAATTCAAAATTTTAAGGCAAATTACAAAATTAGACTTTTATTGTTTATTCAATTAGTTTATTATTTATTTAGTTTAGGTTTACCTTTCATAATGTCTATTCTTATTGTTTAAATTATATGAGTTAAATCATTTGACTGAAAATGATCTGCTTCCCTGTGTGTAGCTCAGGCACCGTCCCCTTTCACCTGACAGGGACCAGACATGGAGATGGAGCGAGACTTTTATACTTCGTACAAAGTTATTATGACATTGACCAAAATATCTCTTTATGAATCTATTTTAAACTATGTTTAAATGTGAAAAAGACCATGCTGTTCCCGGATGTCGGACATATTTTATAGTTTTTTCGCACTAACTTTTACAATAATTAGGACTAATTGTCTCTGTCAATATTGGTCCTATGATTACAAAATAAAAACTGGGACAGATAGACTGTTTTCTGTCAGAATAGGTCCACTACAAGTCTGTGTGTGGAGGAGAATTTTTACTACAGCTGCTTAAAGATACAAAACATGACCATTCATAATAGCCTAAGGAAAAATCTCGCAAGATAGGTCTGTACGTGTGTGCATAGTATCGTGACAGGTTGATCTTGCGAGATCTCGTGGCACGTGAGTTAGGTCCCATCCCTAATATTTAGTTCATGCGTTTAACTTCCATGGATGTTACCTCATAGCTTTTTCAATTGTCAGCTTCATTCTAATGCACGATTCTTCCTAACTATTTAATAGCTATAGTGTCAGAAAGATTGAGAGGGGAACCAATGTTTAGTTCCATGTTTCTGTGCGTGTCTAAGTAGTTGTCACCACACTCCTCTGCTAACTGTTAAGTAGCACCATTTTGGTGTGCACTGTTATAAAAGTATTTTGAGTTGTGTAAACTGTCACAATAGTTTATGCAAGCTTTAACTGCCTTAATTTATTTCTTTATTTCACTCTCTGCAGCCAATTACGCTAGCGCTAAAAGTAGTACAGTGCCACAGTTGGCATCTGCCTGTTAGCATGTCCAGCTACTAATGTCAGGTGTGTAGCGCAACCTAGCCGCTTAAACTAAAGTCTAACAGTATATTTAGGGGTAATGTTTAAATAATGTTTTGGATGTGCACTATGGAACTACGGGTGCACTGTAGCTGTCTTGACTTACATTGCCTTGTCTTACATCGCCTTACATGAATGAATGAATGATTTATTTATATAACACATTTACAGAGACAGATGTCTTCCAAAGTGCTTCACACAGTAAACAAGTCTACTGAGCACTGGGTTTGTAACTGACATGTAAAAAATCAAGTCAACAGTTGTAGCAAAACAGATAAACAACAAGACCTTAGCTTCTCACATTTATCACAGACATTAAAATCACACACAGTTGAACTTATGACCTTTCTCTTCTTAAAAAAAGATGTTTTTGAGTTTGTTTGTTGCAGTTAAAATGTCCTAAATCATCAACTGTTGTTAGCAGACAAGCTTGTAGCAGACAAGCCGTTGCCAAAACAACAAAGAAATACATTGTGAAGAAATGCCACTCATTTAAAGTTGCTAAGCATTTTTTTTAATAAATTGATGTCAGTGCATAACCTCTATAATTTTAATACTTGATATTAACTATTACATTAGATTATTACACATTTTTATCACAAAATATCCCATTGGCAAACGGTTTTAAAAAGTGTTGTGTTCCCAATTGCCAGCAGCATTTTGTGCACTCCTTTCTCTTGATAATTTGAAGATACTGTAGTTCCTATAAGACCTTTTACATTATGCAGAATTGATTGGTCTGACAAAACACTCCTGGCAGTTGCGTGTGCTGAAACCTGTAAGTCTCGCATCTCTCTTATCTCATCCTTGCGCTGAAGAATGACTAAGCCACCCTGAGCCAAATAATCATTAGCCATCTTGTGTCTGTAGAAGAAGAGTGGACAGATTTGCGACATCAAAGGAGTCTCCACACTGCGCTACCCATGCAGCCTGCCTTCTTCTAGGCACAAAGCAGCGATAATTAGCTTCCTGTTGTTGTGCGAGAAATGGAAGACAGAATTCCTTTTAGCTGGCTTTTTATATACCCCTCTAAAGTAACCCAGCTAGTTATTAAGCACAGCGTTGAAGGAGTTTATGTGACTATTTACAGTTCCATTTGATCATTAGTGACTTGGCAAAGTTTCACAACTATAAACCATTTAACTTTAAAATAAGGTATACAAACATTCTTTGGTGGAAACTAATAATTGGTTTCACTGGAATCCTATAAAAGCACACAATTTGACGCTTTGCATTTTCCACTGAGTAAATGAACTGTACACTTCTTCTCCTATAACCCTTCACATCTGCATACGTGATAACCACACAACTTGACCATGCAATGTGTCATGACAATTCACTGTTAAACAATATAAAAAACACAAACTTATGGCATGATACTCAACAGGTGACGTACACACATCACAAAAGTTTTCAATGCCAACAGAGGAAAGCTGCAATTTTCGAGATGCTAAATGTTTCTTTAATTAGTGATTGGAACTTGTGCACTTTCTACTTCAAAGGGGACTTATTATGCAAATTTTACTTCTCTGAGTTTTTAACCATGCTTAAACAATGTTCTCTGATCATTAGTTTACCCAAAGTTGTATTTGGATTGATTCCTGCATGTTTGAGTAATCTTGTATTGTCCTACAGCTGATACACCTATCTGAACCAGAACTAGTCTGTATTTATTTGCAATTTCTGAAAAAATTAAATTCATAGTAAAACATGTAGAGCTCAAAAATCTCATGTAGCCAATTTTTATCAACGAAAATAGTCATTTACAATCTGTAGCTTATTAAATTTACATTTTACAATGAAGAGGCGGGGCTTATCAATTCCCCAGTTTTGCTTAGGAAGTCAATAGAGTAGTTTCTTTTTCTAAGCTGTTTTAGATCATTTTAGTGTTTTAAAATGAACAAAACGTAAATTATTGATTTGGATATGCCATAATTTCTTCCTAAATATACGAAAAAAAAAAAAAAAAAAAAAAAAGATCACAGTAAATCTTCTTTAAGATTACAATGTGCACTGCTATGTTTAAACAAAGGGTGTGATTGACAATACAGTGATAATACAGTGGTGGTGCAGTAGAGTTATTCAAATTTAAGCTGTGTTTATTCTCCCTGTGTTTCCATGGGTTGCTTCCAGTTCTCTCTCTTAAACCTAAAAACATGCACCACATAGGCTCAAGCATAAAGCTAGGTAATCTTGACCAAAGCCTCCTCAAGATCTTGAGCTGGGTCTTCGAACACAGCACTGCACTGATCCTGTGAAGCTCATAAGTTAAAGATTAACCTCAGAGCACTGTGGGCGTGGATCTCATTTCAGACATCACAGCGGTTTTCAGGTAATTCAATAAATGTTCTTGTTCCAGTCAAGAATAAGAACCAGTCTGGTTCTAGTCAATATGATTTACAGCCTGCATATACAGTATTAGCAGCTTAAAATACAAGCTAAACCCCACCTCAAATTCTGTGTACACGCAGTGATCAGCATTAGAGATTGAGTGACATAGAAGAAAATTATCCAGGGGACAGGGACAAAATATTTACACAATTAAACCTACCTTTACATAAAACAGCTCTATGGTTTGAGAAGACTTAGAGACCATTCTTTAAAAAGCTATGTTTTCTTAAGGGTCTTCACACCAAGCGAGGGTCGCCCGTCTGAACCAGTTTGGCAACTTTTGCCGACAGGCGGCTCATGTGTGTTTGGTGTAAATGGGGTTGTCGGGGGTCAGAGGAGCGCGGAGCACGTCGTGGAGGCGAGTTTTGAAGACTTGCAAGTAAAGTCGGTGTCGCCAGTTGCCGTAAATGCAGCTGTTTGATTGACCCGTGGTCACAGGAGAACCAGTGAATCAGTGCGCAGGAATATAGTGCGGAAAACCGAAAATAAAGCTTACGAAAAACAGTATTTAGCCTAGCATGGATTGTTGTTATTTACACGGGGTCAAACGGGACGTAACTACGAAGGAGAATGGCTAGTATTTGGATCGAGGAAAACACAGGGGAGTTACGGGGACCGCAGTACGAAGGCTGGACTGTGGAGGGAAATACGAGTTGATTTTAATCCGTGAGGTAAGACCAGAAACATCTGTTTGCCGTCAAAGTTTGACAACTACTACTCGCGTGCAACTTATGTTTCGTCGTTTTCGTCAAGCGTTACATCACGCGCATGCTCACTCGGCATTTGTTGGCGACTGTTGGCTGTTTGGATCGTGTTTGTCTGAATGTTCTTTCACATCGGTGCGCCCCATAGAGACGTGAACAGACCTCCCTATCGACAGCGACTGGGGGTTGTGTTGGTGTGAAATACCCTTTAAGTGCCATACCCAAATGTGTAATTTAAATAACTTAAGATCAAATTCTCCTTAGCACAGATAATCTGTTAATGTATTTAGTGAAAAATCAGTCTGCAATGTCTTGACTACAACTAATAATCTCCTGTTAGTTCACTAAAATGCACAAAGTTCGAATGTTGTTGACATTGTGGCTACTTGCATACTGACACATTTATCACCTTACAGCTGTAAAAAAAAAGTTTTACAACACATTGTGCTGAACAATTTGGAGTCAAATTTGGATTCTCAAAATGCACTAAGTAAACAGAACATGTAGACTGACGAAGGAAGTTTCAAATAAATTGTTTTTGTTTGCTTACATTTTAACAAAGCAAAAATCATGCATAGTTTAAGGACATTCGCTTGTATCTGGTCAAACTTAAACAGGATAAAAGAATGGCACCGTGAACGCCCACTATACTGTAGGAGGAAGCATAAACATGAGTGACAGTGATAGTCTAAGCGCCCCCAGTTGGCTGAGCTTAAAGCAGAGCTGGTTCATATTAGGGAGGCCTCATTAACCACATGCCACACAGTCTGTGCTGTGAATGAGACCAGGGCATTGAGTTTACTGTTAGAATGACTGTTGTGAAATGATAAACTCACTTACCAAGCTGTCATCTTATTACACTTTTCTATTGTTTCCGAGTAACTGGGTATAAAGTACTTAGTGTTTAGGTTTGACTGTTTTGTAGATTTTTATCAGTGGTTAAAGCTGGTTAAGGAACTTTTCTGACTGCTTCCTGGAGTAATGATTAGTAATATTTAACAATTGCAGGATTTTAATGTTGAAAAAACAGAAATAAAAAAGTAAAAATTCATAGTACATCTTTAAACACAATTTACGAACCTGTAAACCTGGAAGAATATTCTTACAGCTCGGTAATTCTGACCAAGATTCTGGCTCAAGATAAGTTGCCTGTTGATTGAAAAGTAAAAAAAAAAAAAAAAAAGAATGTTAATATATCCAGAACAATGAATAATTACTAATTACCTCACACTTTTAGCTGACACAATGGAAGAGTCTGTTACTGACAAAATCTTCTGCTAATTGGGGATAATGACGAGCTAGACGTTATAAAAGAATGATTAAGCACTGATATGGAATACTGAAATCACCCCTGTAAGTTATTCTTAAGATAAGTCACTCTGGTATTTAATCACTGCGCACACAAGCCAAAATACACTGTGCTTTTGTTTTACTTCAGCTGCTCCTTCAGATCACCCCAAACTCTCATTATCATACTGATGTCATTAAAATAATGTTTTGATAAAAAGAGCAGTCTGAATGTTGGACTTTCCTTTCTTCTTTTCAGTGTTTAACGAATCAGGCACAGTGTATGAAATGAGCAGCTAAGAATGGGCAATAACAGGTGAATTAAGTTAGCCAGAATGGTGCCAACAGTTAATTTAATTTCAGATCAGGTATTGAAGGACTGCAGATGGTTCCAACAAAGCAGAAAGTCAAGTTGGCCAGAACCAACCCGAGTTAAGGTACATTGTATAGTTCTCCTTCTCCAAAACATGCACCATATCCTCCAGCTACGGTAGTCCTGACCAAGCCTAGCAAGAAGATATTCCATGCTCCAGAGAAATTGAAGGTTGGGTCGAATGCAAAGGACAAATTTCTTTTTGAGGATGAATATGAACTTAGAAAATAATAATAAATCTCAGAAATAACGATCACTGACAAACGTTTATGCTCAACTTCTTGGACTACTACTACTGTGGAGCAGATAGGCCTCAATCATGCGATGTCAGACTGTCTGCAGTGAAAGTGAAATTAAACTAGCTGATGCACCAGGTTAGAGTTGCAGCTTTTAGTTGGTATTAAAGAATACAAGAAACTTGCTCCAGTCCTGATAACAATAGTGACTGACATCTTGTTAAAGGTCTCAAAAACACTTCAAGTTCTTTAAATAATTGCTTTCATTATGAAACTTTGACAATTTTAAGATCAGAGCAAAACATTTTTTTTCCTCCAAGATTTCTGAACTGAGGGTTTCCTTGTGTGGAACAAGGCTAAAGTACAGCAGGCACAAACAAACAAAACCCAAAAAACAATACATTTCAGCATTTAATACAACAGGTTGCGTGTGATCACGGACCAGTTATACAGATGGAAGGCAGCTAAAATAAATGGTGTTTAAATGCAGTTTGTTTGTTATAAAAGAAACTGATTGAAAACATAAGATTGTAAAAATGTAAACTACCTTTTAGTTTTTGTATATGTTTTTAGTATGACCCTTCCCCCCACATAACTAACATTTTGTTAAATGTAAAATCGAATATTTATCTAAAATGGATTAGAAATATAAACAGGACCCCTGCTCAAAACTGCAAAACGACAAGCCCCGCTTCATTCATGTAAAATGTAACAGTGGCAAGAAGCAGAATTCAACTTGCTTTCTTTGTTGGAAAGTGGCTATGCATGACTATTTTATTTCCTACAGGTTTTACTTGGAATCTGAGCACTGGAGCATCAGAGGCAAAATTACTCAAACATGCATACATCAATCAGTTCAAATACAACTTTGAGTAAAATAATGATGAGAGAACACTAGCATGGTTAAACACAAAAGTGGATTTTCCATAAAATGTCCCCTTTAACTATCCCATCAGTTGGGTCAGTCAGTGCTCCTAATTGTGGAAAAACCCTTTCTTAAATAATCATCTCAGACGTTCCAAGTCTTCCTTTGATTTGCCAATGAAACTATTTTCCTGAAAACTAACTCTAGTGCTTACATTATACTGATGGCTTTGAGCAAAACGCTAACAGCAAAACCTGAAAGAATTACACTTGAACAAGTCTATAAAGAAGCTATCACTTCTTAGTAACAAGAAATTAATCTTGCGAGCACAGTGCGCAGAGGGATTTGAAAGAGCAGATTGCTGTCTTCGGTCTGCTGGAAGAAGTTAAAAACGTTGTCCAGACTTTTCTTATTCCAATGTTCCCCTAATGCCCCTGAGAGCTTAGTGCATTCGCTCCCATCCACTCAGCAAATTCCATTGCGTTTTAACATCGATTTCCCACAATGCAACGCCTCCAAACTCACCTCCTGAAGAAGAGCAAATTAAAAGGCTGGCTGGTTTGAGTTCAGGTCACGACACAGACAGAGGTGGCACATGGAGACGCCTCAACAGTTTAGCAGAACAAATAACTCCATGAGATGAAGAGCGGTAATTACAACCAAATGTTGGACAGTTACATTGTTGTAGTTTAGAGAAAGCGGAACTGCGGGCTATTATAAAATTATATTAAATTATACAGAATTATGCATAATATCTGGAGACCATCATGTGATACAAAGCCCTGGGACCACCTCTTTGAAGTGAAAAATGATGGGAAGTACAATAATCTCTGTTATTGCAAAGACAAATTATGGGTAACGTTTTATAATAAGGGTACATGAATTCATTGATTATCATCATGAATTCATGAGGAATTAATGCATGAATTCATGAGGAATTCATGCATTAGTTCACCATGACTCATCAAGAACTTTCATGAATTCACCATGAATTATCATGAGTTCCAGTGGTTTCATGAATGAATTCATTCATGAATTCCAACATGAATTCATCTAATGAACTAACATGGAAATCATGTTAGTTAACCATGACTTTTAAACCTACTATGAATACAAGGAATTCACATAAACAAGAGATATTTAAACCAAAAACAGGAATTCATCATGACTTTTGAAAGTCATGCATGAACATCATGAGTCATCATGAGTCATCATGAGTTATCATGAATTTCTTTCACCAAAAAAAAAAAAAAAAAAGTGAATCTAGCCTTATAGGAAAACTTAGTTGTCAAGAACTTATTATGAACTCATGATGAACTCATGATGAATTCACCACTATTTAGCACTTTGTGCTGCATTTGAGCTTGTTTTGGGTTTTTTAAATAAAAAAACAAGGCTACCTTTATAGCACCATTAGTTAGGATTAGAAACAGCACAATTATAACCCAAATGAGTGGGTAAAAGCGCTAAAAATGTTTTCAGTGACAGAACAAAGTAATTCAACAGTGGCACATTTTATTAGTCAACCTGTGGTCCATTGAAATAGTCTGCAGCATCACATCTACAGCCTGTCCGTCCAAGGGAGTGGATCTCTCCTTCACTGTGGTTCTCCTCCAGGTCTCTTCTTCTCCCACCAGGTTTTGAGATATTTCTTGCTGAGAAGGAGGGTCTAAGGACAGGAGATGTTCTGGGAAATTATCCATCTGCCAGTTTGTTGTTGGACATTCCAACTCTGTATTTCTAAATGAACATTTCTGATGTTCTAATGAGTGTGTTGGTATTGACCAAATTGTTCTGACAATTGTGTTTTCTAAATCAACAATCATGTGAAGTCTTCTGAGATAACTGTTGTTGTGATTTTTGGCCATAAAATAAAATTAAATTTCTATGGAAACTAACAGACTGCTACAGAGGAAGTTACTTGGAAATCAGATCTGTGGAGTTGTGTTACTGTTTAAATGCTCACTTTATCAAATTATTTCTGTTTGAAAGCATAGAGATTTGTAATAGTTTTGACAAATTCAGGAAAAGCGATAATATCTTCATGAAGACAAGCAGTGGTGTGGTGGGACCCCTTTCAAAAAAAATTTTTTTTTTGTATTAATATGTATACGCAGTTTGAGAGACTAAGTAAACAATTAAATTAGAGCTTAATTCCTTAGTCTTGACAGGTAAGGGTAATACAGTAGAAGTAATAATGGACACATGTGGCCAAACAAAAAACTCAAACTTGGTGGAAGAAGAAGAGACCTGGAGGAGAACCACAGTGAAGGAGAGATCCACTCCCTTGGACGGACAGGCTGTAGATGTGATGCTGCAGACCATTTCAATGAACCACAGGTTGACAAAAAAAAGGTGCCACTGTTGAATTACTTTGTTCTGTCACTGAAAACATTTTTTGCGCCAATGTCACATAATTGCTGTACCCACTTATTTGGGTTATAATTGTGCTGTTTCTAATCCTAACTAATGGTGCTATAAAGGTAGCCTTGATTTTTTATTTAAAAACCAAAAACAAGCTCAAATGCAGCACAAAGTGCTAAATATGGTGAATTCATCATGAGTTCTTCATTAGTTCATTATAAGTTCTTGACAACTAAGTTTTCCTATAAAGCTAGATTCGCCTTTTGTATTTATTTATTTTATTTTATTTATTTTTTTTTTTTTGGTGAAAGAAATTCATTATGACTCATGATGTTCATGCATGACTTTCAAAAGTCATGATGAATTCCTGTTTTTGGTTTAAATATCTCTTGTTCATGTGAATTCCTTGTATTCATAGTAGGTTTAAAAGTCATGGTTAACTAACATGATTTCCATGTTAGTTCATTAGATGAATTCATGGTGGAATTCATGAATGAATTCATTCATGAAACCACTGGAACTCATGATAATTCATGGTGAATTCATGAAAGTTCTTGATGAGTCACGGTGAACTAATGCATGAATACATCATGAATTCCTCATGAATTCATGCATTAATTCCTCATGAATTCATGATGATAATCAATGAATTCATGTACCCTTATTATAAAACGTTACCAAATTATGCTTTTCAACCTTTTTCTTTGCCCTAAAGTTGATACTATATAGTGTTTATTGTGTACTGTTCCAAGTCATTTTTGCAGTTTTTTTTGCTTACTTTTTAACATTGCTTTGGCTAATGTACCCAATCTAACAGGGGTTAGATAGGGGTCTAACAAATGTTTTATAAATGTAAATGTTTTATAAGCAACCAAACCCATAAACCTTTTACAACAAAAACAGTATTTCAATAACATTCATTTTAGCTGCCCAAAATCTATTATTCAATATTGGCCAACGTTATGATGTCATCTGAAACCCAACTGTCTACAGCAGCACTCTCATTCGACCGCTTCACATTCCAACTGCTCCATAACTCTAACCGGTGACATTTGTAACGTTACTTTTCAGAGTTTCGATGGTTGACCGACCTTACGTTTTTCCAGATGGTCAGGTCCAAACAGGTTTTTAATGGCATTAGATCATTGCGGTTGAGAGAAGCATGTCTTTGTCTAATGTTTTAGCTAACTCATTTTTGCTCCACAACAATTACTCATATACGTGACTCAAAGCTCGGGATAACGCTGTCTGTGTTTTTCACCCTTCACCCTGAAATCAAGAAATTCTGTTGGTTTAACAATATTGATACAACTAAGCGATGCAATAGCAGCTGTTTTACATTTAAGTGTGAACAATAGAGATCTTTATAAAGACTTTTTTGATTCTTTTTAGTAAAATCCTCTGGAGAATAACAGGCCAGATGTGACGAGTAATTTCCTACTTGCAAGCAATTGATTTCTTTATATTTCCAAACAGTTACAGACCAACCCCTTTCTCCAACAATGCAGCTTTCTACTAACCAGTGTTTTTACTACAATCAAATTAAATAGCTATATTTTAGGACATTTTAAACCAAAGTAAAATTGTCTTTGTTATCTGTCTGTGCTTGTGATGACTGTGGAGCTGTGTGTGGCCATGTATGTTTTGATAGCCACTGTCTGGATGTCTGGTTAAAGCACGCCATCATGTTTCATGCTCAAATCTTAATCCCTCATCTTAGCTTGTCTGGTCTATCCACTGACTCACTCTTCCTAAAGCAGATTCTTTACCTAAAATAGACAAAAGTTAAGTACGTATAAAAGAGGTGAACAAAGAGTGTTTTTTAATTGAAAGCTTTCAATGTTTTTACATCCGTAGTAAAAGTACTAATCTCAGATTTTCTTAATGTCCATAAATACAATAGCCAAAACAATTAAAAAAGCAATAGTAAGCAATAATTAAATGTATCTATCACTTTAAGCAGAGCGCAATAATGTTGTGGAAGTGCGCTTGCTTATGTTGATAACATCTGCTAACAGTCATTAGCATACAGACGCAGTATGGCTGAAAAGTACATTGTGGGGGATAATTTTGTGAGTCAGAATGCAATTGAGTGAAATAGTAACATAAATATTTGTTTTGAAAGGCCAACAATGAGGTGGAGTCTTTAAGATCCTAATTGGTTTAACATTAGACTAACTAAAATTCACCAAATTCTGTTTCCGATTTTGTTATTGAGCATAATGTGTACAGTGTCATGCCCAAGAACACCAATTTGAAAAAACTGTTACCTATTTTGATTTGACCTAAAACCATGTCAATCTTGTACTTTAATACCATTTAGAATACCTCAATTTCAATCAAAAAGATACACAAAGCAAGAACAGTTTTGATGCTCTTGCGGACATTAAATAAATCTACTAGGCGAGCTGTATGCTACTCCTTAGAATTCATTATTTTGCTTGTCACCGCTTCTAAAACAGCTTTAAACAGCTAATCAATCTGGAATTAATTGTGCAGCGGTCGAGCCAAGGCGCATTAAAAGAGCTGTCCGCAGAGGCTATTGTCTAAAAGGCACTTCCCGATCTCCGAAACAACATCATCCGAATGATAAGGCACAAACACTTAACTGCTCCAATAGAAGACATTATCATTCATCTTTGCCTAAGGGTGCTGACCTCCTAAAGCTTACAGGTAATGTATGAGCTTCTCTAAATGTGGAAGGATGCTACCTAACACTACCTCTCTTCTTCCTTGCAAAGATGGCTAGTTTAATGACCTCAGTACTTACACAAAGACCAGCTATCCACATGTCAAGGATGATTGAAGTGCTAATAAATCATTCTGTCCATTAGCGCCAGTATTTTTTGCTATTAGCAGAAACAGAGGATGGCGTTTTAACTTGTCAGAGCCGTTAGCGTCCCCATATTGCCCTGAATGAATTGGCGGGTGGAAAGGAAATTACTAAGAATACACAAGGGGTGATTCTGTGTTTAGTTTAGGGGCTTGGATCTCGTCAGTCTTCTCTCGCGACATGTGCTATTGAAAGGAGACAGGATGCTAACCGAATGTCCCCTTGGTGTCCTCACTGTGTCCATACCCCACAATTCTCCTGAGTCATCCGTCTTGGAGTGTCAGACTTGTCCAGGGATTGGACCCAGGGCATGTTGACCCACTGGGGGACACTTCCAGGGCACTTTGCAGCACGCACGCACACACACATCCACACAAACAACAGTCCTCAGCGAGTTGGATAAACAAAATTAAAAGACCCCACCCACTGCTGATGGTTATCTTATCAGGATTGCTAACCTTAGACTCTGTACACTGAAATCACTGGAAAAGCCCTCTGGGTCTGGACACTAAGCCTATAATAAAACACACTGCCTATTCATTTTCTTTAAGGCACACTTTTACTTTGTGAAAGCAAGCCAATGCTCTTTTAGAAGTTCTGTATTTTATATTTGTATCCCTAGTGTGATGCACTGCTCTACTTCATTTTCTCAGCAAACCTTGCTCTTGATTTGTGTTATTTACAATACACATTATTTTTCCAATTTAAGCTAAACATAAAAATTACAAAATTCTGTTGTGTGCATTTTTACTATTTTAGACCTTAGGATTGTATCTGATTGTATAATAAAATAACATAAATGTTATGAGCAGTTCAAAATTAGACCACAGGAAGTGTGCTGTTACCGAAGTTAAAAAAAAAAAAAAAAAAGAAAAGAAAAATTAAGTAAACTATTTTACTCTACTACAAACTGACTATAAAAGCAGCCATTTGGATTCAAATGAAATTCAGGTGTGCTTTGTGCATCTAATTATCCCAATATAGCTGGCTTTGCTTGCATGCTAGTTGTTGTTAGCTTTACAATTGCAGCAAAACCTGTCACCGAAAATCTCAGTGTGATTTTATTTTTCAAAGGCTTGTAGTGGTACAAATAGCAGTGCATTGCGTACTTTACAATATGCAACCTTTGGAAGAGGACTGACTCCACAATGTGTTATCTAGAATGTATTTGACAATTGGTGTTTTAATTGCTCAAAAAAACTTTGAAAAATCATGCTTTATCAGCCTTGTAGAGCCACATTTAGTGCCACAGATTTAAGTTCAAAGCATTGTGTGTAATATTTTGTGGCAAACTAATAAAGAGACTGCAGACTTTCTACCAAAAATCTTACACAGTGGACCTTAAGCTGTAATAGTCAAGTATAGCTTTGTTATGTTAGTTCCATCTTGATATTTTCTATACTTTTCTCCAACTTTTGTATATAGCACATTTAGTCCCAAAGTACACATTTCTTCATTCCTTTTTGAAGGAATGTAGAGCTGCGATTTTGCACACCATCGTCTTGTCACTCGTGTCTGGATAAATTTCAGTCAAGTGTAGACTATTATCCTATCAGTCGGCCCATTAGTGGCAATTATAGTAGATGGGGCGGTGCACGGCTCAGGATTCTCAGCCTGAACTGTTGCTGGAAGAAAAACATCAAGTCATTATATTGAAGGAATTGCCTGCAATAGTTGAGACACGAATAATAACAGATGTTAACAAACACAAAATAAATAAAAACAAAAGTATGTTTTACCGCCACAACACTACAATTTAGTAGGCCTATAATTATGAAAAAACATTGTTATAAAGACCTCCCAAAATCTTCTACTTTGTCTCACCAATGTTCAATTCAGAAACCTTTATTTGTTAATAATAGTAGTAATAATAATGATTTTGTTTTTAATCCACTGTTTAAATCAATCCGCACCACATTTTAATGATTCACACAGTTCAGCAATAATTATTGGCAGTTAGAAGCTGCTGGAGGGAAACAATATTTCAGCTGAGTCTATCCTGATAATTGGCAAAGTCAGGTACCATCCAATTATCTTCGGTCAGTGAGTTGAAATGTGCTGTTGATTAAGCTTAGGTCAATGCAGTTAGCTTGTCACAGCTATCATTAAAGAATCATTATCATAGTAATGGTCCGGAAGCAATGAGAGATAATGAAGAAATGCATAAAAGTATATGGCACATACAGGGTGGAAATGGATAACTGCTACATTTAATAAGCACATGTTCTCTCTCAAATCATTCCAATTTATTGCCAAATAATTTGCTATTTTATTGTATTATCAAGCAGTAGGACAAGGAGATTTGTATTTCTTGGGGAACAATGTTCAAAATAGTAAGACTGAAGAGAAATAAATCACATATGCTCTCATAATCTCTCATAATTTAGAAGTAAAAATATAGGAGCATCATGTAACACAACCACCAATGTATCATGTAGACTTTATATGTAGATTTAATTTACAAGTACTTTTAGTAGTCTAAAAAAACTTGAATGAAGACCTTGCATTCTAACTTTAAAACAGGATTGTCTTTCCACAGGTCTAACATGGATGTAGGTAGGTAGGTAGGTAGTTTATTTGCCATTTGTAGTTAAAAAACCACATTGGAAAAGACAGTGCAAAAAGAAGCTCAGTGCTCATGGACATAACCAAACAAACAAAAAAACACAGACACAAACTGGCACAATAACACAATGACGCTGTAAAATCAATCAGTACATAAATCAATAAAAAGTACAGTTTAAAAAAGTTAAAAAGTGCTGAAGTCAAAATTTAAGGTGTCTAATTTAAAGTGCATTATTCACGCTGGTAACAGTTGTGGAAAGAAGCTCCTAGCGTGGCGTGCAGACCTACATCTAATAGAGCGATACCTCCGCCCTGATGGAAGCAGCTTAAACATGTCCCTTCCAGGATGAGTGGGGTCAATTTACTAAAGTCACTGGCCACAATTACTACAGCATTGGGGTGCGTGCTCTCGAATGTATGTAAAATGTCACTTAGATCGTTAAGAGCAGTCGTGTAATCTGCTTTAGGATAATGTAGACTGCGCAGAGGAACAGAACTGAAAACTCCGGGGAAGATTAAAAAGGGCGGCACCTCACAAACCTGGACCTGCTTGATATCCTAGGCAAAGTAATAGATCTATGCGTTTACATAGACGTTTTAAAACTTTCATACAGAGTGAGTTGTGTCATGCAAACAGAGACGAGATAAGTGCACTTTCAGCATTTAGATACAGCGAAGTATCATAGCTAGTTGGATTGTTTAGATAGACATATAGATAATAGATAGATAGCTCATCTTATGAATTCATTCATTCATTCATTCATTCATATATAGCGCACCGTCATGACTGCTGTTCTGGTCTTGTTTTTAAGTTGTATTCAAATTCTAAATTTAAATAATCAATTATTTGCTATTTATGTATTAATTAACTTGCTGCAGCCCTACAATGTAAGTTATTTTGTTTAAAGAAACACTTTCTGGAGGTGAAACGACATCTACACATTTAAAAAAGCAGGTTGGGCAGTACAGAACCTCAGGTGCCACACTGGGACGAGGAGAGGAGAAACTCATCTTTGTGCCCTTAGGCAAGACACTTAACCACATTGTGTAGTATGGATCTGGGGTGTGTGTGGATGATTGGTGGTGGTTGGAGAGGTGCAAAATAGCAGCCTCGCTTCTATCAGTCTGCCCCAGGGCAACTGTGGCTATTATAGTACCTTACCACTACAGAGTGTGAAGAGAATGAACAATGGAAAATGTGAAGCATCTTTGGGTGTCATTTGTACAAATCAAATGCATTCATAAATAGAAATGGGAAGTTGAACACTAATTATCAATCTAAAGTGCTAAATTGCAGGTGCTATTTGTGAGTATTTTGCACTCAATTTACTATTGGATTGTAATAGCAAGAAACATTATGAAAATGAAATCCCTAAAAATACAACACACGACTTGACAAAATTGTTGTTGGGTTTATAATTGTTGGATTCTTTTTGTTGTGACTTAGTTGTTATATTCACTTTTTCTGCTGCAGTCTTGAAATTGTGAGTTTTAAATGTAGAGTTCAGTCCTTTACCACATTTCTTCTCTCACTTGGGCTCCTTTATTGCCCGCTATCTGTCTCGCCCTACTTCGTCTCTTCAGTCCAGAGGCAGATCCAATGTGCTGGAACTGTGGCTGACGTTCACTCTTTTCGCTCTGTGTTGGAGTACGGCCCTAATTGCCAGTCTCTCACACAAACACAAACCCTTTATCTGGAGCTGGCCACACAGTGCACACTCTCCGACAGACAGTGGAGGAGGCAACACAAGGCAAAGTCAAGTCTCCACGGTTCAACACCCCACTCTTCCTGCAACCGCATCCAAAAGGCACCAATTAAACCATTAGTGTAAGGGGCAGAGCGCCAGCTAGGAGAAGAAGCATGGGGCTGTGTTAAAGAAGAAAATTAATAGAAAAATATTGTTGTTGTGCATTATGTGGAGAAAAAGCCACTGGTTCAATGGAGTTGAAGGAAAGTACATGGTGCAATTTCAGAGTATTGCAAAAGCGAGCTAAAACGCACACACAAAAAGCCAATTTAAAAACTGGCAGCTGCATTTGAAAGCATTTTATTGTAAAAATTGTTCCCATAATAATATTGTTACAGTGCAAGATAATGGCTCAGTAAGAAGGAACATTAATTTTGTACCTGAGAATTTGACATTACAATAGCACTTGCGTCTTACCGTAAATCACACAGATTTGTATGCGTGTGACCTTACAAAAACAGGAACATGTCTCGTAAAGCCACAAATCTGTATTTGTACATTAAAATACTGGCAGCTGTGTTTGCCAGAAATTTATCGTAAATTTTACAACGGGGGCTGTACCAGATGAGAAAAGGAAGAGAAGAGAGCAAGATTCTACGGCAGTGATTTACAATGCTTTTGGTCTTCCAGTCTGCACAGCCTGAGGGCAGAGGAAATGGAGGAAGACAGAGAAAGATAACAGTCTTTGTTCCACAGAGGTGCAGATTGTTACATTTCTCCCGATAGCCTTTTACAAGTCGAATCAGAAATAAAAGAATATGTGCACAGGTGAATAGACATCTGCCCATACGCTACGAAGTGCCCCGGGCATTTATCTGTAGTGGCCTTTACTAATCAATAGGAAACTAAAGTTAGCTAAAGTTAGATCAAGACTTTTCATCTATTGGCATAATGTCAGATGTACTAGACACATTATTATGACGGCAAATTCAACCTCAATAATTGCCTTGTGGTGTGAGGCAGACTTGATTTTAAGGGTATGAGACACAATTAAAATGTAGTGACACATTAAAATGGTCTCATGTCTTTTCACGTTTCATTCTTTAAAACACACACAAAGCTGTGTTTTACTTCAAATCAAGCATGTTTAGACTGTATTCTGTTCTCAAACTAAAACACTTAAATTAAACTACATTTACCCAAAGTTTGAAGCTGCAGCAATTGCATTAATCTCATTTAAACTGCTTCACTTCACAGTTCAACAGGAAAAATAATGAGATTTTCTTTGGATATCTCACCAAAAGAAAACATACCCCCAAAAAGAAATTAACTTGAAGTTCTTCTACTGTATTAGAGTTCAAATTAGGCTAAAAGCCATTAGACCCAGCTACAAGTCAGATCTGTAAAGCCGTGACTGCACTCACAAGTTAGTTCACCTTTTAAGTCCAGGTAAATATGATAAAATTGTGATGTTTTAGTTTACATCTTTTGCACTATTGACTTCCCGGAATATTTTGTTATGTCTACGAGCACTTTTTATTCCTGACATTGCCCTGAATGGACATAAAAATGTTTATACCACAACAGCTTCAGGAAATAAAAGGTCAGAGCATAACTTTTGCACTTGAGTAGTCCTCTATATGTCAGTGATCAGGCCTATACCTGAATGCATTTACTATTACCAGGAAATAGAAAAGCAGCACTGAATTGGAGTCAGTAGAATGTAATATGTCTACTTTGCCTTGGTGCACATGAAGCTACACATGCATGGTATCTATACTGTAAATGTAAAAATGTTCTCCTGCTTTCTCTCGACACAAACAACCTCTTTCATTCGTGTAGCACACATGAACTTGCGACTCCTGACTGGTTCCTTGGATGCTGATTTGATTTTGTCTCAAAGGCCTCTTTTGTTGGAAGGACCTTTACCTATGCACCGAGGCACATGCAGTACTGGAACTCAACTTGAACCCGGAAAGAAGATTTTCAATGCAGCCTTATGTGTCGAATTAAGATAGGACCACTTTCTGTTATACAATTACCCTGTTTCCTTGAATTTAATCTTAATTGTAAGGCAATTATTAAGGTAAGTTCCACAGGCCATGAGAAAAGTGCAGAGGTCAAACAGAAGGTGAACTTATAAACATGAATTATTAAAAAGCATACAGCCTGAAATGCGATGGGCTTTATCTTGAGCGGGAAATGACTTCACCTAATCACATTATTTCCTACATTAATGCAACAAGCTCTGACATTATAAATAAGCTACAAGGACTGTGAGGCATCTTCAGGCAACAGCAACTTTTTGGATGTGCGTATAATTTTGACTCCAATTAAAATACTGTATATCGAAACCATCAATAGAATGATGGAGCAAAGGTTATTTTTCACATTTCAAAGGAGTGGTAGGTGAAAATTGAAATTTTCTGAGCGCTCAAGCATCAGCTGCGGGACAATAAAAGATTCTTGACGCAAACATGCATAAAGCAATCTGAATATAACTTTGAGTAAACTAAATACCTGCAACAAAGTGGTGAACTTGTTTAAAATACAGTACTTGAGAGAACATGCTGCACCAAACTGGTCAGTGTGTGTTATTTATTTGCACTGCTGCCTATAACATATTCCTAGAGATAGCAACAATTGACACATTTTATAAACTGTTTTCATGTAAAGTAAGTTGCAAATTGTTAAGTTAAAGCAAGACTTTGGTAAAAGAAGGTAGAAAACACATCTGTTCAGTTCAAATCAATGAAGCCAACCTGAAGTAGTGCTGTAATGATGCAGAAGATATGCTCTTTTTGTCACGCTTGACTCTTTGCCCTCCTCTGGATAGAAGAGACAAACACTGCCCTCTCTGCCTCACGGGCCTGCCACACACACACATACACAAGCACATAATGGCACAAAGTCCTTTGTCAAGAGGCCCAAAGAGCTTCAAACACATAATATTTATAAATGAGATAAAGAGATTTAATTGAACTGAGCCGAGCTGCGCAACATTTGAGAAATAGTGGTGACCTGCCACTGCGGAAGCCAGGCTAATGTATGTTAACTTAATTTAGTCACACTCACTGGCCCAGCCCCAGATGGATGGTCACGTTTAGTCTCTAGACACAAATATCTGCTTCGCCTCGCCATCTGTCCTGCCCCTTCCCCATACACAACTGGAGAAAATTAAAAGATTAAGCATTTATAATGGCACAAGAAATTAAATGGGATTTTAGTTTTCGGTCAGAGTGTAATTTAAGGTTTACTCTGTACTGACTTTTAACCATAAAAGTTAGTGTTTGTTTTTGTCTAAACACCTATAATAGTGTTTATAACATGTGCATAAACCAGTTTGAGATCAGACTAATCATGGACAAAGTTTTTTTCATTCAAATTTCATCTTATTAAGACCAAAACATTTATATAAAAGAATGTTTTCATCTAAATGGAAAACATTTTTTGCCATGTGAGTAATGACACCCCGCATCAATTTGCTGTCAGAAAAGAGCTCTTCCATGTCAAAGAGTTGGTTTGAAAGCTAAGAAACGACTTAGATTTCAAATTCAAGTCAGTTTTGAAGTATCTCTTTAGTCAGTTTCTTGCCATTTGATTTACTCCTGAGTTTTTGTGTATACTGCTGTTCTTTGCATAAGTTACATGTGGACGATTTGACCCTAACCCTAACCTTTTTTCTTTTAAATAAACCAACCTGCAATACCAAAAATGCTAGTAATGGATAATTTTCTTCATGTGAATAGGCTACATTGTGTCATACTAATCCCTAGATCATCTTAAATAAGCATGAGAACTACACCAATATTTGCTTCTCATACCCAGTCCGACTGTTTTAGTGATACCGTGATACACCTGTAATAAATACGAGTCACCTCCTCTCCGTCTGCGATCACATTACTGCCTCCACATGTTAAGGACATTCTCAGCAGTAGCATCCATCTGCCTGGGACACTGGATCCTTAATTCTAAAAGTATGAGTTGCTGCTGCCTGACGTGATTGCACTGCAGTGACACAGGAGCAGTAATAAATATACATAAATGACAAGCAACCTCCACAAGCCTATTAGATTACTGCGGATATGCTAAGGCAGTGTTTCTCAACTTCGTTTGAGTCAGGGCACACTTTTTGGGTGTTGTACATAGCACACTTCCTACACAAATATGACCACTTTATTCATTGTTTTTGCTCCTGAGCGGTATTTTCACATAATAAAATATGTGGTTTTAGTTTTTATTATTGCCTTTTCAAGTTTGATTCGCAACGATACACCCACTAATAATTTAAATACCATTTTAAAATATATCTGTTCATGTTTTAGCTCTGTTCTTAATGTTGAAATAATATAAAAATGTGCCCAAAATCATTAGCAATCTTTCTTAGGTGACACAGATTGTTTAATGCAGTGATTTTTTTTCTTTGTAGAGTTGGAGTTGCTTGCTTTGGGCTTTTTTTTATCTCTCCACAGGCTTGGTTGCTTGTTGCTTCCAAAAAAGTATTGTCCATTTGAATTAAGTTAAGAAATGGTGGTTGTTTTTGTTGTACTTCTTGTGAAAGAACTAACTTAATGCATAAATTAAAAGACTGAAAAGTTAGTATTTTCTTCAAGGCACATCTGGCAATACCTCAAGGCACACTAGCAGTCCTTGGCACACTGGTTGAAAATCAGTTTGCTAAGGACAGTAGTGGACTTAGCACTGCTCACCACAGAACAGACAAAGCCCTCTTCTCTAAGTGAAACTTGAGATTTTCAAGCAGGACAACAGGGTATGCACAAAATGAAAAATCCGGAAATTTTCTTGGCCAAAAATGTGATACATTCCTGTGTTTTCCCCTTGCGCTATTTTATCTTGGCCCATTGAGATCTAATTTGTTCACCGCTGGCCAGTGCTGGAGGAAGGGGGGTACAGGATATGCCGTGTGCCAGGCTGCAGCGGACGTGCCTGGTCAGTGTCCGCTTTCAGCCGAGGTGTCAAACAAAGACTATCTGCTTCCAGGAACTGTGGGACAAGCTGTAAGACCCGCCTCACACCCCCTGTGCCCTCCCGAAACGGTCTGACAGGGTGCCATTACACTACCTGACCTGTCTCTCGCTCTGTCAACCCGAGCTGCCAACAAAACCACAGAAGAAACCAAGCTATCTATGACCTACAGTGTCTACTATGTAATGCACTAGATACTCCTATGTCAGCTTTGTGTAAACTTGCTGTATTAATTGTTCTTTAGCAGAATAGCTGTAAACGCACTAAACTTTTTACCATTATTTTTATAATAAATGGTAAATGGTCTATTTATATAGCGCTTTTCTACCTTTCCAGGCACTCACAGTGCTTTACAATCTAGCATCCACTCACCCTGTGTACGCAGACACTGAGGCAATGTGAGTTAAGTGTCTTGCCCAATGACACAATGACAATTTACTCCTGTCATCCCACTGTGGCACTTGGTGTTCTAACGGTCTCCCATCCAAGTACTAACCAGGCGATATCTTGCTTAGCTTCTGAGATTTGACGGGATCAGGTTTTCACAAGCCGGTATGGCCAGGTATAGCTATGGTTTTTACAGTCTTAAAACGTAACCCAAACCAGCCCACCTATTTTGCTTGCTTACCTAATGCATTCTGAACCTCTTAATTTAAAATGAGTTATTTTATATAGAGCACATTTTCACAGACAGATGTCTTCCAAAGTGGTTCACACCGCAAATCCGCAAAGCAAACCGCAAAGCTCTCCACTCAATGATAGCAAGCAGTCCTGGGGCAATTCCGGAGAAGCAAGTCGCCTAAACACCTGGCACCTCAACCCCTGTCTTACTTTGTCAAAATAAGCTTAGAAAAGTTGTTCACAACATTCAGAAGACTTGCACAAGTTGTGTCAACCGGTTGCCCAATGCTAAAAATAAACAAGAGAAGTTCCTGGGTTTTAGAAGCAAAATGCTTTATAATAGAGCATAACAAACTATTCTTTGATGTAGGCGAGAAACACATTTTCATGTTACTAATGTGTACTGTACTAGTGTAAGTTTTTACATACAAAGAGAAAAAATAAATAAAAACAGTAAAGATGTACAAATTTTGTACATCTTTAACTACTGACACTCAACACTGCTGTGTTTTTAGGACATAATGTAATCACAGATATGATATATCTAATAATTGCAGGTGGTGACAGGAAGCTAGAAAGCCAAAACAAATGAGCTAGAACATCATCCACGTCATGCACATGTACAAGCTTAAAGTTGTGCAACAAATAATTCCAAAGCCTTACCAAGTTACTTCTGACTTGAGAAAAGAAATCCAGAAAAAATACAAAAGCTAAAGGTATCAAACATTGCTCCGACTACAAACATTCTGATCTGCTTTTATCATAATATTGATGCCAACAAAATACCAAGCAAAAAGTTACTCACAGAACATTTCTTTACAGACTGTTCTTGAGAAAATACAGCAATTCGATGTTGTTACTAGGGGCACCTTGGCAGTTCTATGACCAAAAATCTATCAGAAAAGTATCCTCCTCAGCTTCTTTCATCCTTTGCTGGCCAGAAAACAAAGAGAAACCAAACAATACAGCGACACTATCAAATCCTAACAGATAGCTTTTTGCTCTGTGTTTTGTACTTGTGTGTTGGGGCAGGTTGGCTCTGGGTACAAACAGGAGTAGATTTCCTCTTGGACTCAATCTCATCGTGTTTTGTTGCTGCTTTCAGACAGATGGGGCAGCCTCTTACGCACATGTGGCCTATAACATGCGCTGGCCTCGCTCAGTAAAAGCCAATACATCATTTCATTACCCGTGTTCAGTTTAGTCAAATAACATCCGCTGGCTGGAGTAATAACTGCAGCCTGTCCCACTGCATTTCATCAGGGGATATCAGAGCTGGCCCGCGTTGCCAGGTTCTGTCTTTTCTTGTAAAACTATCCTCCCTCAAGCACTGCCACCAGCTTCAGTCAGAATACACATGATACACTGGTAAATCAGAATTGGTTTCTGTCTGTCGAGAGCTGCATGGGAGAAACACTAGTGTGTTTACATGAGAAGGGAACACATTGTTGTTGTAAGCTTACACATAGTAAAGAAAATGTAAGCCAAAACAATCATGCTCCATTTGCTACTCAATCTTCAACAGTTTAACAACAAAAGCATTTTTCCCTCATGGCATAAGATAATAGTGTATGTGTTTGGACCTGCATGAGTAAACACATGTTCAGTATGTCCTGGCATGCACTCTCACATACATGTTAAGCTCACCTCTAGCTACTTTCACACCACTGGTTTGTTAAACAACGCCTCATAAGCTTTTCCACCAGCGCCTTCGACAACAGGGCTGTCACACCAGGAAGTCATCATCCTGAGTGTGAATGAATGAGCGGAGAGAGAACACAAAAGAGGACCAGGACACATCAACACTGTACTGGGTCAACATGTGTGAGCGTTGCCTGCAGCTGCCCCTCCATCATCACTACCCACAGACAGCGCTGATGCTACATGGACGACTTCCTACCACCTGACTAATGACATCCTCCAAGGGCCGCTGGGTTACTGTACTGCAAACACAACTGTGGACACAGCATTATAATACAAACAAAGAGTTTCGTGTTAGATTTATCAAGTAATGCCTACCAGAATGTGTACAAAATCTACTAAAATGTATGTCAAAAACAAATGTGTAGACAAGTGATCAGGCTCTAATTACTTTGAAAACTAAAACTAAATAAATGCTCAATGTCTTTTGCATGCAATTCATTTAAAGAGCGTATTTTACATCAATTAGAGTGTTTTTTTTGTTATGTTGTTATGACATTGTACCCTCATTAAAGCATACCAGGAGGTGTATTTACAGTAACTTTATCCACACTTGTTTCATGAGTTGTATAAGTGAGCTTCATAAAACACACTAGTCTAAAATGTTAAATGTTATGACAAAATATGTCACATTTTAAGATCCATTTTTATGTCCCAAATCCTCACCGGACTCAATCATTTCAGATTGATTCATTACAATTGCACAAGCATGTTTGGGGCAAACTAGGTTTGTTCATCTCCCCTTTGTAATTCTATCTGCTACCAGTGGGCAAGCTGTAACTGGATTCATGCGTGAGAAATGTCTGTCTGATATGAAGTTATGTGTGCTTTTGTAGATGTTTTTAAGTTTCAAAAAGATCCCAAAGCAAAGTCAATACAGAGCATTTTATGACCAATAATAATAATTTTTAAAAGTTAATTATTTGTCCTTGAAGTGAGTTTTTCACCAATAAACCAAAACTAAACCCATTTTGTATATACAGTATATCTACAACCTTTAACTCCTCACAGATCACTGGTTGACTGAATGTAAATGCAGGATTTCTGCTCTTTCTTCCAGCTCTGTGTTCCTCTTCACTGCTCACATTCTTGTTTTATCCACGCTACTGTAAGTGCCGTCTGAGTCATGAGCTAACGGTGCTCTCTCCACCCTTTTGTTCCAGTCAGCACCAAAACAGACTCATTCAAGCCTGAAGGTCAAGAAGTTAAAGGCCATGGTGCCTCACATCCTCGCCTACACAGGTTGGAGAAGTTACTGTAAATACCACTATTGAGAGAGAGAAAAGGAACTAAAAGCAGAAATGTATGGATTATTGTACGTGAAGACTTGTAGTATAAAGTTACGTTGCCATTTTATTGTGCTTAGAGTATATTTAATGTGTTATTAAATATACAGAATAAATGTTGGTGGTGTATGGTGTCCAGTTGATTTGGTGCGTCCAACCAATCAGGAACCTTCTCCGAAGCAGCAGCTTTTCTTCTGAGTAACGGTTAGTGCAGCAGGCAGGGTCACGAGGACTTGAGATTTGTTCACGTGAGCATCCAAGGCGTCAGAAATGCATGAGTCCAAAGGGATGCACTAAATTCTGATTTAATAAACAGCAGTAAGAGATTCAAACTCATAAAAAGTCATTGGTCAAAAGGGGAAGCAGATATAAAAAGCATGATAACAGGCCAAGAACCTCCTCTGTCCATAAAACCTCCTTCTCTGCAAAGATAACTTAACTTCATTAGGAAAAAACATGTAGATACTCTTTGTTGGTTGCTACGGTGAGATATCACTAAGAGGCAAAACAACTTGTTCTGCTGTTTTGCGCAGTTGGGTAAATTAGCCTGTTTATCTTATTAAGTCAATGACAAGTACCTGAAAAAAGCCTGTCATGAGAACGTTCCCCTCTACCTCTCTTACGCCTACCACATCACCGTGGTAAATCATTCAGTTTTTGGGTCAGCGATGGACTATATACCCACACAAACTGCTGTAGTATTACTAGTAGTAGAAGTTGTGGACAACTAAATCCTTGTAAAGCGGTGGGTCCGGGGATTACTGGAGTGTGTGCCGGCAGGACTGGCCAGATTAACATTCCTGGAGGTATTTTAACACTCGGGGTGACAAATTTGCAACACTGTTCCCCCTTGTGCTGCCTTCTGTGTGCTAAGCCTGGGACCCAAGTTTAGGGGAGGTCATCTGGAAAGAGTGAAGCGAAATCCCTTCCTCCCGGGGAGTTGCCGGACTTCTGTAGACCCAGCATGTTGTGTGTGTGTGTGAGCGAGAATGGGAAAGAGGAGGGGGCATTGGGTGGCTGGGAGGAGATGTTCCCACTGGCAGAAAGTGAGCCCTGTTTTTGAGGTGGTCCATGCTTTTGTTTTGCATTGGTGTGATACAAAGACATTTGTCATTGTTTTTTAAATGGGCACAGTTGAGGGCTATTTGCATAGACAGATGCACTTAATCTCACGGTTTAAGGATAGGTAAGGCTTGTGGTCAATTTGTAGGATTAGAATACACATTAATACAAGGTCAGTTTCACTACGTTTTCCTTGACTGCTATTAGGCAATTCAGATGTAAGAACATATTGCTCCCTTTGCAATATGATAGCTCAATGTCAGTGAGTTCAACTGAAAGTACATTTTCATTAGCTGAAAAGACAAAGTATAAGATGGAACACCTGGTCTATTAATTTTACATCTTGAGACAAAAGTATTACATAGTTTAATTATTCTCCATGCTACCTGCTATTTATTTGTTAGCTAACTATCTAGTTTATATGCTCTGTTCATATTACTGCTTTTATAATACTGAGGACACTTTACTATTTGTCCGACCCATATGCTGCAATGTTCATAATTATAGATTATGATTTTTAGAATACAATATAACAACTAATACCTCTTTCCCTACTATTTTTTTTTTGTCGTACAGTGAAATGTATGTTAAATTTAGTCTTTTAAAAGTTCTCTCTATCTCTCTCTCATTATTTTTTTTCTCCAGCTGAACTTTCACTTTCACAATATTTTTACCATTATAGAACAAATCAAGGCTAGTTTTCATGCTCCAACCAAAATCAATTAATAATTTTAATGCTAAAAGCAATAATTAACTAAATTAATTCATTGGCGCATCACTTCCGTAATGGCAGCCACAGTGAATTAGTCACATGGTTGCAGGAGCTCTATAACTGGCAAATATATTTTTTGTTCATTTCATTTCCATTTCTGAAGTGAAATGTGTTGTTTTAAGCAAAGTACCAAGGACCAAACAGCAATAATAATATTTGAAGAAATTAATTTCAGCGGTTCAGTGTTTTTCACTACAGTCGTAAATCATTTCTGGCATCCTAAATATTCACCGTTTCAAAGTTTTACTGTCAGAGGAAAGCTTAGTTCTACAGCTCAAAATACACTGTAGTCAGAATTAAGAGTGTTAATTTGCTTTACAGTTTGTGCTTAACAAATTTTACTTTATTTCATAATCTGGTACAATGCCAAGAAACTATGACCAGGAGGATTAAACTCTCGACAAAACAATACTCTCCAAACCGCGATGACCTTGCTGGCCGAGTTAAACTGATATTTACAGTAACTCTTATGTCCACTCCGGAACTGTCTCACTGTGTGTGTCTGTGCCGGCCGGGACGAGAGCGCTCTCCCACTGCTTATCTCTTAACAGCTCTGGTGTGACTCACAGCTGGGCCGGGCACCCGTGGACTCAGACTGTAGTGTCATCAGCCCTGCTCCGGAAAACACGAGTATTAAAACAGATAATCAGCCATTCTACTCTGAAGGGTAAAAGATGAGGTTATCTTCAAATTACAATGAACTAATAATCATTGTCGAAAAATAAAACACAAGTGTTTTTTCAAACATAATAAAGAGTTTTGTTCTGTTGTATGCTGCTCTCAGAAAACCTGCAACATAATGGAAAACATTTGGTGCAATTTCTTTCCACTCTCCAGCTGGACGAGGTGGGTATATTCTCACCCACTATATGTGCAGTGGGAAAAATATTTACTTAATGCAAGAATATAGAAATAATTGTAAAACGTACAATACATCGTGGTTTTCTGTTTTCGTTCTTCCGATTATGTCCCAACCATTTTGAAGTTTACACACCTCAATCAATAGGTGTCTAAACACTTTTTACCTCACTGTACAACAGAATTTTAAAATATGGAAATACTAATTTACATTCAATTTTGTTTGTTAACAATTTTAGAAATGATTGAAGATCTATAACCAACTATAAGGCTTAAAATAAAACTAGCAGATATGATTTCCAAGAGAGTCTCTAAAACCAACAAATACTGGAACTGCAAAGACCTGAGGATCACCTGAGGACCACAGTTTGAGAATCACTGTAGCATTTCACAGTTCATGAACATTATTGTTAAAGATCAACACTAAAATGAAGTTTAAATAGCATTGCTAATTCAAGCTAATTTGCAAGTTTAAAAAAGTGGAAAGGAAAACTATCTGTGTTCAAGCATTATCAACACACAGACAAGCACTTAATTACACAATGATTGTAACAATGTTTAATGGACTTATGATAAATTGCAAATATTATTATTTATTTATTTATTTATTATTATTTTTTTTTATTTTTATTATTTTTCAGCCCTTCTGCACCAAGTCATTCCAGGTTCTTTGTCTCAAGACTCCAGGTTTTCATTCTTTAGCATGGAAAATTCTTGACTCGACTTTGTACTAGCGGTTGGTTAAAACAATACATAAAGATAAGTTTGAATTCTCCGGGCATATACTTAATCCCTATATTTACTAGTATGTATTTCAAATAAACAACCCAGGCACAACTGAGTTTTAATAATTTGAAAAATTCTTAAAACTCAGAAAGAAAAAAAAAAATTCAAAGTCCCATTTCCAAAGTACAGCTGCATAGTAAAAACAGTAGGCAGCAGACACAACATTGTTGCACGTCTGTCTAGCCGCTAGTCTGTTTGTAACATAGTACTATCTGCAGGGTGCTATCAGCAGGAACAAATAATACTGAGGCAAAGTGAAGGTCAACATCTGGTGCATGATTTCCTCCCATTCACCTTGTCACAGAATCGCAATGAGAATTATGTTGCCTGTTATTAAAAACTACTTATTTTCACTGTACGTCATATGCAAATACTCAGTTTATTGATGATGGTGCACAATTTTCTTTGGCGTTCACTGGTTTTACAGGAGTCATAGACTTTTAAAACCAACATCAAGAGCCAACAGTAAACATCCAGGCTTCAGGGACGTAGCAGCTGCAGTAAAAGTGTGTCCAGTCGTAAGTACAGATGCAGACTGCTGGGAGGCTCACACTGATAATTGTTTTATGTCTTCCTGCCAAAGTAAAAAACAAGATCATCTACTGCAGTTTGTCCTATTGCTATACTGCTCTGCTGGAAGTTGTAGGGACAGATAAAATTCGGCCTAAGTCTAAACAGGGTCGCAGAGTAAATCTAAAACTTCAAAGCAGCGACTTTAATGATGTACAGGGTAAAGCGACCACCACATCCAAGTGCACAACCTAAGATCAATGCTATTTTGTGTCCAACCCTATAAAACAGAAGAAGAGTTTAAAGAATGTTTCAATGTATGGTGTTTTTGTTGGGTAAAAAAGTGCACATGAACAAACATTTCAATCACTTTCAAATGTTTTAATGTGTCTTTTTTTTTGTCTGGAAATGTCACTATGTAATTTAATGAACACATCAGTGCATTCCAATAACAGACAACATAGCTCAACAGTGACCGCCCACTCGTTGGTTCTGGAAGTTCTGATTCCCATTATAAATTCCTATAGGGATTTCAAAAATATGCACTGTGCAACTTCATTGACCAAAAATAGACTTGAGTAAAAGCACAATTTTGTCATTTAGATTTCTTTGTTGAGCTAAATAAATAAATCTGTGTTTTTACTTTGAGCAGGTGTGCATGACCACAAAAGGGATTATTATTTGACATAAAGGAGGGCCTCCTCTTGTATGTTTTCATGGAAAAGCGGCTCCATTAGCTGTATCTTTTCGCACATTTACCACACAAAACATATTTATCGTCATTCAGACTGCCCAAAATATATCTTTACCTTTCTATTTTCACAGAATTGTGTAGCTGACTTTTCACCCCCAGAAAGTTACACAGTGCATCTTTTTAAACTGACCAACTACATTTTAAACTAAAAGCGATTAAAACATTTGTTGATTTTTAAGATTTGTATATGTTTTTAGAGTGAAAAGAAGTTTAAAATGGGAAATAACCATGGCTGCGCTCCAAATAGACTGTTGAACTTCTGAACTCCACAGTCACTTTACCATTTGCCCAGATGACCACAAACTTGAGAAAGACAATGCATTTACTGACTTCATGGACATTGAAAGACTCAAGCGTTTGTTAACTTTGCGGGCTGGTGAAGTACAGCTAAATGCACGCCAATAGAGAGAGTAAATAGACAGCAGCAGCAGCGTGCTGTGTCTCCACACACCTGAGCAAACAGGAGAGTGCACACAACTCACTGATAGGTCACTCATTCACAGACCTGCCACTCAGACAGTTAAGTTAGCACAGCAGGGATGGAAATAAGGAATCTGCATTTGTAAGTGCTCATAGTTTATCCAAATTAGGTCAAATCTGGTATGTAATAGAGATCCTGAGCTGACGTCACACTATCCCAGCATGCATTGCGTATTCTCAGTGAAGATTCCTATAATTTCATCGTTGGCGGACAGGATTATCCAACTAGTTTGACAGAAAATTGATTATTTTTGCATACTGAGACCTACTAATTGCTAAAGACAGAAGAAAGCCAAGGCATTTCCGCAAGCTGGCAGACCGCCATTTTGGCAAAAGTGGATTTCTGAAAGACATATATCAGTTAAGATCTAGATGTATTCACTTGTATTTTTTAATGTGTTTAATAACTATACCCTATCTTAAATATAGGCAGTACTATGGCGTTCCATTCCACTATTCCAATAAGCAGAGAAAGTAGTTTTGAGAAGAAAACAATAGTTAAAACCTTTCAAATCTTTGAATGATTTATGGTTAAATAAAAGCACAAACTAAAGGCAAATCAAATTAACCAATGTTCAACCCAAATGAGTATCAGGTGTTCATCTCCATGACATGAGAATTAGCCTATAGCATTAGTCGGAGCACAACATGTTTTCACGTTAGTCTCAAGATCAGATTGTAAAATGTCAGTATGAGTAAACATTATATGTGCAGGGCTTTTGAGTCAAATATATTTCACACAAACATCATCAGGGAAACTTTTAATGATATAAGAAGGTTGAAAGTGATTCAGATGTCCAGAAATGGCACATTTGAAGCATGATTTACTGCATGTGATATAAACTTATTAAAAGTTGGGCCACATAATGGGGGAAGATGTTTTTTTTTAGTTGTTTTTTAGACTTATTACTATTTACGGCTGAGTTTTATGCTAAAGATAAGCCACAGAAGCTACATTTCACGCTTCTTCCCATTAAAGTCAGTAGTAGTGTCATTGCCATTATGGCGGCCACAGTGAATTTAGTCACATGGTTGCAGGAGCTCTATAACTGGCAAATATATTTTTTGTTCATTTCATTTCCATTTCTGAAGTGAAATGTGTTGTTTTAAGAAAGACTACCAAGGACCAAACAGCAATAATAATATTTGAAGCATTAAATACAGACAAGTGGGCGGGGATAGGTGGTAGGTGAGGACAGGGCTTTTCTGAACACTCAATCATCAGCTGCAGGACAAACAAACTTACTCAAAATGGAGGAATCATTCATAAAACTTCTCTCATCATTAATTTACTCAAACTAATGATAAGAGAAAGCAGTTATAGCAAAATAAGGTTTAAGGTACACTTTATTGTCCCGTAGGGAAATTTGTCCTCTGCATTTGACCATCTTCAATGCTCTGGGCATCTCCTCAGGAGCAGTGATCGCACAGTGCAGCGCTCGGGGACCCATCTCCAGATGTTGTTGCTAGGCTTGTCAGGACTACCGTAGCTGGAGGATATTACCTAACATGCATGTTATTGGTTGTTGGTCTCATTTAACATTTTATCATTGTCACAACCGTGGTTGATCAAATCTGGTATTGTCAAGATAGGAAAGTGGATTGAAATGTAGAACTTACCATTTTACTTTTCGTAAAACTTTAGAGTCAGTAATTTCATGATATTAATGACTGCATGTTTTGATATATGCTCAAGATGTCAACTTTTGGGATAAAACACTTCATTTAAAACATTGAGTTCTTCAGTCTAACTCTCTTCCTGTGTGATTTATGTCTTCGAAACATTTTGCTGCCCCGCCAAAGCTGAGCCACGGATACTGGTTTTGTGCTTAAAAGCTGATCCGCAGACACACACTGGTAAGTCTGTGCCAGCTCAACTCATGCATACACCATCTTCTTCGGCTTTGGGTGAAAATTGTGTAAAATGCTGAGGAAGGGAGTAAAATCAAATAAATAATTCTTCTTTTTATTAAGAATTGAGTTGGAGAAGCAGAATCACTGAGGGCTGCTTTTCGCATCAGTAAAAGCTCCCAATGCAAATAAATACAGGGATAAGTTTTATGCATTACCTGCCTTCAGCTGTGGTAATTGGCAAAAGATAAAAATGGAATTGTGTAGCGCAATAGCTCATTTGAAATCATGACCGTCTGGAGGTTGGCTTTCCGTGATTAAGTCATCAATATCACTAGAGACCTTTTTGCCATTATCATTGCAGATTGTTATTAATTGTTGTGCCTGCTTTCCGTCCATTTGTCTGCAGAACCGGGGGTGGATAAATAAAGCTTTTTCCGGAGGACTCAGGTGGAGGGTGTCTGTGAGGATACAAGTCAGTGATAGATCTGTTCCGGCACAATTGAGACTTTGCAAAATGTGGGACAAGCATCAGTCATGTTTAATTTCAGTTTACTAGCTCGCTCAAGTTCCTTTCATTACTCAAAGAGCAGCAATCTCAAACTCGAGGCCTGCGGGCCAAATGTGGCCCCAGGAATTATTTCTTGTGGACCCTAGATGATTTCTGATTAGTACTGAATTTGGCCTGACAATAAACAGCACATTACAATTTAACCAAATATGTTTTAAGCATACACTTTTTAGTGTATTATTAAATATTTGCAGTTTATAAAACCTCTAAAATGCACTGGAATACAGGGGAGAATAGTCTAACCCTGATTACCCATTTTTATTTCTAAATTTTGAGCAACAAATATTAACTTTTTTAAATGTTTGATATTATACATTATATATACACAACATAGTCAGGCCCATGTATTCAAACTCTGACTTACATGCTTAGCCCCAACGCAGTCTCACAGGATAGCGTACATATACCACATATAAATTTCACAGCATAAAAAAAAGTTTATTTGTTCGTGGTATATGTACTCTTTCTGTTGGGATCGGGTTGATCAGGGATATGCGATATTGACAAAAATGTATATCTCTATAATTGTTGGAGTATCTCTACGATGCGAAGTCAACAGAAATATGTTAAAACATGTTTTTGAATGCATTATCAGACAATTTTAGCATATCTTTTTGCAATACTATGTAACTTTTTAATATCTTTCTCTCTCTTCTAGATGCAGTTATTCAAGTCATTTGATGTTCGTGTAATTACATATCTAACAAAACTTGTTAGCTGTGGCTCAAAGATGCTGATGTAGTTCCTTACACAAAATGAATTATGAACTTCTAATGCAAGTGAATCGACCAGACTTTTGGCAATTTCCTAATCTCTTTTATAATGCATCTATAGAAATTTACAGGTGTAGTAAAAGCTCTCCATTTTACCTCCTGCAAAAGGTCTGTTCACTTATGCATGCAGACAGACGCAAAGTGAATAGCTCAGTAATGTCTTGTGGGCCATCCCGATTCAGGCACACACTCCATTTTGTATCTGCGGCCTCCTGCGGGCAAGCCGTTTAAATCTTAACAATCAGTAAAATGTCAGCCACTCCCCTGACTGGCAACTGCACTGGACCAAATCTACGTGTAAAAGAACAGGGAGTTAGATCTAAAGTTCACTCTTTGACAGACAGGCTCAACTTAGATCTACTGTACTGAGTGGCATAAGATGTCCTATTAAAACTAATGAGAGCCACAACTATACAGTATGTGCATCTCATAATCACCACACAACAAGACTATCTGTTTACAATGACATTACAGACAATAAGTGGTTGATAATTAGGGCTTGTGGAGATCTACAGCCTTACTTATCAACTGAGGTTCCAATTTGTGGGAGCAAACTTAAAAAAATCATTATTTGCCAGCGCCCAATTTACTATCGGAACACATATTGTATAAAACTGCTGTGCACTCACATCTCACATTATGCATTTTAGTGCCATAGCGAGTGATTTGCTCCCCTTAACCAATACTGCACATGAGCAAATGTTTGACAAATGAGACCCCTAATGTTTATTCTTTATGTTTTAGTTCCATTACAACTAGGAATGGAAAATTGTTCGTAAACTTAGAAAATTGTTGGAAGTGTGCAGCGATCGAATCAAAAGGCCAGAATCAATCTTTCAAGCTCATGCAGCCACTGACTTAACACACACTCTGTAGTTGTACACGCAATAATGTCTGAACCTCTAAATATGGACACTAAATATGACTGCTTACTGTTCAAATGTTGATAAAAATACAAGTTCTGAACACTAACAACAGTGGCTTTGTTTTACATGTAATTTTTTATGGGTCAAAAAAAAAAAAGAAAAAAAAATGCTAATACCAAAATTGGAGATTGTGGCTTCAAAATCAAAAACTGAATCGAATCGTGGTTTAAGTGAATCGTCCAGCCCTAATCACAACGCAAATGTTATCAGCGTGTATACCACAGTCAGTGAGAATGACAATGCTAACTGAAAAAGTAGGTTATCGCAGTCGAACCTACAGGTCAGATTTGGAGAGGCAGGGCTGCCCTGTTTACGACTTTTTTTTTTTTTTCAAACACGACCAGCAAAGCTCGTTGTTTTCATATTTCCAATCTTATTGCATCTGCCACAGTGAGGCTGCAATCTGTTTGATCATCATGTCAATCAACAACCAGTCATATCCACTGGTCATGGGTTTGGATTTTAACTGTTGTGTGACTAGTGTCTCCTAGAGGTTAGAATGTATATCTGCACCTTAACTGACCCTATAGGGAGCTCTTAAAAGTCCAATTATACAAGACTGCTGCTACAAAAGCTACAAATTATACTGTGTAAAAGTCTACATTTTATGGTTGTCTCCAGAGCAGGTTATATAGACGAGGCATTAGCTCTGGTTAGTGCAGGATACGTTACATGGTCAGGGGCGGTAAAGGGCCAGTGAAACGACTCGAGTGAAAAAAGCTACTCATAAAAGTGTCATGGCATGGTGCACTGGTACATGCTGTTTTCTCTCACTGACGCTCTCAAGTCTCAAGCACTTGCGCTACAGCTCAAATTGTAAAATGTAGGAATATAGACATAACAGAATTGCAATAGATGTAAAATAAATTGTAATGTAATTTCTGGTAGAGAGAGATGTTACTGCTCTGCCCAGAATGTTAAACACTTAGGAATTTTACAGATTCCTAGAGACAAGTGACACCACCAGGCTAATTTACAAGTTAAAGTGCATATGACAGGTTTTCACATTTTAATTTAATTTAGTAGATTAGCTTTACTTGTAAATATAAATGACAGTTTTACATTAATCAAGGAAGTTTGTGAAGAAAACATGTTGGAAAAAAACACAGGAGCAGAGTTCTAAACTGATGACATCTCACTAGGGAGACAAAGACATTTTCAATTTTCTCACAATTTATTTTAATGACTTTATAAACATAAATTTAACAAAATTAGCATGTTGTTGTGTATTTTATGTAAAATCTGTTACATTAGAAGAGTTTTGGCCCAGCGTGATGTCATCATCTAACAAGAAGCAAATTTGTAATCCAAAAAAAGGCCAAGCTGGGATGAACTTTGCAAAAATGTTTAGTGAAATCTTAAATATAATGATCTTAACTTGTTTTAGTGAAATGAGTAGTTCAACCGGTCATATGCACTTTAAACATATAAAGTGATCAGCCCATTGACACTGAAAATGTTTGCAATGCTGTTTTGGCTACCAAAGGCTAAATGTTTAATGCCACAATGTACACATTATACATCTCCATGAAGACAAGCAGTGTCAACCATCAATCAGAAAAATTACATAGTGTACTGTTGATTACTGGTTAATACTATTGTACATCTTTGTCAAATGTGTTTTTAAAGAGCAACTTGTTCAACTATATTTCTCATAATATTATGTAGTAGTAGATGATACTTAGATTCTAAATGCATTAGGATTCTGTTTGCAATATTTTACAATTAGTTATGCATTATAGTTTATATTGTAAGCTCACAAGTGCAATAAATTGTTTAGTATTCTGTTTTTTTTTTTTACGGTTTTATTATTTATTGCAGTGAGATATAGCATCTAAATCAGACAGTTGACTTAGCTCACTACTCCCTAACCTAACCCTGGACCATTAACATGCACTTAGCCATATGTTTACGGCTGCAGCGTTTAAAAGCTCAGTGAGAAACATACCTTTGTCCAGCAAATAAAAGCTCCAAAGGCAGTGCAGACACGCCGTGACCTTCAGGAGCTTTATGTTGTAATAAAACATGTTTACATGCAAGTTGTCTGCTGCAACCTCAGTGGGACGCGAGGTGAAAAGGTTATCATTAAAAAGCCATCCTCTGCAGCCTTCAAAAGAATTCTGTGTTTCTTAGTCAAGAGCTTTTTGGTGCTTTATAATGCTTTTACAGTCTCTGATTTCTACAAAGACTTTTCGAACTGACATGATTTAAGCAAGATTTAAAAAAGAGAGTCAAAGCCAAGAATGGTGTTTTTTAAAAGCCGGAGGATTTTTGTGCCTTCCTAAAACAGCTTTGATGGAATTATTGCACAGATCAATAGTTGGGATTGGAATTGAACCCAGACCTTGACCTATTATCCGCATTTCAAAAGAAAACTAAATGTTCGGTTTGGGTGGCATCAACCTTGTGAACAAGAAATGATTGAAAAATAAGTGAGATTCTATTGACTTTTAAACAAAGACAAAAGATTAGTTTCTCCAGAGACTGACACTCAGTAGGATAATATTAAACCTGCTGCACTAAATGTGGCAAAATGTGGATCTGATATCAACAGAAACATCTTAAACTAAGTTGTGCCCAGTAGTCGAGTGGGACTAAGCATGACAAATGTCTTTGTGTCAAGTTTTGTGCCATACTATGCTGTGGGATTGACCATACAGTTGTTTGGGTCCAAAAGAGTTTCAAAGATGCAGATGGCAAAAAGAGGGTTTGTCTGAATTACTTAAAAATGTTTGGATGAATCAAAATACAACAACGATTTCATACTAAATCATCTCAGAAATATATAACCTTATAACCAATGCTACGTCTTGCAAAGTAAACGGCCCAAATTGCTTTGGACGCTCTAGCCGCCTCATCAGGCATCGACGCCTGAGTTGAGCACTGCTGAACTTTCAACACCTGAATGCCTGCATCAACCAGTCAGAGCCTACTCTCCTGTGACATAATGGCATGTTGCTCTGCTCTCACATCAAGAAGAGAGACTAGATTAGACTGTTATTAAGGCTTTAATAATGTTTTTTTTTAACCAAGTCTCTTGTTGCTCTTTGAAAATCTGGCAACTCTAACATGGCAAAACAAATAATACAGGACATGATATGGACTGACAATGAGCTGGACATGATATGAGCTCACGATGTTCATTGTAGTGTTTAAACCACTGTTGTATGACGTGACAATAGAGGAGCACAGAGACAGGCCTAAAAAGAACATGTCTGAATAGGAAAGTTGTGCTATCGGGTAAGTTACATTTTATAAATGCAGCAAGCCTCTATCTCCTCTCTCTCTCTCAACGTGATCTGCTTACGTGCAAAACAAAACCTTTAGCAAAAAGCAGGAAAGCAGAGAAGTGCATAGGGGTGTAAAAAGTGTCCTTGTCCCCCCAAGGCGCATTTAGGGCACCTGTTAGAAAATAATCAAAATTCTCTTCAATGAGCAAAATTGGACACTTCAACACTGTCCGGTCTGAATGCAGCATAACTAAAGAAGTAGACTTTGGCCAATTGTGACTAAACATCCAGTAGAGTAGTGATCTCAACAGGTACATGTCATATGGTAAGAAGCTCCTTAGCTAGTACACAGATTCCTTTTCTATGCAATTATGCACAAAATGAATAGTATCTTTAATCTACATCAGCTGTCTCAGACTTGCGGCCGGGGCCAAATGCGGCCCCTGAGACAATTTTTTGCTGCCCCGGGATGATTTTAAATTAACATTGAATGCGGCCCGCACCATATAAGTCAGTGGCCCGCACAAAACTATTTGAACTACAGGTCCACAATGCACTACAGCGTAGCGCAGCCTCTGCTCCTCCCCCGCGCCCCGTACACCAGCAGCACAACACAAGATGAACGAGAACTCAAGAAGTGACTTTTAAACTCTCCACAACAAAAAATTGGACAGAAGACAGAAGGATTATGAGAGCAGAAGTTTCAGACACAGGAGTAGAGACTGTCACAGCGTAAGCAGCTGCTCTTTTACAACAGAAATGCAGATGTTCATTCTCTCTGTTATGCAGACAGGTGAGCTTCTCTCACTAAGTTCTATGTCATAATGAAGTGCTTCATGTGTCAAGCTCCACACCACTTTTTATTTGACGAAATGTGATCTAATATCCGCGGAGAAATTCCTGCTGAAAAAGACGTTTTAGCGATGCGAACCGATACCGCAAGCATAACCGCAGCGACACGCACACGGCGACACGCACACGGCGACACGCACACGGCGACACGCACACGCGACACGCACACGGCAAAACACACGCGGCTTCATCAGTAGTGTTGAGACGAGCTGACAAAGGCTCACTTCTGTAGTGTTTATGAACAGACTGAAAGTGTGAAGAGCACAAGACAGACACACAGACCAGACTGGAAAATGAACCTATGGAAATATAAAGGCTTTTAGTGTTGAAATGTGTGAAATGTGACTTGAAAACCTCTAAAATGCACCAGAATACAGTAAATTGCCTACAATTTGGTCAAAAATTTCCTGGGGAGGACAATGTGACCCTGGTTAAACACTTTTATTTACTTTTTTTCATTACATAAGAGAGAGTATTGTAAATGCATTATATGCTAAAAAAACAATGTTATTATATTGTAGGCTCTATATTGGAGGTACAACGTAATAACCTTATTTATATTGAATATATAAAAGCCCGGCCAAAATTTGAATATGCGGCCCTCGACCCATTTGCCTCCGATCATTTCGGCCCTAGCTCCATTTGAGTTTGAGACCCCTGATCTACATTGTTGTCCTCCAATACACAAACAGAAATGATGTGGTCAAAATTTAAACCTTTGCAGTGTCAAAGTGTATGGTCAAAGTGCAGGTTGAGAAAACTTTGCTGTCAATTTTCTTTGTCTCGGACCACTCAGACACAGGAATTGCATCACCACTGCTGCCCTAACCGTTGAGAAGCATTTTTCAACTAAAATGACGCTCGTAATTGGGTTGGTCGACAGGTTTTTTTTCTTCTTCATTAGGAATTATTTAAACCTTTTAAATAAATAGCAACATCTTAATTAACCTTATTATTTCTTGTTAAAGTAATCTGCAATGCCAAGTAGTCATTTTGCTTTCATTTGTTTAGTGTTCCATGCAGAGAAAATATAATCAGCAATAATTATCATGCCTCAATTTGTTCCATTTTAAAATGACAACTTGTGGAGAATACAAGAAGCACAAACTGATATGTAAATGTCTAACGTGCACGATCATTATTTTGAGCATGTCCTAACCAGTCGGGCATAGTTCTATACAACAGAATCGCTCTCCTGACATGACATAACACTGGTGGGAATCCTGTTCTCTGCCTGACTGCTCTCTCGACGCTCACGCAGAAGTGACATGTTTTAATTTTCTCTCACTGCAAAAGGGAGGCTCCCATTTCCACATCACAATTCATAAGGATCAGTCTTTTTTTCCACCATTCACCTGACATTAGGATCATCACAAGCAGAGACATTTTGAGCTTGACAGAAACCAGTATTGGTGAAATGACTAACGATTTAGATGTACACATGCCAACAGTGCTCCCAACTGTTTTATCTGATAACTTTCAATGCTTCAAACCTTGAAATAGAAACAAACTACTTTTGTCAACAGTATGTATTTGTAGAATGTGTATTACTGTGTTAATCGGAAAACTACACTGAAACACTTTTACATTTATTTGTGTCTCTGAACGAAACAATTTGAGCTGTTGAAGTTTTTGCCTGAGTTTTTAACATGGAGTAAGAGACCTCCAACACAACTCAGTGTTCTCTGCTGATATTACAGTTTTAATTAATTATAGACAGTGAAGTGGAAACCTCATGGAAATGACCTGAACAGGAAGTGTCCAGAAAATACAACGTCTGCTATTTTAAATAAGCTAACTGACATTATATGCACAGCTACATGCAAAAAAGAGTTAATTCCACACGATGCACAATATGAATAGCTTTGTTTAGTCCAATATTTGTAGACTTTACACCTGATATTTGCCACCTTAACTTTCCCAACCAATGACGAAATATCCATTCTTGCGCGGCAAACCGTGGCCCACCATTGACCTTTTATTATATAGAGATAATGGCCTTTCTGATGCATGTGCTGACTTTGTCTACAATCAAATGCATGATGCAGTTTCACAGATTTACCAGCAGACAGTGTAGTTGGGTGAGCACTGACTTTTAGGCAGCTCTGTCTACTCTATTTTTCGTGGAAGCAGGCTTTCTTTTCAAACAGATCACAGGCAAAATATCTTGGACTAAAAACATTGCTGAGTAAGTTTAGAGCAGATATTTGATCTTTAAAACGACGAAAAGATGATACTGGACTAGGACTCTAAGGAGAACGGCCACATGCAGGTAGTCTAGAGGAGAAAAACAAACCAAACTTTCTCTTCTGTGAGCCAAAACTGGTCAGAGTAAGTAACATTACTGTATTATTTCATGTATGGCGGGTTAAATACAATGCATGCCCATGAAAGAAGCTGAATGTATGTCATCTGCATCAGAAAGTAAAAAACTGCTGTGCTGCCTTCTCGTCGGTGTGATCCTGGCTTTCCTAAAAGCCAACATCTGTAACGCAGCTTTTGTTGGGTTAAAGATAAAAAAGATCCTTTTCCTCATTGTTTTAATGATGTGAACCTTGTATTTTTATCCGAAAGACATTATTTTATTGTAGCAGCTCATATTCTTTCACTAAAATGTAGTTTCTTCAGTTTCTTGTCAAACAGTGAAATCTAATGTAAACAAGAAATTTCAAAAGCCTATGAAAAGGAAACGGAATAATGTAGAATAACCAATGAAGGTCTCATTTGGTGTATTTGTTTTTTTTTGCCGAGCTATTTTTTAAATTTGCAAAAAGGTCTAACAGGAAAGGGAGGGGGGTCTAAACTAGGCCTGGCAGTGAAAGAGTTAAAAGTGTAAACAAGTGTTGTACCATGTTTGGCATGATGCAATTCCATCCAAATCTTGCATTACCATATCTTGCACCACACTCCTTCCTTTCCTCCTCTTCAGTGCCTCATCTTTCTTTCTCTGCGAACACTGGTGTCTTCTTCATGTGATAAATGCCCACTTCCTCTGCACACTGTCTGGCTGTGGACACTCTTAAATTACCCCAAGCTGTGGAGAGAAGAGGAAAGAAGAACTTAAAATAGCATTTGGACAGAGCAGGCCTCTTTTTGGTGGAGCGGTTGGCCCTGCGCGACCCTTCCGCTGCTCTATTGTCACTCGTCTTTGCCCCTTCACAACACTTGGAGGTGAGGGGGGAGTTATTGATGATAATCCCATAGACCTCTGTCCTTCTTTACCCACCACTCACACACAGCACGTCCCCCACAGCTTCTCTCATTCTCCGGCTTCCTCTCCTCAGGGGCTACACATGAATAATGTTGTCCCCAAGCCAGAATGGGGTCAGGATCATAATGAGGAGACATATTGTGTAGTTAAGGCTGTCTACAAATGGGCCATCAATAAGCAAAAGGTGTTTGGATCAGGCAACAGAGTTTCTGCATCTGTGTCTAATGTTGTTGGGAAAACATGTAATAATTTGATTTGAAATTGTCTTTGCAGAAACATTTAAAAAGCAGATATTAGTATTGATTTTTAAAGAAGCAGAAATAAAAAAAGTCCTTTATTAAAATGCCCAGATGTTGATTCTGTCACAACCAAAATGACTGCACCAAGGTATCGCTTTGCTTCAAAAATGTTCTAAGCTAAATCTAAGAAAAATGAACAAGCCCAATCATTTGTCATTCATTTCTGAAGTAAAAATCCAGAGTATTTCCAAGGTGACCAAAACAAAAATCCTAAAGTCTGAATGCGTTAGGTTGCCAGACACAGACAGATGAATGTCGTTGGTGGACACATGACAAATTGATTGTTATTGGTGCCGTTAAAGTGATGAAGAGCCCAAACCTCGGCCTGGGTCTGTTTGACCTCCACTGCTGTCACATGAGCAACACAACTTGTCATCAAAGTCTGTTCCAGCCCAAGAGCTGCAGTTAACCTTTGACCTTTCACCTTGGCTGCCCTGTGTTAAAGTGGGTGCCCTTAAGACTGATTTCTTATGGATTGTTTGTGGTGCTTTTGGCGGGGTTGGTTGGAAAGCTTACTAAAGAAGTTGAAATACTACTCAACTCTTTCTTTAATGTTATTTAAGCACAACTTGTCCATTTATAAACATGCACTTGCCGTATCGGATATCCAACTTACCAGCTAAATTGTTTTGTTGTACTGGAAAATACCACCTATTTTTAGTAATTATGTTTGTAAAAATCTAAAACTGTTGCACAATTGAATTCTAACCAATTCCTACTAATTGCTGGCTTGCTTCTTTTGGCTTGACTTCTAGTTTGTCAATTGAAGCTCTGTTCTGGGGTTATACAAAGTTAAACGCTTCTGTCAAGACCTTTCCAATAACCCTGGCTGCTAGCACGCAACCGATTAGAAGTTTTATATGGAGGGGAATTTAGGAAAAAGCAAAAAATCAAAGTAAAATGTCAGTAAGCGTAGCATGCCAATAACAGGCGAGGAGTAAGACTGCCAGAGCACGAGAGCGGGAACAGAGAGGAGCTGAGGAGAGAATCGACTGCAATTTCAATGGCCTGGAATAGCGCTTAGCTCCACTGCACAGGCAAATCAATAGCATTCATTTGAAAGTATTTCAGAGAGGATGTTTCTACTAAAAAGTTTGAACCAGTGAAATACATAGCGGTAGGTTATGTCTATCCTTGTGAGGACACTAAGGAAGCAAAAACACCTGTGACAAGTTTATCAACTAATTAGAACTAATTGATAATTGAAATAATTGTCAAAGACTTCTTTTCGTTGTTTTCCCCAAAATATGTCATGAGCAGAGAAAAGAGGTTTTATGACTCCAAAATGAAGATAGATGGATAGATAAGAATACTAAATAAATAAAAAAGTCAAGCTATCCAGTTTGATCACATCTCATGACTAACAATGCATCCTATAGAATTATATATAATAAATATTCAATAGATTGTTTGATCTTCAAGTAGTTTTCCAATCCAGTGAATCTACACAGACATCTGCAGTGATCCCTGGTGTGAGTGTGATTGAATCTCTATAACAACAATGGATCATTATTCAGAATTGTAGTTTGCATTCGCACCTCTGAAAGTATGACACGTCAAATAAAATGGCTACCTGCTGGCAAGAACCTGTTTAGCAAGCAGATGAGAGTACATGAAACCTGTGTAGTTCAGCCTTTACTGCCTGTTTTGCTTTACATTGAATATGTTACTTTGGTCTTCCATTTTTTTTACTTGACCACCAGCTTTGCATTGCTCCACAAGAGGAGCTTTGTGCTGACCTGCTTTGGTTGGGCAACAGCGCCACCTACATACTGTACACACACTGAGATATAATTTGCAGAGAGAGCAAAGATGTGATGAATAATTGGATGTGATTTGTTTCAGGTTTAGGCTGTAATAAAACAAACTAGTTATTGTCATGCTGTAATTGCATCATCAGTGTCAATATTACCTTTTAGACAAGGTGTTGGCATAATGATAGTTTTTTTATTTGTTGATACACAGTATTGTGTTGAAGCTGTACTTGTCTCCATGGAGATGTTATTGTTTTGCTCTTGTGGCATTTTGGGTGGTGTTACATCATGTGACATTTTATTTAGCTGTTGAACAAAACAATTATTATGATCTGGAGTTAATTATGGTCTCACTGTACCACAAAGCTAGATCCTTGAGTTTGAACTGTTGAATGTTTCATTTGCGCTTTACTCTTTTTGTTGATAAGTCATACTCAAAAGAAACTTTCTCCATGGCATAACTAGGTCTCGTGAAGCTGCAGAACATTTTTGTTGGCTTTTAATTTCTCATTTATTTTGTGTTTAATGTCAGAGAGTTTAAATGTTCTCCGTTGTTCTGATTAGACAAGTGGCTTTAACCCGCCCCCTTGCTCTGGAAACACACATGGCTTCATTCAGACAGATGGAGTTATATGAAGTACAGCTTATCTAGAAAGACTCATGTCTGGGTTTGTCTATATTTCACAAGGTTCTTGGTAGAGACCTGAACAATTAAAACGCAGGACCATGTGTTGACAGAAACAATAAACGTTGTTTAATAAAGATTATCTAATATTTTATTCTTCACATATTGCTCCAGATATCCACTATAAGTTAATAGAATTTCCTTAAAGGCTAAACATTATACCATGCATATACAGTCACACCTGAATGTTCCACAACACATAATCTTTGAATTCAGTTAGTTATCCAATCAGAAAGCTGAATGAGCTTATCACTTTGGACTTTCCAAGTTGACTCTCAGAAGTGTCCTTTCCTATTCAGTAGTAATTGTATGACTGGAGTGCATGTTACTGCAGTAAAAACAAAATAACAATAATAAATCAATTAGAGTGTATTTTCTCATAGTATGTACATACATTTATATAGAATGACATGGTTGCTCAGTTTGTTGCTTGCCAGTGCACTATTTATTTATTTTTTGCTTAACAATATCCTGGATATAGCCGGACCATAATGAGGCTGCTCCTGGCCCAGCTGCCAGCACAGGTCAACAGCAGGTGAGCATGACTTTCCCTCAATGACTCTTCACTGTCAGTGCTCTGATGGCATTTTAAACTCAGCCACATTTGCACAAACATTAAAGGTGTTAAAGGTCTTTCCATGGCTTACATTAGACAATATTATGAACACTGCATTCGGCTCCAAATTCAGTCCTAGACCATATTATTTTCTTCTTAATGCTACATAATGTCCACTGAATCCGATTACTACACACATTTCAAATATATATTTTCAGATGGAGATTAGATGGTCTGCCAAAAAACACTTTTAAGAAGCAGACTTTTCTTTCCGCTCCTTGGAGAATTCAAAATCCGTCCTGACACCACACGTCTCGCAACTGACAGTCTTGCCGCTTTCTCACTTCTTAAGAGAGAACATTCTACCATTTCATGCGCAGCTCTCTATTGACGGAGGTAAGCTGTCTGGTAACATATCTTGGGATTTAAGACTCACCCAGTGCATTCTTTGAAGAAGCGCTACATATTTTTCCCCCAAACAGGAGACCACGACGTTCCTCTGACAGAGACGCCGTTCTGAAGCACTTATGTAATCAATTTGACTGCAGCTAACACACCTTTCTTCTCCAATTCAGAATACAGGATTAGCCTTCGTCCTTCCACTCTCAAATCTGCATTGCCATTTTATGTGCATTTTTTTTACCAAAGGTTGAGGCAAAAAGAGAAGAAATTTAGCTCAAGAAATTTACAATATGACAAATATCTCAGCATTGTTTGTTCTAATAGTCCTTTTTAGTTTGTATAGTCATTTACATCCTGGTTGTTGTAGTTGTCATGCAGATAAATCTTATTTCTCTTAGTCTGCCACTTTGTTAGTGAAATGATTGTCAGACTGAAATAAATTGTGAAAGTAATGCTCTCACTTCTGATAGCAAGAAACTAGAAACAAGACATTTCTCAATGCCTCAGACACCAGTCGATATTTCAGTATGAAATGGCTTGATTTGATTTCACATTTGTCACAGCACTAATCCTCCATCTTGGCAGCAGCAACCGGCCAAAACCACTGGCTAAGGCCTTTCCCAGTGGACCCTCAATGTTAAAATGGCAGCTTGCGTCCCCATTTAACACCAGCATCTCACCAGAGGGCCGTTGGGTCCTAATAGTGCTCAGTCCCTAATCCAGCTCTGCTCTTCCATAGCTCAAGTCTGTTACTTAGGCCTACACCTGGGGAAAAGGTCTATTACAGGTCCCTAAAGCGCCAATAACAGTGATGTGACAATGTACAGGGTCCTTCATAAAGATGCAAGAGCGGAAAAACTAGCTTGGAAAGGAAAAGTGCCCCTTTACTTTGATGCATAAAAAAGATCATAGACTTTCAGAGCATGATGCTGTTAGTCTGAATAAATGAATTATGAATGGGGTGCAACACACTGAACTGTAAGAGCTGACTAAAGCCGAGTTAGTTCAGAAAGTGTGAAGTGTTGCAGCAAAGGTGACCCACTACGCCGCTCAACGCACAAATTTATGCAACAGCAAAAACACAGGGTATTCAGGGATACCAAGATCAGAAGACTTTCGACTGGGGCGAGAAGCACTCAGACAGCAAAAATCACTGCGCAGACATTATGCTGTCTTGATGCATGAGCAAATCAAGCATAACATCATCTGTATTTATAATGACAACTCATGTACATGGCCATACCTGCTTGTCAGAGCCTTATTCTATCAGATTTCAGAGGCAAAGCAAGTCAGGGCCTGGTCAATACCTGGCAAGACACTTAGATCACCTTCCCCATTGTCTATGTACACTGGATGATTGCTAAATGTTGTTAGTGCCTTAAAATGTGAAAAAACAGCTGTGGATAGAGACCTTTTACCTCATACAAATGCTTTTTATTCTGGTTTGATACATTTGAACTTAATAAGGTCCATCACTTAAATCTTCAAAGGTCTCCATAAAACATGATGCTTTGCCAGGAATAATCCACATTATAAAGTAAGATTTCTTGGACATACGTTTTTTTTACTGTAATGTCAAATTTATTTTTTGTTTTCTTATTTTATCAGTGCTTTTCTTCTGCTGGCTGGTAATGACAAACAACAAACAGGCGATGGCATCAGCGCAAGATACAAGTCAGATCTGTGGAGAAGTGATCCTGTATTTTTGAGCAACAAAAACATTTTTGACTAAATAAATACATACAATAGCTATGATAGTGTCATAGCTATGTGAGTCCTAAAATAGAAGACTGGAACATAAATGGTTTGATGACTTTTAATGCCCTGTAAATATTTTATATACAGTAGGCTGAGTCCCAGACAATAACAGCTCGTAAAGCCAAACACTTAACTCACTCTGGGAGTGCTTTAGCACTGTTATGACTGATACAAATACAGCTGAATGTCCTCACTTGGCTTGTGTAGAATGTCAAATCTCCTGTAATCTGCTCCCATCTCAATAACATTTTGGGTAAATAAAAGCAATTTGCTGTGAATAGTCTTGGTGGTTATGAGAACAGTGGAGGTTTATTTGCCGCTCAGTAAATGGCTCAGAATGCCAGCACAAATTACGATTTGCATCTGACATTTACAGCATTCTCCTGAATAATTTGCTGTCCCAAAGCTATCTTTCCAACACATGATTCAGTCTGTCAGTTCAAGAGATATTTGTTTACATTTGCCAGCAGATACGGCAGGGGTTGTGAGGTTAAATTCATTTAGTTTAAAGGCAAGACGTCAGGTTCTTTGAGGCCATCATCAGTGCTTTATTAGATTAAACCCTGGCTAAATTCACCCCCAGCGTTTCTACCTGAAATATGAGTTTAGTGTGAGCATGTATCATGTGAATAATGTCATTACACAGACACACATGAGATGGAGCTAGGGACAAACTTTCCCAAGGTCCTATGTTGATATTGAATTATTGTGTAAATTTAACGGGTAGCCACAAATAGTATTCAAGTAAGTGTCTTGCTATATCAAAAATAATAACCAAATAAGAACATAGTATACAAGTAGTATGCAGAACAATTTCCTTCAAACGAATCAAGTAAATGTAGCTGCAGTTCAAGACTTAAATGGTAGTTTGTATTTATACAATAGATTTCTTTTAATCACTACAATACATGAGCAGCTGGCTTATTCAAATTTTCAAAACATTTCATCAGATTAGATTCTTATTGTTTTACCATTGTTTTATAGGACCCATTTTGAAAAACAGAGCTACACTCATTTACATGCACTATAGGTTTCCAAAATGTGTGTTTAATCACTACGTGGCTGGGAGCGGATGGTGTTTTAGATGCCAGCGAGAGTGTTTGTTTTCACAAGTCTCTGAAAAGCATAAACATGGAGGGGGCGGCCATGTTGCATGCCAAGTCTGACTTGTGAAAGTGGCAATGAATTCAGTGTTGTTCTGAAACCTGGTATTCCCTTTCATCTGTGCGGATTCACCCCATTTCATATTAACAAGGCCCTTCAAGCTGCAAAAGAATTTACGGAAATCTCAAAGAAGATGACAGACAAGCCACTTCTCCTCCACAAGGAGACGAAGAATAATGAGCTTTGTGTTGCAAAAACAAATCAGTTAATTATACAGACAACCTGTCTGGACCTGAGGACAACTACTGTTACATCGATCTGGAAAAGAACTAAATGAATACAATAAACTTTACTGAGAAAATAGCTCCTTTCTTTTTTTTTTTTTTATACTTTTTATTTTCAGAAGCTTTTTGAGAAAGCAAAGAACACATAACAAGGTGTACAGGAGAGCCATGGTTACATGTACAATTAACAACTTAATTACTTATTCTGGACACTTTCCAAAGATTGCACAAAGCAGTCCCATCTCTTCCAGAGCCTTACTCCCTTGTGTTGTTGTAAACGAAGGTGAAATGTCATAAGTTCCATTGCCCTTATGTGTTTTACAGTTTGTATTAAGAGGGCCAAAGTAGGGGCCTCTTTTTGAGCCAAGATTTTGTAATTGCCTTTTTTCCTGCGATAACAATAATTCTAAACAAATAGACATCACAGGCGTTCAGACTTTCTGGGGGTACACCAAAAAAGAGTGTGAAGAAAGACAACTCCAACTGAATATTAAATACAGAGTACATAAGTTCAATTACAATTTTCCAAAATTCAATTATACCTGGACAAGACCAAAAAACATGAACCTGGTCAGCCTCCAATGATCCACATTCCCGCCAACACGGAAACTCATTTGCCAGAATTTTTGATTTACGGACTGGTGTCAAGAAAAAACGAACCATGCACTTCCAACCAAAGTCTCTCCAAATGGGTGAATTTGTTGTATAATTTTGGGATTTCCATGCATCCCACCAGATTTCCTCTGGGACCACAAAAGCCAAATCTTTATCCCATTGGTATTTCACATGGAGGAGAGAATTATTGTCCATCAAGGCTAGCATCTTGTAAATTTTACCTAAATTTTTTTTATTATTGGCTCCCTTATAAATATCTAATATTAATTTGATCAGTCTGAGAGGCTCTCGTTTGGAGCGCACTGCACCTCCTTAATAAAATAGTGACGAAGTTGGAGATATCTGAAAAAATCCTGTTTAACAAGTCCAAATTTATTTGAAAGATTTTGAAACTATCAATCTGTCCTTTAGACATAATACTACTAAACGTTGTTATACCCATTGGTAACCATAGTTTGAATCTGGAATCGTTCACGGCTGGCAGAAAATGCGGATCACACACAGGCCAGCTCAAAAACCTGATTTGTCTTTGAACTTCAAACTTTTTTACAAGATGCAGCCAAATTTTAACTCCTGTAGATAAACAAAGATTCCCAAGTTTCAAAATTGCTTTGGCACAGTCTACACAACCAAGAATTGACTGTATGGGATTTTCAATAAAGGAGAACTCCAAACTTTTCCATTTCGCCTCATAGGACTCATCACACCAGAGTATAAATGTCCTTAACTGGGCTGCAATATAATAATGTCTGAGACAAGGTAAGGCCATGCCCCCCCTGTCCCTCGGCAACTGGAGTATAGAATATTTTACACGTGGTTTCTTTGAATTCCATAAAAATCTAGATATATCTTTATCCCATTCTCTGAATTGATTCAATGGGATTTCTACTGGAAGTGCATTGAAGAGATATAATATTTTAGGTAAAATTACCATTTTAATTGATCGAATCCTGTCACCAATGTCCAGGGGAAGCAAAGCCCACCTGCCCAGGTCTCCATTTATTTTCTTTGACATATTTCCGTAATTTATAGTGAAAAGAGATGTGAGGTCCTTTGGTATGAATACCCCCAAATATTGAATCTGTGATAATTTCCAATCAAATTTGTATTTGCTTTCTAAATCAGGGCTAGGAGTAAAGTTGAATAGGAGGACCTGTGTTTTATTAACATTAAGCGAATATCCAGAAAACAGTCCAAATATTTTAAGGGCATTCATAAGTAGAGGTATACCAGATTCCGGATTTTGAAGAGATATCAAGACGTCATCGGCATACAAACAAATTCTATATTCTGTACCCTTTATTGTTATACCCTCTAGTGCTTCTTCCTGTCTAATCATTTGGGCTAAAGGTTCAATATATAAATTAAACAAAAATGGGCTAAGAGGACATCCTTGTCTGCATCCTCTTTCAAGTGTAATTGTATTGGATAAGCCCCCATTTATTTTAATCATTGCAGTTGGAGATGAATATAATGCTTTAATGCACTGTATGAATTGATCAGAGAAGCCGAAACGACCCATTGCTTGATACAAGAATTGCCAGCTAACCGAGTCAAAAGCCTTCTCAGCATCTAAGCTGAGAAGGACTGCACTGGCCTTTGTTTTTGTTATATGATCAATAATATGAATAGTCCGACGTATATTGTCGTGTGTTTGACGATTTGGTACAAAGCCCGTCTGGTCTTCATCTATGAGAAATGACATTGCCTCCTCCATTCTCCTAGCGAGAATTGATGCAAAAAGCTTGTAATCAATATAAGAACGCTAATAGGCCTGTAAGATTTGCATTCCAATTTGTTTTTGCCCTCTTTGTGTATAACAGAAATAAAAGCCTCCCTCCACGAAGGTGGGGGAATACCACCCTTCAAAATATTGTTAAAACAATCTTTAAGCTGTGGGAGTAGAAGGTCTTTCATCAACTTGTACCACTCTGCTGGGTAGCCATCTGTGCCAGGGATTTACCAGTCTTTAAGGCTGAGATGGCTTTGCCAATTTCCACATCAGAAATTTCCGTGGTTAAAGATTTGTTATGATTTTTACCCAGGCACGGGAGATCTAATGAATTTAGAAATGTATCGATTTTATGAACATCAGATTACCTAGTCTGGCACGCCAGCTTAGTTTTGGATGTGCGTGTCTTCTCTTTAAAATATATAACGAAATATAGTAATTTTCAAATGACTTGTGTATTTTGTTTAGTTTAGTTGTCAATTTATTTGTGCTTGGATCTTTGATTTTATGAATAGCTCTTTCTTCTTGTTGCTTGCGTAGCCTCCAAGCTAGTAATTTTGCGGCTTTTGGCCCGTCCTCGTAGTATCGTTGTTTCATGTATCTTATATTCTTCTCTATCTCCTCACAATAGATTTGATCTATTTCCTGTTTGATAGGTTGCATTAAATTCAACAAATAGGGATCTTTGTTTTTACTATGTAATTTTTCTAGATCTCTGAGTTTATTTTCTAAATTATGTAATTGTTTATGTTTTAGTTTTTTCAGATATGCCGCTTTGGCTATTAGCTTTCCTCTAAGATAAGCTTTAGCTGTGTCCCAAAGAATGGGCGAGCTGACTTCCCCATTATCATTAAGTGATATAAAGTCCTGGTAATCTTCCATAATTTCTTTTTTATGAATTTCATTGTTTAGCATTCCAATATTCAATCTCCAGTTAGTTTTCTTTCTTTTACTATCTAAATGTAAGGTTAGGTAAAGACCTGCATGGTCAGATAGATCCCTTTGTCCAATTCTACAATATTTCACTCTGTCTATATCACAATTAAACATTAAAAAATAATCAATTCTTGAGTACATGTTATGGCGAGCTGAATAAAATGTGAAGTCTTTTTCTTGACCATGCAAATTTCGCCAAACATCTGTTAGACCCTAAAGACGATTTGTTTTGACCACCCAAGACTCTGTAGAAGACCTTTTCCTTTGGTATTTGTTGAATCCAGCTTGGGGTTCATCAGTAAATTCAAATCACCTGCACAAACCATTGTGCCATATTTTTCAAGTGCTATTAAATCAAAAACCTTTTTAAAGAAACTGGTTGGGCTTCCGGGGGGAGCATATATATTTATCAAAGTTACTGGTTTTCCCTCAACTTTCCCTTTAACAATTATATATCTGCCTTCTTTATCTATGACTTCGGAGATTAATTCAAAATTAACTTTGTTTGAAATTAAAATTGCGACTCCCCTTTTATTTCCAGATTTATGTGAAGAAAAATATGTGTTACTAAAACCCATTTTCTTAAAGCCCATATGACAGATTAGCTACCATTTCAGGAAACCATAGCAACAGCAGTGCTTACCAAAATATTAGTCTTTGTTTCACATAATTATTTATTGTTTAGCTGTAAAATACGATTTTATTGTGAAATTCAAAATCTCTTCCGCCTTGAACATGTAAGTGAGCGGTGACGTAGGCGGAGGGACGAACTTGACTAACGTTCGTAATTCTCCATTGACTTGAATGTATTTTTATGTTACAAACATCGGTGTTTCCTAGTCTTACTGCTCCTGCCAGGACATTTTCACCTCCCTCAGCATTTAGGATACACTGTAGTTTATCAACAGAATTGCTTGAAATGTGTTTATGTGTGTTAAATAAATGAGCAGGGTCACTTGAATCGGGAGACACACACAGCAGCTGTGCAGCTGGCTGGCTCCTCCTTCTCCTCTTCCCTCTTCCTCTCAGCGTCTCGTGTTATGATCACATGTTACAGTAGCGGACGTCCACTTTGCAGACAGGGAATTGTGAACTTTTGTGCCCCTGTTTTTGTAGAGAAAGTTGTTTTTGTGGCGCTCAAAGCGATAGGTTTATATCAGCAGCGCGGCGCGGCAACAGGAAGACTCCAGCGGCTGTTTGCTGCACGGAGCATGTTTTTGACGCGGCTCACAGACTCAGAAACAAAGCAATGCTTTGCTGGAAATGCAGACTGGATTTAAGGTGAACTTGTGGATTTAGACAATGCGTCGGGGACCGACGGGGCCAATGGATTTAATGCGGAAAGAAACAGAACAGCCAGCGTATCTGCAGAGCCCTGATGTGGAGACGAACAGCTGGATTAACCCGTGTCCCCGTCAGACACATGTGTTTTAAGCTTCCCCTGGACATCAGCGAACATCGTCTTACATCGTCAGACATCCATGGTGAGTAAAAAGTTTGTTTGGGAGAGTTGTTTGACTTGAAAGGCTCGTTACACGTGCGTAATCGCCAGGCGCTGTTCTTATGTGAAGCTTGGAGGAGGATGTGCTCTGTTGTTGCTGCTGTAATAATTTGGCAAATGCATGTGCCATGTTGATCATCAAGAGCACATAGACAGTGAACAAACAGGGTATTCAGGTGCTGGGATCGGCTCATAGACGAAGGGCTTGCGGGAGGTGAGCGCAGAAGGGCGTCTGACCAGTGCAAATGCTTTGAGCTGTGCCGCGCTCCATATCTCGGGTGTATAACACTCCTCTGACATGTGATTAACAGATGAAGCTGTGTTTGGGCTTTGTATTCACGTGTGGAAGGCTGGGTTTCTTTATTCCTTCATTTAAAAAAGCTACAGCCTTTTTTTTGGTCTGGAAAGCATTACACAATGTGTCCACTCAGCAAACTCTTATTGGTCTGCACACTTACAATAATTAACCATTTTAACAAAAAAATATATAAAATAAACTAAAGGTGAACACACAAAATAACACCCTGATATCTAATTTAACTATATATAACAATCAGCTCTTTACAAATCCAGGCGACAGTGCAGATATTTGATCAAAAAGATGCTTAGTTTTACATGTAAAACAGCCTGAACTGATGCTGCGTTCCCCTCCGTCTACGTCATCCTCACAGCTCCAGGGGGCGCCCTAGCAACGGATAAACAGCACTAGAAAGTGCATGGTTTTATCAAGTTTTTTATCATTTTTGGCAACTTTTATGGAACAAAACGAATATTTATCATATCTACAAATATATTCTAAGTGGATTATATTAAAAAAATAACATTTAAGCAACCTGTCATATGCACTTTAAGCTTTTCATGTTCAGAGTGAGACAAATGTGTTTCTTGCCAAAAAGCAATGTTGATTTTCTCCCTTTTAAGCTTTGCTATCAATTTACTGCGTTTTATGGACTGTTTATACCATTTACATTCACTGATATGAATTTATAATAGTGAAACATTTTGATGTATCTTTTCTGTATCTATTACATGTAAACCTGTGCTCTCCACCAACCAAGAACAAAAAAACAACAAACGAACAAATATGAACTGCTCATAGCAAGGGAAAATGCTAAGAATCGTCAAAAAAACAAACAAGACTCCATCGGGAGGCGTACCTAACTCCTCTAGAAATATTGAGGGAAATTGCCACTAAGTGGGGCCCCTCTTCCACTTAAGTAGGAAAAAAAGAAAAGTAACTGGGTGTAATCCTCCAGCAACTAAGTAGGTGGCTTTCTACAAATACACTGATACAGCCATTTCTTTAAGATAAAATGTCACGGGACAAAACAAGCGTTACTAAAGTAATCTTTACATAAGTAGCCTATTATATAAAATTTACCTTTCCATTGTCTTTCAGATACATTTTCAGCTTCATTTTTATGCTTTTGATGCACTACTCACATAAAAACTGATGCGTTTCTGTTCAAGTCTGGCGTGTAGAAAAGCATATTATCCTAACTTGTGTCTTCGGGGTTGTGCATTCGAAATCCTTGGAGTTTTTCTCTTATGCTCTCCTGGTAGTCGGTGCCGATGCGGCGTGTCCCGCTGTGCGCCATGGCAGGAGCTTGGCCAGGGTTTCCGCGTTGTGCTCCGCTAACTTTCTCACTCGAACCGGACCAACGGAGAAACCTCGCTTTTCCAATTCCGCAGCAGCTGCGCTGGGATCGCTGAACGTGACTGCTCCGGTGTCGAAATGAATGCGCATCTTTGTTAATGGCGTCTGGAATCGGATTTGGTTTTCCTTCAAAACTTTCTTTATCGGGGCATAGTCCTTTCTCTTCTGTTGTACTTCCGTTGCATAATCATGGTCAAAGAAAACCCGTTTGTTTTGCACATACATCGGCTTTTTCCAGGCCGCCTGAAGAACCTTCTCCTTTGTTGTGTGCCTCAGAAAGCGAATGACGGTGGAGCGGGGGGTGCACCGGGTGGTGGCTGTGGACCCAGCGCTCTGTGGGCCCGCTCGATTCCAAGCTCTGCTCCACGCTGAATATCCAAGTTCTCACCTAATTCAGTCATTAATAGGTTCTCGACAAATCGAGGCATTGAAGTGCCCGCGTTCTCAGGCACTCCGTAAATCCGGACGTTATTTCGTCGAGAGCGACCCTCCAAGTCTGACATCTTTGATTGTAGATCACGCTGATTGCTCAGGAGTTCAAGTAAAACATCCCTCACGGCCAAGTCAAACTTTTCAGCTCCGGCAGCGTTCTTTTCGACTTCCTCCAAACGTCTTGTGGCCTCCTCTATTTGGCTAGCTGCAGCTTGTAGCTTCTGATCAATGTTAGTGCTCAGCTCATCCAGTTGACTCTTTATGTCGTTCTTAATCATTTCCCGAAAATCAGACAGATCTTTTGCCATCTGCATCTTAAGATCGTCCAGGCCCTTAGTCATTATTTCGCTCACGACTGTGCGTATATCCGTGGCTACTGGGCTAACATTAGCTCCATCCTCAACGTCGTGGTTAGCATTTAGGCTAGTTAAGCTAGCTGAACTGGAGCTTGTCTCGATTTTCTTCTCTGTTGTTGTCCCTTTGGTCCCGGACTTCAACTTTTTGTGTTTATCCCCACTCATTTTGCGTCTTTGTTAATCTTTAGCCCGAGGTCTTCGAGTTTTTGTGGGGTTTTAAGCTCGGCTGTAATCAGAGATATGCTCTATGCGTCCATCTCCTCGAGCGCACCACCGGAAGTTCCAAAATAGCTCCTTTCTTGACAAACATATGTTTAAGTCAATACAACTTATACAAAACATTCTTACAAAAGATTGTTCCTGTCAGGCTGCTGTGGGGAAATTTAAAATTCATGTAAAGTAGTTTGTTACGTAGTTAGCACACAATTAAACATGTTTGCATGTATCTCACACTTATTTATCCTGACCAAAGAAACTAATAATAAGAGGAGTGCAAAAATACCACTAGGTCTTAGCAGCCTATAGGGCAGGCTATTCAACTTTATTTTTTCAGAAGGTCAGATTTTTTTGGCAGGCATTCACCTCTGGGCCAGAAGAGGAACCTTTTTGATTAGGGGTCACACAAAATATTTAGCATTAGATTTGTTTTACCTTTGTTAACTATGGCTGTATTATACAGCTAACATTTGGAAATTTAACTAGAACTAGAACAAGACTAGGTACAAAGACTGACCAGAATCAACAGTAAGTAAGAACAAATACATTTTCTAATCTATAAAAAAAATTAGTCATGGGCCGAATTTATTTAGTTTGAGGGCCTGATCTTGCCCCTGGGTCTTATGTTAAACAGCCCTGTTACAGGGTGTACTGGACATGGCACATTTCTTCCTGTTTGCAAACCAGTCCAAAGCTGCCTTTAGTAGTTGAATCCATGACATGACTCTAAAAACTGCCTGGTTGTAAGTATAAAAAATGATATACCACAAAGCTTCACAGTGTTGTCTTTGTAAAGGTGTCTTTCTAAATGATAGTGTGCGGATACAGGTGTCATGTGCTTGTCTTTCGGTCAGACTTGACTAAGCCTGGACAGAAGCTCTCCGTTTACACTCATTCATGCAGCTAACTCCTCTTCATACCAGCTCGTCCGGTCTAAACGCCTGGCTTTAGCAGGTTAATCAGTCACCTGTACAAAAAGCAATGGAGGAGTGGTGCATTATTGTGTTGTGCTGAGTGTCTGGGACAGGTGGTCAGGGTCAGTGTCCTCTTCTGAGCTACTACAACACTCACTCACTGTAGATGTCTCTCCCACACTCACTAAAGCCACACAGAGGCTACACAGAGGCTACAGTGCTCCTCAGGGGATCCTAACACCACTATGCTAATTCATGCCAGTTCATCAGTTTAGGCCTGGACACAACACACTCTGTCAGCTGCCTGCCCATGCACATTTCTCAAGGTGAAAATGCTGGATGGAAGTGGAAGGCTAGATGCACGGCTTTATATTTTGTACAAAAGTAAATGAAGTCACTAGGATACAAAGTGATCTGAATATACTGAGAAAATTACATAAGAAAACAGCACTAAGTTAGATCTAACTTTAAGCTTGGTGATTCTACCTACAGGCAATCTGCTTATCTGGTGCCGTTTTTCAACTTTTTTTTCTTAAAGCCTATTATTGATGTGGTTGAAAAACATTACTTTCTACATATTTACAAGATACTCTTTTGTTGACTTAGTCTACCTTAAATCAGTTCAGATGAAATCAAAACCTCTAAATCTAGCAAACTTTGTCTAGACGACTACCTTTGAAGTCTGTAGATAAGGCCCGGATGAATGAGGGATTGCACCAACTTGATGGAACGTCATTAAAATGTTGTTGAATGCTACATTCCATATGTGCCTTTTAACGTGTGGTATGCCACCTGATTTTTTTGCTTTCTTTGTTCAAGTCTATGGCTTTAAACCTATCTATGTGAGTTGACAGAAATCCAGCCACATTAAAGATCAGTCTGGGCAAAGTTGACTATTTAACATTTTTTTCCATTTTGTCTACCATATGATAAATCAAAATTATTAAACCACTTTCTGAATATCTTAAAGATAAAAAAAAAGTTGTAATTCTTCAATTAATTTAAATTTTTTAAAATACAGTTACTTAATTCTGACTGACCTGTGTGCAGAGCTTGTTCTCACTTTTAACAAAACTCAATTAGACATCAAAGGCTAAAAGTACAAAACCTCAGCTTCACAAAGTGAAACAGATTCAGTGTGAATTCTAGTTAGTCCTAATCTGATTTTTTAGGAAAAACAGACTGGATGCATTTTAACAATGCCTGTTTCTCCAGGTATATTTTAGCAGCTTTAATTTGCTTTTATTAACAAACATCTGTTCTCACCCACCGCCAAAAGAAACCCAGCACAATACAATAACAATCGGATCCATTAAACATATTGCTGGGCATGCGGTTTTGCCAATTCTATTTCTGTAGCCATTTTCATGTAAATTGTTAATTGTTGTTGATAAAATATGCATCTCCTTCGACATGTGGTAGATTGAGCGTGAACTGTGCGCAATGTAGCATCATTTTGTGTTTCTGTTTTATTAAAATGCAATAAAAATAGATTAAGCAACATTTTATTGTCAAATATAAATTAATGAATTTAAAATTTTTTCTCGTCAGGTAAGCATCGACCCAAGAGGAGTGAAGATGTGACTGTAAATCCAAGTTGCAAATGAGTTTTCCACCAGGAGGAATTATAAAAGGAAATGAAATACACATTTAATCATCACCAACATTTACTGTCTATATAGAGTCAAAAATATTCCTTAAAGGTGCACTATGTAACTTTCTGGTAGAGACTCCGCCCCCTGCCTGACTCCATGGTGATGTAATTAGTTTGTCAATACTGGTCCCAAGGATAGGGCATTAAACAGATCAGACTTTTAACTTGGCCTGGTACAACCACATGATCGTCTCCATGGCAATAAGCCAGGCTTTGTATTTTTCTATAAACGCAACGTAAAATATTTCCTGTGGCGAAAAGGTGATTGCAGACCCTTACACTGAATGAATGGTATGAAGATTTTCCAAGAGAGAGATTTGATCAGTTAATGAGGCATATTATTATATTATATTGGCCTTACTGGCTCCACTGTCCACAATGTCTGAATTTTTAACTATACATTTTTGGCTTAACATAAATGCAAGGCTGTCACAAATCTATACAAGGAAGAAAATGGCAAAAATCTTCTATACCAGTTTAAATTTTGCTGTAAATGATGAATCACAAAAAATGAAAAGTGTTTTCTACAGATGAAGTCTTTACAGTGCTAACTAATTAACTTACTAAATAATCATTTCATAAAATCTTAATTTGACTGATGAATTGAGACTTTCTTTTTCATTGGTGAGAAGTTATGTTAGAACTGCATTTACAGTTTAATAATGTCAAAAAGGAATCTTCACAATACCTGTTCATAACCTGAAGCCAGGATTCTATCAAAACACTGAATTGAAATGGTTAAAAAGACGGAAGCTAACCCTGAACACAGCTCAAGTCTTTGCAGAAACCTTGTACTACAATGTTAATCCATTTTATGTAGCCTACCAGGAGTATGAATAATTGAAGTTCCCCTCAATAATATGCTGCTTAGCTTCTGCACATCCTTTTGCTAATCGTAATTCCCATTGATCACAGAATTCTATTGTAAATCCTGACGTTCTGCTTTATCTTCAGTGCCTCAGCCGCCAAACACTGCGAATAGACAGAGAATAGAATTATAGATATGAGACAGAGAAAGAGCATGGTGTAGTGATGTATGCCCCTAAAATTGGCCCTTCTCTCAATGCAGCATGAAAATAATGAGTTGCGAATGCATAATTTAAGGTGTAGTTAGGGCATGTTAAAATATGTCAGCATATTTTTCTTATAGAAGACTCTTTAAATAGACAAAGAAGAAAAGAAAAAAGTATGTCCCAAACTGAACTAAAGGAACATTTGGATAGTGCAGACACGCAAGCATAATTCAGTAAAACTTCATTAGTTCCTCAATGATGTAGTGACAGAAAGGTACAATTGCTAGAGTGCAGAATTCTGTACTAAGCCCACATGTTCTAACTTGCTCTGACTATTCAATAGAAAACTTGATATTTACAAAAAATCCCACCTTGCCCTGGCTGAGCTGCTGTGTGTGGTCTCTAACTGTTCAAATCTTTTATATTAATTAGAAATCATGCTGTCAAAGTATTGATTTGAATAGAATGTTCCAATGTATGGTTGTTAATTACATTTATCTACACAGAAACAAACAGAAGACACCATCTGTAGAAACAAATGATACTATAGTCCTATTCGCAAGGCCTAATATTTACCTCGGGACCCCATGTAAATTGCAATAATTATATCTGATTTCTACTCCCGTGCGAATCGTCCATGTCTGTGAAAATGTCTGTAAAGTTTCCCCCAAATTTTACCGCATTCGCCAAACTCAGACATCCTCATGTAATTCTATTGCCATGCGAATGCGTATGTCTGTGTTTTCAATCCATGAATTGTTTATAAATAAATTAATAACTACTCTGCAGCTAATTTAACATTCAGATTTAAACTAAATTATTATTACTATTACTATTCACCATGGTTCATTCTCAAATTAACTTGTCGTTTTTCTACAATTAAAAAACTAAAGATTAATCAAACTATGATTAGAAATCTGTGACCCAGAAGTACAACAACCCTGTTGTCGTAGCAATTGAAGGTCAAGAAGTTGGATGTTCAGGGGAAAAACAATGTATGGACTTAGTCAACGTAAATGGAATAAAAGATAGGGTTTACTGCTGTTTCACAAGAAATCTGATTGTGTGGATGTGATTCTGATCGACGATCACAACAACGTGACAAGGAGCCACATTTATGCTGCTGCAGCTGAGGTAAGCTAGTGTTAATTCACATTAAAACTAGCCAAAAATAATGCGCATTTCATGAACTAAGTAAATGGTGGTTGTCATAAACTATCTGTCGCCATTTCCGGAAAGTCTGTAAAACAAGAAAATCACAGACATCAAATATTTGCCTGGCCAGCCATTCCCACACTTCTTTCGATTTTGAAAGAAAGTGGGTATGGGCAAATCCTGATAGCCACCTCCTTCCACGATTTTGAGGCAAACGGTCCAATCAGAGCCGTTCTGGGGAAAACGTCACATCCCGTGCGCCGCCCGAGGCTACTCATAACAAGCAATATGGCGTCCGCATCAGACAAACTATTTCATGCTGCACTCTCCTCGGTTTTAAAAGACTTGGATATATCGTTAAAATTACCGTGCGTAACTCCATTCTCGGCTGTTTTCGTTCATGTTTCGCTCCTTGACGCGATGCTGTCGTCACGTCCGCTATTCTTCTGATTGGTTAACTCGGCGTTTGCTAGTCCCGCCTTTTTGAAATGAAATCACCTGGCGGCACTTCCAGACTAATCGACAGTATTGATAAATAAATACTAGGAGATTAGAATGGATGCCAGGCAAATCAAATATCCCTATGCAAATGCCTGTAAAAAGACTCAGAGGTTGTGTAGTAATTAAAGTTTACCTTGGTAAATATTATGCTGTGCGAATAGAACTTATGACTGAAAAAAAATGTTGGATCAAGGCCTCCGAGATAACAGTTCTTAAAAATATGACTGATGGACAAAACAAAATATGCCACATGACATCTCCCATTTACACATAAGTAAATACAATGAATTTACAACAAAATGTCCTGGTTCAAGATGGCGGTGCAATTTAAAAAAATGCCACCAATAACACAACATTCTTCAATATAAGTAACCAAGGACTTTGTAAGTTGGCCAACTTGTGCTGTAATGCCCAAGTTAAAGTCTCAAGGGGACATCTCATTTCCTGCTGTGGTTGACCCTGTCGTTGGGTCCTGGCCCTGTTCACCTGCTCTAATGTCCCTCATTCCAGAGCTGAGCTTCTATTCAGAACTAAAGGGTTAAACAATGAATAGCTGTCACATCCAGTTGCTTTTTAATTTGTTTCCAGATGAAGAATTGTGCTTGGGAAAATACAAGAGTGACTCCCACATGTGTACGTGAGTGTGCAGCTTGAGTAACAGCTCTGAGAATGACCTGCAAACTCTGTGGGAGGTTATTCCTTAATTAAAAGGTATAGGGGATGTAGGTGCACCTGTTTAATTACAGTTAGGGGAGCATTAAATACAGTACTTGTGATTGAAATTGTGTAAGCAAAGCATTTGTTCATGTATTTATTAACATTTCCATTGATATCTTTTTTTGGGTACCTGAAAGGTAAAAGTGTGCCCTAGATAGCATTGGCGATATTGCATGATTTCTACCCTTCTTTGATTGGGATTGGTGCCACATAAATGAACGAATATGTAAGAGTTTCTTGTGCAAAATTCAACATTTGAAATAGACTTCTGCTACTTAAAGTCCTTTATTCCATTTGCTGTCAGTTTATTTGTCTAATTGGTGATTGGTGACATGTGATGCTTAGTATGGTTTGTGACACTAAACAAAGTCATCAAACAACCTTGAAAACTAAAAACAACAAGCTTTGCAGAGAAACAGCAGAGGCAGCCAAGACTCAATAGAGAGCAAAATCTCCAAATTCACTTTCAGCTAAATCTTAATCCACCGTAAAACCACCAGCATCAGGCTGAAGTCCCGGGCTCCAATTAACCTCCTATTGGGTGTTCTCCCTCTCCCACGAAGCGCTAGCGAACAGTTCCACACAGTTTTTTTTCTGCCTATGCTCCTCACTTGCACCTCAGGTAGACTCTGACGTGCCAACTTCTAATCCCTCTGCGATCACACCAGGATCTGCTCCTCACAATAGCTGCACACCTGTCTGGTTCATAACCCGGAGCCAGGATTAAATCAAAACACTGAATTCCTGCAATGCGGAAAAGGGAACATGCAGGGAACTGTCATTGTCAGTCCCAATTTAACCAAGAGAATGGGGATCCAAGTAATTAGATTTTTATGTGGATTGAGTCATCAAAAGCACACCTAAGTAAATAAATGCACCCAGAATTAAACACTTATTACAATAAATGGAGGCTTAGTAATGGTATTCATAGAAAATTACAATGTGCAAGTTTGGGCACAGTAAAAAAAAACAAAAAAACTTGAATTAATATTGTCAATAGAAGGCTCAATATTAGTCACTTTTGTTGAGAATTTAAAAGACAAAATAACACTGGAGCTTCAAACACTACTGCTTAGCTTATATCTTTATAAAGTGAAGGAGTAATTATAGATTTGCAAAACTATTATTAACATTGTGAATATAACTAATTAGTGGAACAAGGTTGAAGTGTTGTAGGTAAATTCTTAGACATCATGGACATCACTCAGCCGTGTTTTCCAGAACTGGAATTTAGGACATACATATTCACCTTGTGTGCTCATTATTCTTCACAGCACACTTCTGGTGACCCAATGACATAATCTCATTCGAGAGCACAGCGGCAGATTTCACAATTTTCGCAAAACATGGGACTATTTGTCATGATTTGATGATAGTTTTTCCATCCGCAACAAAAATAAAGAATTCATGAACTTTACAAAAGAATCTGAAAACGTATTTCTGATTGTACACCGGACTATGAATAAAGAACATTTCCATCGTTGTCCTTACTGACTTTCACATCATCACAAGTTGTCTACATTTATGTTCATGTCTCTGGGTCCACTACAAATGGTAAATAAACTTCTCCATTAAACATCCAACGTCTCATACATCCCTTTACAACTCTAGAGGTACTTCAATAATTTCTCAAACAAATATGACATTGAAACGCCTCTTAAACGGCTAAACTTTTCCAATGATGTAATAGCCTGTACTTGAGAGATGCTTGTCAGCACACATCATTACTCCTCCTGTAAGTGGCCGATACTTGAATACTTAGCATCTCTGTGACGGCCTAATCACAGCACAAAGTGTGTTTAAATAGGCCTGTTTAAAGCAGTGCACCTGGTGTGTTGTCAGCCCTCCTCTGTGTCACTGTGCTGGGCCTAAACTCCACTTTATGCCCTGCGTGTTTGGGTTGGCATTGTGCCTCGCATGAGGAGGTGACTCAGTGTTTGCTCAGAAACAAGTGAATGGCAGCTTTCAAAAGAAATAACCTTGTTTTCCTTCAGAGATTGAGTTCAGGATTGATGGTGAATGTTCAAGCTTGACCTGTTGAAAGTTTGACAAGCCAAAGATGACAAGGGCAACACTGCAGACCTGTATTTCTTGTAATTTTTAAAGTTAGAAACCTTCCTTGTGTTTTGTTCTGGATTAAATAGAAAGTGTGATGACAACAACTTGGACGATAAATGATGCTCTCTGAATTTATGTAGAAATACTGTTGATTGACCTATATTATTTGTGACAATCTTAATAATGTAAAAAAAATGTATGTATTGTAGTGATTTTGTTTATTACTACAATATTTGGCATTGGCCTCACAACGGAAGCACCGAATATGTAGTAATTTGATAAATAGAATCCTAATAGAGATAAGTTATTCGGGGCACCACTCACCAAAGTGAGAAAAAGTTGATTCTAATACCAAATATTTTAATTAATTAACAATTTATTGATTAATTAATTAATTAGTCTAATCTGAAGGTTGTAAGATCTTTTCACATTTCCAGGGACTCCATTCTGAAAATTAATCATGCACTTAACCAAAATAAGTTGTGGTTTATGAAGATTTATTGACCAGAAAATGACATACAGTGTTTAAATAAAGTATGCAGATGAATTTCCAATAATGCACAATAAGAGTAGACTGTTTATCTAAATCTATTCGCATTAACTGTGTCTATACCAGCCAAATGTGACAGTTTATACGACCAGAGTCTGAAGATGACGGCCGTCCTCTCCTTTTGTCTCTGTAGAGGTCGCGCTGTGGGAAGATGAGCTCCTCATTGCTCCCTGCACGTGGTGTCTGGATAGACCGTAGTTGAAGTTGCAAAAATGTCCGTTTGCGTTGGTTCTGCCTTAAGCAATGTTCACATCCGAAAATGTGGGGAGAGATGAAGTTAGGGCGTGGGCCCAAAAAGGTCTTTGTCTTTCCATCTCTGGTTGAGGTTGAAGGTTCTGAAAGTTCTCAAAAAAGGAGTTTTGGCTTCTTGGATCTTGTGTGGCTTATAAAAAGTCCCGAAAGATCTGATCCAGAGGCGCCCAAAGTCTAGTGCTCCATGTTCTGCATCGAGACCAGGCCTCGGCCTATAGTCTCAGGATGCACATGTTCACCACTTCTCCATTGAGAGAACTTGTCCGAGCGGCTGCAGAAACTTGAAGAGAGCGAGTACTGAGCTGAATTGGGTGTTAGCTTCTCCGTAGCAGAAGTCCTCCCCCTTTGGCGGGAAAATTGTCCAATCAGCCTGAAGCTCTGGGTATTCTCAGATAAGCAGCTGGGGGTTTTATGTGTGTGAGATCGGGTCTGACCATTGTGCCTTCAGGTTTCTTATTAAAGTCTGAGTAGTTCAAGGCACTTTGAATAACATGTAAGTATATACACATTATTGACATTGTCACACTTTGTACAAGGCAATTCATCCTGTAAAACAGTTCTGAATTAATAGTCTTTCTCTCCCAAAACCCTTCGGGTCACTGCTCGGTTTGAAGTTGCTAGCTTGAGTCATCAATCAAACTCGACACGAGGAATGTGTTTTGGGGGATGTACAAGTAAGCATGTCCTCTGTTTCTACGCAGCTTCCAAAACTTGGTAGAATGCTGAAAATTGTCTTAGATCAGATGTGCAGTGAATCTTTCACTACATGTCCCCCTGCATGCCATCTTCTGTCATTAGAGCTGAGGTTGGCATGTGCTTGGCACAGATGATCGATGATGACGATGCAGGGTTTGCTGTCACACAGTTGGCTGGTTCTGCACTACTGTGTGGCAATTCTAAGCTAAATGTGCCTGAGCTGTAAGCTATGTAGGCTACATGAAGACTAATGATGCTAAGTCTTAAGTGATGTGGTTAAATAAATTTACAAAATCTAAGTTTTGTTGAAATTTATTTGAAAGGGAAAATGCTAATGCTAAGCTATTGGCTAAAGCTGATAGCTAATGCTAAGCTCTAGACGGATTGTGGGTGGCTGAAGCTAAGATAGCTGCTAATAGCTGGAGCTAAGCTACTGCTATGAGCTAAAATCTATTTGTTCAGTCGACTCCGGCTAAGTTGCTATTAGCCTTGAGCTAGATTTTGCTGTAGAAGAGTAAAAGCTATGCATGTCAAGAGGGTTATGGAGTTATCAAATTTGATTTTGATAAATCTTAAACAGCTGTTGAACAATGTCACATTTTTACCAAGGCAGTCCAAAACTCTGAAGTTAAACACTAAGGTTATGAACGCATTAACCATGAGATTTACAGAGCAATTTTGCAAAAATTGATCCAGAGTATTTCAGAAATTAAACGTTTCTGAGGTTTTTTTTTTTTGTGTTGACTGTTTTATGACTGACATGAGCTCTCTGTGATTCAGGGCTCTGTGTTGTCATATTGAAAACAGTGACCTTAGTAAAAGAGAAAAGCATGCATAGGGGTTAGTTTAAACTTTGGACAAGAGTTAGTCAGAGGTTTAAACGGCTCCCCCCTGTGGTTGAGGAAGGGATTGTTGTTGTTAGTTCAGTGTTTGCTGGAGTAACACTGGTGAGACACTGTTTTGTTAGTTTAAGTTTTTGTCCAAATGTCTGTAAGGACTTAACTATAAACTCATTTTGTGTCTATATAAACATAAACTAGGTTGTACGTTTCATGTTTATTTACATTAATGCTCGATGAGCACTAAGAGTTTCAGGGTTTTGGAGGCAGTTTTGAGCCTTGCTAACCTGTAAATGACTGTGCCATACTGGGATGTTCTGGCAAAGTACTTTATTTACTGCTTGTGCAGATTGCTTTCATTGTTTTCAGTTTGATTTAACTGACAACAATTTAATCTGTCTCTTTTGTCTTTTCTTACATGCGTTTTGCATGTGGACAGCAGGTTTAAGTTTTTACTATAAATTCATTCCTGAATTTTAGTGTAATTTTGTCTAATAGGCTAACTTTAGTTTGACCTAAGTGCATTTGTAAACACTTTGACTCGGATGGAGCTGTGTCCCTGCACTGAAAGTGGACTTAAGAAGTCTGGTGATCAAAAGCAAAAGGCTTTTGTATCTTTGCTGAAAGAGTCAGATGTTTATAATCGATTATGGGTTTAAATCGATTAAGAAGGTCTTGACCGATACGGAGAGGAATCGAGTCAAGTGGAGACAAATAAAAAGGATGGACAACAGTTACTGGTCCAATCGTGAGGCGGATGAGAGCCTCTCCTTTGGTCACAATGTTTGTGTCAGAATAAGACCACATTTGAAGAGAGCCTGAATGATAGTTCAGTTTTCTTCCTTTTGCCTTTAATGTTGTTTGTAATTTCTTAAAAAGCATAGTTGACATTACACTGACTTTGGCAGATGTATCAAGCATTGCTTCTTGTTTGATTTCATTATCCAAAATGGTGGGCATGTGCAATTTTTGCGCTGGGCCCTTTTTGGTCAAGTTACACAAGAATCTTTTGAAAGGACGTTTGGTCTGTGTGTCAGGTGCACTGTCATGTTGAAGTTCTGTTTCTGAACTTAACTGTGAGGCACTGACTGTGTTATCAGCTCGTTTAGTTTCCTCTGTCTTTACTGCAGGTCGACAGATTGGGCTGATTGTGGGCTCTGAGATGCCCAAGTCATAAATTTTGGTTAGCTTCTGGAGCTGTTGTAAAGAAGTTTCTTCTTTGGTCAGGTGACTATCTGAGTCCAGTGTGAATACTTGTGTTTCATCACTGTCCTGAAGGCGACTAATCAAAAGCTCAGTTAGGTTCTGATTGTCTTCACTGAATGTTGACTCAGTGGTTTCATTTTCAGAATCATGACACTGTGGTTCATGTTCTTGTGGAGGACTTATCTCTAAGATTTTGTCACGTTTTGAGATTTTAGAATCTGCTACATTCTTTTTCTGAACGGTGATGTGACCCCCCTGATGGACATGTTTAGTCTTACGTCTCTTTGGACAGTCAGGGTCTCGTTCACGTTCATTGATCAGACTTGTGTCAGGATTGTAGTACAGCGTGTTTACACGTTCTCTGTACTTTTGTTGTCTATGAACTTGTTTTCGTTCATTCATGCACTTCTTTGAGGATAAGAAGGCATATTTGAGCTGTTGTATTGCGGTCTCGACTTTTAACTTGTTTTAGGCTCTCTGAGTTAATGTTCTGGGTGAGATCTTTGTTTCTTTCTATTGTTTGTTTGTGTTTGATAAAAGCTTTGATAGCTAAATCCCGTAATTCACGGCTTGTCTGCTTTTCAGGCCAGGCTGAAACACCGAGAAGCTCACGTGAAGTGGGGTGAAGATTTTCAATGAAGAGAGATTTGAAGGTCAAATCTTCTTCCATGTTAACTTGGTTTTTAGAGCCAAAGTAAGCGTTTCGAAGTCTGCAATAGTAAGCTTCTGGAGGCTCTTGTGCCTCCTGCTTAACATTTAGAGCTACACTGAAGCCTGTGGTGAAAGTGTCTGAAAACTCTTTTCTTAGAGCATCACACAGAAGACTGTAGTCAGTCTGGGTTTCAGTCGGCTGTCGGTCAATGAAGCTTCTTACGTGCTCAGATGAAGTCATTCTGATCAAAGTGACTTTGTCTGCTGTTGTAGCCTGAGGAAATCTACACACGAAAGTGTCAATGTTCCTTAAATACGCTTCAATGTGAGAAGGCGTTAAGTCAAATTTAGGTTCAAAACGTGGGATCCATTTTGCCATAAGGTTAAGGTCTTGAAATGACAGCAGGTGATTGTTGTCATAGTTACCACAGTTTTGTTTTAGAAGTTTGAGCTTTAACTTAGCCTTTTCAAGTCGGTGTTTACACCGAGCTTGTTTCTGGGCTGTTTCATTTAGCTTAGCGCTCATAGCGGCTAGCTCTTCTTGTTGTCTGGAGATGATTTCTTCTGTTTTGTTGAGCTTTGAATTTGTAAAATTCAGCTCTTTCTCCAAGTCTCTATGCTTTGAATGCATGAGTCTAAGGTTCTCTAAGAGAAGTGTATTGTCTTCTCTGAGAATAAAACTTCTTTCACAAGTAAGCCATTTTGTCTTTTTGTGTCTAAAGCTTCTTCTTTTTCTTGAAGTTGCTTATTTGTTTGAATAGTTGTGCTCTTACTACAACTATTTGTTCTAACAGCTTAGCGAGGTTTTCGGCTGTTCTGCTTTCTCTAAAAGCCTTTTGTACCAAAGAGGGTTCTTGGTTTTGTTCAATATGATCTGCTCTTTGCATTTTGTTATGAACATTTGATTGAAGTTTTTCAGCAGTGTTTTCTAATTCAGGGTCAAGGACGTCTCCTAGACTTCTAGAAGTAGAAATTACTTGAGTTTCCATGTTTGTATGAAAGTAAATGTCTTTAACTCTTTGTGACCGTCCAGCAGTTCACGAGTTAAGAAATTTGAAAATTTCACAAAATGTCTAAATATAAATAATTTTGGCAAATTAAAATATTTAGCATCTAATTTTGTTACTTCCGGTTGTTCAAGTGAGCATTGATCGTTTTAGGCTAGTTTAAGCTTGTTTTGTGGAACAGTGAACAAGCTGTAAAGTCAAAATGTGTCAAGTCAAAGACATTGATTACATTGACAAGTTAGAGAAAGTTAGTTAGTGAGAAAAGATTGAAAAGAATCAACTTTTAGGTTTGTTTTCAATAAAACAACCAACAGTCAACTGAGGAGCTGACTCTCTCTCTCCTCCTGCTCCTGCTCCTCTGTGTGTGAGGGGCGAGCGAGGGGTGCGAGCTCCGGCGCTGGAGGCCGGCTCTGTGATGTCACAAGGACGGCCCTCTCCAAAGCTCAGACCTGCTTCAGTCTGCTTTGGCTGTCGAGGGAGTAACTTGCTCTCCTTGAGACAAAGGGTCATAAATCAAGGCACGCCCTGATCTTAGCAATTCAACTCTTGGTGAATTGTAAGCAATTTAAAGTGTTGCAACAAAAATATTATTAATGCTGAACTGTACCAGCTATTAATAAAATATCGGTAATAATATTAACACTGGACTGTACGCAGATGTTAAATTATTACCTAAGGCCTTTAAAGAAAAGTATGCACAGCAAGGCATGACTAGTCAGAGTTTTTCTTTAAGAGTGTGTCTCCACCTAAACGGTAGTGCACACAGTTTGTAAGAAAAATGTGTCTGCGACCTAAGCGGTGGTCAGAAACATTTAAGCTTTTGCTTTTAAGGACTGCTCAGCAAATATGGACATTTTAAACAACCCAACAGCTTTAGTTTTGAGTAGGTCCATTAAATCAACATAAACACATTTTAGTAAGTCATAATTCATTTTCAGAAGGAGTGTACACGTGGCCTGCACGGGGCGTCAAATATGTAGTGATTTTGTTTATTACTACAATATTTGGCATTGGCCTCACAACGGAAGCACCAAATATGTAGTAATTTGATAAATAGAATCATAATAGAGATTGATTATTCGGGGCACCACTCACCAAAGTGAGAAAAAGTTGATTCTAATACCAAATATTTTAATTAATTAACAATTTATTGATTAATTAATTAATTAGTCTAATCTGAAGGTTGTAAGATCTTTCACATTTCCAGGGACTCCATTCTGAAAATTAATCATGCACTTAACCAAAATAAGTTGTGGTTTATGAAGATTTATTGACCAGAAAATGACATACAGTGTTTAAATAAAGTATGCAGATGAGTTTCCTAAAATGCACAAGTCTAGACTGTTTATCTAAACCTATTTGCATTAACTGTGTCTTACCAGCCCATGTGACAGTTTATACGACCAGAGTCTGAAGATGGTGCCGTCCTCCTTTGTCTCTGTAGAGGTCGCGCTGTGGGAAGATGAGCTCCTCATTGCTCCTGCACGTGGTGTCTGGATAGACCGTGGTTGAAGTTGCAAAATGTCCGTTTGCGTTGGTTCTGCCTTAAGCAATGTTCACATCCGAAAATGTGGAGAGAGATGAAGTTAGGGCGTGGCCCAAAAGTCTTTGTCTTTCCATCTCTGAGTTGAGGCTGAAAATTCTGAAAGTTCTCAAAAGAGGCTTTGGATCTGGTGGCTCTTGTGGTGGCTTACAAGAAGTCCCAAAAGATCTGATCCAGAGGCGCCCAAAGTCTAGTGCTCCATTTCCTGCATCGAGACCAGGCCTCGGCCTATAGTCTCAGGATGCACATGTTCACCACTTCTCCATTGAGAGAACTTGTCCGAGCGGCTGCAGAAACTTGAAGAGAGCGAGTACTGAGCTGAATTGGGTGTTAGCTTCTCCGTAGCAGAAGTCCTCCCCTTTGGCGGGAAAAATTGTCCAATCAGCCTGAAGCTCTGGGTATTCTCAGATAAGCAGCTGGGGGTTTTATGTGTGTGAGATCGGGTCTGACCATTGTGCCTTCAGGTTTCTTATTAAAGTCTGAGTAGTTCAAGGCACTTTGAATAACATGTAAGTATATACACATTATTGACATTGTCACACTTTGTACAAGGCAATTCATCCTGTGAAAACAGTTCTGAATTAATAGTCTTTCTCTCCCAAAACCCTTCGGGTCACTGCTCGGTTTGAAGTTGCTAGCTTGAGTCATCAATCAAACTCGACACGAGGAATGTGTTTTGGGGGATGTACAAGTAAGCATGTCCTCTGTTTCTACGCAGCTTCCAAAACTTGGTAGAATGCTGAAAATTGTCTTAGATCAGATGTGCAGTGAATCTTTCACTACACGGTAAAACTTCACCCGGACACAATCTACTCTGAAAGCATTTAACAAAGACTCACTAAAGAATACTGATTTCACACGGGTTTTATTCATGAAATTTACAAGTTTCTTTTACAACACAATCTTCAAAATGGACAGAAATGATAGAAGCGGACACAGTATTTTGAAATGTAACTTTCTTACAAATGAAAACGTTTACTAAGGCAAGATATTTTATTGTTTTGGTCAGTTTGTTCTCTCAGTATTCAGGCTTTCATGTGGACATAATGGAATGGAAGAAGAGTTTTTATTCCCCTTTATCCGTAGAGTTCAGTGGAACGTTGTAACTTCAAGGCTGTTTTCTCAAATTGCGTTTTCCTCTAAAGACGCTAATACACACCAGACTTTACCATCTTGGACTGAACAAGCTTGGCTCTGTCAAAATAAAATACATAACAGCATGCAGGACACAGGTAAGACGTGTCAGTATCAAACATAAATCACTCAAACAGAGATGGGACTTGCGACCAACGCCTCAAGAAAGTGTCCATTGTGCAGTCAGCCTCTCTTACTTGAGTTTTTGAGTCCAGTAAGTGAGGCTAAACACATGGTCAGAGACTTACTCCGCCCACAACTGAACCTCAAACAGACTCGCAAAAGTGGGAGCTGCCCGGAGGCCTTTTAAGAGACGCCCAGTGAGTGTAAACAGACGTTGATTGACAACACGTAATATGGAGAGCGATTGTAGCTGGTGAAGTGAAGTTTTGAGTTAGAGGTCCATGCCACCAGGGGTCACTGGCTATAAATGAGGCAGTTTCCACTTCCTCTGCTCCTGGCCTTTACACACTCTTGGCCCCTGTGTGGCTGTGTCTTCCAATTTTCCAGGTACAGTGTCTGTTTTTGATATAGCATGGAGCTTATTTGTAACTAGTGTTTGCTTAATTTAGCCCAGCAGTGTAACAGTGGCTCTGAGATGAGGCAAGTCAGAGTTGGTAGAGTCTCTGACCATGTCTGCACTAGTATGTGGGGGAGTGCCACATGCCCTGCAGGTTTAAATGCAAGACAAACTACTGTAAGCTTTAGGCCAGTGGTTCCCAACCTGGGGGGCGCCTGAGATTCCAGGGGTTCCCCAGAGCTTTGTCTGATCAGAGAGTCAAGTTCTAAAAGTAGTTATAAGTGCAACTTTATTAGTAAAAAAAAAACACAAATCTAGGGATCAAACACAACAATAGCTGCTTATTTGACTGAACTAAATGGTTTTAATTAAAATTTTCATTGTGCAATAAGTTTTGGAGGCCACTATTTTAAACAGGGGGGGCTCAACAAGTCTCCCGTTCAATCAGGGGGGGCTTCGAGGAAAAAGGTTGGGAACCACTGCTATAGGCCATGTTTTTCTGACTATAGTGAGGTTTCATGTGAGAGCTGAGGTGGAGCCAGTGCTGGCGCTTGAACTCTGTGGCCTTGCCTTTTCCTTCATTCTGCCCTTTTTATGTCTGAAGGAACATAAAATTAACAGACTCTTTTAACAAAGTTGGACTACCTGAACAAGATGGAACCAACAATTTATTCTAACTTATTGCATCCAAATAAATGTACCTATATTTTTCTACATTGGACCATGCCTTCGTTTCTTTTTCAAATGACAAACCGGTGTGCCTTGAGCTGTTTATTTTCTCCTGTTAAAAGGAGTGGCATCGTTGGACACTTTATAACTAACATAAAGCTAATGTTATAAGGGAGTATGGAGCCTTCCAAATGCCACATTCGGCGATTCATTAGCAAGGACCACGCCACACATGAAAATGCAAGTTACATTAAATTTATTGAGGATGAGAGGGTGATGATGGAGATGAAGATGTGGCGATGCTCAGGACGGCTGGTGAGACTGTGGGTGGGGGCTCCGTCTCGTATGGTCCGCCCGGCCGATCGAGAAGACCCCTCCCTGTAGGTGCTGTCTTCAGGTCTGTGAGACAAAGAAAGAAACAAGGGGTGGGAGGGTGGGGTCGAGAGAGCAGAGACAAACAGTAGTCCTGGGACTGTCCGGGATAAATAGCATTATGGGTAGTTAGGCGTGGTTGATGAGGAGAGGCGTGGACGCGGAAGAGATAGGAGGGGCCGTGGTCCTGCTCCTGAAACTCAGTTAATTACATTAACTCCCAGTAATGCAAGTTTTGGGTATCTTTGCTGCTGTTCAGCACTGGTCTAGCTGCTTACTTGCACTTCAAGATCCCTTTTTATCAACTTTGCAGACATGTGTATGACACTTTTCCTTTAAGGAAGCACATGAGCTCATGTCAGATTCCAAAAATTGAAAATGAGGAAAAAGAAACACTGTCGCGTGTGTCCTTTTGCACCACGCACCACCTGTTTGTTCATCTGAGCCATATGACTCATGATGTTCTTGCACAGCGGGTGACCACTTTCAAACTCTCCACAGCAGCGATGTCAGAGGGAGAAGTTTTTATAGCTCACCTGGGCGGCTCCACTGTCGCGTCAACTCGATGTGAAGTTGGCGTTTACTGAAAATGCACGACAGTCGCAGTTTGCACAAAAATGTCTAAAATAAAAAGCCCGGAAACAGTAAATAATAACATTTTGACACCATATGTGCAGTTTGACAGTGGAAAAAGTTGACTCTGCATGTGGATAGGTCCAGTGGGATATGTTTTTAATGCACTGTAAAGCACTCAGTTATATTTTTGTGTTTGAAAAGTCGCTTATAAATAAAATTTGATTGATTGATTAAGTAAACTACAGCTGAGATTGAAATTCTAGAAACCTATGGTGCGAAAGCAAATAACCTTTTTAGATCTATACTCTTGCTTCTAAAAGACATTTTGGCTCCTCAGTCTGGTGCTTGTATGACGATGGCTGGCTCTTGTAAAGCTCCTGTGTTCCTGGTGGCCGCCAGGCGTTGTGCCCATGGATTGAGATGTGCGTCATAAAGTGGTACGTTTAATGTGACACTAATTTCAGGGTTAGGAAGTTGAAAAAAAAAATGGCCCTAATGGGCCATTTTTCTTAAAACGCCTGACTACATTAATCTCAAATTCAAATGGAAACTGTTTCTGAACCCTCAGGAGCACAAACAATTGGCTTGACTCTTTGTGAAGCTGAGGCTCTGTAGTTTTAGCCTCTATTGTTTGATTTTCTCTAGTTTTAAGTGAGAAGAAGCTTTGGACAAAAGAGCATCAGGTTTTAAAGTCCTCCTAAACTTTAGCCGGTGTCACTAGCTTGGACAGAATTACAATAGATTTGGTATATTTTGGGTTTTGACAATTCCTCTTCAAAAGCTGAAGCTATTTTCATCAAAAAATTGTTTTAGAGACCTGCAATAACTAAAAAAAAGTTTAGGCGGAGTTAATTAATATTCCTTCTAAATTGTGGAAAATTTTGAGGTATTTTTTTATTTGTAAGTTTGTAAGTAAAAGCTGATTCTGATCCAGAATGGTTGATTTGACTGTTTTTCACAGGTGCATGTACATTGTATCAATACATAATTCGAGACATCATCACACAGGTTTTTAGTGTCCTTACAGGAGTCCTTCAATATTAATAAGGAAGAAAAATATGATTTTAGTTCAATTTTGAACACAGTGAGGGATGGAGTTTTATTTGCCACGTACTCTTGTGTATGTGGTATTTACCCATATTTATAATTATATTCAAAAATTTAAAAAGTTCTTTCGGCAAGCTATAATTTCCCATGAGCACTTGTTCCAACTTCAAGGGTGCCATTTTTTCCATTTTGGTTTTTAACCAAGTTATTAGTTCGTGCCAAAAATGTTTGTTATGGAACAAAAGCCACATTGCTCCACCTCAAAACCTATTTCTAAGCATTGTTGCAGCTGGATAATAACTGAATGAATGAATTTTTTAACCTTTGGAGCTATTGGGCATTTCATAAATTTTATATGTTTGTTAGTTATTACGTCATCTCTAATATAAATTTTAGATTTTCTGTGAAAATCCTGAAATAATTACATTGAGGATTTTGTTGATAATACTATTTTTTGAATTCTTGTCATTTAAAGACTCTTGGTTTAATTGTATTTTGGGCAGAGTTATCGGCCTTGTAAGATACGTCAAAGAGCTCTGAATTAGATTTACAAGTGCAGTGGGTATTGCTCTACCTTATGCTGTCTTGTTCTACCTGGTTTCCTTTGTCTTATCTGTCCAGCATCGGCAGGCTCAGGACTGAACGTTACGAGAAAGTGGAACTGTCAATGATTATAACTGCAAGAGACAAAATGATGAAACAAATAATAATACATTTATTTATTTGAAAAGAACCCAGCAATTCTGCCTGTCCATAGTGAACCTGTGTGTCCTTAATACAAGTTTAGTCTTTTCTTTTATTGTTCAGGTGAAACTCCTGAGCTATGTTGTTGGTTTTTGTTAAGTTTATTCAGTTACAGCTAAAATTAGTCACAGTTAAATTAATAGACCCGTTCAGAGCCTACGTCATTTTGAGGGCGGAGCCGCATTGGTGCCTCTGCAGAGTTTCTCCGTAAGTTTCTATACAAAACAAGTAAGCTGTACTAACGATATTAAACAGTTAGAAAACTTAACAATGACTTCAAACGAAGCTCTAACCTCTCCTAATGTGTTCCTTGTAGGGGTGTAACGATACGTTTTTAGAACGATACGATACATATCGATATGAAGCCTAGAGATACGATTACAAAACGATTTTGGGGTATTTGGGAACGATACGATTCAGAACGATACAGCAATTTTAAAACGATATTTCGATTCAGTTTGATAACTTATGACATAAATAAAATCATTACCAATATTTTGCATTAAATCCAAAACTCAATGACAAATAATAAAATTATAGGGTAAGTAGGTCTATAAGGGTAATAAATTATATTCAGCTTAATAACACACTTATTTTCATTGCATATAAAGAAACTGCAACTTTTCCCCTTTATACACAAGTTTAGTATCATAATAAAATAAGTGACCCACATTTCACCATCTTATTGAATCATTTCACACAGATGTAGTGAGATGGGAGTCTGTGAACTTATTGTATCTTTGTGACTTATCATTAAATATTAAATCCACAAACATCTGCAGAGTTTGACCCAAAGCACGTTGACGTTTAAAAGCTAAAAGCCTACACAAATGCGCGAGTCTGTTTTATAACATGTGTGTGGCGTCGCAGCTCTGGTTGCGCGTTTGCAGCTCGTCTGGTTCTTTTCAAGCTTGAGTCATTTCTCAGCGTTACCTCCGTGGTCCGGTTCGGCGTCCCTCCGCGACTTTGTCCCTCGTAACGTTGCTTCTGCTGTCCGCGCTCTCGCGGCACGGGTGTGCACCGGCACCGCAGGATGATTTGGAATACAGAGCTGTCCGTCTCCTCCGCTGGGCAGTACAGCGCGTTACCATCCGGGAGTAGATTCCATGTGAAACAAGCGCTGCAGGCTCTTGATGATGACGCAGCGCAGAAAACCAGCGTATTAAAAGCGCATTTAATGAAACGTTTATGTGAAAAACACAATACTAAGAATGCCGTTTGTCTGTATGGTTTATGTTTCGCCATATATCTAAATAAATCGATTCTTTGGGCTTAGATTCGAAGCGATTCAAAGTTGCATCGATGTGTGGCTGGGATTGAGGATAACTAGTAGAACGCCGATCGATGTAGCGGATCGTAAGGGCTGTGTATCGATACTTCAAATATTTAGGTGAATCGTTACACCCCTAGTTCCTTGGGTTTGCACCAGTTGACAGTCGTTATAACTCGTGATTTTTTCGGGCAAATACATCGCCTCAGAGTCATGTAAGTATATCCTCGGAGTCTTTTATAAAATAATCTTCTGTAGAATCAGCACAAATAAAGCCACAGGTGCAGTTTACTGTGGGTATATTTCTCCACTGATAATTGATAAATAATTAACACAACTTGCACAAAAATCTTAAGCAATGTCACGTTAACTCACCTCCTGTGCTTTTCCGCAAATTACGTCGTCAACTCATCAAGAGATTTGTATGATCAAAGCTTTTCTCCTCTGCACATGAGTTTTTTCCATCAAATATAGTTAAATATCAGGTCCCTGAATATCGGGACACTTACTAACGTCATGCTAACATCAGTAGCTAACTATACATGGATCTGGAGTCGCTTGCTGTTCGTTAAATTTAGTTTTTTTGAGCTTGAAAGCCTGAGACTGGGCACCAGTTCGCGCGCGCAGCCATCTTTGTTTACTAACAGTAAATGGGTCTATTTGTCCTCTTTAACATGTATTTTTTAGTTCTACACAGGTGACCACTGACCACTCCTACCTGCACATACATCAGTTTTGTGTTTTACTAAAGCAAAATGTAAACTACTGATCTACCTATTCTAGTTTATTATAGGTCGACCCTCTTTAACAGCTGAATTATATTTTTTTCTCTTCACCTGCAGTGTCAGGCTTTAACTGTCCAAACTGCCAAACGCATTAGCAGAACAAAGCAGATACAGTCGTACGAGTCTGTCCCCTCCAGTTTATTTAAATAATTTGACAAGGTGCTGCTTTTCCTTCAAAGAAATGAGATCCGCGGAGGCAGAGTCACGATGGATTTATTCAAAGCTTTTTCACAAACTGCTCCAGGAAATAATCACTTTTGACATTCTGGAAAAAGACATGAAATGGAAAAGATCGAGGCATGAAAGAGAATAATTTAATGTGGCGCCCTTTTTCAACAAGATCACAGTGGTTTTTACACATATTTATATATTTACAGAACAAACACAGCGCTCTACACTTCAGAAAGGGCTCATGCATTAAGTATTAATTATGTTTTCAGTTTCTTATGGTCAGAACACAAGTTGGTCTGGACAAGAATGAGCTCACAGAGAAAACACATTGTTACATTAAAAAGCCTGGCAAACAATAAAGCGGCTAAAGTAAAATTAGGACAAGTAACTTAATCTATACATAATTCACTACTTAAATACTGATAAAACCATGGGTTCACAACACTTTGTAAAGAAACAAAAAATCCATGTTTCAGGGACCATTTACTTTAATCGCCATTTATATTTCAGACAAACACATTTGAATTCCCTACATGCATTGGTAAGGACTTATGCATTGTGTTAAATTTACTGAACTCCAGCCTCTCTCTCTCTGCCTCTATTTCTCTCTCGATTTCTCTTCCTCTCTCTGTTTGCATATCACGCCCCGGTTCGTCTAAGCAAACGGCATACCAACGGCACACCATACTCGCCACTCCCCCAACACTTAAACACCTAACCGCTTAGCAAACCAAACTAACCTCGTATGACCACCCCAATCCAACATAATGTACTAGCCACGCTGATTTAGCGCTTTCTGGCCACTTCAGCACACTGCCTGCATTTCCGAGCCTTACTAGAGCCCTTATTTATCAGCTGAAATTTCGTTCAGTACATACATCGCCCACACGTCTGTCTCATCTGTCTCTGTTGATCTATCTTAACCCTCTTTGCTATATACAACATAGAGCGTCAAGCCCGAACCTAATAAGCCCACGTAAACAATAAACCCACCTCAGCATACCCGTGAGAGAATCGTCTATACTCTCGACCTGCGCTGCCCGATCTTATAGTCAGGACTTCTTATAACATATTCCCCCTGCACTTACCTCCTCTATACTTAGTTTTGCCAACTCACTACTTACATCACGAGTGCACAATATCGACCATTCCATGACACTTAATGCAATCTATAGATCCTGTCCTACACATATCTACTGAGCTATTTGCACCCTCCATGTCTGAAGTCCGAACGCCCTGAGTAACTTGAAGCACCGAACACAAATATACCATGACCCTTTTCTCCGCTATTCTAACGCTTACCGTTAACTACCTGCAAATTAGCCGCGTCTGCACTCCTCACATGTCTTTGTGATTCCTGCTCGCTGCCTCCCAAAACCTTCATTCTGCCCTACCTCTTATATCTTTCCCTACTCACTATCCCCCCCTTAATGCCTAAGACTCCGTTTCTCCATAACAAAAGAGTGTCCTGCCCCCATTCTTCTCTCGTTAACACCTTGGCTAACTGCGTCTTTTTTCATGATCGTATGCCGTCCAGAACGCCCGAATTAATCCTGTATACATATCAAATGAGCAACCTGCCCAGTATGCTTTACACTCTATAAACGCTATGCACAATCAAACTTTGCACAGAGAACCATCTAAGCACCTTCAGATCTTACCATGCATCACTTAAGACACAGAACAAGCCAGTAAATTCGGGGCGATACGACTTATAATAATGTAAATACAAATAAGAATATAGCTATTAACAGATTATCAAGCGAACACTGAAAAACTAAATAAGACAAGCAAGCACGTTGCCTCCGTCATTTAGCACTAGAATACTTGGTCACCGCGGCATACCTAATTCATATCGCGGACCTAAAGACTAATGCGAACGTTAACTATCGATCATTTCTCCTAGACAGGCACTACTCTCTTAGAAAAGAAGACGGTGATTCAGAATATCAAGGACCTAACTAACCTGCGCGGCCGTACTCCGAAATGCGCGCTCTTATAGTCTCTCCTCCTCTCTCTTGCAAAATTCGAACAGGCTCCCCTGCGACTCCTGCGTCAACTTGAAGGTGGGTAAGCGTAAAGCTATACGTACAAGTTTTGATTTTGGACTTCCTCATCACTAATGTGTTAGTCTTCTCTCCCCTTCCCTGCGTTGCCAAGGCTGTATGCATTTCGTCTCTAACCTCTTGTCTTCATTGTTGTCTCCCTTTCTCCTAATCTCTTCTATTTATTCTTTTTCCTGTCATATGACTCTTCCCCTTACCCCCATCTCCGTCTTTGTTCATCTTCTTCCCACTCTGCTCTTTTTTTCTCTTTGTGGTTTTCTTTACGTAGTCCCTTGCTCCTCTTTCAACTCTCTCCTCTCTTCCTTCCCGTCTCTTCTCGGTACCTCTGTGTTCATCTTCGTGTGTCTCTTCTGTGTGCTCACGACTCCTGCGCACATCTTCTCTTTTCTCTCACCTATCCAACTCGCCGTCGTTAGTCTTGTCCCCTCACTTCCAGAAATCTCTATATATATATATAACCTTTACCTCGTTTTCCGTTTTCTTCTCTCCCTCGTCTTTCTTCTACTCTTGTCTCTCCCCTCCTTCTTTCCTTTTCTTTTTTTTAACCTTAGCACTCATGCATATTCCCTTTGCCACATGCTTTTGAGTTCTATATTATTATTCTCCTCTTCTCTCTATCCACTCCTTTGCCTCTCTCCTTCTCTCTCTTCCTTCCTCCTCCTCTTCTTTTCATCTTGCGCGCTAACCATCTCGTTTTTCTTCCTTTCTGTCTTCTTCCTCTTATCTCTCGTTCGGAGTCACTGTCATTTCTCCTGCATATGTCACTCAACTCTCTCGTTCTTCAGGCAGTCTCTTCTCTTCCAGTCCCCCTTCCATCCAGCTTCTCATCCTACCTCAGCCCTCGTTTTCTCTCTACCTTTTTCTCTCTCTATCTTTTTCTCTTATTCCTTCTTGCATCACTTTCTCGCCTCACCCTCTTCTTCTCCTTTCTTACCTATCTATTCTGCTTATCGCCTAGTCTTCCCGCTTCACTCTTCTCTTTCGCCTCCATTCTCCTCTCTCTCTTGCTCTCCTCCTCTTTTCTTCTGTGTCTCTCTCTCGCGTCTCTAACTCTCTTCCATTTCTTCTCCCTTACTCTTGGTTTTCGCTCTCACCTTCTTACTATTTCCTCTTTTCCTCCTCTGAATCTCTTTCTCTCTCTTTCTCTCTCCCTCTATCCCTTTTATTTTTTCTCCTCTTTTCTCTCGCCACCTTTCATCCATAACTATTCACTCACTCTTCGCCCGTCTACATCTTCCTACTCCTTTTTCTCTTCTGTCCTAAGATCTCTTTGCAATCTCTTTCCCTCCCTTCGTGCTTACTTCGTGTTGTCTGCTCTCTCCTCTTTGATCCAGCGACATCTTCGAATCTCCCCTCCTGTGGCTTCTATCCTCTTCCTATCTTCTTCCTACTCCTCTCCCTCTGAGCTAATGCTCCAAAGTCCCCGTATCCCTCTCACGGCACGCATACTCTCCGCTTCACCCCCCTCGCCATTTCCGACGCAGCTCATACCCAACATAAACCGCAGTCCCCTTTCCCGTCCCGCTCTCCCCCACCCCCCTCCGCTCGCATTTTAGCCCCTATCCAGCCTCCCCCAAACATCCTTCGTCATGCTATTATCACTCTTTTCTCATATTCCTTCTAGTTGTCTGCTCTCTTCTTCTCTAACTTCCCACTCCCCCTCTATCTGTCTCTCTCTCTGCTCCCCCACACTAATCATACTTTCTGTCTTTCTCCTCCCTTTTTTGCACCTCCTTATATTTCCTTTCTGCCTCTTCTCTCTCCTCATTCTCTCATCACTCTCCCTTCCTCTCCTTCTCTGGTTCTGCCCTTCTCTTCAATTTGCTCTGTCGCCCTCTTTCAGCTCATTCTCTCATCTCTGTCTTCAGCTCTCTCTTTCCCTATTTCCTCCCCCCTATCCTCTTACCTCCTCTCTTCCTTCTCTTTTTCAAATCCTCCTCTCCCTTCCCCACCACTGTCTCTTCTCTCTTCTCTCTTCCTCCCCTGGTCCCACCTAATCTCGTTTTCATTATGTCATTTTTTCCCCTCATCTAAACGCGTTCCTTCTTTTCCCCTTCATTCATGTCTTTCGTTTCCCTAAAACCGCTCGCCTTCTCGCTCCTCTCCTCCTCCCCTCCTCCCTACAAATCTCTCCTCTGTCCTTTGACTTTCTTCCGACTTTCCTCCTCTATTCTGACTCTGTTCCATCATCTTGCCCCCTCTCCACACTTTCTTTCCTCATCCTCCTTATCCTCTCCTCATGGTCTTCCCTTCTCGTACCGACTACCATCGCCTTCCTCCCCCCTCTTCTATCCCTCTCGCTTCTCATTTTATACACCTCGACTGTCATCCTGCTTCATTTTCCCTCTCTCTCCCCCTATCCATGAATCCTTTCTGCTTGTCATTCCCCCTTCTCTCTCTCCGCTTTCATCCTTCTCTTCGTCATCTATCTCCTCCTCTTACCCCCCTCTTATCAATCCTTCCTCTCTCTCAAACTCATACTCCCTATCATCTTCCTCTTGTTCTCATCTTCTCTCTCTCACCCCCCCTCCTCTCTGTCTTCATCCTTCCTCTCTCTCATTCTCTCCCTCTCCCTATCCTCTCCCATCCTCACTATTTTCTCTCTTACTCCCATCTCTCTCCTCTTTCGTATTCTTGTTACTTTTCTTTATCTCTACTCTCATCTCTCGCCCTCTCTCATTCCTCCCTCTCTGCCTCTTCTCTTCCTTCCCCCTCTCTCTCTCTGGTGTCTCTTCTATGCCATCTCCCTCTCTCTCTCCTACTCTTCTTCCCTCTCATCTTCCTCTCCTCTCTCTAATCTCTCTCTCCCCTCTTCTCTCTCTCTCTCTCCCCTCTCTCTCTCATCTCCCTCCTCTCTCCTATCTTCTTCTCTCCTCTCATCTTCCTCTCTTTCTCTCTAATCTCCCTCTCTCTCTCTCTCTTCCCTCTCTTCCTTTCTTTAATCTCTTCCTCTCTCTCTCTCCTCTCTCTCCTCTCTTTCTCTCTCCCTTTCTCTCCCTCTACTCTCTCTTTCTCTCCCCTCTCTTCCTCTCTTTCTTTCTTTAATCTCCCTCCTCCCTCTCTCTCTCTCTCTCTCTCTCTCTCCCTCACTCACATTATCAAGTTACATCAACACAAACATTAAATTAATTCATCTTATTGTCTTTATAACTTACTACAGTGAATACATTTATTATTTAACACAATAAAGACGTCTGACAGTGAACGTCCAAACACTGCGTCCGTGTCTTTTGTGTCGATGAAGAAACTCTGCTGTGCACATCAGATAAAACCGTCTGTCGTTACATTCTGGGTCGTAAAGGCAAAGATATGTGTCAGTGATTCTGTTCAAACACATCCTAAGTGCTTCTGAGTTCAACAAACATCTCAACCTTTCCTGCTCAAGCGAGAAGTTGTACGACTCTGGCTGAATCTTAAATCTTGTCCTGCACCACTCCAGTTATAGAAGCAATTTAAATTCTGTTTTTAGGGACGCAAATGCACTCTCCGCTCCTAGAAAAACATATTTTGATCGTCTACGGTGAGTCCAAAACACATCAGAGTGCTGTGGAGTTCATTCTGGGTTTTGCGCTGACACATTGACATTTCAGAGGAATATTTTTACACAACGATGAGTGGCCTGATTGTGACTAATAGGTTGCGTTCACGTTTTTTTATTACGGTAAAAACTTGTCTTTTAAACATTAATCTGTCGTGCAAATCACGTGCACACGACTTTCTGATTTTTGTCAATTAATCTGTGAGCGTTTTTTTTTTTTCTACAAATAATTTTCTGTAATGAGCTGTATTAATAGAATATTTAAATCACAGGTGTCAAACTCAAATGGTAGTAGGGCAAAATCGATCAGAGTCAGGGTTGGTCGAGGGCCACATTTTAAAAATTAGGTCCCTCTTGTTAAATTCAAATATGGCAATAGGGCTGTATAAAGCTAATATAACACATTTACTGTATATCCAGACTTATATTGTGTTACATTACATTATGTTGTACATAATTTCATTGCAAGAAAACTTCAGACAGATTGTTTTGCTTTTTGCTGCATTCCAGTGAATATTACATTTAATAGTCACATCTCAGCAATATAAGGGCCACTATCAATAATAATCTGAAATTATGCTCAGGGGCCACATGATATCATCTTCAGGGCCGATTTTGGCCCCGGCCTTAGTTTGACACCCCTGATTTAAATAAAGAATGAAAATTTCGCAACGCGTCACTGTTGTTTTCCCCTCGGAACTGTTGGTTGCCGGGGGAAAACATCTCCTGCCTCACCATATGGGAAGCTAAACTGTTTACCTCTTTTAGGACGTTTCTGGTGAATTAAATTTATTTTTAGCACAACTAATTCAAGTCGAGTTACAACCAGGTTTAAACGGAGGTTACTGAGATTTTGTTATGTCAGAAAAGTAAACAATAAGTCAAAAAGATGCTAAAAGACGCCAGGGCGCTAGCATCACGTTAGCATTTAGCTCGCAGCTACCGTTAGCATTGCTAGATATATTTACATACTTGGACAGTTGAATCACTTTATTTATCCTCGTGTCTTCGTGTGTATTTGACACAATATATCTCCTAAGTCCATGTTTGCTGTTGTAGTTTTTGAGCAGTGACTGATAAAACTGTTGTTCTGATTCACTCTCGGAGTCCGTTAGTGGCGTGGCCTTTGATGCCGACTGTGTCTATATTCAGTGTACATCAAAAAAAACTGTTACCGTGGAGATCTGCCGTGTTTGAAGTGCACTATTTCACTTAGAGCGATGAGATGTTCATGGTCCAACAGCAGAAAGTTTAATGGCCATGCACATAGAACCGATGAGTGACGAATTTGCCTTGAAATCCCATTCATGGCTGTCCAACACAGTCTCACAAGAAGCGCACATTTACCACGACACAAAACAGTGTATATGACCACGATTTTACACCTTTTTGCAAACTTATGTTACACCATGCATTTAGCACAATATGAAAAAGAGTAAAAATGACGAGTTTTGGTTGAAGCCACATGGGGACATTTTCTTTAGGTGAAACGGTAAGTTTAGGCACCAAGTTACTAAAATGGGTAAGTTTAGGTCTGGGGCTTTGGGCAGGTTAAGATTAGGATCAGGATTTCATTGATATTCATAAATACAACACATCTTCAACCACCATTGAAATGAACTGGGACTGTGACGCTACATATTTACGCAAAACAGCCGTGAACTCGTGCTAATCATACGTAATTTACTTGCCCTGTATGTCGTGGTAAATGTACGCTTTGTTTCTTGTGAGATTGGGCTTGGTTGTGAGCGGAGGAGTGGCCTGATGTGCCGCCAATCAGAGCAAAGACATGACAGCTTATGAGACGCAGCCACCTCGCGTCAGATGGATTTTAGATGATCTCTTTAATTGGCACAATGGAGAGCACAGGGCATTTTTTGACCAAGTAGACAGTCGTTTTTTGTACTGATCCCAAGAGGATCAGTTCTATTTCCGGTGATTGCATACACAACAATCATTGAGTTTGTGCAGATCGTTATATTTCACAGCAGCTCTCCTCGCCCACTTCCTCATTGGGTTGCGGGTAAAACTATAGCAACTGATCATGTCCTATGTGCACGAGCCTTTACTCAATGAGTTGGGCCTTGCTGAACTTTCGATGCCTGAACGCTCATGTTTACCAGACACATCCCTCCGCACGTGTTAGGATGTCTGTTGGGGCGACAGGTTGGAAATATTCTGCGTCAAAATGTGATGCTCAACACTGTCTGATCTGAAAGCAGCATAAGATATGTAGGTATGTTGTGAGGTAGCTTAAAGTTTGGGAAAAATATATCTATTTACATAAAAATACATCTTTCTTTTCTCTTTGAATAAGCTAATGCACGACACAAGATACAATGAGCAGTAGCAAAATAAATATTAAGCTAACAAACTAGAACTTTAGATGTTTTGATGCTCTAAAAGATTTTATCAAACACTCTTAATCTGAGAATCTTTATTGGAACAAAATGTGTTTGTTCCATTGGCATTTTTCTTTACCTTTAGAATTTTGGTATTGTAAATACAAAATGCTGTAATGTAAATGCTGAGGCTCAATTTGATTGACTACAAAAGTGCAGTCAACTTTATCCAGCCCTGCCCACTTTATTGGCAGCACACTTCCGATTTAGCAGCAGTTACCCTTAGTTACACTGACGTCCAAAAGTTTGGGGTGACCCAGACAATTTTGAGTCTTCATTTTGTAGAACAAGAACAAGGGTTGAGTTTCTTTTTCTGTCAGGTTTGAGCATTTAATCGACTCCACAAATGTGATGCTCTAGAATACTCAACCTGCTCAAAGAAAAGTCAGTCTTATAAATTCTCCAACAGCTAATCTGTTTTCAGATGTGCTAATTTGATTATACAAGGGCTTTTAATGTCCTTTAGCAACACAATAGTGTACATCGGAACACTGGAGTGATAGTTACTGGCAGAGACCTCTAGCTGCAGACGTCTAACCCCCCCCCACCTACAAGCTGGAAGAAGTTCTTCATACAGACTGGAGAACTCTCGTCTTCTTTAACCCTAACTCTAAAAAACTTAACATAATTTGAGCATTTCATGACAATGTCACGGTGTGTCCTCATAGTTAAATTATTCTCTCTAGTATTTATATGATTGTCATTACTACAGCTACACTTTTATCATTGTTACCCAAACATGTTTCTGCCATGTTTCTTCAAATATAAGCACAAATTCAGTACAATCTCATTAGATATCACAGATGTTAAAGTGACACTGTGTAACTTTCTAGGCTTGAAAAATCAAACACATCATTTATGGACTTTCTTCATCGATAAACATTAATTTCATACCAGTCTGTGAGAAACTGAAACAAGCAAGAAGAGGGAAACAAAAGAATCAGTTTACAGGAAATTTAAGCACATTTTTTATGATGTTTTAGTCCACTAAAGATGTCAAAAAAGTAAAAAATAAAGTATACTATTTTCTGGCTAAAAGGTTACACAGTGTAGCTTTAAATATTTACATACCGATAGACTTTTCAATACGTCTAAACACAACAATAGTAAACTTTGCATTGTTTTTGTGAAAATAAATAATTTCCAATCCAACAAAAGCAGCACTCTTTCTTATAAGTTTTTTTTTTTAATCCAGTGGTCTTGACTTCATGGACCTCCTGCTGATGTTGAGTCCAGTTTTTAATTTTGTTGAATGTTTTTGCTTGTTCTGGTTCAACGCCACAGTTGTTTTAAGTCAACCTTTCAGTCCTGCAGATATTGACAATAGTTTGAGAATAATTAACCAATTCTGCGCAGAAATCTTTACAGAACAACAGTAGCTGCGCAGTTATTCGCCGGAGCTCCTATGCGCCGGTTGCACTTGAACATCTTCCGTAACTCCGTCCTGAAGCGGTCGTGGAGCCAGGCGTAGAGAAACGGGTTGCAGCAGGACGAGCTCATGGCGCACAGTGACACAGCAGCTGAATGAGCAGGAAGTAGCGCTTGTTGATGAGGTGTATGTCTATATCTCGCAGCACATTGAACACGTGGATGGGCAGCCAGCACAGCGCGAACGCCGACACCAGCAGAGCCACCAGCCTGAAGATCTTCCTCTTGCGGGCTTGCTGCGGCGCGTTCTGGGTCTTGGTTCTGTTCCCCGGGGCCACGCACTTCTTCAGTTTGACGGTGATGCACAGGTAGGACACGAAGACGCGGACAGGGGCAGGACGTAGGTGACCAGGAGGGTGCTGTACGCGTAGGCCCGCCGCTCGCTCTCCTGGCCGATCCAGAACTCCTCGCAGATGGTGAAGCCCTCCTCCTTGAACTCGATGTGGTAGGTGTGCAGGATGGCGGGGCGACCAGCGCGCAGGACAGCAGCCAGATGCAGGTGAGCACGGCGGCGCAGGTGGACACGGACGTGCGCTTCTTCAGAGGGTGAACTGTGGCGGAGTACCTGAGTCAGAAGAGAAGACAAGGGCAAAAAAAGGTTATGTCAGTGAAATGTATGTTTTCGATCGTGATTCAGCTACATTTGAATACTTAAAGTGACGCTCTTTTGGCTGTTAAACAAAAAAAATGCATTGCCTACTATTCAGAGTATTGGCAGGTTTCAGGTCAAAACAGTCACAAGCCGACCGCTCACTGCAAAGGCCAGTGTCATTTCTAGACTCGATGTGACGTCAGGCTGTATTGTCCACTCCAAACTGATTACAAACACCTGCTGTCAAACTAATCACACTACTGCTCTCCACTCTAAGCCTCTCCTTTGTTCCTTCCACAATGCTTTGTGGAAGGAGTTAGTTGTCAAATGTGTTTTTTATGTTTTTTTTTTTTTTTTTTTTTTTGTTTTTACACTGATTAGACCAGACCATGCAGATAAACATAAAAAAAAAAAAAAAAAGAATTAATGATCTCATCTTATTTTGTCTTGCATATATGAAGGTTAGTTAAGACCAAAATGGGGTGTTCCCTAAGCGACATTTTTTCAGATCGAGACCCCAAAACTTACACCTGCAAACATACTGGTGACCCCCACAGTAATTCGAATTCGACTTTTGCAACAATTGTAAAAATTGGATTTAGTAATATTTAATCCAGAGGTCTCCAAACTGTAGAAATCTGGGTAAATGTGCTATATACGTAAATAAACCATTCATTCAAATTGTATTTGACATGCATATTTCTACTGAAAATGTACGTTTAGATCCCTAATTGTCTCTACTTCAAAATTAATAATGACTAATATTTCATAGATGCATCTATAGTGTCCCTTAACTTCAGTTTTTTTTATTTGCTAAAAGTATAGATCACTGCTAGTGTTGATTTGCAAAAGTAGCTCTTCTATCAAAAAAGGTTGAGCCCTGACTGGTTTTAAACAATTTTGCAACATCTATGTTGCTTCAAGACCCAACCCATCTTTGGGAACCATTGGGTTAGACTCTTGTAACGCCTGCTCACTGGCCTATCCAAACGAGCAACTGCTTGAGTCCTGATAGAACCAGGAAGTACGATCACATTAGTCCTGTGCTTAGTCTTTGCACTGGCTGCCAGTGCTTAGAGAATAGACTTAAAACAGCTCTGCTTGTGTTTAAGTCTCTCCATGGACTTGCACCAAAGTACATCTCTGACATGTTAGTGCGTTATGAACCATCTCACACACTGAGGACCTCAGGGACCGGCCTCCTACTGGTGCCCAGATCAGGATAACATGGACCAGAGTCAGGACTAAACGTGACCAGAGTCATGGATAAAACATGGACAGAGTCAACAAAGACCAGAGTCAGTAAACGGACCAGAGTCAGGACTAAACTGCCAGAGTCAGGACTAACGTGGACCAGAGTCAGTCAGGACTAAACTGGCCAGAGTCAGGACTAAACGTGGACCAGAGTCAGGACTAAACATGGACCAGAGTCAGGACTAAACGTGGACCAGAGTCAGGACTAAACATGGACCAGAGTCAGGACTAAACATTAACCAGAGTCAGGAATAAACACGGACCGGCCTCCTGCTGGTGCCAGAGTCTTGACACACTAAAAGGCTGTTTGCTTGTTTTACTATTCTAAATACAAAGTGCAGATGTCGTTTGTTGTTGCAGTCACCATGTTCACACAGAGGAGCTTCAATAAGAGAGCAGCACACATTAAATACTGACGAGGACACCCTGTAGCACGAGAACAACACATTAATGTCAGTTTTACACGGTACGTCCCCTGTAACAAGCCTCCAGGGATTAGTTCACACTTCAATCACTACAAGACATGTCTGAAGTGGCTTTTCACACAAACGACGCCGAGAACATGTGGATTTCACTCAAAGCAAACCATTAAGAGAAAAAAAAGCCGACTGATTGTGCCTCAGAAAATGTATGCGGCATTAAGACCATAAATAGTCACTCGCTGAGACTCACGTGCAGAAGTACAAAACAAACCTAATGAAGAGACTAATTTATATCGTTTAGTTTTAGCATGTGACTGACATCTGCATTCTTCTCTTTCAAATGTGTTTTATTTAAAGATCATTGATGTATTGATTTGTTTGTAGTGTGATTTCGATGTGTGCTTACTCCGGGTACAAATTATTCCCAGGCAAACGAGCTTGTCTGGACTATTTTTGCTCTAAACTATGTACACTCGCTGGCATTGGCCCTGAATCTATTGAACAAACAAGAACTCGGTGTATCTTCTAGTTCAAGCAGCCGTGTTGGACGGGCTTCAATTTGATGGGATAAAACTTTTCCATTTCACGTTTGAAACAGGCACACAGGAAATGGAAAATATAAATATGAGTTTTATAAGGGCATGAAAACTGGGCTGTTGTTTTAAGGGACAATTTACATGTGATCTAGCACAGATTTTGGGGATTTTAGAGTGTTTTTAGTGGTTTTTATTTGTGTTGTGTTTTTATTAAGTTTTATTGGTTGCTGTGCCCTTTTAACCTCGCCCCATTTTTATCTGTTGCCGGGACAACCTTTTGCACGTGACACTTTAGCCCCAATGATTTTAATTATCTAATCAGTGGCACCTGTAGCGTGGCGGGAGGAAGGGGAACAAAAGAGACAAACAATTCACCCAGGGAGAGACGAGAGAGAGCCGGAGACACAAGCGAGACGGGAGAAAGACTGGGGCTACACGGAGCACGGGACAAACGAGGAAGAGCCAGCCACCAAACCACGGCACAGCGCAGGACACGAGACCGGACCTCCACGAGCCATCAGAGAACACCACGAAGCGACATACACGCCGGGGCAGAGGAAACTCTGCCTCCGAAGTAAGTTTCCAACCGTGTAGTAGTGGTGTTCACCCGTTGGCCTCTGGCTGTGGGCTCGTGGGGGATTGTTTGCTTTGTCTCTGCCGTGTTCTGTGTCTGTGCCCAGGAGCGGAGCCACACCTGGAGCGGACAGAAGACAGAGCACCGTGAAGTGAAATCTGGGCAGCGGCAGGGCGTAAAAGCTCTGCCTCGCCGGTGAGTTTTGTTGAAAAGTAGCGGTGCTCTTGAAGAGGCGGGCCTTCGGCCGTGACCCTCCAGTGTGTGTGCGTGGTGTGCTGGCTCTGTGTTTTTACTGTGGTGCAGGGACCGGCGGAGAGGAAACCAGAGGACGGGAGGACGGGGAGGATCCCAGGAGCTGAGCACCGTGACGCTATACAACAGCAGAGGCAGGGGAAACCCTGCCTTGTCTGTAAGTTTCATTTTGTAGCGGTGCTCCTACAACGACATTTTGTGTTTGTGCCTCTCTGCTGGTCCTGTGTTTTTATGTGCAGGTGATGGTGGACGTGTGGACCTGATCCCGTGCCCGTGTTTTTAATCAGCGGCCTTTTATTCATTTTAACCCGGTTTTATTGTTGCCCCACTATATTGATTTTAGCTAGCTTTTTATTTTTGTGGGATTTTTTAAATGGAAACATTTTAACATTGTAATAAATTTTATTCTGGCATCCTTTTATCATTGTTTATTGATGACAGTGCTCTCTTCACTGGTTTTTATTCATATTTATTATTTATTCGGCATTTTAATCCACTGCATTTTTAGCAATAACCCACAAACTAACCTTACATACAGCCATTTCCCAGAGGCTTTGTGGCTGGAGTAATGGCAGAGGAGAAGATCCATTGTTTTAAGTTCAGCTCTGTAAAACTGTTTTTTTTTCAGGACTGCAAGAAGTAAATCAATTATTAGCATCTGATCGTCAGCCATTTTGGCGGCACAGTTGCTCTCTGGCCTCACAGCAACAAGGTTGCAGGTTCGATTCCCGCTCGGCCTTTCTGTGTGGAGTTTGTATGTTCCTCTCCGTGTCTGGGTGGTTTTCTCCGGGCACTCTGGATTCCTCACCAACCAATAACGTGCAGGTAAGAGAATGCTTGGTGTTGGTCGGAGGTTGAGGCGCCAGGTGTTTAGGCGAGTCACCTCTCACTGAGCACTTAAGACATTTGTCTATGCTATAGAAATAAATCAGTCATTCATTCATGCTTGAATAATCGTTTAGTGTTTGAATAATTGTTTAGATGCCATCCAGATCCCTGATGCACTGGACGCTGAGAACTGGGCAACTAGACTCTGACTTTGGGAGAGCAGGATTTGACCAGTCTGGTGTTACTCATGCCCTGAGCGGGAGTCGACCGGGTCTCCCACACAGTCGACCGACAAACGCATTGAGCCAAAGGGAACGCTCCTTTTAGCCCAGTTTGTTTTGTTGTACCACACTTCTCCAACTTGGTACCTCGTGTGAGTTTCCGTTGGTATGGTTATACTTGGTCTGTTTTTATTTTATCAAAAAACCATCAGAAAAAAAGTATTGTGACACTGACAATGTGATCTATTTAAGATTAAATCGAGCGTAAAGTTGCCCAGGATTCCCAAGGAGATCTGCTTTAAGGGTGGGAGTTAATATTTTGTGTATTTAAGGGCGTATTTACACCTACAAAACTGGTCCTATTAAAATGGTCCAGAATTCGGACCGAGACCACCTCTTCAGGTCGGTCTTGGGCCGATTGCAAACTGACTCTGGTGCGGAACGCTCAGCCTGAAAACAAACGGCCTCGATCCAAAACAAAACAAACACTTTTTTGGACTTGAGCAGCCACTGTCAGGACACGCGCAGAGAGATGTGAGAAGCACTGGACAAGGCCACACCTGTCCTGTACAGCTACAGTGACAGTGGCTCATGACAATGTGGTTTTGTTTTTGTGAATGTTGCTGCCAGATTATTGCACTACTGAAGATGTGTATTTGCAGCATAATTTTCCACCTACACGGTTTATTTTGTTGTCTACATTTCTCGCGTTCCATTCATTCATTCTCAAAAATGAGTTTGAAATGAGCCCTAAATATGTAAAAATAGAGGTTAAAAAAGTTTTCTCAAAAAACATTCCATTAATGTCTTGCCATTAAAATTAGATGAAGCTTTTCTTTTTCTAGGTGTTTTTAGGCAATCTACAACTAATCAGTTTAATGGAAAGAAACAGTCGACAGATTATTACAAAAATAATCATTAGCTGCAGCTTTATTATCTGTTGTTTAAAGTAACTCCACGTGTTACTTATGCACACCAATTTGAGCAAACTAAGCTAGTTAATACAGTCACAGCACGACTTTTTCTTGAGAAGATTGTTGCTGTCGTCTTGGTCTTAAGCAGACGATTTCTTTGTTTTAAAACAATGATGTAAAACTCCTGGCATAAAGATGATTTCATAAGTATTTCTATTGTTCTTTGTCAGTCAGAATGCTGAGAAGTATTTGAGCGATAAAAGAATGTCTGTGCATAACCTCTATACTTGTCTGAACTGCGGGCGAGAGTAAAAGTGCTTAAATGTTCTTTTTTCAGCAGATTCAAACCTGTTCACTCCAGTCAAAGTCTTTTCCTTTTCAAACCCTGTGAACTCTCCTGATCACAATTCAGACTCATAAACACTTCTTCAAAAGACCGTCTCCAATCGCACCTTTCCTCCGCAGCCTTTGATCCAGAACACCTTCATTCTGACTTATTCTTCATTTGTTCTGACGCCGGAAGCATCTCGGAGTCTTTTGAAAGTATGTGCATTACAAATATTATACTTTGGCTTATTCTTTATGAAACAATAACGATTCTCCACAGACATTTTTTATTGGAAAATTGCGAGAATAATTGAGATAAAATGTGTTTCTTAGCTTTTTGCTTAATGTTTCTTCCTGGGAGTTTTTTGACAGAAACTTTATAAAATTGCTTTGTGTTGTCATGGCAACAGTGCAGACTTTCACTAGCTTGTTTGCTAAGGAGATGGCTGACAACTGTACTGTTAAATAATTCACTCATCAAACAGATGAAAACACAAGTGTGTGTGATCCTGAAGGCTGTCTGTGGAGGGAATAGAGTGCTGCTTTTTCTGTTCTTCTGCCACTGTTTACCTGCTTTTCTTTTTCTACATGTCACACACAGAAAACCTGGTGATTGCTTGGCAAAGTACAATGTTATTAATGTAATTAATAGACAGACGTTTCTCCACCTGGATTCATGGCACGGACACGAGCTCTTGAAGTAACAATTATAATTATAATACATCCATGTGTGGGTTTCTATTTTTACTGGCACTTCCTGGTTGGACATGAGCAGAAGCTGTAGGTAGAGACATTCATTGGCTGTTGCCTAGCAACCATAATAAAGTGCATTGTTTCAGATCACAACCTTATACAGGCCAATATTAAATACTGAAGGGCAGATAAAATTATGTTGTGAGAATACGCTGGCTTACTCAGTTATAGCCTCTGGACATGGTCCAGTTGAACGCACTGCACCAGATTTAATTTTCTTTCTAAAAAAATTATTACAATTTTACATTTACACAGACGTGTATTATCAACGTGTGGAATATGTTCCCCTGGGATGCTGTAATAACCTGTGTCTATGACATTAGTTGAGCACAATAGGAAATGTGTTAAAATTACACACATTGTTTAGTATTTTTCATTTTGTTGGTCAAAAGGTTTTATTTGGTTAATGCAAGTTCAGGAACGATTGCTCTTTGGATTTTGGAAATGGTTATTTTCAGGATGAGATTTTTTTAAATATTCATAAATAATAATGTCTTTACATCTTACTCATCTTTAATGAACTGTATTTCGTATTTCTAAGCCAATTTAGATCAGTTTACAATGAACAAATTCGTAAAGAACTGATGTCCAGATGTCATAGTGTATCACAAAACACAGAGAGATACAAAAGATCTGTTTACATCTCAATAATATGAGACAAACCATGATGTGTGCTGCTGTGTGAACGCAGTTGTCACATACCTGTCCACAGCTATGGCCGTCAGCGTGAAGACCGACACGTAAACTGTAACCGGCTGGATGAGGAACACCAGGTACACATGGAGCGCCGAAAACCCATCCGGCGGGTTGAACGCGTACGCCAGGGTGAACGGCACGCAGGTCACGCACATCAGCATGTCGGAGAAGGCCAGGTTCCCGATGAAGAAGTTGGTAACGTTGTGCATTTTCCTGGTTCGGCAGATGACGTAGATCAGCAGGTAGTTCCCGAAAACCCCCACCAGGACCACCAGGGCGTAGCAGGGGATGATCAGGGGCTTGAACTTCTGCAGCAGGGCCACGTCGGCGAACTGCGAGCTGTGGTTGGAGGAGGAGTTCTGCACCGACACCTCGTATATGAGCCCGTTGGAGCGCACGGCGTCCAGGTCGCTGTGTTGTTAGCCTCCATCAGTGCACCGGTCGCAGCCAGACGGCCTTCCTGCCACACAAGACAAATACATGTTAATTGCAGTGCATTAGAGCCAGGCTTCCATCAGAACAGGTCGAGGTATTTACTAAATGGACATCTATTAAGGGCCATCAAGCTTAACCAATGCACATTCTGCCACAGTTAAATGCAAAAGTCCTTCTGATCATGAAGGTCGTGTGTGAAGTGGGTTGTTACTGACAAAAAAAAAAAAAAAAAGCACATAGCACTTATACGTGGTGCGCGTTTAGAATGACTTATAATTTTCCATACCCCTTCTGTTTTTGTTTTTTTTGGTAAATTGCACCCTGGAGTAACTAACCTTTTTTAAGTGATAAATTAGTAAGCTTTCTGTTTTCTACTAATAATGATAAATGCAGCACTTTGTGAATAAATGAGACAGCTGAGTATTGTCTGAATTGAATAATAAAGAATTTTAGTTCCCATTAGGAGCTGAATGCTGCGCTCTGATTGGCTGAGCTTGGGTGTCCTACAGTTTCACTGTTTGTAACAAGTGTTTTTTTTATGCCATAATTGCAACCAAAAATGAATACATGTTGATATTAACCATGTGTCGAAGGATTTAGGAGAGGAAGTTGTTAGATTTAAACTAAATCGTATTTGCAGTGTGAAAACCAGCTACCTCACCTTTAAGGTAAGGCTAAGGTACTTTTATTATGCTCATTTGGAGAGTTTTTCTCTGCGTTTGCACATCCTTCAATGTCACAGGGGCAGTTCCTCAGGAGCAGTGGCTCCACAGTGCAGCGCTCGAGGATCCATTTCCACTTTTTCTCACTAGGCTTGGTCAGGACCTTAGCTGGAGGATGTTCCCTATGTTTTGGTTTTTGGTGCCCTGAGAAAACCCACCCAATGTGACGACACATCTGGTGAGTTGTTTCTGGCTTGAGTTGTGTGCTAGTAGTTGTCTCTCAAATCAAATAAAAAAAATGATTGATGATTGAAATTGAATTACAAGGAGAAACAAACTCTACACAGAAAGTCTCGGGCCGAGCGTCAGTCGAACCCGAAACCGTCTCGCTGTGAGGCAAGAATGCTGTGCCATCGCTAAAGGAACAAGATTTCCAGATGCTGCTGTTCCAGTGACGTGGGCCGGACCACTGATGCCTGGACCTCCGCCCCACCTTCCTCTCCAGGATTGGCCTGTCCTGGTCCTGCTAGATGAGTCGTTTCCCTCTGCTTATGGACTCTGGCTCCACAAACATAAACTCTATAACTTTGCCTTAGTTACATCTACAGCCTGTCCGTCCATGGGAGTGGATCCCTTCTTCACTGTGGTTCTCCTCGAGGTTTCTCTTTTTCCCTTAGGGTTTTTTTGAGTTTTTCCTTGCCGAGAAGGAGGGTCTAAGGACAGGGGATGCTCTGGACAATCATTCATCTGCTCTACTAATAATCTGCTTTGACATGCTTGATCAAATGTTTCATTGAATGTGTATTGTTTCATTGAGTATTGTTTTATTTTGATTTCCTATTATTCATATTTGCTAAAATTAATAATCTTGGGAAGTCCTCAGAGACGACTGTTGTTGTGATTTTGGGCTATACAAAAATAAATTGATTTGATTTGATGATTTGATAGAAACAAGCAGGAGGCCCGCCCCTACTGCAAAAAGTGAATTTCAAGACAAGTTAAAGTTGCTTGATTCTGGGATTTAAACCCTACTTTGAAGCATTTTGAAGCTGTTTATTGTTGAGACCTTGATTACTTTTTTTTTGTTTCAAACAGTTTTGTTTGTAATTTCAAGACAATACTTCTTAATTGAAGCCAAATTATTTGCCAATGGGTTAAGAAAATGGTTCTTATCCCATTGGCAGTTTTTTGTTCTTTTTTAAGCCAAAGTCTCTTTTCACTCGTCATAAACACCTTGCAATATTCTACATTACATAATCAATTAAATCTTATCCAGTTAAAAGCACTTAAACCTAGATTCAAATTCTCACTTTAAGCATCTCTAGATGGATAGTTTTTGCAGTGTAGGACACAAGAGTGGATTTTATTCCGATAAACAACATGAACATCTTGACCCGTGCTGTCTCCGCTTCCCTCAGGCAGCTCAGAGTGAGATGGGTGAAATTTTAAATGAGAATCTTCCTACGACCAAAGACAAGCTGCATCAAAACTGTCTGGTATTTGTGAATCTTGGAGAATCACAGACCCCCTGTTGCTAAAAACCAAACATCAAAACAAGCGTAATGGCAATAAATGTCAATAAAACTCAGATGACTTTTCCACACGAAGCCTGCAGTCTCATGTCCTGACTATCAATGTACACTCAAGGAAAAAAGAAACGCAACACACAGTTTTTGGAGTTTTGAGGGGCAGAATAATTTATTTTTTAGATCCGCCTGTTTCATATAAACCCTACATCCATTTCTAATCCTCAGGCCAACTCTTGTGAGTTTACACATTTTGAGTCCAATAACACAACCAAACAATAGAACAACCCTCAAACCAAAAGAGACAGAGTTTCATCAGACTGCCAATAGTTCATGTGACCCCCGTTCGCCCTGGACAGCGGTTTTTCGTGGCCTCATGGATCGACAGTAGTGTCTGAGTTGATCCATTCTTCCACCAGTGCCTCCCTCAGCTGCTGCTGAGTTTTGGGAGGATGTTGGTGGACACGCACACTGAGCAGATCCCAGACATTTTTAATGGGACCATTGGGACCACCTCTGCAAACGATGTGCAGTGCATCATTCGACCCGAGCTCGGCAATGTTGGGGGGTAAGCACTGATCCAACAATGGCCGATATGTCGAATATCGTCAGCATGGAGGCGATTACGGATGGTTCTGGCCGACACTAGCCTGTGGTGTGTCCCAATGGTCTCGATTGCGGACCTGGTGGCGGGTGAACCTGTCACGGAGATGTGCGAGGCGGTTGGTGCGGTCTTGTGCAGCGGTCGTGGACTCCAAACACCCTGAGGACAGCAAGACAACACCGTCCAGCTTGGAGCTGCCAATAGCTCCATCCCTCTCTGGTTGAGACATTCGTGGCATCGTGAAGAAGTGTGTTTATGGATTCATTCTGGCGCCTTTTATCGAGAAGACCTGAGCACAGTTAACCAGCGGTAAAAGTCAACTCTAAGTTTCAAACGTGAGTTTGTGTGAATAAACGACCCTGTAATGCACTCTTTATTGTTCTCACAACCAGTCAAGCCAAACCAAGAAATCTGTTCACCTGTCTTCAGCTTACTATGGACTCAAATCATGATGCTAACTCATTTTTTACAAATGTACTGGTTTTCTAAGAAATTTTTCAAAATTGAAATGTGTTTCTTTTTTCCTGGAATGTATTAAGACTTATAATTCTTCACACCTTATATCATATGTGAAATTAGAATTCTTTGATTGCAAATGGCTAAAAACCTGGAGTTGAGTTCTAAGTCTTTTCCAGTCAAATCGTTCGAATAGTGAGCACATTTCTGTCAGGAAACGATTGAGAAACACTTACTATTCACTTCTGAAAGATTCATGTGTTTAAAAGGCTTTTGTCTCTTGTTCTCGTTGCATGCAAACTGCCATTCTTCTGCTGAGAGACGTTCTTTTCAATCCTACTTGTGCATTTATGATTCTGACACATCTTTACATCAGAACAAAACAACAGGTTGCACAGAGAAATAACGAGTCTACTATGAGTGTGTTTCCAGTGACGGCCGACTGTCTCTTCACATTAGAATCATCATTTAGAGCCGCGGTTCTCACATTTTCACACCGAGTTCCATCTATAGATAGTATTTGTTTTTACTACCAGATTTAAACTCTAACTTTATCTGAGTTTCTGCTAAACTTGCTTTAAAATGAGACAAATGTGCAGTTAAAGACAGCCTTAGTGAGCTGGACCAATCACAGAGCAGCATTTAAATCTAGGAGGGAAAACTGAAGAAGCAGCCTAGTCCAATTTAAAGAAGCCCTATATGTGACATTTTCATTTCAGATTTCATAAACTATTTCTTAGGGTTATCATGGACATCTCAGTCACATTGGATCAGCCAGATGTGTTGTTTTGTGTTTTAGCTCAAGTGCCAATTTTCCACACCTGTCTGTAGAAATACGATCATTAAAAACAGTCACAATAATAAAGCATACTCAACACATTATTATAATGTGCATAAATAAATCTATTTTATCCATGTGTACAAAAATTAACAATTTTAATGGCCCGATGCGGCCCTCGGATGATTTTAATGTGGCCCTTAGCACATTTTTGAGTATAAATGTTACTCTTTATATTTCTTTTATTCGATTTAATTGGCTAGGGGCGGTGAACCCGGGGCTAGTGAGCCGCATGCTGCTCTTGGCCAATCCGAGTGCGGCTCTTTGGTTAATTCTGAAATATTTGCACCTCCACAAATTCAGTCTCTTTCTCTCTCTTTGTCCTTTGGGGAGCACGCAACTGTCAGGTCTTTATTTTGTGCAACTCTGCCTTTTATCCTCCAAAAAGTTTTACAGAGGCAGAGCTAAGGGGGTATCTGAGGCTGGGCCCCATAAATCTAGTATCTAGGGGGGTGGGGTGCTGTCTTTTAAATTATACATGCAGGAAAAACACCTTTTTTAGGGGAAACAAACAATGTTAATTATTACAAAAAAATACTGAAAGTCTTTGTCCTGCTTTGAGTGAGTGAGTGACAGCTGGATATAACAATTAAAGAGAAACTAAACGCAGAATCAATTTATTTTCACTGTCAATATGAATATGGGGTCAAAATTTAATTATCTACTGTTTCCAGGCCTTTTTTGGAAATTTTTGTTCAAACTCATTCACTTTGCAGTTATGTGTGCAAAACCGTGACTATGCTGCCGCGACGGTCAAACGCTGTCTGTGCATTTTCAGTTCACGACGATGTCACATCGAGATGATGCCACAGACAAGTCGCCCAGGAGAGATATAAAAACTCCTTCTGACACCGCTGCTGTGGAGTCATTTGGCTCAGATGGATAAACAGGTGATGTGAGGTGTCACCTGTTTGAATCTCGCATTAGTGTTTCTTTTTTCTCATTTTCAATTTTAGAAAATACTCACATGAGCTTATGTGCTTAAGGAAAGGAAAGGCTTCATACATACGTCTGCAATGTTAATAAAAAAGAAACTTGATGCAAAGTAAGCGACTAGATTTGTGCACAGCCTCAGAGCTGTAAACTTCACTGCACGTCAGGATGACTCTGAACAAAACTCACATCACTCACAAGCTCTATCTTGAAAGGATCCCTGACTATGAAGATAAATATTGCTTAAATGCTAGTTCTGGCCATATTTACTAAAATAAATTGCAAACAAATATATAACCCCTTACTATTTTTTATGAAATTGTCATTGTTTTGGAGCCACTGGGAGCAGCCATATTGTCCAGGTGCAATGCATTCAGGGGTTGATGATGTCAAGTGGTTGCTTTTTGTTGTTGCCATGGTTGCTCCTACCATAGTAGCTTCCTAGGCTGTTACCTTGACAACCACCAGAAGACACAGACAACCATTTGATGTCATAACCAAAGCAAAATGGCAGCCTCCAGGTATCTCTTTAAAACACTATTTTAATAAAACTACAAATATTTCCGAGGTATTTATCCTGTATTTATATAAGTAATGATATTATAAGAGTTTTAGGGTAAACATGTGATTATAGCCAGGGTTCACTTTAAAAGGCCTCTGGGCACCTCCCACTTTAGTGAGTCATGTTGTGGTCGGACCAAATCTCTGACCGCAAGTTTAGAATCATTTTTAAAAAGTGGATTATTTAACTCAAAACAATCAGAAGTAGACCTCTGCAAGAATCGTGATCTAATTGAAATCGAGAATCCCCCGCCCTAAGGCCCAAAGTCACTTGGATAGGCTCTTATCCGGTAGAACATAATGAATTGCCAGTACAAAAAGTATGATTTTTTGATTGAATGATTGAAGTGACTTGTTTTTGGTCACATCAAAACTGCTCAGAACAAAACAAGTACCACTTATTTCAAGCATTTATTGACCTTTTTCCTTATAGATACATATTTTACTACAAACTTAATATTCAACCTTGGTACGACATTACAGAAGGCTTTACGTGTTCAGAAGATTCCACGTTTCTCGCAATCAGCCTGCAGTTCTCTTCTGATTTCCTCCTCTTTTCCGCCCAGAAAACCAATATCCACACGCTCCTTTCGCTAACAATATGGGAATGATCCTTTGTGTCGGAGGAATCGGCGCTGCAGGCCATGACACGTACATTATCCATCCACGTCACTAATGCAACACGCTGCTTTCTGATTCTTTTTCTCTATAAGACCCAAAGCCCGGGCGTTTCAGCCAAGGAAATAATTGCATTTTATTACAAGATGGAAGTTAATTTCTATTCTCTGCACCTGCTGTTCCGGGTTATTAAAGAAACACTATAGGTTTTCATGGAGACTGCTTTGTCCATAATGTTCTAGTATATTATAGCAATAAACAGGTCTATTTAGTATTTTGTTCAGTTATGTGGGCGTTCGGTATAAAGTGTAAAAAATAATGTTTTGTGTGTTTTGTTCGTTTTTTATGAGAATTTTGCACACAGAACAGGTCAAATGCAGATTATAAAGTGCGTTTTAACTTTATGCATCTCCTCAAATTTAGCCTGTTCAGTGTTTGTGTGAGACAAAAATATTAGCCGTGTCAGGTTTCTGCTTCCTTTAACCTATTTGGCACGTGAGCAAATGCTTGATGTACTAAAATGATAGTTAGGCTGCCTCTGAAAGCCGTCGGGAAAAATCGGAATGTCATGGCAATATTTGAATCTGATTTGTCGAAAGTGTTGCTGAGAAGTCAAGTTTTTTGTTAAATCCAGTCGAGTGAAAAGCAAAGCAAATCTTTCCCGTCCAAAAATGCACAAACCTGTGCACAATGTTCAAAAGTCAAAATAATCTGTTCTTCAAAAACAGGGAAAAGAACATCTGTTTGTTTTGATGCAAATGTAAAGAGCCACAGTGGATTGACAGTAACATAACCAGCACTGTGGTCAGCTAACTACAAGAGTTTATCACTGTGTGGAAACAAAAGTTATGCTGCTAAATCAACTTTTGTGAATGAAATTTGTCTTTACGACTCTGACACATTACATTCAGATGAAAAAAACCCTGTCTCAAGCTTCAGGAGACAGACATCGGTCAGACCAGTTTAAACCTGATCCAAACAGCTGCTCTCGTCTCGTTTTGTTGTTTTTATCAAAGTTTCCCCAGACATCTAGATGAACAGGTGAAAGTGATGTTGACTGATAATCAATCTAAGCTTCCACTCAATTTTCTAGATTTTGTGAAAGTCACATATCACGAGCAGTGAGTAGAACCAGGTTAATTGCTTTTCAGTCATGAAATTGTCTAATTTTTCTACAGCTAATGTTTTAGCCTTGTTTAAGCTGCTTTATTGCTCAACTGAACAAAAACTAGCTAAAAGCTCAGAGGAGTCAATTTTGTGTAAAAATAGGAGCTTTATTCGCTCAGATGCAGATGATTTATGGAAAACATCATCTACACTCATTCTGAGCATTTCTGCAGCATTAGTATATCAGGCACATTGATTTGATCTCAGAGATCTACTGATCGATTTGCACTGATCATATATTGCCTATTTTACTCATTATAACACTGACCATACTAGTAAAGAATATAAAAATAACAACTTATATATATATACAGTATATTGCAGATTACCACCAAAGCAAGCTCTATGAAGTTTGCTTTGTTCTCTGACAATGGCACGAAAACCTTTCTGATTCTGAAGAACAGTAACTCACAGACAAAACTTCAGCTGTGCTTTTACAAAGAAGAAAGAGGTTTTAACAAAGTTAAAATATCAAAAATGTAATTTAGCTGAATATGTGACTTTAACTGTGGATCTACCACAAAAAACTTTATGTATTTATTTTTATTGCAATAACTTCTTTCCTGTTGTCACTATAAATATGTTTATTGTCTCAAACCTCAAAAGGACCAAAGTGCAAGAAGCTCCAGCACATTCAAACAAATGTGGGACAGAACAGAACGTGACGATTGGCTGATCTTTGTGAGTTAGAGAAGGTTTTTATCTGCTGCTGCTGCTGGACTCACATCAGACTGACAGTTCATGTTCCTGTGATATTTCTGCAAACACACATTTATGACAGAGACCTTATGTTAACACGGGCTAATTACATTGACTGTGAAACACTCAGATCAGTGATTTGTGTTACATGAAATAATTATTGCTTTTCCAGCGCAGATGTCTAAATATAAATGTAATCTTGATGTTTAATTTATACACTATAATTTCACTGTCCTTTAGAGAGAAAACAAACTATTATATATGTGCATCCCATGTGTTGCGTAAGGCTTTTTGACTTGATTAGACTGAACACACGTCTGGCCTGGTAAACAACTGTATTCAAGCTTTGTGTTACCATGGTTACGGCTATACTGTATGTCAGAAAGGAAAAGCGTCATGTTCTTTTTTCCACCGTTCTTACCTTTTCTCTCGGGAACCTTCACTTTGGCTTCTTATGAAACAGAACTTTTGAGTCACGAACAAGTGTAACAAAGCCCACGAGACAGTCAAGTGTTTCCCACGCCAGGAATTGAGTTTGACATAATGACACAGGGGAAATATCAAAGCAATATGAGCTGATATGCTAAAGATGCAGAAATGCAAGTGGATGAATGAATTAAAATTTAATTCTTCATCAAAATGTGTTCATGTTTATCTCAACTAAATGTTTTTTATTAAATGTTGGTCAAAGTGCTGTACAATAACATTACAACTCATAGGTAAAGTCAAAGAGAAAAATGTTTAACGTGACTTAAAAACATTTAGTGACTCTGTCTTCTACAGAATGTCCAGAAGCTAAATTTCTTAAAATAAGTGTTTTAACCTAAAAAGCCTATTTTAAGTTTTTTTCACTAAAGCTGGTGTTTTGTCGAGCTGGATCCCACCGTCAAGATTAGCTGCCTGGGATCCAAAACCCAGGCTTCAGTAAACAGTGAAGAGTGGGTCTGGTCACCACGCCCCTCGCCTGCGTTTCAGATCAAATCTACATCGTACCGGCCAATCAGATTAGTTCATTAGTGTGACGCAGATGAAACAAAGAAGCTGATTGGTCGTCTGTCATTTTTACCAATGGCTTATCAGGAAAACACACAAGCACATTTCAGGCCAACGTGATCAAAACACCGTCGTACAGTAAAGTCTGCTGGTCGACAGGCTCAGTCCAGAAGCAGAGCGTCCCAATTAAAACTAGAGGGAGAAGTCTGAGTTGTTTGCAATCAAATTTACTCTTTAAGACGTTTGCTATTCCGCCTCCGCAACCAGACAGTCTGGGAGAGTTCAGTTATTTGCAATCTGCTGGTGAAACTTCCAAAAAGCAGATGACTCACCGGGTTTGAGCCAGGTTTCTGTTCCGAATAGAAAATCCAAATCTTGAGTCATGAAGAAATCCGTTAAAATGTCTTGTTTTGAAAGTGACCAGGTTTTTTTTTACTGAAAGTGTACAGACGAACATAACGCAGACTTCTACAAACTTTATAATTCCTCATGTCTCTCAGCACAAATCATCCCGAAACCTCAGGGGCACAAAGCAGAGAATTTTCTGATTGAATTGCTTAGTTCTCTTCCTCTTCTCTTTTTCCTCTTCAATTTATCTTTTATTAATGATAACTTGAGCTGCAGCACTCACACAGGACCAGACAGACACTGATGAGATCTGAAACACACTGCGTTCTCGTCAAAAGGATTCCAAACAAGTCTTAGGGCACACCTCCTACGCTGTCAGTCTGGAAGGTGTGGGTCCAGCCAGATGTGAGGCACAATTTCATTCAGTAAACATGCTTGAAACATATGTCACGTCTGTGACAAGTGAACAGCTGCATTTATATCACAGGCAAAAGTGAACTGTAGCAGCAGTTTCAGTTCAGAAAAAGTAATAAAAATCTATTTGGCGAAAGTCTATTCACATGACAGGCTTTAAAAACTTTATCTGAAAATCCTTGTAGAGAGTAACTAAGTCTATCTGCTAAGACAGAGGGGAAAATTGCCTCTTAAACTTCAGCAGATCACCACATTTACCGCAGCGTTTGGTAATTCTCTACAAAACCCTGGATAGATAAACACTGTATATCAAACCTGCAGATTTGAAATTGTAATAAAAATGTTTGGTGAGAATAGCGTTGACTATTGACTAGAAGAGTATCCAAAGAAGCAGTGAGAGAAAATGAGCCGCACAAACAAATCCTACTTCTCCCGTGGGTCCAGGAGGTGTGTTGACACAGAGAGAGAGAGATATAGATGGTTCTTGGTATGTGACTTTACAATATTAGTTTCTATCAAATTGAACCGCAGCCATTAGATTTTCCTCAAATCCCTGACGCCGGGGGATTGACGTGGGTTAAGAGCTCCAGGTCAGACCTCACACCTCCAGACACACATCCTGAATCAGAGCAGCAGGTCCACAGAGCTGTCAGGTTCAGTCTCTGTGATTCTCCGCTGCAGGCTCAACACGAGCTGCTGTCGGCGATCACACAGAGCACTGTTCTGGATCTGTCCGACTTTGAAGATTCTCTTATTGTTTTTGCCTTAATAAAACTGCTTCACTTCTCAGCGAAACAAAGTAATTTATTGAGGACATTTACATGGGCAGGTGAAGAAAAAGCTCATAGCAAAACCGGACTGACTCATCCACACATGGACTTTATTCACTATACTATCAGACGGAAGACAGCGCCACCTACAGGCCGGCATCATTATGGTCCATCCAGAGCTGACAGCGTATAATGCGTTTTTGTGTCCATTTTCAGTATTAAGTCATGTAAGCGTCTTGAGCGTTTAAGCGTATTTGCGGTGCATCTGAAGACTTGGCGTCTTGTGAAGTTAAAGCTTTTTGTAAACAAGCGGGAGCTCAAAGAAGCGCTTCAAGGCCTAAAGACTGTTCTTGTCTCCTGACAGCTTCGAAAATGTTCAACGTCAAAATACGCTTTAACCATGAATTTAGAGACTTAAACTCTGTCCGGTGTGAACGCAGCATTACACTCCAAAGCAGTTTCTGTCCTGAAGCTGAGACAAATCAACTCTGTCATGTCACGAACCAAAGCACCATATTTACTCAGTAAAGACACAAACTGTGAAGCACTTTAAAAACACAAACTGTGAAGCACTTTAAAGACACAAACTGAAGCACTTTAAAGACACAAACTGAAGCACTTTAAAGACACAAACTAAAGCCCTTTAAAAACACAAACTGAAGCACTTTAAAGACACAAACTGAAGCACTTTAAAACACAAACTGTGAAGCACTTTAAAACTCAAACTGAAGCACTTTAAAACACAAACTGTGAAGCACTTTAAAGACACAAACTGAATCACTTTAAAGACACAAACTGAAGCACTTTAAAGACACAAACTGTGAAGCACTTTAAAGACACAAACTGAAGCACTTTAAAGACACAAACTGTGAAGCACTTTAAAGACACAAACTGAAGCACTTTAAAACACAAACTGTGAAGCACTTTAAAGACGCAAACTGTGAAGCACTTTAAAGACACAAACTGAAGCACTTTAAAACACAAACTGAAGCACTTTAAAGACACAAACTGAAGCACTTTAAATACACAAACTGAAGCACTTTAAAACACAAACTGAAGCACTTTAAAGACCAAACTGAAGCACTTTAAAGACGCAAACTGTGAAGCACTTTAAAGACACAAACTGAAGCACTTTAAAGACACAAACTGAAGCACGTTAAAAACACAAACTGAAGCACTTTAAAGACACAAACTGAAGCACTTTAAATACACAAACTAAAGCACTTTAAAGACACAAACTGTGAAGCACTTTAAAAACACAAACTGTGAAGCACTTTAAAACACAAACTGAAGCACTTTAAAACACAAACTGAAGCACTTTAAAACACAAACTGAAGCGCTTTAAAAACACAAACTGAAGCACTTTAAAGACACAAACTGAAGCACTTTAAAACACAAACTGAAGCACTTTAAAAACACAAACTGAAGCACTTTAAAGACACAAACTGAAGCACTTTAAATACACAAACTAAAGCACTTTAAAGACACAAACTGTGAAGCACTTTAAAAACACAAACTGAAGCACTTTAAAAACACAAACTGAAGCACTTTAAAAACACAAACTGAAGCACTTTAAAGACACAAACTGTGAAGCACTTTAAAGACACAAACTGTGAAGCACTTTAAAGACACAAACTGAAGCACTTTAAAGACACAAACTGAAGCACTTTAAAACACAAACTGAAGCACTTTAAAAACACAAACTGAAGCACTTTAAAAACACAAACTGAAGCACTTTAAAACACAAACTGAAGCACTTTAAAAACACAAACTGGAGCACTTTAAAGACACAAACTGAAGCACTTAAAAAAACTGTGACTCACTTTAAAGACAAAAAACATTTTTACTTTTTATTTTGTTTTACAATAACACTACCTTTTATTATTGTTTTTAAGCTACTGATAACCCTGACCTGACAGACATATTTGTGTCTGGGTATTAGGTTAAACTAAAATTCTGATAAATTATTATTATAAATGATTACTCGTCATTATTATGAAGAGCAAAACACGAACACAAAAACACGCACCTAATTCACTGAAGAGAGAAAAAAGCCTGTACCTCTTTGAACCAAATCTTCTGGAGTGACTGTTGTAAGATGAATGTGGTGTAAGTTAATGGGAGCAATTTACAATCAAGATGTCAAAGAGCTGATTAATTAATATATTCATCAATACTAAATTAAACAACACAGTAAAGCTTTATGACAGAATAGAATTAACTTACACCACTCTCATGTAACTTTACACATTCACTGAGGCACATGTTGTTCCAGGGTCTCCCATCCAAGCACTGACCAGGCTCTGTTCTGCTTAGCTTCTGATCTGACACAATCTGGCTTCGAAAGTAAAGTCAACCCAGTGACATGTAGGTGTTCTCTTTTCATAACGTGCTCCACTGAATTTTGGAACATTATGTTTATGAGTTTGTGTTTTGCCCTTCAGGTAAATGGTCTATTTATATATAGTGCTTTTTTTTTTAACCTTTCCAGGCACTTAAGCACTTTACAATCGAGTATCCACTCACCCAGTGTACGCAGACACTCAGGCAATGTGGGTCAAGTGTCTTGCTCAAGGACACAAAGACAGTCCACTCTTATCGTCCCGCTGTGGCACCTGATGTTCTAACAGTCTCCCATCCAAGTACTAACCAAGCCCTAACTTGCTTAGCATCTGGGATCAGGCATTCACTGCAAAAAGGCAAATCTAACTTAGATAAAATTACTTGAATTAAACATATTATTCTTTATGTATTCAAGCCTCAGACCTAAACTTATCTATTTGTGTAAACTTAGTCGTCAACACCAAATAAAACCTCCCGTTTGTCCTCAGCCACCTCGCGTGTCTAAAACCACGACAAAATGGCTTGTGAAATAAACACACACAAACAGGCAGAGCCATCGTCATGACACACAAGTTGTCATGGAGTAGCAGAGACACGCAGTTAAAATCAAAACATGTTGCTTTTACATGTTTTAAACTTGTTCAAACTGCCTTCTATCATCAGTAGTTTTACTCAAAGTTTAAAAAAAAAATGATTTCTGCTTGTTTGAGTAAACTTGTCTTGTCCTGCAACTGATGACTGATGCTCAGAAAAGCCCTGTCCTCACCTACCACCTATCCCCGCCCTCTTGTCTGTATTTAATTGTGAATTTTCTAAATATTAAAGATTAATAGTGAAGCTTGTTTGGGTCACTGGGTAAAGCGACTGAAGGCTTCTACAGAAAGAACTGTTACAGTCAAAACCTGTACGACTGATACAATAGTTTTCTTTTTTAACTTTTTTGTTATGTACAGCTTTTCCCTGTACATAACATATGTGGCCATATTCCATGGTAATTCATACAATGTACGTAAACAAGAGAAAAACAAACAAAAAAAGAAACATTTTTTGACTTGCCCAAAAGGGAGTGGGAAGAAGAAAACTTATTTAATCCCACCCCGTCTGTCATTATTACTATTAACTTAACATTAGTTTTAACATCAGTTACTTCCTTATTATGTTTGTATTGCACAATGGGTAACTACATTTACATTTAATAATCCAGCTGTCTTTGTTGCAAAAAGTCTGTCATGTTTGAAAGTGTTTATCAAATCCTCAGTTATTTATCTGATTGATGGTTTTGAATCGAAAGATCGACAAGACCAGAGTCGTTTGTCAGTAAAACTAAGATGAGCCAAAGTTCACCTTAAAAACAGAATATCACAAAAGAAAATCTAACTTAGATAAAATGACTTGAATTAAGCATATCATTCTGAAAAGACTCATTTTAAGATTTTTTTCACTTAATTAGACCAAGTCATACTAAGATTATTTGACTTGTTTTATGATATTCTATCCTGATTTACCTCATATCTAGACATAAAAATATATATTTTAAGCAAATTTGTTTCTGTTTTAAGCCATAATTGCTTGAATAAAAAAAAAAAAGATTTGCTTAAAAATCATTTTCTGCTCAAAACAACTAGTTTTTTTTTTCTACAGATTATTTCACTTGAAATAAGACATTTTTACCTCAAAACAAGCAACATTTTCTTATTTTTTAAAAATAATTTTTTTGCAGTGTATTACATATTGTTTTCTATTAAATGGAAAAAAAATTATGTTCTTTTCTTTTCAATTTTGTTCACACGTCTTGTTTGTTTTTGAAAGGTTAAACAAACTGAATCAACATTAAAATCCACATTGTATCTGTGAAATCTGACGGTAAAACAGCTGTTTATTTGTGCTTTTGTGCATTTATTTATCGACAGAGAAGCTCAGGCACAAACTAGAAAAGCAAAAATCACAAATGCAATCATGATAACTGCTACAATATCTGTTTATCTCACTAAATCTGTCAAAATCTAAGCCTAAACTGTGAGCTCAAACTGTTTCTGAACGAAAGAGAAACTATACTGGAATATGACATTTACTTTAACTGAGCATATTCCATTCAAACACATGAGCAGTCACTTCCCCACACTGGTCACATGTGCAAGACTCTCTATGATTCAGAATTATAAGTATTTAAAATAAACTCTATCGATGATACAAAGAGCCGACATCGCGGAGTCTTACCTGTGAGTCTGAGCAGAGCAGAGCTGAACTGTCTCCTGCACTCGGAGGGCTCTAGCTCCGAGCTGAAAAACTGCTCCCAGCGAGCAGCTATCAGGAGAGAAAGAGAGAGAAGACGTCACATGAGGGAGAAGAGGAGGAGGGATAGGAGAGAGAGATGGAGAGAGAGAGACGAGACGATCGAAGAAGGAGAGAGAGAGAGGAGGAGGTCTGATCGAGACGAGATGGAGACGAGTAGGCGAGAGGCCACGGAAGGGAGGAGCTGACGAGAGATGGAGGGAGTAGAGAGATGAGCCCGAGAGCAGACAGCGAGAAGAAGGGAAGGAGGAGAGAGAGAGAGAGGAGGAGAGAGAGCAGAAAGAGACCCAGAGAGTCGCGGGAGGGGAAGAGCGACGAGACTGAAACTCACGGAGAGGGAAGGAGAGGAGAGAGAGAGATGAAGGAGAGAGAGGAGAGTTACAGTCACATGACGGACACGAACGAGGCATGAGCAAGACGATGGTGAAGAGAGTTAGAGAGGGAGAGAGGAGGGAGAAGAGAGAGGAGAGAAGGAATGTAAGAGACGAGAGAGAGAGAGGAGGAGAGATCGGTGGGCGAAGACGAGAGAGAGGAGGAGAGAAGGAGAGGGTGAAGACAAGCATGAGGAGAGAGTGATGAGAGAGAAGGAGGGAGATAGAGAAAGACAGAGGGAAGAAGAGAGAGAAGACAGGAGAGGAGAGAGGGGGCGAAGAGAGAGGGAGAGCAGTGAGGAGAGAGAGGAAGGAGGAGAGAGAGGAGGGGGAGAAGGAGATAGAGAGAGGGAGGAAGGACGAGAGGCGAGAGGGGGCGAGAAGGGGAGGGAGGAGAGAAGAGAGGGGATATGAAAGATATGGGGGTGCGATAGATGTTTACGAGCGGAGAGGAGAGAGAAGAGAGGTGGTAAGAGAGAGAGAGGAGAGAAGAGGAGAGAGATGAGAGAGGAGAGAAGAAGGCAAGGAGAGAGAGGGAGGAGAGAAGTTAGACGAGAAGGAGGAGAGGAAGTAGAGAGGAATTTACTTCGAAGAGAAAGGAGATGAAGAGAGGGGCTGAGGAGAGAGGGAGATGAGGGGGAAAGAGAGAGGGAGAAGAGAGAGGGAGGAGAGAGGAAGGAGGTATGAGAGGGAGTGAAAACGATATGAGTAGGAGGAAGGCGGCCAGAGAAGAGAGGGGGACAGAGAGAAAGAAAATAAAGGAAAAAGAAAGGATGCGAGCGAGGGATCGAGAGAGAGGAGGGATTAGAAGATGAGAGAAGAAGACGAGAGAGAGAGAGAGAGAAAGGCGGAGGAGAGGAGAGAGAAGCGAGAGAGGAAGAGAGAGAGGAGAAAGAGAGAGGAAGAGAGAGAGGGAGAAGAAGGGAGAAGAGCGAGGAAGAACAGACGAGAAGTACAGAGGCGAAAGGAGATATGAGGGGAGATGGAAAGAGAGAAGAGAGGGAAAAGAGAAGAGAGAGGGAGAGAGAGAAACAGAGGAGGAGGAGACAGCAGAGGAGGCAGAGAGGAAAAGAGGTGGATGTAGAAGAGAAGGGGTCAGAGGAGAAACATGAGTGAAAAGAAAAGAGAAGAGATGAACAGAAAGAGAAAAATTACAACAGAACAAAGAATAGGAAAAGAGGTAGGTAACTAGTACGTGGTGGGGGAGAGAGAGGAGAGAGAGGAGGCTCCGCTCGCTCCTATAGAAAATGACAGTATGCCAAAGTAAAGCATAAAGTCACGTGATTGGTGGCGTTTGATCTCGGGCTGATTAATTGTACTGAACATTGACTGATGCGTGACTGTTTTATCGCTCAATCTGAAATCCCGCGCAGCTCGTCAGACAAACAACACACTATGTCTTTTATTCACTCATACTGTAGGTGGGTGTTGACTTGATCGCATCCGTGGATAACTGACAAAGCTCAACTCGTCTTGTGTTTTGTGTTGTGCGTCACGGGCATTTAGAACAGTAGAGAGTTTGTATTTGATGATAATCTGACACTCCGGCTGAAAAAAAACTTACAGAGTTTATTGTTTGGTGTTTGTTGTTTTAAAGGGCCCTATATTGTTATTTTTTTATTTTTAAACGTCGTTTTGTGACCTAAACGTGAGTCTACACACAAATTCTGCTCCACACTTGGATGTCATCAGGTGGTCATACAAGAAAGGCTCCCACACATTTACAAGAATCATTTGGATTTGGACTAACTAACTGTTTAAGCCTCATTTAAAGGGATTATATTACACTCTTTTTATTCACACAAGCCACACAACTCCTGCTGTTTTATCCCTTGTTTTACTATTGAAGTAAAACGCTCTGTTCCACCTTGTGATGTCACAATGACACACCACAGAGCCAGGTTACACAGTTACAAAGACCTAACCCTAACACTTTTTTTTTTTTTTTTTTTTACAAATGAATGTCAGTAACTGGATCCGCTGCCTGGGATCCCACGCCCATGCTTCAGTAAATTCTGATGAGGTCTGGTCACCTCTGCTAAAAAAGACAATTTAACTTAGATTAAATGACTTGAGCTGAGCATATTAATCTTAAAAGTCTAATTTTAGACACAGCTCTGCTTTAGCCAAAGAACGGCATCAGCTCAATTCTAAATTAAAGTCAGAAATAGCCATAACTGTATTTACTAATACAAAATAAATTAGGACAAAAATGGACCTATATGGAAAAGCTTGAGCAAATAATCTGTCACTTCTTGAATATGGTGCGTTTTAGATTAAATATGTTGATATAATAACCTATTTAAAAAGGCGATTCAATTAACTCAACAAAAAAACAAACAAACAAGGAAATATAAATGTTGTGGGTTGGCAGGCCAAAATTTGCCAAAATGTTTTGAAACATGATTTAATTGTTAGGGACCCCAGAAGTTTTCCTTCCGTATGTCATGCTCTGCTTTGTGTGTGCCCTAATAAGGGCGCACACACACACACAAGTATTCTTATTTGAAATGCACACATTATGAATAAAAACCTATCTAGTGTCTTTTTATAGTATAATGTCTTATTCTTACATCAGACTGTGAAGAGCCACACGGGAGACTTAAAGAGCCGCATGTGGCTCGCGAGCCGCAGGTTGCAGACCCGATTTTATTATTTACTTTGTCTAGATATAAAACTTATTTTAAGAGCTCTCACTGGAAAGAACTGCCTCAAGAATGATCTTAATAGGAAATCACGCTGTAAAAAAACAAAACAAAAAAAACTATTGTTTGAAAACATTTTGCTAAATGTTTTATTGGGACCATATGGGATGTGCTTTGCCCTTAAGTGTTTTTACTGGAACGTATCACTTGTGTTTACTTAATCCATGTGTATTGTAAAGCCTTTGCTTTGAGATTGGACCCCAGCAAGAATAGTCTCTGCAACTGAAGATACTAAAGAGGATCCTTAAATAAACAAATAAACACATATTTTAAGCTGATTTGTATTTGTTTTAAGTCATAATTGATTGAATCAAGAATAGATTTGCATGATAGAGAACATGAAACTAGCATTTTCTGCTCAAACAACTAGGTTAGTCACATTTTCTTACTGCACTGGCAGATTATGGCACTTGAAATAACACATTTTTACCTCTAAATAAGCAAAATGTTCTTATTTTTTTAAATGCCCACACCACTAGACTGTGAGGGACTGAAATAAATGTGATCTGCCTGATAATGTACCGCCTCATGTTGCAAGAATCTGCACACAATCCTTGGAAGCTGAAAACATTCCAGTTCTTGCGTGGCCAGCATACTCACTGGACATGGCATGTTCCTGCGTGTGCGACAGCATGTCCCAGTGTTGTGTTTCTATTGGTGTTATTTCATCATGTCATACAGTGGAATATACAAGCGTAACCAACAAGCTCCTCTGGGACACAAAGGGTCAGTTTTAGAAAGATGCAAGCCAACTTAGATCAAAGACACATATTTTAAGCAATATTCACAGCTCCACAATAAAAAACCGTGTGCTACTGGAATCATGACATGATCTACATTAAATGAGACCTACAAGTGTCTACTTTCATTTAAAAAAAAAGAATCGTTTTTCTACATTAATCCGTTCTCTTTTTATAGGCATTTGAAACTCCTTGTTTTCATTAGATTTCCAGCATTTGACGGCAAACTTTTCTAAATCAAACTTCATGTCAGTGTTATTTTCCTCTGTTCTGCTTTTGTTAAAAGAATATGAGCCACTACAATGAAGTAATGTCTTTAGTATAAAACATAAGGTTTACAAGATTAAAACAATGAGGACGAGTGTTTTTTTTTATCTTTAAACCAACAAAAGTTGTGTTGCAGACGAGAAGGCAGAACGGTATTTTGTAAGTAATCTAGTAAGTAAGGAATCTTTATTTGTATAGCGCATTTCACAGACACTTTCTACTTTCTGATGCATTCAGAAAGTAGTTCTGATTATAAAGATTCAGCCTCTTTAATGTGACATAGATTATATTTAACCCTCTAAACATGAATAAATACTTTAATTTGACTTACTCTAACATTTTGGATCGCTCACAGAGGAGGAAGTTTCTAGACTCGCTGCATGTGTCATTCTCCTCAGAGTCCTAGACCAGTAGAATCGTCTTTTCTTCATTTTAAGATCAAAAATCTGCTCTAAACTTACTCAACCATGTTTTTAGTCCAACATGCATTTGTTTTGTTTTGCATTTCATGTTCGGAAAGGGTGAGTGGCGGCGCTAAAGGTGCAGCGGCCCGGGAGCTCACTCATAACATAATTTCATGGTACTCTGTGACAATGACAATAAATAATTCAGTCTGTTTTGTTTTGCTTGTAATGTGTTTGAAAAGAAAGCCATCCCTTTAGAATCATCTGATCACGTAAGCACAGTGTACTGTGCTGCCTTAATGTCAATAACAGACACATGTATTTTCCGGTCATGTGACCCACTCTGGGTAGAGTTTAGAACTGTGGCATTTTAATGACAGAAAAACATCCTTATGATGTGTCTCATGTGTTTAAGAGTGTCTTTCCACCAGAAGCACTTCCTCCCTACTGCACCTCTCTCTCTCTCTCTCTTGTTTCTTCTTTTCTCACCACGCATGTGTGCGCTTTCTTCCTCTTCCTCATATTTTCTTGGTCCGTGCAGATGAAAGACGTACCTTCCCTGTCTCTCGTTCTCGCTCTGCATCAAACTTCTCACACCGCCGTAGTTGGCCACTTGAAGCACTCGCTTTTTTGTCACCGCGGTGGTTTGCCCTGTGTTTGGCGCAGCTGTCAATCATCCGCGGAGCGCACACGTTCAGTGCTGCTCTGCATCTTGGCCCGAACCCGGCCCGGCCCGACAACTAAGTGAGAAATGTGGGCCCGGCTCGTGCTGAGTTCTGGCTCGGGTCCAGAATCTGAACTCTACATCGGGTCTTCGTGCTCACAGAATCCCCCCTCTGCTGGTGAATCTGTGAAACTGCATCATGTATCTGACTGTAGACAAGTCAGCACGAGCATCAGAGAGCTCAACATCGGTTTATGACAGATATTTCATCATCTGGCAGGGAAGATTAACGACACATGTTCCTTCATTCAGGTGAATCATGTCATTATCTAAACAGCAGCAGCAGATGGACTCTTGTTTTTTTTTATCCAAATCCTGCTTTTCCTTCTTACTCTAACATTTTTGTTTTCTATCAAAATAAATACCAGCCGTTCCGTGTTATTTTGGTGGTTATGTGTTTTAGCGACCATCAGGAGTGAGTCATACTGAAAAAAATAATAATAATAAGAGTTCCTCCAGCAAGCGAGTCATTGTTTTCTTCCTAAAGGATCTGATCATGTTTTTCTCATCTCCGAGTGCCTCTAGTATTCTTTTTTTTTGTAATTTGTGTTTGTTGATTTTCTGCATTTGAGGAATAATCAGTGACATGGTTTGTTTGACTTACAACGAGTTTCTGAAGACGTGAGCGATAAATTGAGACAAACAATAAAGCCTAAATTAAACAGTAAACAGCATCAGTTATTTCAGACGTTGTTACAAACTCATCTTGAATCACTGCACAACATTTGCAACAAAGACTAGTCAGAATTAAGATTTTATTAAGGTCTGCCACAATAATCTATCATCCGTGTTTTTTCTTTAGGCACACAGTGACTTCTAGAGTTCTGTTTGTGAGATGTTATTCTTTCTTGTCATTTCCGGTACACTGTAGTTATTTTTAAACAAGCTTTATGCAGACAGAATATGAACAGAAACAGAAATGAGAGGAAATGGAGGAGTAACTGCGTTCTGCTTCATTAATGTTGTTTGCATTGAGAGTAAACATTGACCGACGCTGCCTCGCTGACTCCTCTCTGTACTTTTGATTAGCACAGTGACTTGAATAATAAAGTGTGTGAAGCATACATAAATACCAAACACACTGCACAGGGTTCACATGAGACCAGTGGGAGATGTGTCAGCGGTTTAATTGCACTTGGACCTGCAGGGAAACTCAGATAATTGTTTGTCATCAGAGCAGAGATCAGTTTCTATATGGTCACACTTCTGCTGTCCCTTAAAGACACAGATTGGATACTTGAGAGAGACCAACAAAGGCACACATCAGTTTGGACTGACAGGTTTTTAGCCTGTGGGTGTGTGAGGCTATGATGAGAGAGACTTTTCTAAAGAAAAACACTGACTCCAAGAACAAACCGCTTCTATACCTGCAACATAAGCACATCTCATTGAAGAAATGTGAACAAAAAGACACAGCCTTTATAGATCCATTAACCCCTTTACATTCCGGCCTATTTTCTCTCACACTTCAGACTAAAATCAGTAACCCTTTAGAGCAAAGGCAAAGGCTGAAGTCTTTTTAAGGCTCTAACCCTGTAGTTTTAGCTTCTGAGAGTAACAGCTCTGATCAGAAGTGAGAATTTTCAACAAACAAAAGAAAAATAGAACTAATTTCCGCCTACATTTTTTTTTTTTGGTAAATATAAGGATTGGTAAAGCTGGTGTTGATAGCTGAGACATAAATGACTCTAGATTTGGAAGATTTTGGGTTTTGACAATTCCTCTAAGAGCTGAAGGTAATTCAGGTAAAAAATTAGTTTTAGGACCTAAAATTACTCAAAAAAATCTAGGCAGAGCTGATACAAAATTCCTAAAAAAATTTTTGAATTTTTTTGGAATTTTTTAGATGTGTCAAATTAGTGCATTAATGAGATTAATTAATTACAGACATTAATTGAGTTAACTTTTTTAGTCACATTAATCTATTTTGACATCTTTAACTTCATTGTTTCCATATGTGAGTTGCAAATTGGACATAAGGGTGTTCACTTGACACTTAGCAACAAAGACTTCCTAAAGTCTTCATTTTTTGCAATATATTAATATTTCCATCTGCAACAATAATGTAATTAATTCAATTGGATAAAAAACACTTAAGTTTAGTGTTTTTTTTACAGAACATAATTAATTAATCTCTTCCATTTTTTTTTCTTCACTTGACAGCACTAGAATTTTTTTTATTTGTCAGTTTACAGTAGAAACTGAGTCGATTCATTCTAGAATGACTCTAAACAGGAGGGACATAATGTGATTTTTGTCTTTAAAATTTCCAGGTGCTTCATAGATTGTTTTTATCAGATATTGAACAAAAAGGAATTTTTCACGAAAAAGTGGTACGTCCCTCTGAAGGGACGCCAGACTTTAAAGGAGTTAACATATCAATTTATACATTCAATACACTGCTGCTGGCGAGCAAACGGCTTGTCTGTCGAGCGTCTAATCTTGACATAAGCTGTAAAGGCAGCGTCTATAGCTGAATAATCTCTTCTTCTTCTTTGTCTACAATGTTTTTGCTGATGTGTCCTTGAGCAATGCGCCTCCTCAGTGTGCACACAGTGTGGGTGGTTATACATTCAGCCAGAAGAGTACAGTACGTAACACTGTTTCTATAAAATGTCCCAACACATTCAAAGTGTGGCTGTAATGAAACGAATGCTGTGTCAATGCTGCACTGTGGAACATCACAGGTAAAGCAAAGCTGTTTCCATGGAGACAGGCAGACAGCGGCCACACACCGCAGTTAGTTAGTACAGTTAGCACAGTGCAGTTAGGTTAGCTAATTATACATTTACATCTTTCAACTGCTTAGAAAAGTGTTTTATGTGAACTAACAGCTTAGGTCACAAGTGCAAATCAAACAAGTTCAGACGAGAACCCAAAGGACTAACAGACTAATTATAATGTTAACTTAATATTTATATCTGATTAATAATTATCATCAGCATTTTGCTCAAATCACAGCATCAAGAATCGAGGACATCCCTTAGTACGTACATAGAGTTTTCTATAAATCGACAACAGCTCTGGTCCCAGCAAAAATTTACCTGGGAGAGCAAGAATTAACAACGGTGGAGGAATTTAAATACCTTGGAGTGGTATTAGATTCAAAATTACCTTTCGAAAGCATGTAAAAAAGGTCGTAAAAACTGTAAATTTTAATATACGAAATTTTAAACACATTCGAGCATCTTTAACAGATAGAGCAGCAATGACATTTTTGCACTCTATGATACTGTCCCATATTGATTATTGTATTACAAGCTGGTCCTACACAAGTCACACTGTTATTGGACCAATTGAAACATGCTATAAAAGAGCATTAAAAATTCTAGATAAGAAACCTTTCTCTTACCACCACTGCCAAATCCTTGAAAAATTATAATTTGCTAAATTTTGCAAATTTCAAACAATTTAAAGCTGCATGTTTGATCTATAAAATTATACACGGTTTGGCACCTCCACCAATGAATGATTTTATTAAACAAAAGTCTCTCAGTGAAGCTGGATCCCGAGTTACTCGAGCCACTGTCAGAGGCGACTGTGAACTTCCATTCAGGCGAACGTCTTTTTCTCAAAATGTTCTGTCATATCAGGGGGTCACCTTCTGGAACAGTATCCCACTTTCTGTGAGGGAAAGTACAAGTTTCACTGCCTTTAAGAAGCATCTGAAACTATGGCTGAGAAACAGCACAAGCATGTGATCATATTGGATTGAAAAGATTAGTGTAAAATGGTTGTGCAATATGAGTCTATGCAGTGATATTTTGTGCAATGGGAATTTGTGCAATATGAAGTAGTGCAATAGGATTTTGTGCAATGTTGGGTAGTGCAATGAAATGTGTGCATATGATGTAGTGCAATAGAAACTGGTGCAATGAGTAATGGGAATTAGTGCAATTGGAATCTGTGCAATGGGGATCCGTGCAATTGGGAGCTTGTGCAATGGGCGTTTGTGCAATGTAACTTAGTGCAATGGGGATCTGTGCAATATAAATTGTTTTTGTGTGACTTGGAGGTATGGGCAGGAGAAGCGTGTGCAATACAGATGAACTGTCTTTTCTATCTTTGTAACTTAACTTTTTGTCTAATGTTTCCATTAACACTGTCTTGCTTGTTTGTGTTTGTCCAGCTGTAAATAGTCTGTGTTTTATTCTTTTAACATCAACCTGCCTGGGGGTCTGCAGATGGAAATTAGCCCTAGGCTATAATCTGGCATATTTACATTTGTTTGAATGTTCATTAATATGCATTGTTCCCCCTTTTTCCTAAATAAATAAAATAAATAAAAATATATAAAGAGGCAGTTTATTCAAAAATTAACTTGTACTGTATGGAATATTCTAGTAAATGTTTCACAAACTTAGGCCTTGTCCACACTAAGACAAAACTATGATCATTTTAAAATCGAATTGCATAACATAGAGCTGTCTTTGGATTTGTGAATGTCCACACGAACCAGTAAACCAGCCTGAAGCCGGTGTAATGCCTGTAACTGACCAGAGTGTGGCGCTGTGACACTGACACAGAAAGTCACAAAACTAGAGGAAGACTTAACACTGAGCGGTGCAGAAAAGTTTTTTAATGTAAACAAAATTTAACGGAGAATTCTTTTAAACTTAACAAACATTCTGAATGAACAACACAGATCTAAAACCGACAGAAGAGACACGTAAAGTGGATTTATGCTTCAGAATCTTTGGAAAATTTTGAAACAGCTTTAAAACGGATTTGATGGAGATTGCAGTGGATTTATTTAAGTTTTCCCTGTCTTCTGTGGTTTGTAGATTTTCACAGTGAACATCATAAAGGTCAGTACATTCTGCAAATGAGACGTGACTCTGAAGCAGTGTATTTTGACGTATTTTGACACACAACATTGTCATAGCTGACGCCCAAATAGGCGTCCAAAATGCTCCAATGCGCGTCAAGGCTATGGTGGACAAAAAGACACTTTTAATGCCCCAAAACGCTTCTTCGAGCTCCCGCTTGTTTGCAGGTTTGTTTTGCTCGTAGACAGACCACGTTGAGAAAGAGAAGGAGGGAGAAAGATAGAGGCTTGTTGCATTTATAAAACGGAGCTTACTCGATTACACAACATTCTCCTCCTCCAGTGTCACATTGTACAGCAGGTTTAAACACGGCACTGAGCATTTTTAATAGATCCATGTGATGGTGGTGGATCATATCCCATGTTGTTTGTTTTGCCGTGTCTCCAGATTTTCAAAGCACAAACAACCAAGCCTTTGAAAAAAGCCCCCAAACAAGCGACCTTTATTTAAAAAAGGTATCAAAACACTTCAGTAAACAGTCTTCCTTTCCCCTTGATGTGAGAGAATGTGTCACAGGAGTGTAGTCTCTGATTGACTGACGCCGACTTCCAACGTGTCTCAAGATGGATTTTCCCAACTTTGCTCGATTCTGCCCCCACCGCAGGTTTGAGCTTCCACTTTGCAAGACGCTGTACTTTCAGACGCAGAAACGCGCATCAACAGACAACCCAGACGCCAATATGTGCCGCAAATATGCTTGACTTAACATTGAAAATGGACGCAAAGACACCATTAGCGTCTCCACAGTTACGCTGTATTTGCTAAACCGGAGTTTTGAAATTTTTTCACTCTCGGACCTGGTTTTAGAAATATTCATTTTCAGTGTCCTGACACTCCTGCTTCGTGTGGCTGATGTGTGGTTTAGGTCAAATATTTGTGCTGAAACGCCTGAGCTTGGACAAGAGTGAACAGGGTCTTAAAATCTGCTGATTTCTGCAGGTGACTGACACATTAACTTTTATAACAACAAAATGTTGTAATGACCAGAATGACCCTGGGAGCAGACACAAAAGGTTTGCAGGGTTTTTTATTGTGCAGAGAGGTTTTGAGCAGGCGTGGTGGGAGTGTGAGCAGGCACAGAAACAGCAGGAGGAGGTGAAGACTGGCCAGGAGCTGTTCTGCAGTGCAGGTAAGTTAAGGTAAGTATCAAAAACTATCTAAGTATAAGAGTCAAGGACTGTACCAAAAGAGGTAACCCACAATCGGGCGAGGAATGGAGAAATGAGGAGACTTCTTATCCAGGAGTAGGTGAAAGTAGATTGAGGTGATTAACTGCAGGTGCACTCAACAGGCTCCACACAGAGACAAACTGGAACAACAGGGAGGGAAAAGACTGAAGGAGGGAGGCACTACCACCTTACACAAAAACTGCAATTAGTATTGAAGTTACTTCCCTACACTTGTATTCAAGTCACTACATAATGATATGCTTCACTGTAATATGACCACAGATTCAATACTCATGCAGCCTGGGCTTTTCTTTGTGGAATTTGCATGTTCTCCCTGTGTCTGAATAGGTTTCTTATGGACACTCAAGCTTCCCCAACATAAACAAAGTAAAGATGAAACGACAAGTAGCAGATGTTTTGAAGATGATCTTGAGGCTGTACAAATACAGAGAATGTCTCCCAAGAAGGAATAATAAAAACATCGCACAGAGCAGCCACACACAGTTTGTAATCTTTGGTAGTATAACTGTTAACTACATTTTTCCATCACAAATTATCTTCAGCCTTTGGTCTTACCCAGGGGCGTTCCTAGGATTTTGTGTTTGGGGGGGCTAAGCCCCTGAGCATTAAAAGACAAAAAAGCGTTATTTTTTATTTAGCAACATTATTATTATTAAATCTTATTTAAAGCTATACTAGCAGTATTAGACACACTAGTCTACAAGAAACAAGGTCAGCAGTTAAATGTAAATAAATAAAAATGTATAATAAAATGTTTGTTTAACATTTATTTTAAGGTTTCGACTGCTTCTGCTTCTGCATACTACATCTGCTGCAACTAAGAAGCTGATCAATAAAAACCATAAAGCTGAGTTGAACCTTGTGTCTGTCTTTTCTGGTTTTCAAGTCAAACCAGCATTCATGTAAAAGACTGACAGTGCCCTCAGAGTTTGAAATTGTGGGGAAGAAAGGTGACTACAAGAGGGGGTCTGGGGGGTCCAGAAAATTTTTAAGATAACAAAGTACAATTTAAGTAATTTGGTGCATTTTGAGGGTGTCTCAGACAGTTATAAAAATGTTATTATGTCATTAGATTCATTTTAAAAATCCACTGTGGAACTTTCTGTAGGTTAAAAGTCAACAATACAATTAAAGTTAAAACTAGACTTAGCTATATACAGCTACACCAACTTCTTTAACATGAGTGGGCCTCCTCCAGGACAAAAACAGTTCATTTTGTGGCCATACAACCTCACTCAAAGTAAAGACACTGATTTTTATTATTTATTTAGTGCAACAAAGACATCTACATGACAAAATCTTGCTTTTATTCAAATCTATCAAATCAAAAAGTTACACAGTGCACCTTTAAAACTTTTTTTAACACATTTTTAGCCTGGCCTTTAATTATTTATATGCTTATTTAATCTTTTTTTTTTTTTTTTGTATCTTTGCATTTAGATTTTTTCATTTATTGTATTTTTATTTATTTATTTTTTTTATTATTTTTATTTTTTGCCTAATGTAAGCTAAATAAAGGCTCCTCTAGTTTGACGTAATAAAATATAAAACATTATTTTGCAGAATGCATACTCATTACAATTCAGGGCTGACCAAGGCCCCTCCAGGACCCCTTTTAGAGGCGCCCCAGCACTAGAAATGCCCAGCAAGACAAACACAGAGCCTGGACCACATTCATTAAAGATAATGTAGGAGACATGGCCTTAAACACGAGTCAAACAATAAACAACTCCTATAAGTAAACTTATGAGCTCTTGACAGCAAAGCAGTGGGGTGTAAATAGACTTGGTAAAGTTAACTTATAAAATAGATATATTTTACATTTTTGGTTAGAGTTTGTTGGAAAAATAATCTACAAAATAGTCAAGGTAGATTCTCTTGCCTATAATTTGCTGTTCATGAGCTGCTCCCTCAGCTCCTCTCACCTCCCTAAGCCCCTCCTCCTCCCCCGGCCACTGCTCCTGTCATGTCTCTCTGTACTCAGTGCTACTGGGTTTTTAATTAACACGCGATGACTCATTTATAGGTCAGATTTTTGCGCGATAAAATCACACGCGGATATTTGAATGTTCATAGCGCTCATGCCGCTGGTGCGCACCGCACTGTCGGACTTCCTCGAGCTGCACGCGGCAGCGTAAAGGCGCGTGCCCTCAGCGTAGTGATGATCGCATCCTCGTCCAGTGTCACTTTTAGCTGTGTGTTCGTGCTGATCTAAGTCCTTAAAAGTCGGGCTTTTGGATCTGCCGCTCTGCAGAGAGATGGGCAGAGCCGTTTTCATAAATGGAGACGGCTGTGTTTTCCCTGTGAGAGGAGGCTGTGCTGGGTGCAGCAGAAGCACGTGGGACTGACAGGCCATGGTTCATAAGCTGCGTTTAGAAGTGTCTAGGTGCGCAAATAAGCTCCAGAAACACACGATTTGACTTGGAAACTAAGTGAAATATGTTAAGATAAAGAGTAAATATTCAGAAAAATAACTGAACATGTTTTTAGTGGGGCTTAAGAAGAGTTTGGTGGGCTGAAGCCCACCTTTAAGAGGTCTAATGACGTCCCTGGTCTTACCTTTGTTCACTGTCTTGCAGAGAAACAGAGTAAATTGTAGTTTCACACAGTTGTTTTTTCCTTATAGAAAGCAGGTGTGTGTAAGGCATTTTCTTTTTCAAGCGAGAACATTTACACCTGCCCTCTTTCTGCGTCTCGTGTTCACACTTTTTAATCCTTTCACACCATAACCGGCGCTGTACGTGAGCTGGTAATCTGCAGAAGCATGTCTCCACAATGAAAGGGTCGTGTGCTACTGACCTTGTGGAAAATCTACTGAATGTGTAAAAGACACAAGAGAGAGTGAAAGGACGGGGTGAGAGTGAGATAAGCAGCCTGTGAGCTGGTCATCTGTACAATAAATGTGTATATAAAAGACTGTGTCAAAGTGATATCATTAACGCTACACATCTTTGTGTTGACGTAGGGCCAAAAGAGCTTTGAGTTCAGCGGCGGCGGCCAGAAAAGTGGATTTGTGCAGCAAAACCGACTTGAAGTGAGACAAGACTTACATAATAAAGATGCAGATGTACTGGTTTGTATTTTAATCTGGTTAGTAATTTAACTATTATCTAGAAACAATTCAAAATCTTTGTTCTGATTGAGTATTTGCGGTTCTATGTTTGATTATTTTATTAAAGAAGCAGAGAGAGCAGTGTGAAAAGAAAGCAATAGCAAATGTGTTTTATATCAGAGTAATTTATGGTTTAATAAATGCACAAACTAAAGTTAAACCAAGTTAATCAACGTTAAACCAAAATGAGTTTCAGGTGTTTTTCACAACGACATGAGAGAATGAGCTTCTGTCTGTCTTGTACAAAAGCTTCACTTTAGTCAGAGCGCAACATGTTTTGACTTTTGTCTCCAGATCAAATTCTTTAAATAGTTAGTATGAGTAAACGCGACATGTACAGGGCTTTAGAGTCAAATATAATTCACACAAACATCATCAGGAAAAAGTTTTAATGAGATAAAGTGAATTAGTTGTCCAGAAATGGCAGATTCAGAGCACAATTTATGCTTCTAAACTTTTTTAGACGTACTGTTATATACGGCCTCATTTAATACCAAAGAAAAAGATGTCAGGCTTCTTTCCATTAAATTCAATGGTACAGTCACGACCGTAATAGCAGCTGCAGCAAATTTAGCCCTCTTGTACACTGACTGTGAGGCAGGTTCGGTTTGGGACACGTTGCTTTCTTGCGAAGTGCCTTGTACACCAGCTCCAGTCCACTGCAACCCGCATTTGTCTAATTTGGACTCCCACGAGAACGTTGGTATATTGACCTAAAATCGGCAGCAGACCACTGCGGTCTGTGGGAAAAATAGACTCTACGGATTCTTTCCACAGACCCACGCAAGACCCCGATGTGCGTCCACACTACCCCAAGGTCAGTGTACCAGGGAGCATTGGTCTAAAGCACTTTGTAAGTCTGCTCATCGAGCTCAATCTCACAATAAAGCGTAAAATTACCACGACATTACAGGACATGTAAATTGCCAACACAGGACTAGGGTTCTCACACCTGGGACACCAACACAGTCTCACTAGATGGCGTATTTTTACCACAACACAAAAACAGCGTATTTTGAGCACGAGTTCACAGCTATTTTTGGTACTTATGTTACTCCGTGCATTTAGCACGATATGAAAAAGCGTAAAAATGATATGAGATTTCACAGCGTCAAAATAGGACGAGTTTTAGTTGCAGCCACGTGGAGACGTTTTCTTCAAGTGAAACGGGTAAGTTTAGGCATAAAGTTACTAAAATTGGTAAGATTAGGTCTGGGGCTTGGGGCAGGTTAAGATTAGAATCAGGATTTCAATAATATTCATAAATAAGAACATTGAAATGAATGGGTACTGTGATGTGTACTATAATTACGCAAAACAGTAGTGAACTCGTGCTAATCATACCTAATTTACATAGTGTGTAATGTCTTGTGAGATCGGGCTCAAATTGCATATGTTTAGCACGAGTTCACGCTTGTTAAGCGTGAATATGCCACGTGTCGCAGTCCCAGTTCTTTTCTATGGTGATGTGTTCTTTTTTATGAATATTAATGAAATCCTGATCCTAATCTTAACCTACCCCAAGCCCCAGACTTAAAGGGACTGTACCTGACTTTTGTATCCTAAAAATGTAAACAAACAGAAATAATTAATTTTAACCTTTTTCCTTCTGGCTACATGATTTGCTCACGTAGCTAATGCATTCTGAGCTTCAGAATTGTTCATCATGATGAGTTTTTTCACACCTTTTAGCAGCGAGGTGAGTCACTATGCTAACAACAGTTAGCCACAATGCTAAAAACAAAAACAGAAAAAGTTGCACACAAACGGGATTTTATTTTAATGCTGCGTTCACACCGGACAGCTAAATTCGCCTAAACGCGCGTTAAATTTCGCCGGTTATTTATGCTGTTGACGCCTCAATGAGCTTCTAAGCTGCTCTGACGCGCGTCAAGGCTTTGGTGGACAAAAAGACACTTTCAACGCCCCAAAGCGCTTCGAGCTCCCGCTTGTTTACAGGCTTTGTTTTGCTCGTAGACAGACCACGTTGAGAGAGAGAAGGAGAGAGAGAGAGAGATAGAGGCTTGTTGAATTTATAAAACGGTTTATAAGATTCAAATCTAAACTTTGAGACCATTTGAGGCGAGAAATGGTGGGTATTATTACCAAATCCACTGTCATTTTAACTTTTCTCTGCTAAATCACTGGACCTTCGGCCTTCACCGGGTTCCTCCGCTGGCCGTAGCCGCTAGACGAGCGCTGTCCGCCGGCTACATGTTTAGCCTTGCGCCGGCGGCTTCGCCATTACGGCGTAAGTTAAAAGTTGTCATATTTTCGTTTATAAGAGTCAAATCTAAACTTTGAGCCCATTTGAGGCGAGAAATGGTGGGTATTATTACCAAATCCACTGTCATTTTAACTTTTCTCTGCTAAAGGTCTGAACCCCTAGGCTTTCAGCGGGTTCCTCCGCTGGCCGTAGCCGCTAGACGATAGCTCTCCCTCGGCTGGATGTTTGGCCTTGCCTAGCGCCAGAGGCGGTGGCGCCAATACCGGGTTGCATTTATAAAACGGAGCTTACCCGATCACACAACTTGCTCCTCCTGCAGGCAGTCCTTTTGCTGTCCCATCCTCGTCTCCTCCCGTTGTACAGCAGGTTTAAACACGGCACCGGGCATTTTTAATACATCCACGAGAGCGCGTTGTCAGTCCAGATCATGTCCCGTGTTTGCCGTGTCTCCAGATTTTCAAAGCAACGAACGGCCAAGTCTTTGAAAAAAGCCCCAAACAAGCCACCTTTCATTAAAAAGTTACTAAAAGACTTCAGTAAACAGTCGTCCTTTCCCTTTGGTGTGACAGGGGAACAACATGTGTTCATGTGACGTGTACGGGAGTGTAGTCTCTGATTGGTGGACACGAGCGTCTAGACGCTGAAAGTTCAGCAGAGCCCAACTCTGGCGTCGACGCCTGATGGGGCAGCCAAAGCGTCCGCCGCAGGTTTGAGCTTCTTCTCTGCAAGACGCGGCGGCAGCAGACGTCTGAACAAGCGAATTTCAACGCCCAACGCGCCGAAATTTCGCTGGACGCTCAAGACGCGGGTTTACATTGACTTAACATTGAAAATGGACGCAAATACGCCAAGACGCTGTCCGGTCTGAATGCAGCATAAGACATAGACAGGACTTTGGGGACTAATTTCCACCTGATTAGATACATTAACAAGGCATCAGTGCTAGGGGAAATTGCTTTTAAATTATCTTGTTGCAAAAAAATCAAGTACAGTCCCTTTAAACTTACCCATTTAGTAATTTGATACCTAAACTTACCTGTTAAACCTAAAAAAAGGTCCCCACGTGGCTTCAATCAAAACTTCTCGTGTCATTTATACGCTTTTTCATATCATGCTAACTGTACGGAGAAACATAAGTACGCAAAAAAGGCGTGAAATCATGGTCATAATACACTGTTTGTTTGCTTTCTTGTGAGACTGTGCTGGCTCACCAAGCTCACACCCGCGCCATACATTGAGTGCGAGATCGATGCGGGTAGGATCAACACGCAAGCCCTGTAAGAAAGAATCTGTAGAAAGTCTGTTGTCTGAGGTCGCAGTGGTCTGATGTGACTTTCAAGTCATAATACGAGCATTTCCCACAGGAATCCACTTAACTTTGGACAAATATGCACCACAGTGGATTGGAGCTGGTGTACAAGGCACGTCGCAAGAAACGAATCAAACCTTCCTTGCAGTCAGTGTACGGCTGGGGTTAGTCACATGGGTGCAGGAGCTCTATTTTGACATAATTTGCTTAGTTTGCACTAAAATTTGAAAAGAAAAAAAAAATGTAATCAACAGTGGACATTGCTAAACACTGAATATAACAGCCAAAAAAGTAGTCTATTGTTCTGTTTGCGCAACAAAATATTTCCTTCAGGACATGTGTAAACTTTAAATTACCCCACGACGTCTGAGTTTTTCTTTCTACAAGCATTCACACAGGACAATCGAGGCCTGTATTTGCTTGTTTCTACAGACTTATTGTGGAAATGACGACGCATACACCTTGATTTATGACAACTACCTTTTTGCTTCATTCATGGCTTGAGCATTTCTTGTGTCTTCTGTTCGTTTTTTCATGAATTACTTGAGCTGCAGCAACATAAATGGGGCTCCTCGTTGTATTGATCAGAATCACATCCACAGACTCTATCTTTTAATCCATTTACAGTGATTAAGTCCCTCCATCCAAACTTTCCACAACTACAGACATTTCTACAGTCAACATCCTTAATTATTACAATTTTCTTGAGGTCCCGAGGTACGCCGTGTGAATAAGACACATTCTGTCTTTTCAGAAATCACAGTTGCTAGCATTGTCTCTGTTTTCACAATTAGTTCTTCTTTCTTGAACGTAGCTCATAAGTGTTCTGCTGTGCCAAGTAGAAAACAGACCGTACAGGCAGAGTGGTTACATAAGCTTTCTATAAAATGAGGGGAAAAAAAAGATCACCCAGCTTCTGTTCAAATAAATAAAAAATACAGCAGTGGACAAGTGGTTCTCAAGTCAAGTCTGTGAGTCATGCAGCACTGAGGACACCATAAATATAGATCTGAATGGAAACTTATTTGACAGATTATTGGCTTTTTCGAATGTTGGCTTAGTTTGGTTTGATAGTCCTTGAGGTAAATGTTTATCATAGTTTTACATCAATTAAAGTGCAATTTATGAAGAAATATTGTGCACTGAACGGCAGACGGCTTATATTCAAAACTGTTAGCTCATGTACAGTACTTATGAGTTCTCGTTATGACTAAGTGTTATGACTCAATGAAGTGCAAACCATATTTTAAGGACACGAGGCAAAATTAAGAGTTCAGCCAAGTTTTATTTGAATTTCTTTCTTCTTTTGTTTAGTTTCTTATTGTTCTGTATTTAAAGGAACCGTATGTAAGATGCACAACTAGTGGTTTTAAAAAGGTATTACAATCACAAATGAACTTGGGTTGCCAGATTGTGAAACGGCCCACACGTTGAAGAAGCTACTGACCAATCAGGAACAAGGTTTACTATGAATCATGGGTAATAGTCAGAAAGTCACTTTCCCAGACATCTGACTCTTTGTCATGGTTTGTTCCCAAATATTTGTTTGTAACACGATGTGGGAGGAGCCTAATGAGAACTGTGTAGAAACAAGTGCATGAGCCTATCACAGACAGTTGTCTCAAACATGTTCCTGACTCATGGTTCAAAATTAACTTCAGGTTCTAAGAAACCAAACTGGCAACTCAACTAAGAGAGTCATGTGAGGCTCATTCTGCTTTCTGATTGGATAATAAATGTAAACATCAACAATGGACATCATGTCCAGTGATTTTTTAATTAAGAATAACTCTGAATTACATTGACTTTTAGTAAAAATAATATTATATTTGGACTTGTTGACCTTGTATCTTTGGAAACTTATAATTCATGTTTATGAAATCTGACATCAAAATCTTGCATACGGTTCCTTTAAAGGACACATATTATGCAACTTTTTTGAGTTTTCAATTTTATTTAAATTTTTCTTCTTCATCAATAACACTGTTGAAGTTTTGTCTCTGAGATATTTTTTGTTGTCCCAAAAACACTGTTCTGAATGTCCCTGATCTATTATGTCATAGAGGGATCTCTGAGATCTTCTGCTCTGTTTTTAGCTCCATAGATCATCCAGACTCGATTTGAGTATTTCTGCTGCATTAGCAGATCAGGAAAGATTGATTGGTTTGAGTTCCCTGTGTGTTTCCCTTTGCAGTCTGTAGTTAAAGCTCAAACTTAGTTTTTGATGGGGGAAACACACGACCCTTGTGACTTACAGCACTGTTTTTATTGGTTGTTATATTTTCAATTCCAAAGTGGAGGTGCTCAGGAGCATGTTTGATAGACAAGAACAATACAAAAAATGCATAATATTTGTCCTTTAAGTTTATTTTAAAGTAGGGAAAAAAATCCTTAAACCCCTTTGCCCAAAAATACTAAAAAAGTAACACACAAACAGACCAAATGAGCCGGCAAACACAACCCTATACAGCAGGGGAGGGGAACCTGACTTGTGGAAACTTCAGCAGTCGGAGACAGAGTAGGTTTAGGAAATAAGTTTAGGAAAATAATAATTATTAATATTTTGCTTTAGTCTTTTGCTCTAATAAATCTGTCTCATTTTCCTTCAGAGAACCCTACAAAGAAGAAAAGGACATAAAGAGTTTGTGACAGACTCTTTATGTCTGTCACAAACTCTTTGAGGATTTGATCTGTTTCAGACACAAACCTGTTTTACCCTGAAGGCAACATGTCTTTAATCTTATTTAGGATCATTGGTTGTTGTAATATTTTTTTATTAAAGGTTTGACTTAGAGAAAAAACTGTCTTTGTCCTGTGAGAAATGCTGCACCGTATGAAAGAAATCTCTGGAAGATATAAAATACAGAGGAGTCTTAAACTAACAAAATGTTTTTTTTTTGCCCAAGGAGTTTTACTTAACAAAAACTGAGTACACTTGTAACAGAAAAAACATGGACAGTTTGGCAGGTAAATATTTTAGAATTATTTTTTTTTTTGATGGAAATATTTCTAACCGTCTAAACCTCATCAAAACAGATAAACTGGGTGAAAACAAGTAAAAATGTTTAGTGAAATCTTAAATATAATCATGGTCGTTTTACTGAAAATGTTGTATAACCTGTCATACGCACTTAATAAAGTCTAAGTAATCATTTTCTCATACACTTGGAACGACTGATTGTTTCATAAAATTCAGTTAGCGCCTCATTTGTGCAGCAGCTCATGACTCATAAGGCTGTATAATAACAATGCATTAAAGCGTTTAACTGCATTTGTAATATAGCTCCGATACTTTAGGCCTATTTTTGGTCCACGGAGCAGACAGACAGACATGCTGACACTCAGGAATAATAGAAAGCAGAACCACCCTGAAGGCAGAAGAAGAATTTAAATTATAATCTTTTGGAGAGTGGTGCTGTGCGTGACAATAACACAGTTTAATCAAATGCCATAGTCTGGAATCTAACTTAAGCATTCTGCACACGACAGAAGTTTTAGTCCTATTTAAAGTCAAACTAAAACTACTCTCTAACTCAACTGATGCTGATAATGTGTGTATATGGTGTTTAAATAACATTTCTGATTGTTCTGAGATTGTTCTGAACAAAAGTTTGAGGTTAAACAGCTACAGGCTGACTGTGTCTCACTGCAGAGGCCAGTGTCATTTCTAATACAGTTGTGCAACATAATCTCACTGAAACGCTCTTCCACTACACCGGGGATCTGCAACCTTTGCCAACATTAGCTCAATTCTAAGCAAATTAAAGTCAGAAAGAGCCATAACTGTATCTACAAATACAAAACAAATGAGGACAAAAGTGTGAATTTTGCACTAATTTGACAGAAAGTGGACCTCTAGAGGGTTTTTTGTTTCTCAACACGATGATGCACGAGCAGCCGACCTGTAGAAAGAGCGCCGCTCATAGACACAAACAGTGGAGACAAGTTAGAAAAGCTCCATTGTCAGCTAACTACAAGAGTTTATCACTGTGAGAAAACAAAAGTTATGCTGCTAAATCAACATTTGTGAATGAAATTCGACCCTACGACCCTTAAAAGTTACATTCAGGTGAAAAAATGTCGAGAAAAACATTGTCTCAAGCTTCAGGAGACAGACGTCTGTCAGACCAGTTCAGATCTGATTGAAAATACTAGCTATCGTCCCGTTTTGTTGTTTTATTCAAGTTTCTGTAATCAGGCGGAGAGTAGCTCTTTCTGCAAAATGCATGCGCAGTAGAGCGGAAAGTGACGTAAAAAATCCTTGGGCAAAAAATTTGTCTCTTCTTGCATAGAGCATTTTAGACAAAATACAGTATGTCGATATAATAACCTATTTAAAAAGGCATTTCAATCACCTCAAAAATAACAAGGCAATATAAAAGTTGCGGGTTGGCAGGCTAAAATTGAATTATTGAAATCAATTTTTGCATTTTTTTGAAACATGGTTTAATTGTTAGGGGCCCAGAAGCAGAGTTTTCCTTCCGCGTTTATCACATGCTCTGTTTTATCATCAGTTATCATGATAACATGTGAGTGTTAATAACTAGGAGCACACTTGAAAAAAGACATTCAGCTCTTGCGCACACCATAAGTATTCTCATTTGAAATGCACACATTATGAATATATATTGTCTTTTTATAGTATAATGTCTTCTTCTTACATCCGACTGTGAAGAGCCACACGGGAGGTTGCAGACCCCTGGACTACACCATCTAAATAGTGTGTCACAAGAATGATGCTTCTTTCTTTCTCTTACACAGTATTAAACAGATGTTCTGTGAGATTAGGATTAGAATAGAGTTAAAATTTGTACATCATAGCACAAAAGATCACCAAAACAAATTAAGAGTATCTGGTTAAATCATCATGAATCATTCTTCTCAAAGAGTCGTTCTCAAATCCAACTCTTTTGTTTTTTGTCTTTTTTTAACCCACCTCAGTCCACCCTGTATTTATTAAAAATGTCTATCCAAATACACCATAGAACAAACAAATTTTAACTAATAATTAGACTGCAAATGTTTGAAATTAAGTGGGATTTAGCATTTTTCTTTTGCTAATTTCGCTCTCTCACTCACTCACACACACAAGTGCAGGAAAGCAAAGCAGACGAGTGGGACTGAGGCAAACACAACTAAACCAGGACAGAAGAATGTGAATTACTGCAGAGACTTGTTCCTTGATATGTTACCGTGGGAATATGAGAACATGGTTAGACTTTTATCATCACCACCACAACCTGCCGCTATAAAATAAAGCTCCCTTTTTCGTTCACCTCCGTGTCTCGATTCTCATCATTCACAGTGAGGAGTCGTTCAAAGAATCACAACACTAATCTTAATTCCCCAGATATCACATGCGGCTTTCAGGTCATTATACAGCTGGTGTAACAGGCAGATCATGAATAAACCCACACGTGTCCCGATCCGAACCCAGTCAGTGTACAGTAGGCGTCAGTCCTTCAAACTGCGAGACAAAGCACTGCTGTAGCGTGTCCTTATGTCTTTGCCCTGCGCCTTTTCTAGAATTCACAAAAGATTTTAATTTCCTCTTGTGTGCAGCCGGCAATAGAAAGTGCAGGTTTTACGAAAGGCTAAAAACAAAATATCAGTTCTGCGGAATGATAATTATATGTGCACACACCAGCTCTTATTGTTATGTGCTGCTAAAAGGTCAAAGCACATGTTGTCTTGGCACGAGTCTCTTTGTGTTTGGATTCATCTTCGCTGCAGCAGCTCCAGTCGCCAGGATCATTTCTCTGTGCTGTGAGTTTTAATAATTACAACAGATACAAAAAGATTAAAGTTGTGATACTTATTTTCAAACTGTGAGAGGAAGAATTTGATTTTTAACAACCTATTGTGTTGCTTTGTTCGTATCCATAAGCTGAACATTTAAACCCTGTCAGTGCCAAGTTTGCACATTTAAAGTGGACCTATTATGTCAAATTTACTTTTTTAAGTTTTTTAACCTTGTTATAACGGCTTTCCTTTATCATTAGTTTACTCAAAGTTACATTTGAATTGATTCATGCATGTTTGAGTAATTTTGTATTGTTCTTCAGCTGGAGCTCAATTTTTTTTTTTGTTTCCGAAACCCCTATGGAGATGGTTGAACCAGGAAGTGGGCAGTCTTGAGCTCCATTAATCTGTCAATCACGCCCACTGAAATTCAAAAGAGGGACACAGTGGCCACACTAATATACTGTTATTAAGTGACCGCCTACTTCCTGGTTCAACAAACATACACTCTAATGCTAAATCTCCATTGGGGTTTCGAAAAAAATAGTTTGAAAACGTCTTCGAGGATAATCAGATCTGTGGTGAGTCAAGAGAATAAGGACTACATTTTGTTTAAAGTCCATTATTTCTGCTGCTTTATAAACTAGAAGTTATCAAGACATTTTGCAGGAATGTGCTTTCTAGACTGAATACAACCGCGTTATAGATCTGAGTTAACATATAACTGGCTTTAAACTTTTAATATAGCCCGATCTCACAAGAAAGCGTACATTTACCACGAGATTGCACAATATGTAAATTAGGTATGATTAGCATGAGTTCACAGCGGTTTTTATAGTACGCATCACAGTCCCTTCATTCAATGGTGGTTGTTGAACTGTTTTATTTATGAATATTAATGAAATCCTGATTCTAATCTTAACCTGCCCAAGCCCCAGACCTAATCTAATCTTTATGCCTAAATTACCCGTTTCACTTAAAGTAAACGTCCCCACGAGGCTGCAATCAAAACTCGTCCTATTTTGTGAAATCTTGTGTATTTTACACTTTTCAGTACTAAAATAGCTGTGAAGTCGTGGTCAAAATACGCTGTTTTTGTGTCGTGGTAAAAGCACGCCATCTAGTGAGACTGTGTTGTTAATATTTACATTTTTTTGAAAAGCCTCTGGCCCTTTACAATGGGACATTTACCTCCGGAACAAGGGCAATCTTCATCTTTCACTTTTATAACCGCGCACATGAAAGAAAACACTCTGCGCTCAATCACATGACACACACACACTGTTCTCCGCTCACTGCTGCTCTCCACAAGTCTGTGTCGTCTTGTGTAACCGGTTTATTTATGTCATTACACAAAATGTTCTCTGTTGCTGTCTATTATACTGTACATACCTGTGCTGTTGTGGTCCGCCCACGTTTCTTCTTCGTGTGTCCTTGTTAGCAGCACATGTTGACCCAGTTTACTTTTATTGTAATCCAGAGTAAATGGAGACCGCCTCCAATTGCTCGGCTGTGTCCTGTGGCTCACTCCTGCATCAACAATCATAAACCAGCACACACAGCGCAGAAAGAAACACACCGGTCATATCTGTTCTTCTGCTACATGATGCCACAGTGAGACAATCAATCGTTGTGAATTCCGAATGGGGAAAAGCGGCCATCAGCGGTCAATCTTTATATAGATCAGTGGCCTTAACAAAGTCGCTCTGACCCAAGGACAGGACAAGTAACAGTGTGGAAGCTTTAGTCTTCTGCAGTCCACCTCCACACTGCTGCTCGTCACACCAAAGCAAACAAAGACCCGTGTAATAATAGGCAATTTGCTTTGATTCCTCTGCACATTTGACAACATATGCCTCCGTGCCGCCCGCAGAGAAGGAGCTCGCATGTTGTCACGGAAACTTTTCAACCTTTTCTCTCATAAAAAACAGCTGCCACAATGACCACAGTCTGCCTCCTTCAAAGCAAGATTATGTGTTATATTTGTCTCAGCTTGTTAAGGGGGAACCATTGAAATGTTTCTGCGTTTAGGAATAAACTATAATATTTTGTAGCTTAGTTTAGAAATAAAAAGGAGGTTCATTTACTTCCGGTTTAAAACTGCAGAACTGATAAGCCCCGCCTCTTCATTGTAAGATCTGAATGTAACAAGCAGTAGATTAAATTGAATGACATTGTTGTAATGACTATTTATTTACTATTAATTCAATGTTTTAAATAATCACAAATAAATACAACACGTGGGCGGGGATAGGTGGTAGGTGAGAAATGAGCTTTTGTGAGCATTCATCATCAGCTGCAGACAATACAAGATTACTCAAACATGCAGGAATAAATCTTAATAAAGCTTTGTCAGACCCGATCATAGCACAGAATCTGCTCATATCAAGGTAACTAATGACATCCACCTAAACACTGACGCTGGCAAGTCTCTGTTGGATCTGAGTGCTGCTTTTGACACTTTTGATCATGACTTCCTTTTACACAGACTAGAGGACTGAGTGGGCATCTCTGGTCCTGAAGTGGTGTTCTATCTAGAAGAAATATTTTGTTGAAATTGGATTTCCCCAGGGACAATCTTGGGACCCCTTCTGTTCATCTCTACATGCAGTCTGTTATGGCCTCTGACATGGAGTGCCCTGCTTAACTCTCCCCGTCCTGTGCTTCTAATCAGGACCCTTGTTACTGTGATACATGGCTTGTGACTGGTGGAGCTGCTGTCCAGAGGCCAGACTGCCTGTTGAACCTGATTGGAGGAGAAGACCTCTTTCAGCAATCTGAATAAAAGTGCCACCTACCTGTGGCTCATGGCAACTTGACTCAGCGTTCTGTCCGCCTCCAACGCAAGCAGACGTGCTGCTCGACAAAGACTTTATTTTGTATTAGTCACTTTTGTGTTACGGCCTATGTGTAGATTTGGGTTATGTTTTTGATTTATGCACCTTTTGTTATTACTGTTACAACTGCCTACACTCACCCTTATTGTATTAAAAACCACTTTTACTTTTTTTTTTTTTTTTATTTCCCAGAGAAACAGACAAACGTCAGCAGTACACATTATTAGTCTCTCTCTGAAACCTTCAAGTCAAGTTAGAAATGCAGTGAACTGTTTACCGCCACATCAAGTCAATACAAACACTTTTACATCTAAAAATATTATTCTACACCAGCCATTGGTCTGGAATCCTAAACCTTCAGTCAAGTTAGAATGGACTCAGACTGAACTTTACAGCCACATCATCAAAACATCAGCAGCTTTTACCATCTAAAAATTAGTTCTACACCGCCCGATTGGTTGGAATCCAACCTGGTTTAAGGTCAACTGGTGCTCCTTGACACAAGGTCAAAGGAGGACACATACAGTCGCTATCTCAACTCAACTTCCTTCTCGTGATGCCTCCTGTTTGGGCACCAGCCTGGCAGATTGATGCTGCAGGGTGATTAAAACAAGATTGGATGATTTATGGACTTAAACAGTGCAAAAGATCTCAGAGATCTACGAATGACCCTGGCTCAGACCAGATTGATATGTGGTCTGGATAATCACAACAGCTGAAGTCTTCAGGAATAAACAGACTGTCATGCAATATTTGAATCTGATTGGTTGAAGCATCAATATACGGAGAGAGTCACGTTGTTGTTATATACAGCTGAGAAAAAGCACAAACCTCTTTCCCTTTTAAAAATACACAAATCTTTTGTGTGCAGTTTGTTTAAAGTTAAAATTGTTAATTATTCTGCTAAAATCATTCAATATACATCTATCAGGGCCGCCATGTTTGTTTGGTTCAAATGTGCTGCTTCCCCCAAACCACAAAGCTGCGCTGTGATTGGTCCAGCTGACCTTAGCCGGCGGGGTCACTCCAGATTAATTTTTCAGATTTTGGGGAAATCACAAATATACATAGAGTGAGTCCATGAGGTAGAACCAGATTAACCTTTGACATAATACAACTGGAACATTCAGAACAGTGTTTCTGAGACTGCAGAAAGAATAGAATCTCACAAACAAAACTATAGCTGTGTTTTTATGAGAAGCAATGTTAAAACATGACTCAAAACTAAAAAAAAAAGTCAGTTTAACACAAGAAGCATCCATCTGTTTGTTTATATTTCCCTCAGCACCACATGAGGCTAATTAAGAGAGATTAATCATGGAAAGTGAATGTAAAAAACACTCAAAGAGCAAAGTGTCTTCATCAAATGTGACTCCTACACGTGTCAGCAAATTAGACGTTTGAAAAGCGCCGAAAAGAACATGTGACTCGCTGCATTATCAGTTTTAAAACCTAATGAGTGTGAACATCGTCTGAATGGCCCACATGCATAAAAGAGCCTTCAGTCACTCACATCCACATTTGATTTGTGTTTTACAAAGAAATAAAAGAAATAATGTGTGATTGGCAAGGAGAACGTGAATGGAAGTCTTACTCACACGCAGCATTAATATTAATAGTTTCCTGCAGAGGCTGGTGCTCAGTTTATTCAGATTTAGCTGAGTCACTTTATACGTCTTCATACATAATTTTATTAAAGCATTTTATGTTTATGTTAAGATGAGATGGTTCCAGAAGCAGATATTAACCCTTTACTCACTGAGATTGTTCATATTTGAAATACCAGTGTGCCGGTGCTTAGAGACAAAAGGCCTGGAATTACTTGTTTGGAGGCAACAGTGCAAATCATTTCATAAGAACATTTAACTCAATCCTAAAATAACATGAACAAGGAATTTTGTGGCAAATCAGGTTCAGATGTAACACATTTAAAAATATATATATTTTCTTGCTTTCTGTTAGATTAGAAGAACATAATTAAACTGCAGTATTGTCTAGTATTATAGCTTTATTAAGTTCAGTTTTGTCGCAGCAAATATTCCAAATTTATTTTTTAATCTGATTTTCAATTTTTTTTTTTTTTAACCAAATTTAATTTTCCCCTTGAACCTGGGAAATTTACATTTTTCCATGACTTTTCTACGTCTGTACAAACCCTGATAGTACATAAAGGCAGCCTCATTTCTGTTACTCTGCCTCAGGGCGCTGTGGCTACAATAGTAGTTTCCACCACCAAGAGTAATAAATGTGCTAAATATGAAACGTTTTTAAATGCCATGAAAATTCTCCTTGTTTTCATGTTTTGAGCCAAATAAAGGTTGAATTTGAAATATGGTGATGGGTTATTTTGTCATTTCTGTTGTTGCACTAAACTGTGGTTGTGTGAAACAACTTATTTATTTATTTGTAACATAAACAATGAGAAACTGACGTTTGAATAAAAATCTGTGAAAGCTAATTGTATTGTACTTTTGCTATAAAAAGATTCTTTCACATTTTTGTGAAACGACTACAAACGCTGTTCTTTTTTTAGATTAAAGTGCGCATGATGGGTTTGTTTAAATTTCCGATTTTAATTGGACTAGTTGTGAATAAAAATGGTAGTTTTACATAAATCAAGAACAAGTTTGTGAAGAAAAGTTTGAAAATATGTTGGAAAAATAACATGAAGTAGAGCAGAGTTCTAAACTGATGACATCACGTGGGGGAGAAATTTTCAGTTTCTCACAATGAACAAATTTTAATGACTCGAATAAATCACATCAATTAAACAAAGTGAGCGTGTTGTATAATTTACTTCTTGAGATGTAAAAATTACATTTGAAGAATTAGAGGAGTTTGGGCCCATTTTCATGAGCGCCTGCTGCAGACTCGTACCGCCCACCTCCCCTCTGCAGACCTCTTACCACAGATCAGAATCACCTCTTCGTCCACACCGGAAGCCCATTTATGGTCACCTCTGGCACATGGATAGTTCTCAACATTTACACTCCAAAGACGGGGTAAGGTTAGAGTTAGGATTAGGGCTGAGCTTAGATCATCAGGTCATTTGGGTGAGTTTACAGCTTTCTCTGGTCTGCAGCGAGAGGTGGGCAGGATGAAGGAGGTCTGCAGCCAGACGCCTCTCCACATTTTACTTGGTCGGTAAGCAACTCCCTTGTGTGATGCCATCATGCATGCAGGAAGTAAATTTGAAAAAAATGATAAACTAGGATGAATTTTGTAAACCTTGAAATCTTAAATATAATGATCCTAACTTGCAATGACAGAGCTGCTTGTATCAGATTCTGGGGAGAGGCTAATGGACATGTTTTTAGTGTTAGAGGAAACTAGAGCAACTGAAAGAAACCTACCCAGACACACTGCGTTACATGTCAGGGAAATCAGACTAGCTAGAAAACCGGACTCTACTTGGTTTTCCTCAACGTTGGACGAGTTTTGCTCCTGTTACATGCACAAGAGTAAACCGATTACCCTGGAGAGACTGGTCTGCTGTGTCAGATTCACTACTGCATGTAATTGTTAAACTTTTAACATGTAATGTTGTTATTTTTATTAACTGTTTGTTAAATGACACACGCTTTTTCTGGACATGTAGGACTGTTTTAAAGATTGTAACAGTGTTAATGTGAGATTGTATGTGCCACTTTGTGCAAGGCACTTTATAGTTCTAAAATTCTTATTTATTGTTGATTGCTGTGGTCAGGGTGAGCTGCTCAGTTGCATTTGTCCAGCTGCAGACCGATTGTCTGTTTACATGAGTCTGAAATCAAATTACAATCGGTCGGACCACGTGCGCCAACTGGTTTCCGAAAACCGGTTACAGTTCCTCAATAGGTTACCCGGTTTACATGTGTAACATATGCCAGCGTAAGCCACACGATGGACCGAGAGTGGTGAGTGTGGTATGGTTGTGAAACTCACCCACTCAACTATAAGATCTGACCGCAACTGGGCTAATGGAGCGTTCCCTTAGCTCAACGTGTTTGTCGGTCGCCCGCGGTGGGGACCCGGGTTCGACTCCCGCTCAGGGCAGCTGACACGCCGGTCACACATGCACTTCGGAAACAAGTTTAAATCGGACTAGGCTAGTTATCCAGTTTCCTGGCCTCCATGTAAACGCTCTGACTGAGAACATGCACATTTCACACAAAAAGGCCCCGGTCGTCTGGGAGTCAACCCAGGACCCCTCACTGATGCCAGAGAACTAACCACTGCACCACGTGTCGCCCGGTCAAGCTATTCTTGATAAGTCGATTAATCATTAGGCAATGAGTTTTTTTATTGTTCAGGAAGATGTTTAAAAACTACACTAAAGCTACATTTTCAAAGTCAGTCTGCAGCGTGTCCCTTTGTCTCTCACCTTGTCTCTTTCCACTTTTACCACACTCAGGTTATTGTCCCGCAGATGAAGCTGTAATTTGGTTTGAGCTACGAGACGTAATTGATTAGGACACATTTTACTGCTTCCAAATCAGGATAGCGCCCCGTTAATGTAATTGAGAAGAAGAAAAAAGCAGGGCTGACTCAACAAATGAGAAATTGGCGCTAATTAAACAAATGGACCTCGTGGACAGTGATGAAATTGTTGCATGTAACAAAAGTTGGATCCGCGGGGCAATAACGTCCAGACTTTATGTACTTAAAGATGCAGGAGTCGTTCGTCTCTGTCGTGAACAAATAAGAGCTAATGAAGCTTTAGCGGAGATCGATGGAGGAAAAACGCAGACGTGTAAAAGGTCACTGCTCTTTGGTTTAATTGCTTTAACAAACTGTAAAATGAGGCAGTGCTGTCAGTCAAGGTAAAATGAAGTGTGGATGCAAGGTTGAAGCAGTAAATACTCCAGAATGATACTAAACAAGAGTAGAATTGTGTTTATGTGCATGATAAGAAGCTTTGGGAGACTATATTCTCAAGTGACATCATTTTAGGTTCAATGGGTCAAAATGTATTTAAAAGACTCCCCTGAATTGAAGATTTCTTTCGGTAAATACAGAGAACATGATTATATATAAATGTTTTGCTTGTTTTCATTAAATTTGGCTTTTTTTTTAATGTTTATAATTATCTTTTGTCCAGTAAATATGACATAATGAAGTGATCCACAAAACCAGCAACTGCAGTGTAAATCTGGGCCAAAAATGTTACATTTTGAAAATTGTAATATCCTCTAATATTTGAATGTTGATAAATTATTATTTAAAGTGAAGCTCAGCTCCCAAACTCCACACAGATGCAGCCCTCCACCTGTTTTAGTCATGTTTTATATATTGTAAATTAGAATAAACTTCCTAATATTTGGAAGCATATTTCACTGTTTACAAGATGTTTTAGCTTGAATCTGATATTGAAATTTATTGTATTTAAACAAGGCAGAAACCATCAAAACAAGTCTAGGTCCATCAACTAAAACCATTCTAACCAGAAACAATAAAGATTAAAATCCAGATTTTATGCTATGGAGCACGTGTTTGCACTTGTGTTCTTAATATACACATGAATGGACACAACTAAAAGAAAAAGAATCTATTTTTTAAATAGAAAATTAGCTTGCAATAAATAACAATCAATAATTGTGAACCGGTCCTTTGCCACTAGTCCTGATTTGAATTTGGCCCTTGAGGAAAAATAATTGCCCATCTTTTGTTGCATCATGTTCTCTCGGAAACTGTGAAGTTCAGAGCTCGACTGGGGAAAAACGTGTTTGAACACTGCTCGGGACGGAATTTCAGCTCAGAAACTTGTGCGAAAGTGTTGGCGGCCGAGTTCCCTAGTTTGCGTCAAATGACAAGAGCCTGGGCAGGACCCACGGCACGGCATGAGATTGGAGCAGGGCACTGACTCAGAATGACAGGATTTAGTTTTATATCACTGAGAGTTCTGCTTCACCAGTAAAACACATTTAAAACCCTAACACAGACTAAATAGTTTATATCAATGCACCTTTACAGGTAATGTCCAAATCATTTATTTATCAACCTTTTACCAACAAGAAAAGATACAGCTCCTCAGTAAGTTCATGAGTTACAACAATAAGAGTTTTCACATGACTTTTTCAGAACCTGCAAAGAAAATCAAAATGAAGTGATGCAAATGTTTGTTGGTGTAACTGCTTCACGTGTGTTCCACAAGCTGCTGTCATGAACACTCTGATTTTGGGAGGTCCGATCGTGATGTAGATACCTCAGAGTTTCCCGGGGCACATGAATGCAGCATCTATGCCCTATTAGAAAAGAGAGCAGCAGTGTGATTGGTTTGACAGCAGGTGTTTGTAATCAGTGCTCAGTTTTGAGTGGACAATACACGCCAACGCCACATAGTCGACCTTTGCAGTGAGAAAGCCAGTTTGTGACTATTTTGACCTGAAACTTGCTCGTTTGCTCAGTTTGCACTAAAATGCAAATTATTCAAAACAGTATGAGATGCTCTTTAAACACCGTATACACAGTTTAACTCCCCAAAAAGTTGATCCAGGGTTTAGCTTCTCTTTAAACTCTGTGTCAGTTGTGTTTTTACATTTTGGTGCTTTGTCATTTTCTTTATAAATTGTATTTTTATTGCTGTAGAACGATGAGAAACATTGCCAGATAAAATGATTGCATCACTACCTTTACCCTGGGTCAGGCTGCACTCTGTTCAGCTCCAGGCTTGTCTTGATCCAGTTCTCACGCAGAGGACAGCTCACAGTCAGTCCTCTGATCCTCTGCTGCTGCTGCCGTCCCTTCTTTAGATCCTGGCACATGTAAGACCGCTCACTCTGCAGGAGTTTATTACATGTTAAAGACAAAGGGCTGCTGAAGGCTCCAGTGGTCTGAATCTGGAGCACATCCATGAGGCTCAACAGTGTGTCACGTGAGAGTCTCAATACTTCAAAGAAAAGCTCACGGTGAAAGCACCGAAGCTCGACTGGAGGCAGTTATCTGGCCTATTTACCCAACCACACCTAACTAAAAGTGACCCTGTATTGAAGCTGTTTATTACCAAATTGTCAGACTTTAGCGTAGCATTGACAGACAAACACATCTTTTTATAAACACACTTTCGTCCTTTGGTGAAACACTCTCTCATTTGTAATGTATATACAGGTGGGTAGATGATTTTCACTCTCTATAGATGATTTTTACTCTATAGGTTTTTTAAATCTGACTACTTCCTCTAATAAATCTTTGGACACATGGTTAATAATATCGACATGTATTCATTTTGGTGGCAAATATGGCCTAAAAACCTCTTTTTACAATCCACAAAATGAAACTGGAGAAGACCACCCAAGCTCAGCCAGTTGTGCTTTTGGCTTAATGAGAACTACAATTCTTTGTTATTCAGTTCAGACAGTACTCAGTGGTTTCATTTTTTCACAAAGTGCTGCATTTATCATATACCTTTTAGTGGAAAGCACAAAGTTTACTAATTGATAACTTAAAAAGTTAGGGTAACACTTTACAATAACTACACCTTATTTCGCATTAATAAAGCATTAATAAAGGATTAGTTAACCATTTACAATATTTTGTTAATCATTTATAAAGGTTAACTAATCATTTATAAAGGCTTAATATCATATATCTATTAAGCATTGACAAAGCATTTAACCTAAATAAAAATACTAAATATTTATAAAACATTAATAGCAATACCTTACTAAACATATATAAATGTTTATTGAATTTATCAATTAGGCCTTTACCAAGTATCAAATACTTTCTTTTTAACCAAACACGACTATTTTTATTATTTATAATAGACCATTAATTGATACTTTACAAATCCTTATAGAGTCAAATTATCCCTTATAAGCAGCTATTAAGTGCTAATAATGAATTTGGTGTGAGCTCATCTAAAGTGTGAACTACTTATGCTTTATAACTTACTTATAAATGGAAATGATAAACATTATATTGTTTTCTTGTTTATCTGTTTTTTTGTTGTTGTTGTTTTTCAGATTTATTTATATTTCTGTTATATTTGATGATGTATGTCCTTGTTTTAGTATTTTTCTGTATTTTTTTATGTGTGTTTTTTTTATTTTTCTGTGTATTGTATTGTCTTGTCTAAAAAAAGAAAAAAAAAAAAAGAGAAAGAAAGACTATAACTACACTGATGATGAATAAAGAGAATAATAATAAAAAAAAAAAAACATTATATTCCATGTTTGCCAATTTATTTAAACATTTCTAATGAGTTGTTTTGTTAAGAGTGGGGAAAAAACATCTTCCATATGTAGCCCAGTGGTAAATTTGGGTATTACCAGGTAACAAGTGATGATAGTTTGTTTAACTTTTCACTACACACAAGTAGGTCACACAAAAAATAATATACTGTAAGTAAACGTTTATTACTTTAGCAACAGTGACACATTATTTTGCACTATTTATCCAGGATATGTATTTTTGGATTTAGATGTAAAGCTCGAATTATATTATCTAGTTTAAATAATATCTTTAGAGGTTTTTGTTTTTGCCTCGCCTCTGTTTACTTTAACTGTTCTTATATTACAACGTTTCATTGGTCATTTTGTGTTCACTCTGTAAAGTCGATTGTGATTGGCCGTTGTTACGCATTGCGTGAGTACACGTGACCTTGCGTGTGTTTACCATGGATGTTACGCCTGGAACTTTCTACACTTCCTTCTCTTTCTGCTGCACCTGCTTGGAGCGCGGGAGAAAAAAAGACTCTTTAAAAGCAGAGGACTCGATAATTCTGATGCGAGGAAGCTCATGAGACAGCGGACTCGGTTTACTTGTGAGCAAGAAGTTGCGAGTGAGATCGGAGGCCGGAGTCGGAGCGGGAGCCGCGAGGGAAAGAGGCGCGTCTGCGTGCACCACGCCGGGTGTAACCCACAGACGGAGCCGCCCGGTACAGCGCGCCGCCTCAAGACTCCGGATCCGTTGAATTTCAACGCACTCAATGTTTTGCAAGTGAGATTCACCGCTCTCAATGTTTTGCATAGAAACTTTCCAGGCCTGCAACGTTTTATTTTTTGAAATCAGGTTCCGTTACCGTGAGTAAACTTGACTAAAAGTCTGAGAAATTCCAGCATCTTCTAAAAAAACATTCGAAAACCATTACGCGTGCTTTGAGTTCCATTGTTTCTACGTGCTGTGTCTTCTTGGTTGTTTGGGAGAAAAGCTAAGGGGAAAGGCAGTATTTGGGAAATGTGTGATTAATCCAGATTAAAGCTGTGGTCCTAATTTAAAAGTGTAAAGGTTTTGCCAATTTAAAGGACTGTGCAACATATTTTGGGGATTTTTGTGTTATCTATTTTTGGTACCTAATAGGCTCTGGCACGGAATTTCAGTTAGCTGTGTACGTTCAAAATAGCTAACTTCTGTATGTACGACCTCTCCTGTTAGCGTTAGCATTTAGACACAATTATGTCTCTTTTTAAACACACAAGTGTCCTCTGATGAAATATTCCTCTGATATGTAAAGTCTTTAACATGTTTTCTGTAACATTCACCACAACTGTCTGATCTAAAGAGGATTTATTTGTTTTAAACTGATGTAGTGAAAACCTCATAGGAAAAAAACAAATAAATCCTCTTGCATGTGATTTTTGATACTTTTCATGCATGTTTATTTGAATGTTAACTTTAAAAAAAATATAAAGACGTACCTGTGTTTTGTACATGATTATTATATTGTTTAAAACTTCTATGTGCATTTTACCTGATTTTTGTGGTTTCGTTTGCCATATTCATTGTCATTCCATAAGTACTTACGAAAACATGGTATAAGGCATTATGCTGTCCACACTTTAGCAAGAGCTCACTCCAGTCACCCTTATTAACAGTTAGTAGATGCTTTATAACTGACAATTGTGTTTTACAAAGATTTTATAAAGCGTCAACTGACTGTTATTTTAAAATGAATTGGCAAACATGGATATGTTTATCATTTCCATTTATAAGTAAGTTATAAAGCATAAGTAGTTCACACTTTAGATGAGCTCACACCAAATCCATATTAGCACTTAATAGCTGCTTTATAAGGGATAATTTGACTCTATAAAGGATTTGTAAAGTATCATTAATGGTCTATTATAAATAATAAAAAATAGTCGTGTTTGGTTAAAATAGAAAGTATTGATAACTTGTAAAAGCCTAATTTGNTGATGAGAAAGTAGCATATTTTTGATGTTGAAAAAGTGAAAAAAGTGGATTTTTTCAAAATACTTCAGAATTTTTTTCTTCTTGGTGTGGGATTTATAGACCCTGGTGGTGGACCTAAAATGTGTGAAAACTGATTTTGATCACTTTTATAGTTTTGGCACAAATCCATTTTAAGAGCTAAAAACCACCATTGGCCCAGCTTTAACACACCTATGACAAAGCAGTAACCACTAACCAATACCCTTTTAACTTCTTACATACTGTAAATTTTTCTCAAACTTTTTTTCACATCAATTTCTTTATCTACTCCTGCTCTAAACATAAATACTAAATATTGTATAAATTATTGGAATTTTAACCCCATAAAAGCCTTGTAATTGAAAAACTATATACCTATGTTTTTGATTGAAAAAATGTGGTATTTTTGCATTATACTTCAATACATTTTACTTTTTTAGTGTCGGATGTATAGAGGCTGGGGGTGTGCTAAAATAGTGCCAAAACTGACTTGGTCACTTTTTTAGTTTTACATAAAGTCCATTTTTTTAGACATAAAAACACCTTTGGTCCATCTCTGGCAAAGTAATAACATCTAAAATATCCCATTATTTTTTACAAATTGAAAACTTTTCTTCTACTTTTTCACATCAATCTCTTCATTTACTTCTGCTCTATTCATACATATTTCACTTTTATTTCATATTTTGACTTTTTAACCTGCCTAAGCCCAGCTCAACATGTGAAGATGGTTCCTACATAGACTACTGCAGCAGCTCACAGCTCCTGACCGACGCCCCAGTGGCTCTAAAGAATGGCTCAAATACACACAATGATTAGGAATCAATACAGTTGACCTCTACCTTTATACTGAAAACATTTTTTCTACTCTTTGTCCACTCATTTCGAGAGTCACAAAGAAAAACTATGAGCCAAATGGCAAAAACGTTCTCTTGAAGTTTACGTTCAAATGCCACCTGTGTAAACAAAACTGTACTTTGTTTTTTGTTTGGGTTTATCTGCTGGACAAGTGTTTGATGGCTCTAATTCTGACTCTCTTTGAAGGGGAAAAGTAAAAAAGTGTGTTTGTGTGTCTGGATAAGTTAAAATAAGGCTCCAAGGGAGAATAAAAGAAGAATACATTTGAGGGTGTAATTTTGACTGGATTTGTTTGTGATGGATTTTCACACTTTAGACTTGCACTTGCATTCTGGCTCTCTCACACCTACATATAGTGGCCCCATCTAAAAATGTTTACTCAGGTACAAGCAGACAACCCTTAGGCATCCCCCAAAACAAAAAAAATATTTTAGGTGAAAAAAAAATTGAGCAGAAGTGGGAAAGACATTTGTAGGTTCAAATGCACAAATGCATGTTTGTGTTGCATTCAAGGAAAAAAAGAAAATGCCACTAAAAATTAAAATGATTAAAAAATCTTAAAATTTTAACCCCTTTTCATTAGTGAGAAACAAAAAAAATATTTCTAAAATCACATTTTAAAACAAATCTGTAGTGTTAAAAAAGTGTGTTTATAATGGAAGTCAATGGGACAAAAATGCACTCTAGGACCACGGGTGTGAGTATTTGAATTATAGGCTTAAAAAATTACTTGACACAAAAAATAACCACAGAATCTGAAAGAGCGTCAAAAAACACACAACCTGGCCAAGTTTCATGAGATTTGATGCACCACAGCCAAAGTTATTGAAAAAAGAAAAGTTGCGATGGACAAAAATGCACCCGGGGGTGTAGGAGGGTTAATGTTTTATAAATATTTTGTATTTTTATTTAGGTTTAATGCTTTGTTAATGCTTAATAGATATATGATATTAAGCCTTTATAAATGATTAGTTAACCTTTATAAATGATTAACAAAATATTTGTAGATGGTTAACGAATCCTTTATTAATGCTTTATTAATGCGAAATAAGGTGTAGTTATTGTAAAGTGTTACCAAAGTTAGCTACCCCAACTTTAACATGTTTTCAGACAAAAAACACCTGTTCAACTCACTGTTATGTGCCCGACCTTATAGTATTTTTTCATGTTAGACTGAGGCAGTGAAACTTCATAGAAATGAACTAAACAGGAAACAAACATGCCGACAGGAAGTTAAAAATAAATAAGCAAACTGACTTCTGTGCACAGAGCAAAGTCTAAAAATCCAACTGAAGCCATTTGTGAACCTATGGAGCACAAACTATTGTCTGAACTATTTGTGAAGCTGAAACTCTCTAGTTTTAGCCTTTGTTTCTGATTGACTCTAAGTGAGAACAAGCTCTGCACAGAGGAAATTAATTTAATATCTACCTGGAACTTCTTTGGTAAATATGCAGAGTACTAAAGCTGGTGTTTGGTCCTAAATGACACTAGTTTGGGTTTTTGGAGTTCTGACAATTCCCTTCAAAAGCTGAGGATAATGCCAATATAAATGAGATGTGGGATGTATGACTTTTACAAAATTAATTGAGACTGATGTCAGATTTGACTCCAAGTGAGAGGCCTAAAACCAGAGATGCACCAAGTGTCTGCTGATACCAGAACCAGCTTTGTTACAGAATTAAATATTCAAACAACAGTATTGACCATTTTAAAAGGAAAACTGCACCTTTCAATCAATAGGAACGTAACATTTTCAACACATAATTAGTACAATTTTAGGGTATTAGTACAATTTATTAACCTTTTAAGTGCCAAAGTAGAAATTCTGCAGTAATCCAGTTCAGCCTGTCTGTATTTAGACTTCAGATTCTGTTTATGATAACTTTCAGAAGCTTGAAAAATACCAAACACAACTCTGTTCCAGCGGTTTTATAAACTAATACAGACAAATATTAGTTTTGATTCTCCAGCTGAAAGTTTTAAGACTTTATAATTACAAAACTGCGGCGCCTAAACTGTTTAGAAACACATGCGTGAGATGTTAGATGTTAGAGAGATTAAAATATATTTCATTTGGAAAGTTTGACTTCACAAAATGTCACAAACTTGAGAAAAGGTGACATTCAGGAAAGACAAATTATTGCTAAATCTGGGTGTTTTGTTGTAACTCGAACTGTGACATTTCTAGAATCAACTGAAAATACATTTAGTTTAAAATTACAAAAACTCTGTTAACTTCTTAGACAAAGAAAACAAACAAACGCAGACGTGTAAAAGGTCACTGCTCTTTGGTTTAATCGCTTTAACAAACTGTAAAAAGAGGCACTGCTGTCAGTCGGAGTTCGGAGGAGGTGAAGGGTGGGAAACATGTGACTCAGAGGGAATCTTCAAAAGGAGAAAGATAAAAACCAGGCTGAGGATCTGGTCTCTCACTCGCCCCCGCACAGCTCCAACAGGATTTTGCGGTAGTCACCAGATGTGTCACCCTACAAAGACAAGATTTCAAGACTTAAAGACTTCACAATAAGAACCGTCCTCCTCTGATCCTTCCACAGACGGCTTTGTTCATGTCGGTGACAATGTTGTCTTTTCATTTTTTTTCAAACAGCCTCACAACATGTGAAACCCTTTCTTACAAGACCTACTGTATGTTCCACTTACGACAGGATTGTCAAATTGCAGTCAGATAAGCTCATTAAAAACATAACCAACATGACATAATTAGTTTTTGAAAAAAAAAATCACAGTTTGGAGTAAAAAGTTGTACACTTTTGTAACCACTATGCAGTTAAGAATACCTGAGGGGAGATTATGGCGTACTCTAAAGCCCGCTGCAGACTACAGGAGCTTAGGATCTTTTGTGATTTTTTGACGTGCCAAAGAAAAGAAGAGGCCACAGACATAAGGACAATTACAACGATTATTTGTCTCACAGTCGCATCATCTTTGCAGGAAGAACAGAGACAACACAGACTTGGGGAGCGGAGTGAGCGGCGAGCAGTGCCTGTGATCGAGCGCATGTGCGCTGTTATAAAAGTTAACAATGAAACGTGAGTGGATTAAAGCAGGTTTAATGGTTTATAAACGTCACAGAGGAGCTGAGGCTCATAAAAGGTCAGGAGCTGTTACACTGACACATTGTGGGCGTGAAATGAAATGTTTTAACAAACTCCGTGTTGGCCATGTTCTATATAATAAAGTCGGTGCTTCTCACATCATTTAAGGAGCAGATGCGTTGGAGATGATGGTGTAATGGTCGTAAAAAAGAATTCCGCACTTGGATTACGTGCACAAAGCGTTACATATGTTTACAGATGATGAGGCGATGTTTTTTTCTTTATTTTATGTGCACATGCAGCATGTGAACTTCACGATGATGCATCCCGACAAACAGGCGCACTGATGCACAAGGAGAGAAACGACGAAAAATCTCTTACGAAAATCCTTACTCTGGCCACGCCTCCTGAACTCGTAGAGAGGCACATCGGGCTTAAAAATCTGGCCAAAACTTCTGTAGTCTGCAGCCGGCTTTAGGTTACCAACATGCATTTACAGAACAAAGGTGAATTAGTCATTATGAATTTTTATTACAACATTCTGCATCAAACAGCTATTTTCAATTACAAAACAGAACGTAATAATGTTTTCAGTAGAAACTTCAGGTTTCTAGACCTGGGTTCTTAAATCATGGGACCAAATGCCTACAACTCATTTATTGTGAAAACTGAAGAAACAGTCAACTTTGCCATGTAGGAAAAGATAGATCTTGCCATCTCTGAGATCTGTTCATTGACATACCCATCTGCATATTGTTGACGCAGAAGGTTGCAATAAAAAATTATAATAACTAATTCATGTTTGTTCTGTAAATGCATATTAATAACCTTAGTGTACATCATAACCTCCCCTCAGATATTTAACAGTACGGTCCGTTGTGTATAAATTCTTTGCATCTTAGTGCTTTTTGACAACGTGTAGGTTTTATTTGCAAATTTTCTCATAATTTTCAACAAGAATGCTGCAAAACTACAATAAATCTTTACCACAAGGACTGTCACACCAAAGTCCAAATGTGATAATCTGTCATGAGAGTTTTAAACGTGTGGTGGAATCTCTACTACACATGGCTTCAACATACAGTAATTGCTGAATAAATTATGCTTAACTAAGAGTGACTTTACAGTGGATTTAGCGGACAGACGGTGAACACATCCTCGTTGTTTTTGAAGTCGTACCTTAATGAAGGAGTGAAGAGTCTTGCCGTACATCTTCTTGAACTCTGCTTTTATGTCCAACATGTCGATTTCGGCTCGAGACACCATTATTCTGATGAGAACGCTGTCAGTGGTGCCCAGGCCCTGCTCACACAAACACAAAAACACAGATGCTTCAATGCTAATTATACTATATGGTTCTTTACACAGTGACTGAAAAATGCAGCTTATGTAATCCCACTTAATCCAGTAATATGCAGTTCTGAGAGTTTTCTTCGTCACAGACATGAGCCACAGAAAGAATAAGACAAGGATTGTGCTGCAGTCTGGTGTGGGCAATGTATCAATTTGAGATAATAATGTGAATGTTTTAAAAATATGTTCAGTTTGGGTATAAACAAGTCACTGATTCAAACAGCATGTAAACACTTTGGTTTCTCCAATTACTTATCTGATCAATCTCTCAATTGCCAAAAGTGTTTTTCCTGCAAACTGGAAGAGGGCTGTTGTTACTCCAATTCATAAATCTGGAGATTACAACGATGCAAACAATTATAGGCCCATAAGCATCTTACCCGTGGTTTCAAAAATTGCGGAAAAAATTATTTATGAACAAATGATAACGCATCTAAATTCAAGCAGCAATGGCCTACACCCTCTTCAATTTGGTTTTAGGAAAAACTATTCAACTGAAACTGCCACTCTGCACCTGACAGAGCAAATCAGATCCAGACTCGACAGAGGGGGAGTGGTTGGTGCAGTCTTCTTAGATTTGAGTAAAGCTTTTGATTTAGTCAATCATCATGTTCTTATTTCAAAACTTTCACATTTTGGTTTCTCAGACAAAACTCTTGCTTGGTTGACCTCATATTTGTCCGGTAGATTTCAGTGTGTTAAATATGGGGATGCCTGCTCGAGCTATTTGGAGTGCACAATGGGTGTACCACAGGGGTCTGTATTGGGCCCTTTGCTCTTCAGCCTCTATATTAACGATCTCCCAGAGCACTGCCAGAACGTTCAATTACAACTGTACGCTGATGACACAGTATTATATACTCATGCTAAAACTAGTCACCTGGCAGCGGAAAAACTCTCTAAAGCTTTGGAAAATGTCTCTGAATGGCTCGAGCAATCCTGTCTTTGCTTAAACATCAGCAAAACTAAAGCTATGTTCTTTTCAAAGACAAATGCAAAAAATTCAACATCTGATATTTTTATCAACAATGAAAAGATTGTCTGTGTGTCCGAATTTAAATATCTTGGGGTCATATTAGACGCAAACCTAAACTTTAAAAAACATATCAAGAATACTGCAAAAACCATTAAATATAGCCTTGCTAACTTCAGACATATTAGGCCCTGTCTTTCCTTGGAAGCAGCCAGGACATTTATGCATGCTCTTGTCTTTTCCCACTTGTCCTACTGTATCACCTGTTGGGGACAGGCTGGAGAAACTGCAATAAGACCTTTAGAGTCGGTGTATAAACAAGCCTTGAAGATCTTTGATAAAAAGCCTCTAATGCACCATCACTGTACCATCTTGGCCAAACATAATCTTTTGAGTTTTGATAATTTCCGACTTTTTTCCAACTTGTGTCTGGTGTTCAAAATTCTAAATGGCTTGGCTCCTGGCTGTTTGAAGGATTTTGTGGATTATCGAAGTGTAAATTCAGTGAGATCCACAAGAATAGCCTCTTTACATGACTGCATTATACCCTTCCGTCGTTCTACTTTTGGTCAATCCGCCTTTTCAGTGAAGGCTACCACACAGTGGAACATGCTGCCTGAATACATTAAAACACGTGGTACAATAAATGGTTTTAAAACTGAGCTAAAAAAATACCTCAAGAGCAACCAGCATTGTAATCATTAGCTCCAGTTGCTCCTGTATTTCTGTTACTGGCTCTGTAAGAATCTGTATGCATGTATATGTGTGGAGTGCATTATGTATTTTATTATGTGTGTAAATGTTACGTGTGCTGGATCAGCCTCAGACACTGAAGTGTTTGTGGGCTGTTCCTTTCCCTGCCAGGGGACTGCAGATGTAAACTAGCCTAAGGCTAACTCTGGTACAATGCATCAAATGGCAACATTTATGTTCTAATTGTACATGGTCCCCTTTTAAAATAAATAAAATAAAAAAAAAAAAAAAAAAAAAAAAAAAAATAAAAATAGTAAGTCTGAAGTTTATGGCCTCAAGTCTGGTAATCAAAACCAAGATCACTGTCCATTGAAACCAAATCAAGACTGTCTTTGTAATTTTATACATTTATCAGTGTCCACATGATCTTATTGTTCAGAGCTTATTACAAACTGTGCCTGGGACATGTCACAGCACTGGGGCCATGAAGTCCTAGTGCAAGTTTTGCAGAGCGTGTGGTAATGACAGAAATGGGGACTTGGGACTCGGACTCGGACTCGAGTCCGACTTAAGTCCCTATTCTCTGAGACTCGGGACTCGACATGGACTCGAACCCTAAAGACTCGAGACTTGACTCGGACTCGTGAACAATACAAGTCAATGCGTTGCTGTGGCGGATCCACATTCACTCTCTTTCCCTCTCTCTTTTCCCTCATTAACATTAGACGCACGCGAGAGACGCTGAAAAAGGAGTGACTTGGACTCGCGGCCAGGATTATTTTATTTCCCAGATCATCCAGCCCTAGGATATAATCATGAAATTAAATAAGCAGAACTTGTAGGATGTGTATCCTCATGGAGCTCTACCTGCAGGCAGCACAGCTCCACCTATTCTGATCAGCGCCAACTGGTCCTGCCTTTTTGACTTCGTGCTGCGTTTTTCAAAGAGCATGACTTTTGAAATCACCGCCTGCGCCAAGTGCTGCTTCACTTGATAAGATAGGAGCCATGAGATTTAAAAATAGAACAAAGTTGTAAGATAAAATGAACTTTGTTGGAGTAATGCTTTTATGCAAGTTTAATTTTTGGTGAAAAGGTTACACATTGGTTAAAATAAACACATATATTTTTTCTTTTACATCTGGTTCGACAAGGCAATGTTTTAAAGTCTCACTCCGTCACAAAATAAGACTTTGAAAAAGACTGTTTTTGTGACCATCCAGTGTTGTTTTTAATGGTACTATCTTCAGTAAATCTAATTTACTCTAAATTAAAATACTGTATATTCATTAGAAAAAAAAAATCTTAAATATTCAAATTTTCACTAAAAACAGAAATATTTTTTAGATATCTTCTTCTTCAACCCTAACTTTGTACATTTTCAGCGTTTGCATTTTTCAATCCAGGTCATATCCAGTCAAGTCAAAGTCACAAAGAGTCAAGTCACACGTCATGAAAAGTGTGGCTTAAGTTAAGTCAAGTCAGCCTCCCACCTCTGAGCCTGACACATGGTTTAAAACAACATTCACAACCGCTGCAGTGTCAGTCATTTACCTTCATGGACTTGTACAGCCGCTCAGCGAAGAACGCCGGTTTGCTCCTCAGACATTTAACTGCAAAAACAGGAACGTATCACATAAACAGTCACTCATAAATGGATTTTAGCGTAGCACCTGAACACCGGCGGTTTCCTCTTTCATCTGGAAACACAGTGAAACTCTCCATAAACCCGTCACAGTGCTAACGCTAATTACAGGATTAGCACAAAAGAACGTGTCACTTTAGACGAATTACAACCTGGTACCGCGCTTTACACCAGGGTATTGATTTGCATTTAATTACACAAATGTTCTGCTCGGTTTTGTCACTTGAGTTTAAGCTCAGTGAGGGAAGAACTTTGTCATGTGTTTGGCAGATGAAGGTTCATTATATAGTTGTGTTTTTTAAAGACAAGAATGACATCTTTTTTGTTGTTTTTGTAATTTTCTCTTTTGTACTTGTGATGCATCGATCTGATACAAGCATCCATGAAACTCTGCCGTGTCCTAGTCATGCCTTTAAAGTGCATTGACAAATTAAAACCATATTTTTCAGTAAAACACAGTGAACATAATTATATTTAAAATTTCATTAAACATTTTTGCTTGTTTTCTTCCAATTTGTTTATTTTTATGGAGCTTATAATTGTTTTTTGTCTATTCAACTTTTTTTTCTTGTGGGCCAAATTACGCGGCAGGTCGTGACCTCTCTGCCGGAGAAATGTAACGAGCCACAATTTAATTATGTGACTAAATAAAACAATAGTAATCAGAATTGTTTTTGATAATCGTACTCAATAACAGGATGACTGTGCGAATATATATTCAGTAAAAACACATTAACAGCAAAGATCAATGAATTACTAAAACAAAAAAAAAGAAAAGAAAAAGCTAAAAAGCTGGTCATTTTTAGCAATAAAACATTACTTGTAAACATTCTTCAACTATAAGCATTGTGTCACCACCTTTTAACCTTCTTTGGGATGAAAGTCTTAAAACAAATTATTGTTGTTGTTGTTTTTTTTTGTTGTTTTTTTAATATTCAACATTAAATCTGTTTCAACATTGTAAAATATGTTGTTCAATAGATTTTTGTAGAAAAATGAAATACAAAAGTCATCTGGATACTGATAGAACTATAAGACTAAATACAAATATTACTGTATAATTTTGGAAGATGGTCATGGGCCAGACTTAAAAGGTTGGAGGGCCTGATTTGGCCCCCGGGCCTCATGTTGAATAGCCCTGACTTAGCCATGGGACAGAGTGCAATGAAAAATGCACCCTAAGGCCATATGGATTGTGCAATGTTGTTTGTACACTGTGAATATGAAATATGTTCCTTTTTCTTGTGGACTGTGTCACTCTTGGTTGAACCTTATTTGTTGTTGCTACTTTATGTATGTACAGTATTTTTTGTCCTGATGTCCAAGACAAATTTCTCCTGCGAGGAGACAATAAAGGCTAATCAATCAATGATTGAGAGGGGGTTGCTGTAAATCAACATTTTCATCAAGAGTCGCTTAAGCCGGCTGCACACTACAGGAGTTTTGGCCTGATTTTAAGCCAGAAGTGCCCCTCTGCTAGTTCGGGGAGGCGTGGCCAGAGTAAGGATTTTTGTAAGAGATTTTTTGTTGTTTCTCTCCGTATGTCTGTGCGTCACTGTGACTGTCAGGATGCATCATTGTGAGGTTCACATGAAATAAAAAGAAACACAGCTTCATCATCTGTAAAAAATGTAAAGTTTTGTAGTCCAAGTGTGAGATCCTTTTACACACTTCATCTCCAAAACACCTGCTCTTTAAATGATGTGAGAAGCACCGACTTTAGCCTTTTATAACACTGCCAACACAGAGTTTATTTTAACTTTTTAATTTCACGCGCACAATGCGTCAGTGTAACAGCTCCTTACCTCTAAAGATCCACCGCTCTCCTGTGACCTTTATAAACCTGGTTTAATCTACTCGTTGTCAACTTTAATAATCGTGCATGCGAAAGAAAACACTCTGCGCTCGATCACGTGACACACGCACTGTTCTCTGCTCACTACTATACACCCTGGGTCTGAGCCGTCTCTGTTCTTCTGCCACATGATGCGACTGTGAGAAATAATCTTTGTAAATGTCCTAATGTTTGTGGCCTCTTCTTTTTTGACGCATCAAAAAGAAAAAAATTGCAAAAGATTCTAAACTCCTCTAGTGTGCAGCCGGCTTTAGTTAAAATGAGCTACAAGACATTCATTAATTCATTTTCTACCGCTTAATCCCGTTAGGGTCGCGGGTGACTGGAGCCTATCCAGTGACTTTGGGCCTTAGGCGGGGAACACCCTGGACAGTGGCCAACTTGCCGCAGGGTTAGACAGAAAACATTCACTCTCTCATTCACTCATTCTCATTCACACTAAGGGAAATTTACATTGATGCCCAATAACCTAAACATACATGTTTTTGGAGGTGGGAGGAACCGGAGTACCGGAGAAAACCCACGGTGACACGGGGAGAACATGCAAACTCCACCCAGAGAGATCGTGAGATGTTAATATGGTCGACCCGGGAGTTGAACCACAACCTCCTTATTGGGAAGCCAGAGCTCTAACCACTTGGCTACCGTGCACCCCCTACAAGACATATTTTGGGTTTAAAATCACCAGAGTACACAGTAAAATTCTTGACAAAGACTTTAAAGAGGAAGATTTTCAAACTCAGAGTAAAATGCTATCACTCCAGTGTTGGGTTTGTTGTTGTGTCCTTGAGCAAGACATTTAACTAACACTGCCTCAGTGTCTGTTACACTGGCTAAGTGGATCCTTGAATGTAAAAAGATTTGAGTGGAAAAGTGCTGTATAAATAGAGACCATTTAAGAAATCCACATACAATAAATGATGCAGAGTGTGTCAAATGATAATATCTTGATATCTGTCATAGAGGCTTTTATAAAATGATCGAATGTACCGTCAGTTGTTGTACAATTGCATTAAATGTACTTTAATGTATGGGTACAAAGAAAAGCAGAACACAAACCAATAGCGAGGAAAACGTCTTCAAGGCTGCCCGACATTTCCCGTTTTATGCTTTCTTCAATATCCCGTCCTGAAACCTTCTTGTATTCATCGAACACTGCACAGACAAATACATCGAGGTCCATTACAGAACAGAACACAACACCAGACACTGCAGGCAAACTCTTTCTTCAGTTTGTTCCTGTATGGAGGCTTTATTGGATCCTTTTTATCCAGGTTGTTCAAACATGTAACCTTGTTAATTCAATGCAACTGCACAAAGTAAACGATGTTGAGGAGTTTATAGATTTTTCTTGGATGTGATGTCAGTGTGTTATGTACGGTTTCACATGGACGGCTTTAAAAGTGGCTTATGTCGTTTTCTGATGAGGGCGATTACCTTCCTGTCTCTATGACAACGGCCGGAATGATCCACAGCAGAGCAACGTTATCCATCTGGAACTTCCTCCGCTGAAAGTGCTCGGGAAATTATGTTTAATGAAATATTTCAAGATGATAGTGTGAATGTCATCTAGTGCTGTACTCCTGTAGTCGTTTAGTCGATTATTCGGTCGATGGCATCTTTGTAAACCAAAATTTGTACTAGATTTTTTTGTTTTGTATTGAACAGGGATTTAGTTGAGGATTTGTCACAGAATCATTGATCTGATCTGCTGTTACACGCCTAAATATCATGTTTCCTATTCATTTTGTCTATAAAATGTTGTTTTTGCATGAACTCCATTGGACTTTTAATATTTTTGTTTGATTAGAGAATAAAACATACTTTTTTAATTTACTTGATTTACTTTTTTACTTGTCAGTTACAAACCCAGTGCTCAGTAGACTTGTTGTGGGTTGAATTTGTTATCAAACTGTAGTTTATTTTTCCTGTTTTAGCTGTTTACTGAACTCTTACAGTAGAAAATGTCCTCTCTCTCCATTGATTTTCATTTCTTGCCACTCAGCACTCACATTTAGAACGCTGTAATGTCACCTGTATAACCTCTACAACTAGAACAGATCAATCCCTCCACTAGAAAACTTCCATACAGTCTTTTAAAATAGATTTTTTTTTCCTCTTCACCTGCAGTGTCTCGCCTAAAGCCCATTTGTGAAAGTCTTTCTTGAGGGAACATCTCTACACAAAACATAAAGGCCACAGTTCAATATGTTACAGTCAAACCTTTTAGTAAGTGGTTCCTGTTCCTGACGCAGAGCACAGTGAGGAATTTCACCTCGTCTGTGCCCCAGCGAGCCTCCCCGGCCTCAAAGATCTCCTGACAAAAGCAAAAGACATTCAGTAAAGAATAGGAGTTACATCATTTATAGTTTATTTGTAAGAGACGTACTTTTGCGTCCAGAACGGCTTGAGCGTCGTCCACTTTGGTGCCTTCATCTCGTCCGGCCTGGAATGAGCATTTTAACAGGTTTTAAGAGACAGAAAGTTCACAAGACAAGGAAACGTCACACCTTATAAAAATTTTTGGACAAAAAAATGTGACTGAAGAGGAGACTTTCTTACTACAGCTTTAACAGTTTCTATTAGCCTGGATCTCTCAGACCGGTTCACTTTAGCCCTGTTTCCATAGGCTCGAGTGGGGCAGTACCATTACGTCCTATGCGGTTTCCACTGTGCAAAACGACTCGTGCTCGGTCCGTAGTGAGCCGCTTTTGGCCCTGCTTTTACCCTGGACTCTGGAGCAGACCTTACTGCGGTCCACTCTGGGTTTTGTCTTGTCCAATCGTCGTGCTTAAAAGAGGGTCTGAAGTGAGCTGTGGGAGGGCTTCAGGGTCCACTATGAAAACAGGACCCTCTGTGGTTCATTCTGGACCCATCAAGAGGGTGGTAAGGGTTACCATGTGCAGTGGAAACAGCATGAGACCGTACCGTAACGCCCTGAACCAAGCCTATGGAAACCAGGTTTTTGTGCCTATGCCAAATGTAAAGGCATATAATGGACCCCATTTTCCCCCAGCGCTGATGCTGGTCTTAGTTTTTCTTCTGTTGGCCACTAGTGGTCTTTCTCCAAGTACTATACACATCAGTCTAAAAACGAGTCTTTTCTATTACATAAAGCCTAATGACTTAATAAAAAAAAAAAAAAATCACATGTGTGAGTGAACATGGGACAGCATCAGTGACAGAGCAGAGACTCAGGAGATAAACCAGGAGAGCACGGTGCTGCGTGAGCTCCGGTCCCTTCTGGTGGATCACTGTGCGTGGGTGCGAGTAAGAGCACGTGAAACTGTTTGGTACAGTCCAGACCAGAGTCCCGCACTGTGCTTTACCCAGACCACGAAGAGCTCACTCGCACAACCAGAGACCAGACCGAAGTACACAACCCCACGCTCGTCTGTCCCGGGACTGTAGACGCACGAAAGACCCTCTGCACTCATCACACCGGGGCACGACAAACCCCTGTGAGCCTGGCTATAGGCAGTTGTTGTCTCATTCAAAAGCATTAACAACAAGGACACGCCGCTGCTTTTGAATTTACTAAAGTATTCACACACAGACCAAGATTCTCTGGTAAATCTCATGTCCAGTCAGTGGTCCACACGCATCGGATCATTTTAGTCTAACTTTAGGTCAACATAACAGAATATTGTTAAAGGAAAAAGACAAACTTAGACAAAGTCTCATGAAGAGTGAATTCATTTTTTGATAAGAAATATAGGCTAATAAAATAAAGACATTAAGCCTGATTCAGAAATGTAGTTCTTTAATTTAACTGGGTTCAAACAAAACAGCACATCTGTGCCACATGTAGAGCGCTTTAGAGCTCATACCGGCTAACACACAAATAATCTCTTCACGCTAACGTCAAGACATTAAATCAAGGGCAAAATACTGCACAAAATCTTACAACATCTTTCTTTACTGCACATTCTTATGACAGTTTGATCTGGTCCCACACTCAGAGGTTTCATTCACTCACCGTCAGAAGAGAGACAAGAACTCGCTGAAACATCCCAGAAGTGTCTCCACAAACATCGTCCTCCAGAGTTTTCCCATATTCTGACAAAAGAAAAACAATAAGTCGTATCAGCGCTCACCACATTACTAAACATGTTAAGTTTGAAAAAAATATTTGTCATCATCACAACCACGAAGCACAAAAAATGACAGAACACAACCACAATTAAACAACAATACATTTCATTAAATATTTACCATTTGATCTAATAAAGGCCATGATGACAGAGTGTTTAAATAATGGAGAGGTTTGGATTGATTCAAATAACACACAATGGTCTAAGTGCACAATGCTTCATCATTACACTGCGCTGCTTGTCATGATAAAAGTTTTTATCAACAAAGCAAGCTCCTAATTTGTGAATGTTGTTCAGTGACAATGGAAATAGGTTCTGTTTATGTGACATTGCAACATTCTACAGGCCAATAATAAAAAGTATAACTAAAATTAACATGTTCAAGTCAGACCTGGGCAAAAACAACAATAAACTTGTAACAATTCGAGATTAAATTCACAGTGTTATGAGAATAAAGTCAAAGCCATAAAAACAACACATTTTTATACTAAACTTGAGCTTTTCGAGGTTAAATTTGTACTTTGGACCATGGAACATTGCTACAACTATAAAAATCTATTGTGTTTTTATGCAAACATTTGACTCATCCAAGTCCAAGTCTTGATATTATTTGTTTTTGTTTTTTTCTCTCGTGAAATCACAATTTTAATCTCATAAAACTTGAAGTTTAATCCATAAAACAACTTCTTTTTATTGCTTCAACTTTATTCTCAGAACAAAATATACACAATTATAGTATATAAACCATTAGCTTAATCTAGTAATGTTTCAAGTTTATTATGGTAGAGCAAACTTTTTCTTTGTACTAGTCTTTCATAAATGATCCTCTGCAAAAGTAAATTGTAGGCACAAATAAAGAAGTGAGGACTTGGGAGGGACATGTTGCAGCTTCTTAATGTAAAATAAACTATTTTTCGAAGAGAAGCATCAAGTTGAGTCTCAAACCTTAGTCGTTTACTTTAATGTTGGGGTAACTGACTATTTTTTCAGTGAGTACACTTTCCACTAAAAAGTACATGATAAATGCAGCACTTTGCGAAAAAAGAGACCACCGTGTACTGTCTGAATTAATTTATAGTTTTACTTCTGAATGCAGCTCTCTGATTGGCTGTGCTCAGGTGGTCCTCTCCAGTTTCACTTTGTTGTTTGTAAAAAGACATTTATAAGCTGTAACTGCAACTAAAAATCAATACAAGTCGATATTAACCAGGTGTTGAAGGAATTATAAGAGTAGGTTGTCAACCACTGAGAGCAGCTTCAGTGACAGACTGATTCACCCTCGCTGTGTGAAGGAACGGTTCCGCAGGTCCTTCCTTCCTGCTGCTGTCAGGCTGTAAAATGAACACTGTTAACTCTGGACATCATCACATTTAATCTTGTGCAATACTGTGTTACCATGGAAACATATGTGATACAACTCACTCATGTCACTTTATCTGCATATTTATTCACCTCTATTTACACCTCCTTAAATGCTGCTCTGTACATAAACATAGTCATACTTTTACCTCATATTTATTACTGGTTATTTATTCTGTTCATCTGCTGCAGTTGTACATAATCATAGTCATATATTGTACATAATACTATATACTATATACTGATGCCTCTATTTTGTCATATCCTGCACTGTGCCATAGCAAAAATTTATTGTAAAAAAGAGTCTTTTAACTATTGTATCTTTATATATATTTTAAGTCTATTTTATTTCTATTATCTTGTTTGATTGCATGTTTCCTATTTTCCCTGCAGCTCTTAAAATGTGCGTTGCAACACTGGAATTTCCCCATTGTGGGACAAATAAAGGATATCTTATCTCATCTTATCAAATTTATACTAAATCGTGTTTGCAGTGTGAAAATCAGCTACCACACCTTTAAGTCAAGTCTCAAGTCGTCAAAAGTCAAACTTGAATACCTCTGTAATCTATTATAACAGAAGTGGTACCTTTCTTGTAAAATGCATTGATGGTTCTTATTTCTTCGTTGGTTCTTGAAGCGAGGATGTCGATAAGACAGGCCTCCTCTGTTCCGGCTCCCTGAGAACAAAAACAACCATGAGTTAAGTCACTCACACAACTTATCAGACATTTGACCTGTTTTACTTTGGTTTGGCATGTTGTTGACAATTATAATTATACTTCCTCGTCATTGACTTAAGAGAATGTGGGTTCTGTTACTAATTATTTCTTTAACTGTCAACTAGTCAGTCTTTTTTTTTTTTATTAATCAACAAGTTAAATGATTATTTCTATCTCAAACTTCCAACAAATGTATTTTCAACCACAAAAAGTTGGCATATAATAGGGAGAGCGGGTTGGTTGTCACATTTTTTACTTTGATTTGAATTTCTCAAAAACAGTAAATCTCACATAACATTTTAACAACAGAGAAAAGCTCAAAGTCTTGTGTAACTAATGAATCCACCTGCTGTCTCTGTCTTATTCTGATCAAAAGTTTTGATCATTAATGAATTTTCATCTGTGACAACCAACCCCAAGTCTGGGTTGGTTGTCACAATGTTATGTCAATGGGAGACAAATGTGTTTGTCTTTGGTTTGATTTTTATGTTTGATTTCATTTTGATTCAAGAATGTTTTACATTTTCTGAATCAGGAGACGTTAAATTACAAGAAAAACTGTAAAAAAAAAACAACTGGAAATTTAAAAATGCATTTTGTGATTCTAATGATAATGTAACTATTTTTATGTGAATTTATTATTAACTTTTGAACAGAATAAGCTCCATGACAATAATTAGATTTATTTTTAGTTGAAACTTTACACTGATTCCTGCATTGAATTGGAATATTTAAATTACAGTATTTTTCAATCTGTCTTTTGTAAAAGTGTGACAACCAACCCGACTGGACTGTTTTACTCTCACCTCAGATTTCTTCTACATTTACAAACCCAGCTCAGAATTTTTTTTCCAAATTATGTTTTCCCAAAAACATAATTTTGGAAAAAAATAGAACAGTTTTTTCTCAACATCTGAAAATTAACTTTTTGCTATAAATTTTCTATTTTCTATGTTGTCTTATCTTGAACAAATGTTTACAAAAATGTTTTAACGAGTAAATTTTGGTTCATTTAATGAACATTTTTATCTACTTTTATTCAAATGCACTAATCACAACTGAGATACAGAGACTGTGACAACCAACCCCGCTCTGCCCTACAGAAAGCAGCGCTTCCCCAGGTTTGCTGGCTTATTATTGGAAAAGTACAGGTGTACATTGTGCACATTTATAATTAAAAGCAGGTAAACTGCTAAACATGATCTTATAATAATATTTTATTAATATCCTGAGATAAACAGGGCGGTGGATGTCGTTAGAACTCTTGTAGAATGATTAGAAAAACACTAGAAAGCTAACAGTTGGAAAGTACTGTTAGCTTTCTGAAAAAAAAAATTAAAAAAAGCTGTTGGCGTGTTCATTTCCTGTTTAGTTCATTTACGGTCTAAAATGAAAAACTACTTTAAGATCGGGCAGAGAACAGCGAGTTGTTGCATTTTTGGTACCACATTATAATAACCAGATTTAATTATAGTAAAGCCTTAATAAAGCATGAATAAAAACTTACTAATCCATCAATAAATCATGAAAAAGTTTATTAAGGCTTAGTTGCTGCTCACTTAAGGAGCTATGATTAGGATTTAGGGCTTGTAGTAATTAAGTTGTTCACACACTGTTCACACCGGGTCAGTGTTCTCGATTTGTTACTTTTTGCATAACGCTGCCTTAGATTTACATTTATGGCAAAAGTAAGATGCAAATATTGGTATTATGCAAATAGAATGCTCCTCTCTGTTTGCTTTGTTATGTACTTATTAACTTTATTAACCTTCATTGCTTGCTTCAGCTCGTAGGCGTCGTAAACAGGAGCCAGCATCAGCAGACCCAGCACCACGCTCCGGAAGTTCCCACTCAGCTCCGAGGAAAGATCGTCGGCCAGATCCTAAAACCAGACCACAACAAGAATACAGACGGAGAATTAGTGATGTCATTAAATGTTCTCCACTGCGGTTTCAAACTCCACACACAAGAATCTGTTTGATAGTTTCAGCCTTGTATTTGCCTGATGCTACAGCTACTTGGGCTGTAGTGCTTTTGTCTGCCTGTTTAGTAATAAACACACTAATTTCTATTAATCTTCTGTAAACATTGCTTTTGAATTAACTCTAGGATGGAAAATTGATCGAAAACTTTGAAAATCTATTGAAGTATGCAGCGATCGAATCAAAAGTCCAGAATCGATCCGTTTTGCTCCTGCAGCCACAGACTTACACACACTCTGTAGTTATATTACACACATTAAAACAAGAATAGTCACAATTGGAGAAACAAAACAAAAAGTCTTTTAATTGGCTTGGAGGAGGGCCCGGACACGTCTATTTTTGCATAAAAAGCGCTTCCTTTAGCTGATTTTGTTCATATTATGGCAAAAAATGTAATAATCTTCATTCAGAAAGTCCCAAAGTATAGTTTTAACTTCTAATGCTACTGAACTCTGTAGATGACTTTTCACCTCCAGAAAGTTACACAGTGCACCTTTAAGTGAATCGAATCCCAGTCCTAATTAACTCCATTACATTTTCAGTCTTTTGTAACAGATTGGGTCAAATCAATAACATATTTTCTATTTTCAGAGTTTTGCCGTACTTCTTTTTAGTCGACTAATAGTTGACGTGACAGGTCTTTAGTCCACCAAGAATGTCATTGGTCGACTACAGCAAAAAATGTTCCAATTATGTCAGATCAATTTGAAATTTACAATGAACAGAAGGTAAATTACTGCCTTGCATGTGTATTTATGTTCGAGCTTAATACTCGGAAAAACACACTAGCAGCCCGATCTTGCCCTTTTGTCTTAGCCGGTCTTAGCCTTGGTCTTAATTATTCCTCTGTTGGCCACTAGTGGCTCTCTCCAAGCTCTTTACACTGTCAGTGTAGAAGGTGTGGCTCCAGCCAGATGTGAGGGTGCAGTTTTTTTCATTGAACCTGACACATGCTCACACCTGTGACAAGTGAGCAGCTGTGTTACGATCACAGGCAAAAGAGAACTGTAGTGGCTAACCACCCACCTTAGTTCATTCTAGGGCTGGGTGTCTAGAGCTGTTCTCGATATAATTTATGTATCAAGAAATATTTTACAGGACAAAATGTAAAATGTTTTCAAAGTGTTTGAGTATTAACTAACCTAAAAATCAATGTTAAGAATGTAACTTTGAATATGTAGTAGTGCTGCAGTTCTTTAGTCGTTTAGTCGATTAATCGGTCGATGCATTCTTAGTCGACCAACATTTTTATTAGTCGATTAATTCCTTCATTTTGACGATAAGGATGTATTTTGACTGAACATGAACATCTTAAACTAGAACAATCTTACAGTTTACAGCTAATCTTAAATTAGCTGTATGCTCTGTTTTGTAGCTATGTTTGTTTGCATTGTCCCGGCCAAATAAATAAATAAAAAATAAATAAAAGTGATTTTGAGCCTAAAAGAAGCCCTACTGAACAGATTAAAGTTGATTTTGACTGGTTTAAAATAAGATTGCCAATAGAACAAGCACAAAATATCTTGTTTTTTACTTAAAATACAACTTTAGTCTAACTTCAAATCAGCAAAAATGCATCTGGACTTGGAATACGAACTAATTGTATGTGTTCTATTGGCAAATCTTAAAATATTTTCATATATTATGAGAGATACCATTAATTTCAACCCCTTTTCTTAGTAGTGTATTAGCTGCAGTCTTTATATACTAACACACGGTCTGATTCATTTTCTGTATAAATTGTTGGCTTTCCGTGAACTCCAAAACCAATTTTAGTATTTTTGAGCACTGTTTGGGTCACATACAGAGTCAGATCAAAACATACATTTTAGCTTCAGAGCTTGGGCCACAACCCTTTCAGTCGATTAATCGGTCAATTGGACAAGATTTTAGTCGACCAAGAATATCTTGGTCGACTACAGCTCTAATAGTAAGAAGAACAAAATGCTGCAGAAGGATTGTATTTTCACACTGCTCTTAATGTTAGAATACAATACAACTGTTCTGTGAATAAGTCATTTTTGAGCTCAATAGTTTCCTGCAGTTCAAGTTCATAAATGTGAAATTTAAAATAAGTTTAAGTATCTCGATACACTTCCCTGTATCAATGTGCGTACGTTTGTGACGATATATTCCAATATCAAGGGATGAACTGCAATCAAAAGTCCAAGTTCATTAGTATGTTTTTCTTGTTTGCTGTGGTGGGTGACTGAAGCCTATCCCAGTGACTTTGGGCGTTAGGTGGGCACGTGGACTGTGTCTACTCATACATAATAACACATAAGACAGACACAGACAGACAATCATTCACTCTTCATTCACTAAGAAATTTTACAGCGTTGACTAACTGCATGTTTTTGGAGAAACCAAAGAAAAGCCACAGTAACACAGGTTTTCTCTACAGCCAGAAGATCATGAGATGTTGATTTAATCTGACCCAGAACTTGAACCCACAGTCTCCTTATTGGAAAGTCAGCGCTCGACCGCAGAGAGGACAAAGGCAGCGCCGCCAACAAGATAAAACTTTTATTATACAGTATGTGCCTCCTTAACCTTGCTCCGTGCCTCCTCTGAGCATTGGGACACCGCGGCGTTTGATTGACAGCTGCAGAGCGGAGGAACTGAGGACACTGAAGGAGTCGAGGAAAGAGAAATGAGACCCAGCAGCAGCCCTGTGTTTCCAGCGCGGACTTCCATCTCCACTAGAGGGTGTGGTTTGGAGGCCCGGCGTTTGTGTGCAGCATGACTCACTCTTTCTACACACGCACACATTCCACTTCTTCTTTGGGGTTGTGGACACTCAGAAAGAACCGTTTTGTTACTCTTTACAGAACAAATGCCCTTCTCTTTTCTGAGTTAATATATTGATCCAGGTAAGCGAAGAATGTAGAAGTGGATTGTCTGTGTAAATATACGTTCAAATAGAAGTTACAGAGCTGCATTGATAAATTAGGTGTCACTTCTGGTTTTTATTATCTCTCAGGGTTAATGTTTAACTCTCGTCACATAATTTCTGCCCTTCACTGCTGCGTGACAGAATACAACAGCGTTCTCAAGGCTGCAAGACAATTTGATTCATAAAAAGCTGAAAATGTGTTTGTAATGCTCAAAGATGAAATTAATAAACCAGAACTTTGGGACAGTTTTGCACATGTCCAGATACTTTGGCGCGGATGTAGAACCAAGTCATTGTTTTGCAAGTCTTCAACTCCTTTTAAAAGAGCTAATTTTTCTTAAAACGCTTGACTAAAATTGTCTAAATTCAGACTAAGCTGTTTCTGAGCCTCTGGAGCACAAACAAATCTACTTTTAGCCTTGATTTCTGAATAATCTAGCTGTAAATGAGAACTCTGAACAAAAAGAACAGATTTTAACTGCGCCTAAATAAGATTATGCAGATTACGTCACAGCATTCTAAATGTTAGAACGAGTGGCAAGAATGCACAAGAGTCAGTTTAGAGAAGCCCTTATTGTTGTAGTTAAAACTCAGCTGTAGTAAAGCTGATTTTAGGCCCACAGCCTGGGCCTAAAAGACTTATTTTTGGGTTCTGACTCTAAATAAAAGTTACAACTTTTTTATCTTTAACATTTTGGGAAGCTTGATCTAAAAGAATAATTTCATAGATGGTGGACTAAACAGGATTAATAAGGAAGAAGTTGAAAGGCGCCTGGATGGATATTTCATTCCCTAATCGGAGTCATTTGCTGAAATTCAATCACGCCACTTGTTAGCTTAACTATCATTATTTAACCTGCCAGAAATGTTAAAAAATCAGATCAGATGTCAGATCGTCTCGTACGACATAAATAAAGTTTGTATAAGGTTTATTTTTCTATAAAGTCACGTGTACTTTTTACAGTCATAAAAACAGTGACATTAGTGTTGGAATTAGTGAAGTTTCTCTCCTCTGGGCCGTTGAGTTAAATAGTGTTTTCACAAACGTTGAGATCATATTTAACAGGTTCAAAAAGTAAATGATAAATATAACATATTCTATGTTGTTCATCCTTGTGTGCGTTGACTTTATGTGCTCTTACAAAAGCTTCACTGACTCAAATGTGTTAATGACAGAGCCCTCTACCTCTTACAGTTGGGATAACTAACTTTTTTAATTGTAAGTTAGTAAACTTTGTGATTTCCACTAAAAAGTATCAGATAATTGCAGCACTCAGTAAAAAAAATAGACCACTGAGTACTGTCTAAAGTGAATAATAAAGATTTTGGTTCTAATCATGAGCTGAATGCTGATTGGCTGAGCTTGGGTGGTCCTCTTTAGTTTCACTTTGTTGTTTGTAAAAATAAGTTTTTAGAACATGTTTGCAAACAAAATAAATACATGTTGATATAACCATGTGTCAAAGGATTTATGAGAAGAAGTAATCAGATTTAAAACCTAAATCGTGGTGTGAAAAAGTCCTCTTAAGTCAATGCATAAGTCGAGTACAAGTCCTCCGCTGTTAGTTTCACAAAGGTCAGGAAATATCACGTCAAGTCTTGGTCTATTTTATCAAGTCAAGTCATCAAAATAGTGACTCAAGTCTGATTCGAGTCAGGACTTGCATGACCCGCCTCTGCAACGGCGTAAAGCTGCTTTCACAACTCGTGGTCACCTAAAGCACAAATCTCAACAGGAAGTTACTTATGAAAACTGCATCAAGATGTTTGTCAAAGTCAGCAAAACGGGAATTCTGACAACGGCACGAAAAACACGAGTTGTGACAAACGTAGTGGGCGTTTGACTGGTGGATTGCAAAGTAGAGTTTTAAAAGACATTTTGTGTTTCTTCTAGTATTTAGTAAAAAAAACTGACATTGTAGATCAGTTATTGAAAAATTTAACCGTATAACAGATTGAATGGTCTGATTTTTGCCTTCTTAAGCATGTAAATTAACACTTTATTTGAGCTTCCTAGAATTCTACATGTTTTGACCACTTACCTAAATGTTTCTAAGCCTCTGAACTGTTCACCAGCAATGTGTTTAAGCTTTTTTCACAGCTGTTAGGAGCGAGATGTGCTGCTATGCTTACAGGAGTTATCCACAATGCTAACAACAACAGCAGACTAACTTGGAACATGGATTTTGGTGAGAAAACAGGACATTATTAGACGTAGACAGGACATTGCAGACTTATTTTCACGAATTGATACTGTAAAGAAATAATATTTGACGTGGAGTAATTTCTGTTTTTTTCGTTTATGCGATTAGTTCATCACAGTGTTAACTCTTTTGCTCTCTTGCTTCTTTCACTGAACTTTTTTGTTTTTAGCTCGTTTTGCAAACATGTGACTTCACCAACTAGACGTGTGGCTCTGATGTCAAAACATGAGTAGTACTGCAGTTTTGAAGGACATCTGTTTTTTTACATGGATACCATGCAAAGCAATCTACCTACGACTGTGAATGGAGACTTCACACTGAAGCAGAGGACGTTGAGTAGTTGATTCTTGGGATTTCATCCACCCTGTGATGTTCAACAGACACAAGTTAGGATTTAGTGAATGGAGTTGTTTGTTTGTCTTGTAACCATGGAGATGGTACACGAAGCTATGAAAGCTAACTTTGCTAGCTTTGGACTTTTGAAATGCTACAGAACTTTTACATCTGATGCAGCCGAAACTTTTTCAGAGGAAGATTTTGTGGGGATGGTCTTATCACCGACTGAAACAACAGAAGTTCACCTGCTCCTCATGGACCTGACTGTGATGTGTCTACAGAATCTACTTGCTTCACCTGCACCTGACTGTCATCTGTCTCTCACTCCGGTTTCCACCTCCAACTGCACCTGCTCCTCCAGCTAAGGCCCTGACGAAGCCAAGCACAACATCACGGAGATTGTCCCGAGCGCCGTTCAGTGGCAGCTCACTGCTCCTGACAGACGCCCAGAGACTCTGCAGGATGGGTCAAATGCAGAGAATGAATTTCCCTCTCGAGGGATCAATAAAGTATTATTCTTATCTTAACGGAGAGACAAAGGGTTGACACGGAGAGAAACAAGGTGGGTTTAAGTATATAAGCGCCTTTGTATATGTTTTGTGTAGATGAAGGACACCTGAAGTCAATTTGTATTTTGTTTTTGAACTTTTAAAACTATTGATTGAGGCTAGCTTGTAAGAGCGCGGCATTTAGCATGTGTTTTTCTTTTTTTATTGAAAATAAATTTGAATCATCAGTAACGCGTTCTTCATTTGGGGAGAGATCTGTGCTGGGGGATTTGATTTTAAGTTTATTGTAAAAAAAATAATAATAAAATAAATTGTTGTGCATTTAACTTACTATTTTGTTGCTGTTGTTGAAAGTGGAAAATGGAGACTCATGCTTTACTAGAATCCAGACGGCAAGTAACTAAGTACTTTTACTCAAGTACTGTACTTAGGTAGGTGACTTGAGTATCTGTACTTTAGTATTACAAAATCTGGTGACTTTTCACTTTTACTTCTTACATTTTTCAAGAAGTTTTACATACACATTTTAAAACAGATTACCGTAATTTTCGCCCTATTGAGCGCATCTGAATATAAGCCGCACCAACTAGATTTAAATAAGAAAAATAAAAAAGTGCATACATAGGCCGCACATATTAATAGTGAGTCTATGAGAATCTATAATTTTGCTGCATTGCCTTATAAGCCGCAGAGGTCAAAGTTTCTGAAAAAAGTAGCGGCTTATAGTCCAGAAATTACGGTAGTTACTTTATAAACCCATAAACATTTTTTTTCCCTTTTAAAACCAGGTCAGACCCGCTGGTGTCATGTATCAAAGCTTTGTGAACATCAAAACAAGTGAAAATCGCCAAAAACCTTATATTTTAAAAAGTCAGATGAATTATAGTTAATTTACTGTAAAGCTAATCTCACATTGCACAAGTAACTGTATTTTTACTTGAGTAGTAGACTCTCTGCTAGAATCAGATTTTTTACAGATACAGAAAAGTGGGCGGGGATAGGTTGTAGGTGAGAACAGCGATTGTCTGAGCACTTCAGCATTAACAGGGACAACACAAGATTACTCAAACCTGCAAGAATCCAACTAAAAAACAACTTTGAGCAAACTAATGGTGAAAAACGCTGTTATAACACGGCTTAAAAAACTCAGAAAAGTTCATTTTACATTTCCAGATCAGACAGTCGCACCTTTTCAGTCCGAGTAAACAGATTGCATAACTTACCTTTCCTACAGACTGCTTATAGGCCTCCTTGATGCGCTGCCTTTGAGCGATCGTGCGGCGAGCCAGGATTTCAGTGATGGTGGCCTCATTAGTGCCTGAAAAATACATTTAACACAATCAGACCGACGGGGGCAAACCATATTCTGACAGCGGCTAACAAGACGCATTGACTGCTGTTATGGAGACGGCCCTGGAAACAAACTAATTACACAGAAACACGAAACACACGCAGGAGTCAGGAGAAGGTAGTTCCAAAGTCTAACAGCATTAACATACCAGACTGTGAAATGTTGACAATGTGCACGCTCCCAGTGGGTCACAGACAGGCGTTTGGGTTTAAGAGGTTTTCCCCGGCAGAGGGCCTCAAGTCAGATGAGCTTGTTTTGTTTTTAGCCATGAAAACAAGTGAATAAAAGCAGGATACTGTGGATACTTTTTATAACATCAGAGGTGTAGTGTTAACTTGTTAGACAACATTTTAGCAGCTTACTTTTACGCACTACTTGAGTGAAGTTTAGTTGGAAGTAAATGTACTATTGCTTCAGTTAGTTAGTGTAAAATGAGATTTGAAAAAATGTTTTATTGATTCATTTTTTTGCCATTTTAATTGCATTTGTAATGTTTTGTCTTTTGTAATAATTCAACTTTAAAGTGCGTAGGACAGGTTAGAGTTAGACGATCATTTCAGTAAAACACAGTGAACATTATCTTTGATTATGTATGTCTATTGCTATTAATGATTATTAATTTATTGCGGTTTTATCTTGTTTTAAGGGTTCTGTGTAACAGTATTTGGTTTTATGTACGCATAAAAATGACAAATAAATTGAATATTGAATATTTAAGATTTCACCTAACAATTAGCTTGTTTTCACCTAGATTGGCTGTTTCTATGAGGTTTGTAGATGTATTTTGTCCAGCAAATATGACATACTGTATGTAGAGGTGAACCCACAACTGTTACCTAGCAACCACATTGTAAATGAGGGTCAAAACCCATATAAATGAGATGTTATAATTTGACAAATAGTTTAGTAACTCTTAGTGATCCAGCTTTTTCAGTTCCGATACAGATATTTTGTCTTTAGTATTTTCCGATACCTGATATTGTTCAAAACCTTTGAAGGGACTGAAAATAACCTTACTTCTTCTCAAAACACAGTTCACTTGTTTAAAAATAGGTCATATAGTGTTATGTACTGTAATTTCTGCCCTATTGAGCGCACATGAATATAAGCCGCACCCACTAGATTTAAGTAAGAAAAATGATAAAGTACATATATAAGCCGCACTTGTTAATAGTAAGTCTATGAGAATCTATAATTTTGGTGCATTGCCTTATAAGCCGCATAGTTCAAAGCTCATGAAAAAAGTAGCGGCTTATAATCCAGAAATTACGGTAATTGTTATTTATTGTGGGAGTAACTTATCAACAAATGTAGAAATTACGGCTCAACTGGGATATCGACTAAAGCGATAACATGGAGCCAATACTCCATCCAGCTAATATTCACCGATCTGCACTGATATCTGACCCCAGTATCAGATCAATGCATCACTACTTGAAATGTTAAATAATTACTTAAACTCCAAAAAGTTTTGTGTAAACTGCATTTTGGAGCTTTTTTGACGACACATGTCTCCACATGCTTTACAACTCAAATTATTTTGTGTAATTTTCAACTTTTATATGTCAATTTCTTCATAATTTGCAACCTACCTGCTGTAAAACTATAATAAATATTAACCACGAGGATCCTACGTCATTAAAAGGAGTGAACACACAATGCTCTTTGCACAGTTTCCCCATAACTTTACACAACGGGTAAGTGGTTACTAAAGACACTAAACAGCCTCCTACAGGACAAATCACAGTCCATTGTGCTCATGCAAGCTCACTCAGTGTAAAGACACAGATTTTTATTATTTATTCAGCGCAACAAAGAAATCATGCTTTTATTTAAGTCTACACAGTGCATCTTTAATCTGTTTGTGTGTGTGGCAATTTAGACCAATGACTCACTCACAAATCTTGTTTTTGTTGTTGTTTTTTTGTCCTATATAAATCCTTATAATATTATTACTAAAATCATAATCAAATAAAGGTTTGATCAACCAAATGAATCTGTTAAAAACACAGTTCTACGACACACGACTCTTACCTGCTCCTTTCATGGCCTCTCGCAGTTTCTGAACATCTTGCTCTGCGTTAAATCCAGACGCTTCAGTCACTGTTCCACGGTTTCCAATCTGATGGACGGAATATTTAATTAGTCAAAACAAACAGCAAACAACAATTGACTTTAAATGTTACTTCATTTAGACAAGTTAATTCTGTGTATAAAGCTAAAATAAAGAAACACTGCATTGAAGTGTAAACTAGAAATGATATTATATACTGTATGTATTTAATAAAAGGTCACACTGCAGGGTGAAATGGACTTCTATATTATTTGTGCGACTTATAGGCTGGGCTTAAGAGTTTTGCTTCTACTCCTTTGTGTCATTAGTAGTTTTAGTATAATAGAATATTTCACTGGTTTCAAGGCAGTTTAGGGAATTTGGCGTAAAATGAGAAGAAAAAAAATGCCAATAGGTTTTCTTAACACATTGGCAAATATTGTTGGCTTGAAATAAGAAGCAGAGTTCAAAGCTTGTGAAAAAAGTAGCGGCTTATAGTCGGTATTTTTGAAGCATTTATTACTATAAACAATTTATTCTATTTCTATATCTTCAAAACAACTATACGCAATATTATCTAAAATGTACGTATGTATTGTCCAGCTCTACAGGTATATTGTCCAGAAACTATCTCAATATACAATACTTATATAATGATATGTTGCCCAGCCTTAACCCAGAGGAAGACAAGAACATTAAGAGAAACAGTGTGCTAGTTCCAGGTAGTAGCCTCCAGGCCTTGTGCACGTGCCACAGTTTGAGAAACACAATAACACAAGTATGCATAAACTTACAGCTGCCATTGTCGTCGGAGTGGATTCCCAGAGGCGAGGGTGCAAACTGGGAGAAAACAAACAAGATTAACAACAATGACGCACACTCAGTACAAAACTAGTGTCTTTAACCTGATCAATATTGTATGTTAAAACCGGTTTCTGTCACTTTAATTTCCCAGAGGACTTCCTTACAGTGCCCCACATCTGCTCAGTCCTTAGAACTCATCTCATTAGGCTTTTGTTTGGGCTGTAATTACCTCAGGAAGAAGAAGAAGAAGGGCCGATACAGACAGGTCACCTTACACCAATCATAAACATTAACCCTATTTCCATATGCAAACTGTAACCACGGCAACTAGATTTTTACAGTCATTCACAATCATTGCATTAGCTTTCCTAAGATAGAAGGAAGGTTAAAGAACATCTGGGCACAGGTATATAGGTGGTTGCATTTAATAGAGTGCCTTAAAAAATAATAATGTTTTACACAATGTTTTTCTAGCATCTTGCTTTTTAAGATTTAGCTTGAAGTAAAGTTTTTGGGTTTCTCTTTTAACTGCGAGCAAACTGAAAGGTACACAGCGTAACTTTTTTTTAAAATTAAAAAATAATATGTTATATTTATTATGATGATCATGCCGAGCAGACCTAAGTGTGTGCTTTTAAATGTGTCTATTTTTATTTCTAAGCTTGAAACTGCTTTTTTACTTGAATTCCTGAGAGCCCTGCACAAGAATTCTAGTGTTTACGGACTTCTGGTGAATACTTGAATAAAAGTAGGGCGGCAACAAAAGATTATTTAGCTAATCGATTAGTTGGGCGATTATTCTTTCGACTAATCAATTAGTTGTTTAGAACCCAAAAGTGACTTGAATACAAGATTTGCGCCAGTTTTGAGCCGAGGGTCTCTGGCTTTGTTTGTCATAATTCTACAACACAACTACAAGCTAACTTCTCCAAATTAAGACTAGAGAACCTGCGGCTCGAGGGCCACATGCGGCTCTTTAAGGACTGCAGTGGCTCTTCTCAGTCTGACGCAAGAATTAGAAATTATAGCATAAACATTTTGAAGAAAAAGACAAAAATATATTCATAATGTGTGCATTTCAAATGAGAATATGTGTGTGCACTGGAGCTGAATGTCTTTATTCAAGTGTGCTCCAGGTTATCACTCACATTGTGATAACTGATGATAAAACGAAGGATAAGATACACACAGAAGTAAAACTCTGCTTCTGGAGCCCTAACAATTAAACCAAGTTTCAAGAAATGCAAAAATGCGTTCAATAATCCAATTTTGACTAATTTTATTTTGCCAGTCCACCACTTTCAGGAATATTGCCTTTATTTTTGAGGTGATTGAAATGCATTTTAAATGGGTTATTACATCAACATATTTCATCTAAAATGCTCCATATGCAAGAAGAGACAGTATTTCCAAACAGGTTTACTTTTTGTTAAATTTGTGTAAACTCACATTTTTGTCTTCATTTATTTGTATTAGTAAATACAGTTATGGCTTTTTCTTTCATTGGCAAAGGTGCAGACCCCTGGTATAGGTCTATAATAAAATTATTATTGTAAGTTTATCAACACAAAATCTAGGATATAAAGTCGTCCTGTGAAGTTTAATATTTGCAAATTCAAGTTTTCAGGAAAGCGTGAATTCCCGTGTGGAGGGGAAGCATTTTTCGGCAAAACAACAAAACTCTTCTTCTTAACGCCGGTCACGTGATTTGGCCAAAAGTTCTCTCATTTTCATTTAGTCTCTTTTTTTTTAAATGATGGGGAGAACACCGAGTACCAGTCCATCCCAGCTCACTTGCTGTTAAAATTCTCAAATTCTCTTAATTTTGCTTTTAAAAATATAACACTTTTCTGAACTAAAAAACTGACTTTTGTTTCTGAAATGGCAACATTTACTAAAGTTCGGTTGAACCAATTCTGATACCTACATTTACTCTCCTGATGTGGCAAACAAATAACAGCCACAACAAGACAAAACCACAAATGTACTTGTCACTATAGTAAAAATTAAAAATAAATTTATATTTTGCACTGTGTAACTTTCTGACCAAAAATAACTTGAATAAAATAATGTTTTTGTTATCTACAGGTCTTTGTTTCATTAAATAAATTACACAAATCTGTATTTTTACTTTGAGCAGGCTTGCACGGCCACAAAATGAACCTTTTTTTAACCTAGGAGAGCCTTCTTCTGCTTGGTTTCATAGAAAAGCTGTTCCTTTAGCTTATTATTTTTTACATAGTTGACTTAAAGTTACACAGTGCACCTTTAAACTGGAACTGATATTTTGTCTTATGTTACTATAGAATAAACTAAAAAAGCTTTTGATTTTGCTTCTAACATTGTCACGATTATTATTATTTTGTTCTTATATTGGGGCTTGAATAGTCACGATTAACCTAATAATCTCTTGACATCCCTAATTGTTACATTGTCTTATAAATAGCCTTGTATTCACTAAGTGTTTATTATACTAAGTACTTTGTAAGAAACCTAATCTTTGTATTGACCTTTGTGAAACGCACATGGACAAGTTACTAATGTGAGCAAACACACAGAGTGGTTTGTCATGTAAATAATGGACAGCGACCTGCATCCTTTTACCTGCAGAGTACACCTGTCACACTGGATCACTGATAAGACACTGGAGCGTAACCAAAAGTGAAATATTAATGGTAAAATTACAAAAACTGAAGTAGCTGAATAAAAAAAATGACAGAAAATAAAACTATGAATAGTCTAGCTGGATGTTAATCATTTAAAGATGTAAAAACTAAATAATTTTGCACATTAACTTGAATCTAAATAATAATTTTACGTTTGTAGAATTTTTTAAAAAGCGGTCACGAGCCACTAAGGAAGCGAGTTGTGTCATCGTTGCTATAAACTTGGCTCGCGCAAGAAGGGCACACCCAGCAAAGTCAGACAAACAGAAAACAGCCGCGTGCACTGACAACGCGCAGGCAGACGCTCATTCACAAAAAAAAAAACACCAAAAAGTCTTCCAAAGTCTCACCTGTCCCGAAGAAAGTAGAAGGAAGTGTGGAAAAGAGACGAGCAGGCAGGCAGGGCGACGGGACGCTGCTGGAAACTTTAGCTTATAAAGACCAGAGAGAGTCACATTCATACACAGGACCCGCCTCCCCCAGGATGCAGTGGGTCCACCTCTTTACAGCAGCAGCGAGCGAGCGTGGAAGAGGCAACCCACTGATGCGTTCAAGGACACACGCACCACGCTCGGTTGAACTAATGTGGCAATTTCTTACCTGTTCACTTGAGTTGTGTGTGAAAAGACAAGACAATAAAAGGGAATGCAACAAATGAACAGAGCTGGTACAGTAGCCAAACTTTGTATCAACCTACTTCTTCATAGCATTAGCTCTCAAAATGGTGAAAAAAATATTCACAAAAAAACTGTAAATAAAAACGTGAAAAATGTACAATAACTTGCTTTTTACAGAAAAGACGAGAGGAGCAAACAGGCTGTCACATGTTTCATATCGGCTCGTCTGTGCAAAATCATCTATGTATCAAAGTTGACGAGATTTTACGTGTTTTCCATTTTTTCCCTGCATTTTTTCTGTACTCTCATTGGACACTTCTCTTCAAAACTCGTGAAATCACGTCAATGTTGATCGTTTTCGTGCAAACTTTTTGTCATTTAACAGTGGGAAGCCAAAGCAACTCAAGTGAGATTACTGCTACTGCAAACAAATATATAGCCTATTGTACTAGAAAATAAATGTGAAAATCTCTGTTTCTACAAAATGTTAAGTAAATTAATATAATGAGTACTGCCCCCTCTGAACTAAACATAACATAACAAAAATATTATTATTTATTATTCAATATTCTTACACAATATAAAAGAATCTCCGTCAAAACCTACGTCCGTGAATATAACCCGTTGTTGGCTAAACTACATTACCCAGAAGCCTTGCGCGCGTCAACAGCTCCAGCTCGGATGTTGCGATAGCGCTGGCAGCCAAAGATTGCTGTGGTTGCAGAGATTAGCTGGGTTGAAACCTCAATCTAATATTTTTTGGATGTGACATCGTTTCTCGGAGTTACATTTGTAGCTGTAGATTTCTCAAACGCAGGATTTCATGCTTTTACTAGAGGACTGTGGGTTTGGTTTGTAGATGAAAGGCTGGCTCCTGCTAAACCGTTAGCTAACAAAATCACATTTTATTGCAAATGTAAGCAGTTAAACCGCCGTATTTCCAGCCATGTGGCTCAGGACGACAGCTTCATTTGACTGATGATGGAAACATTTTGTCAGAGAGTGTCGATTCTCGAGTTTAACGACGGGAACATCGCACTCGAAGACATCTTCAGAGGATAACCTGGGTAACCTTACACGAAATGTCATAGCTTCTAAGTAGCTAGCACTGAGCTAGCTGGGTCTTATCTGGATGAGATGGAAATGGACCTAACGCTGACATCATTCTGTTTAGCAGCCGTCCTTGAACAGCTGGATGGATAGCTAGACAGACACAGTTTGTGCGGAGATGCTTTAGCCTTCTAGCTGGTGTAATTCACTTACATAACAGCTAGCTGCTATACTGCACTGTGCTGCTGGCAAATGGGAGTAACGCCACGAAAATCCGGACTGTATCCACGTCAATAAAACAGCCAGAGACATCAGAGCAGACTCTAAAATCTCCAAAACACTAAGTGAACCTGACTGTGTTGTTATAATTGCTGATTGATTCATTCATTCATCTGACAGTGACTGGAGCAGAACATTGTCCTTGTCAAGTGGTCAACATGAGGAAGTTTTTTGATTCCCGCCGTGAATTGGTGAGCTCTGGGCCTGGTTCTGGAGGAGGAGGAGGCAGCTCTGGGTCCAGCATGGCGGGGAGAGACTTTATTGGGCGAGGCTTCACCGTGGGGCGGCACCAGGTCACCGTGGAAGAGATCATCGCTGAAGGTAAACAAGTGTGATCTGTGCAGGATCTAAAGATGCTGTGTGCTGGTTTTGTTCTGGGCTCTAAAAGGTGAGACGTGATATCTGCGTCTTGTGAGCTGAGGGGGAAAAAAACAAGGGTCAAATGGCAACACAGAAATGTAATTCTAAACCATCTCCACAGCTGTGATAAACAAAATCACTGCAGTTTGCTCTAACCACACTATAAATGCAGTGTTTTTGCAAGTGTTTGCTTCTGAAACGTCTAGCTTAAATCCAAAACTAAAGAATATAGTCACTTTTACTCACATTTTTAACACAATGTGATTACATTCTTGAATAAACACTGTGGTTCTGTACTAGTACTTATGCAGTTGACCATTGTAAAGCAGTTCATGAAAGACCAGACTGTTTTGTTTATGTTAGAGATACACCAATCCAGCTTTTTCAGATAAAATACTGATTTAGATAAGTATCTGTTTACACTCGATTTTGACTGATACCAGTGAAAATAGCTTTTTAAATCTTTGGCAACTTGATAGAAAATGAGTCACATGGTGCTAAGTAGCATATATATTGTGAAAATAACAACTTAGAAACTACGGCTGAGTCTTTTTGGTCAACTAAAGACATGCCAAGACGACCGATTAATCGACTAAATCAGTGTTTCCCAAACTTTTGTAAGTCACGGCACACTTGTTTGGTTCAACATTTTATGCGGCAAATTATGATCAAAGAAAACATTTTAGAATAACATAATTAGGCTATTTAATGCTGGAAATATTGTTCATTACACTTGTCTTGTGATGACTTTTTGTGACACTCTAAAATGGTATTTTTTTCCCAGTTACTTCTCCAAGTTTGGCTCCATAAAGTGAAATTTTAAAACATTTTTTCAAGGCACACCTGGCAGTAGGGCTGGGCGAAATTAACAAAAATGAATATCTGGATATTTTTGGGCATACCTCGATAACGATATTCAGGCAATTATTACGTCAGTAGGCTGCGTTCAAGTTGTAGAATACAACAATGTCATGAATCTAGACGATGAACAAGATTTCTGATTAATAACACGATACTTTGTCATAAAACACCTAAAAGATAATTTCAAACTGTTTCAATCTGGTAATTTCTATTAATGACTTAGACCCGATCACTTTTGTGTTACAAAAACTGCAAACATCTGTGTGAAGTATTATTGGTCTGGAAAATGCTGGGATGTCACGTGAACAATGTGAAATGTTTGCAAATGAATCACAGAAGTGCAAACATATTACATGTAGAAGTTACTAGCATCAATTTCTCTATTTTCTATCCTCACAGAGTTCTTTTTCTGGCAATTTTAACTATAAACGATATACTTGATATTCAATTTTTTCTTCAAAACCACATTCACAATATTATTTAAAATTCGATATATTGCACAACTCTACCTGGCAGTACTGAAGGCACACTAGTGTTCCCCGGCACACTGGTTGAAAATCTCTGGACTAAATTATGGGGGCAGCAAAAGTTCTTAAGCTTAAAAAGTATCTCTTTGATCTAACAATTTTTTTGAGTCCATCTGAGTTCATCCAAAAACTATAAACTGTACAGAAAATGAAGAGGATTTGAAGTACTATATTTAAAGGTCGATTAGATGAATACTTTCGTCTTATATCTTTTGGCGTTTCACTTTTTTATGACTTAAAAAAAATTATTAAGTGACTAATACAAATTTGGCTGACTCAATTTTGAATAGTCAATGCAATGAATACAACCCTATTAGCAATTTTCATAACATTTCAAACAGTGTAAATCAATATTAGTCTACATTTTTTTATCCTGTCCAACTGAACACACAGCAAGGATATCGACTGAACCGATATCACAGGCCGATACCTGATCCAACTAAATTTATAGATCATCTGTGCCAATATCGGTTTCTAGTAATGGATTGTATTGTAATTTTTTAGCATTGACACTTTTCAATGCTAGTTTTGTTGTTGATTAGTGTCTTTCTTTACTTTTGACAACCTTACATGCAGCACACTTTGTTGTTGACTTGATGTGAGAGCACATTATCCATCGAAACATGATCAGATTACACTTATGCTAAGAAAACAACTGGAATAAATGCAGTACCTGTGTCTGGAAGATATTGACAGAAATGGATAGCTTAATGTGTTTTTTGTTTTTTTGCTGTAGCGACTGTAGACGACCGTTCTTGGTCAATAAAAGAGATTGAACTGTAATGAGAAAACTTTGCAAAACTGTTCAATATTTTCATGAGGTGACCATGTAATCTAATCTGCCCTCAAAAACTTTACAACTATATATGGAAAAGTATAGGAAGACTGTGTATGCAAATGCTCCCAAATAACTTCTGTTAGCTTCTATAGCTTCTGTTCAATATAACTTTGAATAACCATCATAAAATGTATGATCATCTAATAAAAGTGGTTGACTAAGGCAGTGTTTCCCAACCAGAGGGACGTGAACCCTAGGGGGTACTTGGAATGATTTCAGACTTTAATAGAAGGTGAAATGTTCTTTAAATCAATAAAAAAGAATATTTGTGAGGATTTTTTAAACCCTTAAACATTCTAAGACGACATTTCATGACAACAAGAAAATACAAAAGCAACAATTGGCAGTATTCTACTAGAAAACCTATTTGTTTACCTAAAAGCACAAGTTACTCAGGTACTCAGTGTGAGACAAAATTTAGGGGGTGTTTGGGACAAAAAAGGTTGAGAACCACTGGACTAAAGCACCATTTTGATGGACCAATCCAGCTTTTTTAGTTCCGATACTGACTTTGACACTTTTGCATTAGGTATACTATCTACTGATACTCAATATCAATCAATACTACTTTTTCTTCTCAAAACTTAAAAAAAAAAAGTTTTATAGTGTTAAGTTATTGTTACTTAATCTCTAATACGTGAATACAATTTCAAACATTACGAGACACTGTAGATTATATATTTTTGCAGGATTAAAAGAATAATAGAATTCCAACTATTTTAAAAACAATTATTTGTAGTACATTTAGCAAGTTAAGAGGCAATTTTTTTTACATGGAAATTATAAAAAACAATCAAATGCAATGGTAATTAAGAATATATGAGTAAATATAAAATAACCCTGAAAAACCTGACATCATTTCTCGTGTTTGAGATCATGATAAGGGGTACTCAAGACAAAAAACGTTGGGAACCACTGCTGTAGATCAACATCAACCTAGGGCTGGGCGATTAATCGAATTAATTCGATTAATTCGGAACTTTCAAAATCGACGATGTGAAAAATGGCCAAATCGTAAAATCGAGCTCAGTCCACTGTCATCCAGACGCGCGCCCTGAGTGGACACCTTCAGCGGCTTTGTAGAGCTCTCCCTCGACTCTCACAAATAACAGACGAACAGAAACCTTGCGCATGTTTAGCGGACCTTTTAATCACTTAATAACAGCCGTGCGTAGCCGTTTGGAGGTGGTTTATAGCTTAATCTCTATAGGTTACGAGTTTGTTATTTCTCCGCGGGTGAGTCGGCCGCTTTCAGCGCTTCGCGGTAACTCGCGGTAACTTTCTAGAACAGTCCCGCGGTAAATCTAGCGTCTTTTTGATTTGTTTTTGCTGTTACACGAGCTGCCGCGTGTGCTTTGTGTCAGGTTTTCTCTGATAAAGTTAAAAGCCGTCCACAGCGTCTCTCTCCCACGCTCTCTCCTTCTCTCCCAAAAAGCAGCAGCCAGCAGGCTCCGCCCCTTTCCCCTCCGTGTGTGAGTAACTATGGCAACCAGTTTGAGTGACAGGAGTGAGAGACGAACACTCGCAAACTTAAAACTTTTAGATATGAAACAACTAAATCATAATGATGAACTAAACAGGGCCTAATGGCTACAAAAGTAGGCCTATGCATTAGATGCAGCAGCAAACACTTATTATTAGTTTTAATATGTATGACATTTACTGATTGTGATAAGCCTGTCTGCTTTATATTTATGTGTCTTATAAGCTTATGTGGGTGGGCACCCTTAAAAAATGGTGTATGACACTAAGTAATAAAACTAAACTAAGCTAAACTGTAAAACGAGTTAATCTCATTGGCTCATTCTTTAAAGATGCTTTAAAATATTATGAGCTCTAATAAAAGCGGCTGTCATTGATGACGTCGAATAAAATCGATTAAAATCGAAATCGTCCAAAGTGGTCCAAAAAATCGAGATTTTATTTTTTGGCCATATCGCCCAGCCCTACATCAACCTAAGTCTTATTGCATCTAATTAAAAGCACAACCAGAATATCAGCACTATCGAGATCATGGCACCGATACCTGATCCAGCAAAATTGTATGTATTGCACAGTATTGGATCGATGCATCCCTAATTTACACCAATTAATCAACTAAAATATTACAGCCCTAATCTTAATTCTGATATTCGGTGGTGTCCTTTTTTTACACCAAACATATTAAAACGGTTGTATTTGGCAATAGGACTCTCTGCAGGTTCTATTGGACCAAGCTACCTTTTTGCTATATCTTTCAATGTTTTCCACAATCTGATAAAAATAAAATATGAACCTCCACAATATCCTGAAGACCTCCTATTCAAACTCCAATCAACCATTCTGAGATTAAATATTCTATGGCTGCAACAAACGATTATTTTGGTAATTGATTAGTTGGGCAATTATTCTTTAGATTAAGCGATTAGTTGTTTAGAATGCAAAAGTGACTTGAATACAAGATTTTTGTAAATTTGACGCCACTTAAAGCCGCCACTGAAGGACGTCCTGGAGATGTAGATTTTAGGTTCAAAAGTATCGAAATTCAGATATTAACTGAATCCTCATTTGAACAAGCATTGATACTTACAAAAAATTACAATAACTAGACAAAGTTTGACATTTTTGGAGGAGTTTTAGGAAAATCCTGAGCTTTATCAAAACTAGTTTAAAACCAAAATGTTAAAAAATAAAGTATTTGTATTTTGTGCTGAAAAATGCCAGTCTATTGTATAGAAAGTTGATATGAAAAGAACATTTTTAATTATTGTGGTTCCAAATTTAGTATCAAGACTCAAGTCTATTCCTTTATTTTGAAATTTAATAATTTCTGTTCGATCTGAGTCTCATGAGATGTTTGGAACAAAAATAAGACAAGTTAACGATTATTAAATTAGTTGACGATTATTTCAATAATCGATTAGTTGCGAATAATCGATTAACTTGTTGCAGCCCTAAAATATTCCAAAATTGTACTCTAAACATGGCTGTGTTTATAATTTGACTAATCATTTTTCTTTCACTAGAGATACACTGATATATCGGCTGGCCGATATTTTAGGGCTGATATTTAGATTTTTTTTTGGTATATGGGCTGTTGACCTCAATTTTGGCCGATATCTGATCAGGCAGTTGTTTGGGTTTTTCCTCTGAAACAATAAGACTTCTTCTATCTCTCTCCAGCCCTATGTCTGTCCTATAAATGAGGCAAAAACTAGATTCTATATTTTTTTAGTGCAGAGCTTGTTTTCACCAATCATTAGTGTCAAACAAGCATCAAAGGTTAAAACTACAAAACCTCAGCTTCACAAAGAGTCCCGACCATTGTTTGTGTCCAAAAGATTCAGAAAAAGTTTCAGGCTGAACTAAAATACGAAGAAGTGATGGTGAGAAGAACTTCAAGCAAGAAACTTGTTTGGATATTTTACAATCATTTACATCACTATATATGTACATACAGTTTAATATATGGCCCTCACATAGATACAGACCTGTCGTAAAATCAAATTGGACGTTTTTCAAGCCGTTATCTCACAGCTAGTATCTCATGTGGCTGGTTAAAATTTCATGCATTACATCAGCCTCCAGGACATAAGAACACAAAGGTTTCATAGACAGTCCTGTGTGACAAACGTGCATTCTGCAAACTGATGACTCCGACGCTCGCTAAACTAAATTTGAGGCCTGAGCGATACCAGATGGTCAGAATGTTGGCCTGTATGTAAAGCCTGCAGCAGTGACATGACTAATGCACAACTCAATAAGCTACAACACGTGTTATATCAGCAACGCTCAGGGAAACAATACACAATCAAAATAATTAGGTTTCAAGGCCTGGGCGATACGGCAAAAAATTAATATCACAATTTTTTTAGTGCTAGATTACGATTTCAATTTTATCACGGTTCTTGTAATGTAGAGATGTGAGATAAATGCAGTTTTTTGCTTTTTCAGAAAGTTCCTTCTTTACCGTGGCTAAATCCAGCTGTCAAGGGCAGGACGGTGTTGCCAGAGTTTAAAATAAAAATAAACCCAACACAAGCTAATTCAGCACTTGAATAAAACAATCAAATAATCAAATAATTTGAATGTTGTGTGTCTCTGCAAAACAACTTTCTAACAATTTCTAACATTTTTAAGGACGTTTAAAAATGTAAATATGCTAAAATCAAACAAACACACACAGGCTTCAAAATTCATAAGAGAATTTGAAAAAAAGAAGTCCAAAGTCGCTATAAAGAAGTGGACTTGGCAACTTTGAGGCTAAGAGAAGCTTGCATGAAAAAAAATAGTCTGTATTTGAACAAACAGATACATTAAATAGATATATTTGAAATCACGATATCATGATTTCATCAAGGATGCAGGTTGTCACAGGGATGAGCTCACGATTTGATTTTAATATTGTCCAGATCTAATTAGAAGTGTGTAATATATCTGATTAATATTGTGAATGACGTTATGAAGTTATGATAAAAGTGAATATTGAGTAGCGATGTTTGATGATTCTTAACAAAAACATTATATTATTTCTCCTGGTGAGTGATTCAGATGTTTCTTAAAATCAAACATATGAACTGAAGTAGACTTATCATAGCGTCATTTTAAAGTATAATTGACTTGATATGAATTTTGTCCAAATGTAATGTCAAGTGTTCCTGCAAGATTGACAAAATGAAATATGTCAGTGAACACAGACAATTGTTTGTTTTTCTTTGTGTGGTTTATAGCGGGTGGAATTTAGGTCTATTTCCGCCACCTACTATTTTGTGGAATGAACCAGAATTTTAAAGTCTTAAAAAAAATAAAAATAAAAAGAAAGAAAATAAAAAATACAGCAACAAAATTAAATACAAAAATAAAATCCTATAGAGAGATTATCGGTCGGCGTCACTTTCCGCTCTAATGGGCATGTCACCTGCAGAAAGAGACGCTCTCAGTCTAGTTAGCTGGGGAAACTTCTTTGATAAAACAACAAAATGGGACGAGAGCAGTTTTTAATCAGGCTGAAACAGATTTTTGTACAGTGGTGCCTATTGGCTAGGTGTCCCTCGAAAATGAGATTTCTCTCAAGGGACTTCCTGGTTAAATAAAGGTTAAATAAAAAAAATAAAAAATAACAAACGTCTGTCTCCTGAGGCTTGAAACAGTGTTTTTCTGTGTTTTTTCATTCACCTGAATATAACGTGTGCAAGTTGTAAAGATGAATTTCATTCACAAATGTTGATTTAGCAGCATAACTTTTGTTTTCTCACAGTGATGGACTCTTGTAGTTAGCTGACAACAGCGCTGGCGAGTGTTGCTGCTACAGCTTGTGTCAATCAGTGGCTGCATTCTGGCTGCATGCACATCCTCCATGTTGAGAAACAAACAATCCCTCTATATTTTTATTAAAAAGTTATTTCAGTCTCTACGCTTGATTGATATCTGGTATCCGCTTTAAGACAATCTGTCGATATCGGAATGGAACAAGCTAAATTGGTGCAAGTTGGTACATACTGTATGTGTACATATTGCGCATATCTACACACTTAACAGCTTTGGTTGTATTTTGTGATTGAAATGATGGTACTTCACAATTTCAAAAGCTTTTCTGTTTTGCCTGTTGTGTCTATTGAAATTCCAACATTAATTCAATCTTGTGCAGCCCTCTTTTACCTCTACTTTTGGGTTGAGTTTAGAGGTTTAGCATCTCTTTAATATGGTTTTAATATCGTAATGGAGATATTCCAAATAACCCCCAGGTCTTGGTTAAATCAGTATTTGTCTTTTGGCCACATTCCTCTCTCATGTCTGATTGTGTTTGATTCTTTTGTTTGCAGGCGGCTTTGCAATTGTCTTTCTCGTTCGAACAAACCAAGGCGTTCGTTGTGCCCTGAAGAGGATGTACGTCAACAACGAGCACGATCTGCAGGTCTGCAAACGCGAAATTCAAATCATGGTGAGTGTATTTACATGTTTACTATCAGATATTGTGATTAACTTTTCTGTCATGTAATTATTTTGTCTTTCATGTGTGTTTGTAGAAAGATCTAGTCGGCCACAAGAATATAGTGGGTTATCTGGACTCTAGTATCACTGCGATGGGCTCCAGAGATGTGTGGGAAGTCTTTATATTAATGGATTACTGCAAAGGTAAGTCATGCTGCTTTCATGTTCTGTGAGAATAATGATCATTCTCTATTGTGAAGTGGTAATTAGGAGTGTGATTTGTATATGTGCAAATATACAGTAAATACAGTTAAAACAGTTATTGACAAAAATGGATACCTCAATAATTTTTTGGCGTATTTTGATTAAGATATTCAGGCGATAATATGTCAATCCAACAAATATTCAGGCTAAATAATCATTCGCTCAGAAAAAATGCAGGTAAACAAGGTATTTAAATGTTAAAAAAATGTGTAATAATTCTATAAAGTATTTTCAAATAGTCTGACACCACAGAGTTTTTAATTGACTAAATGATGTTGAAGCAAAAGGAAATCTTGGCTTTTCAATGCTATTTTTAGTATTCTCAAACTGCTCTTTTTGAAGACTTTTTTCCGATATACTCGATATTCAATTTTTACATATACAACATTCACGATATTATCTAAAATTCGATATATCGCCCAGCTCTAAATACAGTTCGATTGTCTGCTCTGGGGAGAAACAATTAGACTTTTATTAGGGCTGTCAAAGTTAACGCGTTAATCATGCGATTAATCATAAAAAATTAACGCATTAATCATGAATTATCGCAGATTAATCACACTCGTTAATTTGACCGCTCAATACGCGCTTCAGCGCGGAGGGAGCGCGTACTGCGCGGAGGGATACCTGGAAGACGGTGGCGCAGGTTGTTATTAGGTCTGCGTAGTAGCTCAAGTGAACGCATACGCGGTGTAATGAATGGGGAGACAACGACCGATGCGCCCGCCTCAGCAGAACTCGGCAGAACATCCCGACGGGACTCTAGATAAAACGAAGGTAGTGTGCATATATTGCAATAATGAACTCTCCTTTCAACGAAGCGCAACAAGCTTGAAATACCACCTTAAAACCAAACATGTGTTTGAGGCAGCGGCTGCAAGAGCGCTGCTACTAGACTAACTTATATCAAGCCGAGCACGACAATGTTAACAAAGCATCACAGATACGTTAAACAACTCTTTTGCTAAATGGAGCCACAGCATGTAGACCCACTAACATCGTTAAAGACCAAGGGACGCAAAATATCAATGATTATGCATATGGCCACAGGTGATCCCACATAGTTACCTTCCAGAGAAACAATCACAACCAGAATAAACCAACTGTAGAGTGCAAATAATAAAAATTGACATATTCAAACAATTGGATTTTAAGACATTCTAACAGTCATTTTCAAAATGTTGTGGTCTTTTATAGAATATCTTTGAAAGTTCCAATCAAGAAATTAACTGCGATTAATCGTGATTAATCAAATTTGAAAGTGTGATTAATCTGATTAAAAAAATTAATCGTTTGACAGCACTACTTTTTATTTAATCTCAGTGCTTTATTATGCATTATTCATTTGTCGTTTTTTTGCTCTTTGTCACAGTGGGAGATTAAAGGTTATTTTCTTCTTAGGAACTCAGGCATCTAAAATATTTCCCAGTAGCAATTAATTACACTAGGAGGTGTTCAGGTGCAATTTCCCACTCACCAAGTGGTATTTACCAGAACCTACCACCTGAACGTAGCATCACACTTTGATAAACAGGTTCTGTTTGTTTTCGTGTTGTCACGATGGGAACATATCTAACATGATTGTAATACAAAAGAAGATATTTTTCAGACAATAGTTTGTTGGAAGCTTGTTAAAACTTTCTCTCACCATTAGTTTTACTCAAAATTGTGTTAAGAAAAATTCATACATGTTTGAGTAATCTTGTTTTGTTTGATGATTGAGTGCTCAGGAAAACGCTAGGGTCGGACAATATTGTGATAAAAATCGAATCGTGAGCTCATACCTGTGACAATCTGCTTTTTTTGATGAAATCGACGTATCGTGATTTGCCATTTTTCTATTTGATGCTTCTAGCTGTTCGAATGCAGATATTAGTCCCATTCTTTTTTAGCAACATGGGCTTCTTTTTTGGAAACGTTTGTGGTTTCTGATGTTTTGCAGGTTGCCTAATGTTTTTTTCTTGCACCTGAACTGCATTTTCTTATCATAGAAGAAGTGGTGGTTATAAGCGGTGGTTATAATGTTAAAAAGACTATTAAATATGCCAAAATCACTAAGACTTCTTTTGCGATGACACACACACTGTTCTAGTTTAATGAATATTGTAATAGAAAAAGCTGATTAACCTCAAATGCAAATGGGAAAATTGTATTATAGCCAGGATAAAATTGAAATCGTAACTTGGCTCCAAGAAAACCATGATACATTTTTGCTATATTGCCCACCCTAGAAAATGCTAGCCTCACCTACCACTTATCCCCACCCTTTTGTCTGTATTTAATTGTGATTTTTCAGAATATTCATATTCATAGTGTGATTCAAAATAGTCACAGAGACACTTTACAACAATAAAAACTCAACATTTAAAATCTGCTGCTTGTTACAAAAAAAATCTTACAATGAAGAGGCGAGACATATCAGTTCTGCCATTTTAAACAGGAAGTAAACAGACATCTTTCTGATTCTAAGCTGTTTTGCATCTATTTTACATAAATATAATATTACTGATCTACATTTATTGTAGTTTATTCTTGAATACATTTTAAAATTGTGTAACTAACTAAGCTCAAGATCATTCAAAGTCTCTTCAGAAAATGTTACATCTATCCTGTCTATCCTGTCATTGTTTTTGTAATAAACTATGTAGATCAATCATTTACTGATAAGCCCCGCTTCTTTATTGTGAAAGATTTTGACTTTTTTATTTTGGAAAGTGGCTTCATGACATTTCTGAGCCCTGCATGTTTTACTTGGAATCTGAATTTTGAGTAATTTACAGACCTGTGGGCGAGGATAGGTGGTAGATGAAAACAGGGCTTTTATGAGCACTGGAGCTTCATCTGCAGGACTAAACAAGATTAATCAAACATGCTTAAATAAATCCAAACAGAAATTGAGTAAACTTATGATGAGAGACTCTATAAACTCTATGAATTTATGACAAGTACAGATTTAAATGAGCTACTATTATTGATTACTGTTTAATTTTGTTATACTTCAGTTTCAAATATCTGTAGAGCCTTTTGTTTTATATTCCTAACATTTCTGATGGTATGTTTAACCGCACGTTAACCTTTATTTCGCAGGAGGTCAAGTAGTAAATTTGATGAACCAAAGGCTTCAAACGGGCTTTTCTGAGGCCGAGGTGATGCAGATCTTCTGTGACACTTGTGAAGCTGTTTCTTGCCTGCATCAGCGCAAAACTCCCATCATCCACAGAGATCTAAAGGTAACTTCTGTATGTCTGAAATAAGAACAAACCTGCTGTCACTGTGTGACCTTTGCCCTTGTGGAGGAGGATTGACGTCATTGTAGTTTGCTGTTCTGTGCAACTGTGACTAATACGAGCTCTGAGATATATGTGTTTGTCATAGTTTTTGTCATTCTTTAGTTGATTAACTGTTGGTTTAGTCTAGTGTGTTAAAACCAGGGGAACATGGGAACTTGCCAGGGGACACTTTTGAGGATTTCAGAATTTGAATAAGGAGATGAAATGTAATATTTGAACTTATTTTTGGGTTAGCTAACTTTTTAGCTGTAAATTTGTAAACTTTGGGCTTTCCACTAAAACGTCTGTGATAAATGCATCCCTTTGTGAAAAAACAAGACCACTGTGTAATGTCTGAACTGAATCATACAGAATTTTAGTTCTAACTAGGAACCAAAAGCAGCGCTCTGATTGGCTGAGCTCAGGTGGTTCACTCCAGTTTCATTTTGCTTTTTGCAGTGTTGGGTGTAACTTAGTTACTGTAATTAGATCACATTTTGAGTAACTAGTAGTGTAACTTGTAAATACTTGTAATTAAATTACAGTTACTATCAAAATACTCGTAGTTACATTGATGTAAAAAAAAAATCTACCAAAAGTGACTTATTATGTGAAATAAACGGCTCAGAGACACAAATCAGCAGCTGAAACAGTTGCCAGAATCATTTTTTATGTTACAAATGTTGAGCCCATTTAAGCAGCTCATTTGTTGTTTGCATTGTTTGAATGCAAATAATTACATTTTAAATCCCATTTTTGATCGATGTTTGCAATATTACATCATTCTTAATATCAAAATTGGGGCAGTAACTAAGTTGTGTAACTAATTACATTTTTAAAAAGTAATAAGTAATGAGTAACTAATAACTTTTTATTAAGACGGTGTAATCACTCAATCTTCCAGGAGTGATTTATAGATCAAGACATTTCGACTCTCATCATTTGCAGTGACTTTTGGACAACAATGGAAATGGCCACTTTGAAGCCTTTCTACTTTACTTTTTAAATACTTTTTCCCCATCACTGGATGTTTGTAAAAAGAAGTTTCTTAAGGGATTTATGAGAGGAAGTTATCAGATTTAAAACCTAGATCATGTTTACAGTGTAAAAATCAGCTCCCTCACCTTTAAAATGTTATTTCTGGTCAGTTTTTAGTTATATTCAGGAAAAATGCATTTCTCTTAGATATAAACTATCTGCGTAGCTATCGACCTTTTTTTTTTTTTTTTACAACTAGAACTAATATTTTGCCCATCTCAGGTTTGTGTAGATCTAGAACCATACATTTTGCTTCTAAAACTGGTACAATTATTCTTATAATATTATAATTATATTGTGACTCGACTAATCATTTATCGATAAACTTAACAATGTTGACATCCCTAATATGCTCTGCTTTTGACTCCAAACATGATTGTGTCTTGTTTCTGTTTTGCAGGTGGAAAACATCCTCTTACACGACAAAGGTCATTATGTGTTGTGCGACTTTGGAAGCGCCACCAACAAGTTTCAAAGTCCACAAACCGAAGGAGTGGCTGCGGTCGAGGAAGAAATTAAAAAGTGTGTAAACTGATGGTGTTCTCCTTAATGATCTGCTTTGAGAAATTTAAACTAAATCTTTATGACTACAGGTATACAACGTTATCATATCGAGCCCCTGAAATGGTGAATTTGTACAATAACAAGATCATCACAATCAAAGCGGACGTCTGGGTGAGAAAACACTGGATTTACCCAATAAACTTCATACGTAGGGATGGACGATGTTGAAAATAACATTGAATCATTGTATAGTGATCTTTCAACTCAATTCGGGTGTCAGTTTGACCCTCATGTTCCCTTGTTTTATCATTTTCATGCAGAAGTAACAAGCTCGCAGACATAAGGCGTTTTCCCACATGAAAGTACAAGAACTAGTCCCAACATTCTTTCAGTCCCTGTTTAGTCAGAAGAACTATCCTGTCCACATGTTTGTGTTCACACAGCAGCAGTTTCTGAAAGTGGGTCTAACTAACTTTAGCATTAGCATCTTTAAAGTCTGGAACAATTCAATAAGTCATTATGTGTTAGGAAAACAAAAGTTGTCTTTTTTTCAATTCCACATAAAACTTTATTGTGCAAAACTTCACTGAAATTAACAATAAAACTAAATTATTCACTGTAATTCCTTTTAAACCACTTTTCTTAAGGATAAGGAAAGTTTATCTAAATGTGAGAATGTGTAAAACAAGTTTCAAAACAAAGTAAGCATTGTAAATGTGTTTGTGTCACCAAAAGGTTCCTGGTCTGAATGGAAAGTACCTGCCCCAGAGCAGGAGCTAAAAAAGTCCCTAAAGTGTGGCCCCAGTCCATAGTTCCTGCTCTGTGGGAATGCTCCCAAAATCGGGACAGGAACTAAAAAAGTACTAGGAACTGAGTGGGAAAAGACCTATTAACCTGGTCAGGACCGCTCTAACTGTCATGATTATTTTACCTTTGTCTCAAAAAACGTCTAAAATAACTCTTAAATAGCCTCGTGCACTCTCACACCTTTGAGACGTCTAAAGTCAAGTTTTATTCATGTGGCACCTGAGACTTTTCAAAGCGACACGTTAGTCAGTTAGTGCTCAGGCCTCATAGCATAAGGTCCGGGGTTCAATTCCTAGTCGACCCGGGGAGTTTGCATGTTCTCCCGTCTGTGTCTTGTCCTCCGGTTTCCATATCTCTAAAAACATGTCCATAAATGCTTTCCTTCCCCTAAGACTCCCCTGCAAAAGATCATTTGAAACTCAGTGGCACTTTCCTGGTTAAATAAAGGTCAATAAATAAACAATAAATAAGATAAAGCGCTGCCTTCACTTGGAAAGACACATCTGTCACTGTCGGCATCAAATAGTTTGTTCTGTATTGGAAATGTGACCAATGTATCGAGACTAAAAATGCAATTGTGACAAAACCGAATCGTCCCATCCCTACTTGTGCATATTTACAAATCAGATCTGTTTGCTTCTAATGTAATCAGTTTGGGTAAATGTGCCTTGTTTTGCTAAATCCTGCTCTCTGTCTCTTCTTGTCTTGTCTTTCTTCTTGGTGATGGTCTGCTCCAGGCTCTGGGATGTTTGCTCTACAAGTTGTGCTTCTTTACTCTGCCGTTGGTGAAGCCAGGTGCCATATGCGATGGCAGTTTCACCATCCCAGATAACTCGCGCTACTCTTACGACCTACACTGCCTATTAGTTAGTCCTGTTCTGTTGCACTCAAATATAGACATGTCTGTTCTTGTACATGATGATAACGATTATGTTTTGTTTTTTCAAGGGTACATGCTGGAACCAGATCCGGACATTAGACCAGATATTTATCAAGTGTCACACTTTGCTTTTAAACTCGTCCAGCGGACCTGTCCCGTTCAAAACTCAAAGGTGAGAATTTTATATTTAAAGATTTAAACAAGCTCACAATTTAAAACTGGATTGACTTTAGGTACCCTGAGTTTTACCTTGTTACAGTTCTCGCATCATTAGTTTACTCGTTGTATTTGCATCGATTCATCCAGTTTCTTGTATTGTCCTGCAGCTCAGAAAATCCCTGTCTTCACTACCACCTATCCCCACCCACCTGTCTGTATTTACTTACAATTACTCAAAAATTGGGACTGCTTGTAAAACATGTAGGGTTTAAAATTATTATTTTTCCAAAGAAAAAAATAATAAATACATGGCTTTTAAAGTAAAATTGGTATCACTTTATATTAATATACCTTATTAGCCTTACTAAAGCCTTATTAAAGCATGAATAAAGAGTTAACAAGTAATGAGCAATCATCAATTAATGAATGGAAGTGTTTATTAAGGCTTAGTAACTGCTCAAAAGAATCTAAGATTAGGATTTTGGGTTGAGGGTGGGGCTTGTAGTAATTAAGTCGTTACTAAGCCTTAATAGCCTATTTTGTTCATTAACTTTCATTTGTTCAATAAGAATTAATCCATTATCATGCTTTTTAAGAGTGTATTAAGGCTAATCAAGATGTAGTTAATACAAAGTGTTACCGTAAAATTTTACAGAGTTCTGCAGTTTTGAACAGGAAGTCAGTGGACCTGTTTCTTTTCTAAGCCATTTTTGTTTTTTACAATGAACAAAATGTGAATTATTGATCTACTTATGCCCTAGTTTCTTCCTAAATATTAAGAAAATTCACTGTAGGTCTCCCTTAAAAGTCCTTTTATGTTGCAATTGGTAACTAACTAACTAACTAACTAACTAACTAACTAACTAACTAACTAACTAACTAACTAACTAACTAACTAACTAACTAACTAACTAACTAACTAACTAACTAACTAACTAACTAACTAACTAACTAACTATTGTTTCAAATATCAGGATTAAATTTAGAAGATTAACATCTGATAATATCCATTTTTAAAGACACAACATTGAATTTTTTACCCCAAAATTTTTGTCTCTGACTAAAATAGAATGTGTCTTTATTCTGTGTGGACTTATCTCTCTAAAATGGAATCTTATTAAATTAAAAAATTCACAATTTGGCGTAAATTTCATGTTACAAAGCATCATTTTAACTTTCTGTTTCAACAGAATTATGCACATGATTTTCAGCCTCCTAAAAATTACCCAATGTCACTTAAACTGTTATAAAATATATGTCCACTTGCTAGTTTAATAGTTTTTTGCTTATGTTTTACATATATACTGACTGCTTTCTAAAACGGTTGTGTGATCAAAAAAGCTGGAACATAGTTGTCACATTGTCAGGTTTTGTAGATTGAAGAATGATTCCAACAGAATATTATGTTTTCACATCCGAAAACTTGTGTTGCAAATGATGGCTCCCCAAAACACCCACATATGAAATTACACAAAATTGATTTTTCTCTATTTAGACTGTCCTTTAGCTGTCCTTTATCCCCATCATGTATCAAATGTTCCCCTTTTTATTTTTGCTGAACAGAAGTAAATGTTTCAGAACTCTCCTGAACACAGACAGAACCTCTCACTCTAACGGGACAAACTGTGTCTTAATAATCTCTTATGTTATTACTAAATGTGTTTGTGGTGTAACTCTGTCTCTTATTTGTTTTTTGCCAGAATTCCCCTCTTCCTACAAACTTCCTGAGCCAGTCAAAGCGAGTGAAGCTGCAGCAGCAAAGAAGAGCCAGGTCAAGCCCAGGCAAGTTTGACCAGCTCACATCACAGAACACAGAAGAACTTTGAAATGTCTTTAGTTGCAGAATTAATTAACTAAATGTGGCGACACGGTGGCAGAGTGGATAGCGCTCACTGCTCCTAAAGAGATCCTCCAGAAGCATTGAAGGATGGGTCAAATGCAGAGGACAAATTTCCCTACGGGGACAATAAAGTGTACCTTATCTTACCTTATTAAAAAGTATTTATGTTGTATTCTGCTTAGGGGTGTCAAATTAGTGCATTACTTGAGATTAACTAATTACAGACACATTAATCGAGTTACATTTTTAATCACATTAATCTATTTTGAAATCTTTAACTTCATGTTTCCATAGCGAGTTGCAAAGTGACATAAGGTTGTTCAACTTGACTTGAGGAAAGTCTGCACATGCCCTTTGACCTGAGGGACGGGGCAAAAGTCACGAGTAGCAACGAGACAAAAATAAAGGAGCAGGCGAGAGTTATTGGACTGATGAACAGGAATTTTATGTTCAAAAACTCAACAAAAGACTTCCTAAAGTCTGAAAGGTTTTTGCAACATATTAATATTTCCCACCTACAACAATAATGTAATTAATTAAATTGGATAAAATCAAAACAAAAACATATTTGGAAAATTCATTCTGTCTTCTTCTTATTTTATCTTTATTTTTCTTGTAAGAGACAGTTGTAATAAGCTCATTTACCTGACAGTTTCGGCGGCAGGACTTCCTTCGATCCTCTGACAAAGGCGAAACTGTCAGGTAAATGTCAGGTAAATGAGCTTTACATTAAGAAGGAAATGGTGTGTGTGAAAACCGTTAAATGCACAACACCAAGTTGTTTTTGAGCTTATACCACAGATACAAACTGAAATAGCTCACTTATGAATCCTAAAATCTTGCTTACGGTCTGAAAAAGTGTTTTAAGTAAAGCTAGTTCCCTCTCAGTGGTTAATGATTTGTGTTTACGTTGTTATGGTGTTGCCCACAGAGCAGTGATATTATATTTATACGCTGTCTGAACGTCCACACTCGTTCCCTGACCTCTCAATCACCACAAAGCCCTGCCCTGTTCAGGTTGGTTTGACTTGGACCCCACATTAAACAGAAAATATAGACTGGATAATTAAATTTTTACCTCTCAAACAAAGTTACCTTTCTTTATCTTTATGGCTGACGGCTTTCACTCACAAGGGTTTTGTTTATTATTCAGGCATTTAAAGCGACTCTTTTATCATCTAAAAAGACTAAAACAGTAGCTGTAGCTTAAAATCAGTTCAAACACATTCAAATGATTGTACTGAAAGTGTGTGGAGTGAAAAACACAATGGAGCACTTCTTTTAAGCTGTAGTTTTCACTGTCCACACATGTTTATGAACTTTTGTGACATCTTTGTCTTTTATTCAGACTGACTGATCCCATTCCCACCACTGAAACGTCCATCACGCCGCGACAAAGGCCCAAAGCCATCCATACTCAGTCTGGCACCGGCATGTTACCCATCCAGCCAGCCGCCCTGACGCCGCGCAAGAGAGCCAACATCCCCGCTGGAGCTGCTCAGCCAGTGGGTAAGTGCTGCTGAGGCTGCAGGGATTCATTAAACCAGACAAAATGGACCACTGCGAAACACTCTGGAGCGAGATTACGAGTCCAAAGTTTGAGACGAGACCAAGACATTAAATAAAACTGTCTCAAGTACTAGGGGAGAGCAGGGTTGGTTGTCACATTTTTTACTTTGATTTGCTCAGAAACAGCAAATCTCACATTAACCATTTTAACAACAGAGAAAAGTTCAAAGTCTTGTGTAACTAATGAATCCACCTGCTGTTCTTTGTCTTATTCTGATCAAAAGTTTTGATAATTAAATGGAAATTGTTCATCTGTGACACAGATGAACAGGTTTAAGAACTGAAAATGTCTTTCTTTCTCGTCAGAACACAGTTAATACCAAAGAACAATTGTTCAGGTTAAGCTATGTAACTGGTATTCACTCTGCAAGTAACATCTGAACACGTTATAGGGAACAACATGAGTCAACGTCAGTCAGTAAGTCTTTCGATTATGTCACAAGCCAGATGGAGGGCAAGGGTCAGTTTTTGCTATTAATAACAGTGACCCTTTGTCATTCAATAAGGCTCAGGAAATAATGATAAATCTGTCGTGTTTCTTGTCAGGTCTGCAGAACTTTAATAGGAATACATTAGCCGATAGTCGATAAACCGCAGGGTCAGTACTTTATCACTCTGTAGTGTCAGAAAATGCTTTAGTAAACATTTAGCTATTTAAAATCTTTATTGTTTAACATTACCAACTGAACATTCTGCTGATGAGTGATGTGACGACCCCATTAAAAGACTACTAAAATACTATAAATGTGTCAGCTTAATGCAAATTTGCCCTGAATCAAATTTGCCAATGACGTGAGTAAAAATGTTTGACTTCATTAGCAAATAATTTGTCAGAAAAGACATCGAAGCAAGTCATACAGTATAATGTTGGTACATCAAATAAAACCATCGGAACCAGAAAATGACCAAAAATCCAGGTTTCAGGACATTTAAACAATCTCTATTCTAAATGTATTTTTGCGATACATAAAGTTGGTTTGTAATGTTGTGGAGTGAGATGGGTTTTACAATAAATTAATTATAGTTTATCTGACTTTTATCAGATCAGACTTTGTCAGGTAATAAGCGCATGTCATTTTTGTTAGGAATTATAACGTTTTTGGCAATTTTCACTCGCTAATTGCTCATAAACCACTGATACACGGCAGCACAGCAGGTTTGATCTGGTATTTAAAAGGAAAAACAATTATGGGCCTATTAACTAACTTGATTATACAATGTAAGGAGTAGAAAGAACAGATACTTAAAATTAAAAATTCACCAGATTTTGTAATACTCCAGTAAAGTACAGATATTAAAGAAATATTTAAGTACTTGGGTAAAAATACTTACCAACTCTTTTCCCACTTCCCACTTGGAACGCTTTAAGAACTCATAGAGCATTAAACCCGAAAATAATATTTCACTCATTTATATATTGTGGTGATTTCTGCTGGTGAATATACACAATAACGTTTTGTATTACAACAAAAATCCTTTTACCTGCCTCCACTGAGAAGTACTTTGATNTTTAAAGGTCGATTAGATGAATACTTTCGTCTTATATCTTTGGCGTTTCACTTTTTTATGACTTAAAAAAATTATTAAGTGACTAATACAAATTTTGGCTGACTCAATTTTGAATAGTCAATGCAATGAATACAACCCTATTAGCAATTTTCATAACATTTCAAACAGTGTAAATCAATATTAGTCTACATTTTTTATCCTGTCCAACTGAACACACAGCAAGGATATCGACTGAACCGATATCACAGGCCGATACCTGATCCAACTAAATTATAGATCATCTGTGCCAATATCGGTTTCTAGTAATGGATTGTATTGTAATTTTTTAGCATTGACACTTTTCAATGCTAGTTTTGTTGTTGATTAGTGTCTTTCTTTACTTTTGACAACCACATGCAGCACACTTTTTGTTGACTTGATGTGAGAGCACATTATCCATCGAAACATGATCAGATCTACACTTATGCTAAGAAAACAACTGGAATAAATGCAGTACCTGTGTTGGAAGATATTGACAGAAATGGTAGCTTAATGTGTTTTTTGTTTTTTTTGCTGTAGCGACTGTAGACGACCGTTCTTTGTCAAAAAAGACCGGTTTTGCTAAGAGATTAAACAGTAATGAGAAAACTTTGCAAAAACTGTTCAATATTTTCATAAGTGACCATGTAATCTAATCTGCCCTCAAAAACTTTACAACTATATATGGAAAAAGTATAGGAAGACTGTGTATGCAAATGCTCCCAAATAACTTCTGTTAGCTTCTATAGCTTCTGTTAATATAACTTTGAATAACATCATAAAATATATGATCGTCTAATAAAGTGGGTTGACTAAGGCATGTTTTCCCAACCAGAGGGACGTGAACCCTAGGGTACTTGGATTATTTCAGAAGGTGAAATGTACTTTAATAAATTGTATTTTGAGGATTTTTAATACTTTTGAAGCATTTTAAGATAACAAGAAAATACAAAAGTAACAATTGTCAGTATTCTACTAGAAAACCATTTGTTTACCTAAAGCACAAGTTAGAGAGTGCTCGGCTGAGGGACAAAATTTAGGGGTGTTTGGGACAAAAAAGGTTGAGAACCACAGGACTAAAGCACAATTAATGGCCAGTCCAGCTTTTTTAGTTCCAATACCGACTTTGATACTTTCATATTGGGTATCTACTGCTATCAAAATCAACCAATACTACTTTTTCTTCTCAAAACAAAACAAAAAAGTTACTTAAGTGACCACTTATCTTATAAAATTTCAATCACTAATAGATACTGTATGTATGGATCATGCAGGTATTCAATCCAAGTACTTGATGCATCCCTAATTTACACCAATTAATCAACTAAACAACTACAGAATTACAGCCCTAAGCTCAATTCTGATATTCAGGTGGTGTCATTTATCCAACAAACATATTAAAAATGTTCTTAAATTTAGTAGTTGAAGTTTTATTATCAGAGAAATAATAGTGGCAACTTGTCAGGACCAAGCTGCCTTTTTGCTAAATTTTTCAATGTTTCCACCATCTGATAAAAATAAATATGAATATGAATCCTCGACATTTTGAAGTCAAAAAAGAAAACTGAAACCCTCTTATGCTGCGTTCATGTGGTCCTCAGGTGTTTCCGAGATGAGAGGTCGAGGTTCCGACCTAGTTTGCATTCATGTGCTTTTTACTTCGGAAAATCGGGATGTTGTTGTTAATCATAATAAATAAATGACACAGCACTTTTAACAGAGGTTAATAGACCTAACAGTGAGATCTGATGCTAGCCTGTCCAAAAACTAACTTTGAAGGTATTTAGTATTTATTTTCTAACTGATTTTCATCAGTCTCCATGTGTCAGTGACGTCAGGTGCTGAGCTCCGTTTGCCCGAGTTTCCGAGCAGTTGTTATGAGCTGCTCGAGCGTTCATGTGCATTTTTGAACTCGGAACAACATTTTTACGAGTTCCCGAAGACCACATGAATGTGGCATATTTTTAAGTCAAATCAACCATTCTGAGATGCATTTTCAAAATGTATACTCTAAACATGTCTATATTTCTAATTTGACTAATCATTTTTTTTTCACTAGAGATAAACTGATATATCGGCCAGCTGATATTTAGATTTTTTTTGTATATCATTCATATCGGCTGTCGACCTTTGGTCGATGAGGCAGTTGTTTTGGGTTTTTCCTCTGAAATAATAGGACTTCTTCTATCTCTCTCAAGTCTCTGTCCCATAAATGAGGCAGAAATTAAATTCTATTTTTTTTTTAGTGCAGAGCTTGTTTTCACCTATCATTACTGTCAAATAAGCATCAAAGGTTAAAACTACAAAACCTCAGCTTCACAAAGAGTCCAGACAATTGTTTGTGTCCAAAAGATTCAGAAAAAGTTTCAGGCTGAACTAAAATATGAAGAAGTGATGGTGAGAAGAACTTCAAGCAAGAAACTCGTTTGGATATTTTACAATCATTTACATCACTATATATGTACATACAGTTTAATATATGGCCCTCACATAGATGCAGACCTGTCGTAAAATCAAATTGGACTTTTTCAAGCCGTTATCTCACAGCTAGTATCTCATGTGGCTGGTTAAAAATTCATGCATTACATCAGCCTCCAGGACATAAGAACACAAAGGTTTCATAGACAGTCCTGTGTGACAAACGTGCATTCTGCAAACTGATGACTCCGACGCTCGCTAAACTAAATTTGAGGCCTGAGCGATACCAGATGGTCAGAATGTTGGCCTGTATGTAAAGCCTGCAGCAGTGACATGACTAATGCACAACTCAATAAGCTACAACACGTGTTATATCAGCAACGTTCAGGGATACAATACACAATCAAAATACTTAGGTTTGAATTAGAAGTAGGCCTGGGCGATACGGCAAAAAAAGTATATCACAATTTTCTTAGTGCTAGATTACGATTTCAATTTTATCACGGTTCTTGTAATGTAGAGATGTGAGATAAATGCAGTTTTTTGCTTTTTCAGAAAGTTCCTTCTTTACTGTGGCTAAATCCAGCTGAAGGGCAGGACGATGTTGCCAGAGTTTAAAATAAAATAACCCAAAACAAGCTAATTCAGCACTTGAATTAAACATTAATAAAATAATCAAATAATTTGAATGTTGTGTGTCTCTGCAAAACAACTTTCTAACAATTTCTAACATTATTAAGGACGTTTAAAAATGTAAATATGCTAAAAATCCACATTTATATATTTTTGTAAATCAAACTTTATGACTTGATCGTCAAAAAAAACAAAAAAAAAACAAACAAACACGGGCTTCAAAATTCATAAGAGAATTTGAAAAAAAAGAAGTCCAAAGTCGCTATAAAGAAGTGGACTTGGCAACTTTGAGGCTGAGAGAAGCTTGCATGGAAAAAAATAGTCTGTATTTGAACAAACAGATACATTAAATAGATATATTTGAAATCACGATATCACGATTTCATCAAGGATGCAGGTTGTCACAGGGATGAGCTCACGATTTGATTTTAATATTGCCCAGATCTAATTAGAAGTGTGTAATATATCTGATTAATATTGTGAATGACGTTATGAAGTTGTGGTAAAAGTGAATATTGAGTAGCGATGTTTGATGATTCTTTAACATTATATTATTTCTCCTGTTGAGTGATTCAGATGTTTCTTAAAATCAAACATATGAACTGAAGTAGACTTATCATGGCGCCATTTTAATGTATAATTGACTTTGATATGAATGTTGTCCAAATGTAATGTCAAGTGTTTCTGCAAGATTGACAAAATGAAATATGTCAGTGAACACAGACAATTGTTTATAGCGGGTGGAATTTAGGTGTATTTCCGCCACCTACTATTTTGTGGAATGAACCAGAATTTTTAAGTCTAAAAAATAAACAAATAAAAAAGGAAGAAAGAAAATAAAAAATACAGCAAAAAATTAAATACAAAAATTAAATCCTATACAGCAGGGGTGTCAAACTCATTTCAACAAAGGGCCACACTGGCATCGGGGTTGTCCTCGAAGGGCCGCATGAAACTGAAATTAACCTTACAAATCTTATAATTTCTCCTGGCACAAATATAGAATTAAACTACACCTTATAAGACCTTGAGGGCCGCATGAAATGAAGTGGAGGGCCACATCTGGCCCCAGGGCCTTGAGTTTGACACTTGTGCTATAGAGAGATTATCGGTCGGCGTCACGTCACATTCCGCTCTAATGTGCATGTCACCTGCAGAAAGAGACGCTCTCAGTCTAGTAAGCTGGGGAAACTTCTTTGATAAAAACAACAAAATGGGACGAGAGCAGTTTTTAATCAGGTCTGAAACTGATTTTTGTACAGTGGTGCCTATTGGCCAGGTCTCCCTCGAAAAGAGATTTCTCTCAAGGGACTTCCTGGTTAAATAAAGGTTAAATAAAATAAATAAATAACAGACATCTGTCTCCTCTTCTCTGTGTTTTTTCATTCACCTGAATATAACGTGTGCAAGTTCTAAAGATGAGTTTCATTCACAAATGTTGATTTAGCAGCATAACTTTTTGTTTTCTCACAGTGATAAACTCTTGTAGTTAGCTGACAACAGCGCTGGCTAGTGTTGCTGTTACAGCTTGTGTCAATCAGTCGCTGCATTCTGGCTGCATGCACATCCTCCATGTTGAGAAACAAACAATCCCTCTATATTTTTATTAAAAAGTTATTTCAGCCTCTACGCTTGATTGATATCTGGTATCCGCTTTAAGACAATCTGTCGATATCGGAATGGAACAAGCTAAATTGGTGCAAGTTGGTACATACTGTATGTGTACATATTGTGCATATCTACACAATTAACAGCTTTGGTTGTAATTTGTGATTGAAATGATGGTACTTCACAATTTCAAAAGCTTTTCTGTTTTGCCTGTTGTGTCTGTTGAAGTTCCAACATTAATTCAATCTTGTGCAGCCCTCTTTTACCTCTACTTTTGGTTGAGTTTAGAGGTTTAGCATCTCTTTAATATGGTTTTATTATCGTAATGGAGATATTCCAAATACCCCCAGCTCTTGGTTAAATCAGTATTTGTCTTTTGGCCACATTCCTCTCTGATGTCCGATTGTGTTTGATTCTTTTGTTTGCAGGCGGCTTTGCAATTGTCTTTCTCGTTCGAACAAACCAAGGCGTTCGTTGTGCCCTGAAGAGGATGTACGTCAACAACGAACACGATCTGCAGGTCTGCAAACGCGAAATTCAAATCATGGTGAGTGGATTTACATGTTTACTGTCAGATATTGTGATTAACTTTTCTTTCATGTATTTATTTTTTTCTTTCTTTCATGTGTGTTTGTAGAAAGATCTAGTCGGCCACAAGAATATAGTGGGTTATCTGGACTCTAGTATCACTGCGATGGGCTCCAGAGATGTGTGGGAAGTCTTTATATTAATGGATTACTGCAAAGGTAGGTATCATGGAACTCACGCTGCTTTCATGTTCTGTGAGAATAATGATCATTCTCTATTGTGAAGTGGTAATTAGGAGTGTGTTTTGTATATGTGCAAATATACAGTAAATACAGTTAGAGCAGTTATTGACAAAAATACCTCAATAATTTTTTTGGCGTATTTCGATTAAGATATTCAGGCCGATAATATGTCAATCCAACAAATATTCAGGCTAAATAATCATTCGCTCAGAAATAATGCAGGTAAACAAGGTATTTAAATGTTAAAAGAAAATTGTAATAATTCTATAAAGTATTTTCAAATAGCCTGACACCACAGAGTTTTTAATTGACTAAATGATGTTGAAGCAAAAGGAAATCTTGGCTTTTCAATGCTATTTTTAGTATTTTCAAACTGCTCTTTTTGAAGACTTTTTTCCGATATACTCGAAATTCAATTTTTACATATAACATTCACGATATTATCTAAAATTCGATATATCGCCCAGCTCTAAATACAGTTCTATTGTCTGCTCTGGGGAGAAACAATTAGACTTTTTATTTAATCTCAGTGCTTTATTATACATTATTCATTTGTCGTTTTTTTGCTCTTTGTCACAGTGGGAGATTAAGGTTATTTTCTTCTTAGGAACTCAGGCATCTAAAATATTTCCCACTAACAATTAATTACACTAGGAGGCGTTCAGGTGCAATTTCCCACTCAGCAAATGGTATTTACCATAACTACCACCTGAACGCAGCATCACACTTTGATAAACAGGGTTTGTTTTAGTGTTGTCATGATGCGAACATTTCTAACATGGTTATGATACAAAAGAAGATACTTTTTAGACAGTAGATTGTTGAAAATCTATTTTTATTAAGTATTAACTTGGTTATAACTGCCTATAATCATTAGTTCACTCAAAGTTTTATTTAGAATGATTCATACATGTTTGAGTAATCTTGTTTTGTCCTGCAGCTGATGATTGAGTGCTCAGAAAAGTACTGCCCTTACCTACCACCTATCCCCGCCCACTTGTCGGCATTTAATTGTGATTATTCAGAATATTCAGATTACCGTAATTTCTGGATTATAAGCCGCTACTTTTTTCATGAGCTTTGAACTATGAGGCTTATAAGGCAGTGCAGCAAAATTATAGATTCTCATAGACTTACTATTAACAAGTGCGGCCTATATATGTACTTTATCATTTTTCTTTCTTAAATCTAGTGGGTGCGGCTTATATTCAGGTGCGCTCAATAGGGCAGAAATTACAGTAATAGTAAAGAGTGTGCACAGTAGCAAAGTGGTAACAGATCTGACTTCCCATTAAGGAGGTCGTGGGTTCGACTCCCGGGTCGGATCATATCAAGATCTCACGATCTCTCTGGGTGGAGTTTTCTCCGGTTTCTTCCCACCTCCAAAAACGGTTTAGGTTCATTGGGCATAACTGTACATTTCTCCTCTGAATGAATGAGAGAGTGAGTGGTTGTCTGTCTAACCCTGCGAAGAGTTTGCCACTGTCCAGGGTGTTCCCCTCCGCCCAAAGTCACTGGGATAGGCCCCAGTCAACCGCGGCAAAATGAATGAGTAGTAATACATGGATTATTTAAAATGGTCACATAGACACTTTACACCAATAAAAACTTAACATTTAAAATCTGCTGCTGTTACAATCAAATCTTACAGTTAAGAGGTGAGACATATCAGTTTTGCAGTTTTAAACAGGAAAAAAATTGACCTCTTTTATTTCTAAGCTGTATTGCATTTATTTTACAAAAAAATAATATGTAACTTACTGATCTACATACAGTATGTTGTAGTTTTTTCTTGAATACATTTTAAAAATTGTGTAACTAACTAAGCTCAAGATTATTCAAAGTCTCTTCAGAAAATGTTACATCTATCCTGTCTATCCTGTCATTGTTTTTGTAATAAACTATGTAGATCAATCATTTACTGATAAGCCCTGTTTCTTTATTGTGAAAGATTTTGACTTTTTTATTTTGGAAAGTGGCTTCATGACATTTCTGAGCCCTGCATGTTTTACTTGGAATCTGAATTTTTGAGTCATTTACAGACCTGTGATCGAGGATAGGTGGTAGATGAAAACAGGGCTTTTATGAGCACTGGAGCTTCATCTGCAGGACTAAACAAGATTAATCAAACATACTTAAATAAATCCAAACAGAAATTTGAGTGAACTTAAGATGAGAGACTCTATAAACTCTATGAATTTATGACAAGTACAGATTTAAATGAGCTACTATTATTGATTACTGTTTAATTTTGTTATACTTCAGTTTCAAATATCTGTAGAGCCTTTTGTTTTATATTCCTCACATTTCTGATGATTTGTTTAACCGCATGTTAACCTTTATTTCGCAGGAGGTCAAGTAGTAAATTTGATGAACCAAAGGCTTCAAACGGGCTTTTCTGAGGCCGAGGTGATGCAGATCTTCTGTGACACTTGTGAAGCTGTTTCTTGCCTGCATCAGCGCAAAACTCCCATCATCCACAGAGATCTAAAGGTAACTTCTGTATGTCTGAAATAAGAACAAACCTGCTCTCACTGTGTGACCTTTGCCCTTGTGGAGGAGGATTGACGTCATTGTAGTTTGCTGTTCTGTGCAACTGTGACTAATACGAGCTCTGAGATATATGTGTTTGTCATAGTTTTTGTCATTCTTTAGTTGATTAACTGTTGGTTTAGTCTAGTGTGTTAAAACCAGGGGAACATGGGCACTTGCCAAAGAACACTTTTGAGGATTTCAGAATTTGAATAAGGAGATGAAATGTAATATTTGAACTTATTTTTGGGTTAGCTAACTTTTTAGCTGTAAATTTGTAAACTTTGTGCTTTCTACTAAAACGTCTGTGATAAATGCATCCCTTTGTGAAAAAACAAGACCACTGTGTAATGTCTAAACTGAATCATACAGAATTTTAGTTCTAACTAGGAACCAAAAGCAGCGCTCTGATTGGCTGAGCTCAGGTGGTTCACTCCAGTTTCATTTTGCTGTTTGCAGTGTTGGGTGTAACTTAGTTACTCTAATTAGATTACATTTTTGAGTAACTAGTAGTGTAACTTGTAAATACTTGTAATTAAATTACAGTTACTATCAAAATACTCGTAGTTACATTGATGTAAAAAAAAATCTACAAAAGTGACTTATTATGTGAAATTAAACGGCTCAGAGACACAAATCAGCAGCTGAAACAGTTGCCAGAATCATTTTTTATGTTGGTTTTACTCGTTTTGAGCCCATTTAAGCAGCTCATTTGTTGTTTGCATTGTTTGAATGCAAATAATTACATTTTAAATCCCATTTTTGATCGATGTTTGCAATATTACATCATTCTTAATATCAAAATTGGGGCAGTAACTAAGTTGTGTAACTAATTACATTTTTAAAAAGTAATAAGTAATGAGTAACTACTAACTTTTTTATTAAGACGGTGTAATCACTCAATCTTCCAGGAGTGATCTATAGATCAAGACATTTTGACTCTCATCATTTGCAGTGACTTTTGGACAACAATGGAAATGACAACTTTGAAGCCTTTCTACTTTACTTTTTAAATACCTTTTCCCCAACACTGGATGTTTGTAAAAAGAAGTTTCTTAAGGGATTTATGACAGGAAGTTATCAGATTTAAAACCTAGATCATGTTTACAGTGTAAAAATCAGCTCCCTCACCTTTAAAAATGTTATTTCTGATCAGTTTTTAGTTATATTCAGGAAAAATGCATTTCTCTTAGATATAAACTATCTGCGTAGCTATCGACCTTTCTTTTTTTTTTTTTTTTTTTTTACAACTCTGGTCGTTGCAAAGCCAGAACTAATATTTTGCCCATCTCAGGTTTGTGTAGATCTAGAACTATACATTTTGCTTCTACAACTGGTACAATTATTCTTATAATATTATAATTATATTTTGACTCGACTAATCACATTTATCGATAAACTTAATAATATTGACATCCCTAATATGCTCTGCTTTTGACTCCAAACATGACTGTGTCTTGTTTCTGTTTTTCAGGTGGAAAACATCCTCTTACACGACAAAGGTCATTATGTGTTGTGCGACTTTGGAAGCGCCACCAACAAGTTTCAAAGTCCACAAACCGAAGGAGTGGCTGCGGTCGAGGAGGAAATTAAAAAGTGTGTCAATATATTATCTGATGGTGCTTTCCTTAATGATCTGCTTTGAGTAATTTAAACTAAATCTTTATGACTACAGGTATACAACGTTATCATATCGAGCCCCTGAAATGGTGAATTTGTACAATAACAAGATCATCACAATCAAAGCGGACGTCTGGGTGAGAAAACACTGGATTTACCCAATAAACTTGTCTCATACGTAGGAATGGGACGATGTTGAAAATAACATTGAATCGTTGTATAGTGAGCTTTCAATTCAATTCTGGTGTCAGTTTGACCCTCATGTTCCCTTGTTTTATCATTTTCATGCAGAAGTAACAAGCTGGCAGACATAAGGCGTTTTCCCACATGAAAGTACCAAGAACTAGTCCCAACATTCTTTCAGTCCCTGTTTAGTCAGAAGAACTAACCTGTCCACATGTTTGCGGTCGCACAGCAAACATTTCTGAATGTGGGTCTAACTAGCTTTAGCATTAGCATCTGAAAAGTTCGGAACAATAAAATAAGTCTTTATGTGTTAGGAAAACAAAAGTTGTCTTTTTTTCAATTCCACATAAAACTATAATGTGCAAAACTTCAATGAAATTAACAATGAAACTAAATTATTTACTGTAATTCCTAATAGTATTATAGGCTACTATTTCAAATAAATAAATACATTTTGGGAGTTACTGCCTTAAACCACTTTTCTTAAGGATAAGGAAAGTTTATCTAAATGTGAGAATGTGTAAAACAAGTTTCAAAACAAAGTAAGCATTGTAAATGTGTTTGTGTCACCAAAAGGTTCCTGGTCTGAATGGAAAGTACCTGCCCCAGAGCAGGAGCTAAATAGTCCCTAAAGTGTGGCCCCAGTCCATAGTTCCTGCTCTGTGTGAACGCTCCCAAAATCGGGACAGGAACTAAAAAAGTTCTAGGAACTGAGTGGGAAAAGGCCTATTAACCTGGTCAGGACCGCTCTAACTGTCATGATTATTTTACCTTTGTCTCAAAAAACGTCTAAAATAACTCCTAAATAGCCTAGTGCACTCTCACACCTGTGAGACGTCTAAAGTCAAGTTTTATTCATGCGGCACCTGAGACTTTTTCAAAGCGACACGTTAGTCAGTTAGTGCTCAGGCCTCATAGCATAAGGTCCGGGGTTCAATTCCTAGTCGACCCGGGGAGTTTGCATGTTCTCTTGGTCTGTGTCTGCGTAGGTTTCCTCCGTGTCCTCTGGTTTCCCCTATCTAAAAACCCAAGACTCCCCTGCAAAAGATCATTTGAAACTCAGTGGCACTTTCCTGGTTAAATAAAGGTCAATAAATAAACAATAAATAAGATAAAGCGCCGCCTTCACTTGGAAAGACGCATCTGCCACTGTCGGCATCAAATAGTTTGTTCTATGTTGGAAATGTGACCAATGTATCGAGACTAAAAATGAAATTGTGACAAAACCGAATCGTCCCATCCCTACTTGTGCATATTTACAAATCAGATCTGTTTGCTTCTAATGTAATCAGTTTGGGTAAATGTGCCTTGTTTTTGCTAAATCCTGCTCTCTGTCTCTTCTTGTCTTGTCTTTCTTCTTGGTGATGGTCTGCTCCAGGCTCTGGGATGTTTGCTCTACAAGTTGTGCTTCTTTACTCTGCCGTTTGGTGAAAGCCAGGTGGCCATATGCGATGGCAGTTTCACCATCCAGATAACTCGCGCTACTCTTACGACCTACACTGCCTTATTAGTTAGTCCTGTTCTGTTGCACACAAATATAGACATGTCTGTTCCTTGTATGATAATGATAATGATTATTTTTTCTATTTTCAAGGGTACATGCTGGAACCAGATCCGGACATTAGACCAGATATTTATCAGGTGTCACACTTTGCTTTTAAACTCGTCCAGCGGACCTGTCCCGTTCAAAACTCAAAGGTGAGAATTTTGTATTTAAAGATTTAAACAAGTCACATCAAACTTTGGATTCTACTTTTTTAACCATGTTACAGCAGTAACTCGCATCATTAGTTTACTCGGTTGTATTTGGATCGATTCATGCTTGTTGAGTGATCTTGTATTGTCCTGCAGCTCAGAAAATCCCTGTCTTCACTTACCACCTATCCCCACCCACCTGTCTGTATTTACTTACAATTACTCAAAAATTGGGACTGCTTGTAAAACATGTAGGGTTTAAAATTATTTAGATATTTCCAACAAGAAAAAACATTAATTTTAAATTTATGGCTTTTAAAGTAAAATTGGTATCACTTTATATTAATATACCTTATTTAGCCTTACTAAAGCCTTATTAAAGCATGAATAAAGAGTTAACAAGTAATGAACAAATCATCAATTAATGAATGGAAGTGTTTATTAAGGCTTAGTAACTGCTCAATAAAGAATCTAAGATTAGGATTTTGGGTTGAGGGTGGGCTTGTAGTAATTAAGTCGTTACTAAGACTTAACAGCCTATTTTGTTCATTAACTTTCATTTGTTCAATAAGAATTAATCCATTATCCATGCTTTTTAAGAGTGTATTAAGGCTAATCAAGATGTAGTTAATACAAAGTGTTACCGTAAAATTTTACAAAGAGTTCTGCAGTTTTGAACAGGAAGTCAGTGGACCTGTTTCTTTTCTAAGCCATTTTTGTTTTTTTACAATGAACAAAATGTGAATTATTGATCTACTTATGCCCTAGTTTCTTCCTATATATTAAGAAAATTCACTGTAGGTCTCCCTTAAAAGTCCTTTTATGTTGCAATTGGTAACTAACTAACTAACTAACTAACTAACTAACTAACTAACTAACTAACTAACTAACTAACTAACTAACTAACTAACTAACTAACTAACTAACTAACTAACTAACTAACTAACTAACTAACTAACTAACTAATTAACTAACGTTTCAAATATCAGGATTAAATTTAGAAGATTAACATCTGATAATATCCATTTTTAAAGACACAACATTGAATTTTTACCCCAAATTTAACTTGTGTTTTCTCTGACTAAAATAGAATGTGTCTTTATTCTGTGTGGACTTATCTCTCTAAAATGGAATCTTATTAAATTAAAAAATTCACAATTTGGCGTAAATTTCATGTTACAAAGCATCATTTTAACTTTCTGTTTCAACAGAATTATGCACATGATTTTCAGCCTCCTAAAATATACCCAATGTCACTTAAACTGTTATAAAATATATGTCCACTTGCTAGTTTATTAGTATTTTTGCTTAGTTTTACATATATACTGACTGCTTTCTAAAATGGTTGTGTGATCAAAAAGCTGGAACATAGGTTGTTGCATTGTCAGGTTTTGTAGATTGAAGAATGATTCCAACAGAATATTATGTTTTCACATTCTGAAAACTTGTGTTGCAAATGATGGCTCCCCAAAACACCCACATATGAAATTACACAAAATTGATTTTTCTCTATTTAGACTGTCCTTCAGCTGTCCTTTATCCCCATCATGTATCAAATGTTCCCCTTTTTATTTTTGCTGAACAGAAGTAAATGTCTCAGAACTCTCCTGAACACAGACAGAACCTCTTTACTCTAATAACGGGACAAACTGTGTCTTAATAATCTCTTATGTTAGTACTAAATGTGTTTGTGGTGTAACTCTGTCTCTTATTTGTTTTTCTGCCAGAATTCCCCTCTTCCTACAAAACTTCCTGAGCCAGTCAAAGCGAGCGAAGCTGCAGCAGCAAAGAAGAGCCAGGTCAAGCCCAGGCAAGTTTGACCAGCTCACATCACAGAACACAGAAGAACTTTGAAATGTCTTTAGTTGCAGAATTAATTAACTAAATGTGGCGACACGGTGGCAGAGTGGATAGCGCTCACTGCTCCTAAAGAGATCCTCCAGAAGCATTGAAGGATGGGTCAAATGCAGAGGACAAATTTCCCTACGGGGACAATAAAGTATACCTTATCTTACCTTATTAAAAAGTATTTTATGTTGTATTCTGCTTAGGGGTGTCAAATTAGTGCATTACTTGAGATTAATTAATTACAGACACATTAATCGAGTTACATTTTTAATCACATTAATCTATTTTGAAATCTTTAACTTCATTGTTTCCATAGCGAGTTGCAAAGTGACATAAGGGTTGTTCAACTTGACTTGAGGAAAGTCTGCACATGCCCTTTGACCTGAGGGACGGGGGCAAAAGTCACGAGTAGCAACGAGACAAAAATAAAGGAGCAGGCGAGAGTTATTGGACTGATGAACAGGAATTTTATGTTCAAAACCCATACGGAAAAAGCAACAAAAGACTTCCTAAAGTCTGAAAGGTTTTTGCAACATATTAATATTTCCCACCTACAACAATAATGTAATTAATTAAATGGATAAAATCAAAACAAAAACATATTTGGAAAATTCATTCTGTCTTCTTCTTAGTTTATCTTTATTTTTCTTGTAAGAGACAGTTGTAATAAGCTCATTTACCTGACAGTTTCGGCGGCAGGACTTCCTTCGATCCTCTGACAAAGCAGAAGTCCTGCCGCCGAAACTGTCAGGTAAATGTCAGGTAAATGAGCTTTACATTAAGAAGGAATGGTGGTGTGTGAAAACCGTTAAATGCACAACACCAAGTTGTTTTTGAGCTTATACCACAGATACAAACTGAAATAGCTCACTTATGAATCCTAAAATCTTGCTTACGGTCTGAAAAAGTGTTTTAAGTAAAGCTAGTTCCCTCTCAGTGGTTAATGATTTGTGTTTACGTTGTTATGGTGTTGCCACAGAGCAGTGATATTATATTTATACGCTGTCTGAACGTCCACACTCGTTCCCTGACCTCTCAATCACCACAAAGCCCTGCCCTGTTCAGGTTGGTTTGACTTGGACCCCACATTAAACAGAAAATAGACTGGATAATTAAATTTTTACCTCTCAAACAAAGTTACCTTTCTTTATCTTTATGGCTGACGGCTTTCACTCACAAGGGTTTTGTTTATTATTCAGGCATTTAAAGCGACTCTTTTATCATCTAAAAAGACTAAAACAGTAGCTGTAGCTTAAAATCAGTTCAAACACATTCAAATGATTGTACTGAAAGTGTGTGGAGTGAAAAACACAATGGAGCACTTCTTTTAAGCTGTAGTTTTCACTGTCCACACATGTTTATGAACTTTTGTGACATCTTTGTCTTTTATTCAGACTGACTGATCCCATTCCCACCACTGAAACGTCCATCACGCCGCGACAAAGGCCCAAAGCCATCCATACTCAGTCTGGCACCGGCATGTTACCCATCCAGCCAGCCGCCCTGACGCCGCGCAAGAGAGCCAACATCCCCGCTGGAGCTGCTCAGCCAGTGGGTAAGTGCTGCTGAGGCTGCAGGGATTCATTAAACCAGACAAAATGGACCACTGCGAAACACTCTGGAGCGAGATTACGAGTCCAAAGTTTGAGACGAGACCAAGACATTAAATAAAACTGTCTCAAGTACTAGGGGAGAGCAGGGTTGGTTGTCACATTTTTTACTTTGATTTGCTCAGAAACAGCAAATCTCACATTAACCATTTTAACAACAGAGAAAAGTTCAAAGTCTTGTGTAACTAATGAATCCACCTGCTGTTCTTTGTCTTATTCTGATCAAAAGTTATTGATAATTAAATGGAAATTGTTCATCTGTGACACAGATGAACAGGTTTAAGAACTGAAAATGTCTTTCTTTCTCGTCAGAACACAGTTAATACCAAAGAACAATTGTTCAGGTTAAGCTATGTAACTGGTATTCACTCTGCAAGTAACATCTGAACACGTTATAGGGAACAACATGAGTCAACGTCAGTCAGTAAGTCTTTCGATTATGTCACAATGCCAGATGGAGGGCAAGGGTCAGTTTTTGCTATTAATAACAGTGACCCTTTGTCATTCAATAAGGCTCAGGAAATAATGATAAATCTGTCGTGTTTCTTGTCAGGTCTGCAGAACTTTAATAGGAATACATTAGCCGATAGTCGATAAACCGCAGGGTCAGTACTTTATCACTCTGTAGTGTCAGAAAATGCTTTAGTAAACATTTAGCTATTTAAAATCTTTATTGGTTTAACATTGACCAACTGAACATTCTGCTGATGAGTGATGTGACGACCCCATTAAAAGACTACTAAAATACTATAAATGTGTCAGCTTAATCCAAATTTGCCAATGACGTGAGTAAAAATGTTTGACTTCATTAGCAAATAATTTGTCAGAAATAAAACCATCGGGACCAGAAAAACTACCAAAAATCCAGGTTTAGGACATTTCAACCAATCTCTAAATGTATTTTGCGGTACATAAAGTTGGTTTGTGATGTTGTGGAGTGTGAGATGGGCTCTACAGTAAATTAATTCTAATTTATCTGACTTATCTGAGTAAAAGTAAAAAAGTCACCAGATTTTGTAATACTCAAGTAAAGTACAGATATTAAAAGATATATTTAAGTACTCAGGTAAAAATACTTGCCAATTATTTTTCCCACTTCCTACTTGGAACACTTTAAGAACTCATAGAGCATTACACCTGAAAATAATATTTCACTCATTTATATATTGTGGTGATTTCTAACGGTGAATATACACAATAACGTTTTGTATTACAACAAAAATCTTTTACCTGCCCTCCACTGATTAAAGTATTGTTGGCCACCTTTTTATGAGCTGAAATTATATGAACTGACCAACAATATGCCGCCCTTCTTGTTCAAATCACGCTGTGCACATAATGTTACTTTGTGTTCAGTTAATGTCTATGGAGTTTTCACAATGTCAGTCTAAGATGGAAAAAAAAAATATAATAATAATAGTAATACTACATCAGGCATGAACATTGATTTGTGGCTGGTTTTCTTTGATAACATACATTTAAATATCAGGAGATATTCACTAAAGGACTATAGATTGGGGCTGAGATTGACACATTGCTGTTTTTGTGTTTTTCTGTTTCCCTGCAGGAGTCAGTTTAAACTTGTCTCAGCCGGCTGCAGCTCTACAGAAGACACAGACTCTGAACAATGCTGCTGTGGCTCCAGCTCAGCAAAAACAGGTGCCCACTCGTACCCACTTCACCTTTTATAAACTGCTTTCTGAGATGTGCTTTTCCTGTTTGCTTATTACAGTTTTAAAGAGAACATATTAAGGGGCTTTTAACCATGTTATGAATCATTTCCATTAGCGTTTTTCCTCGTAGAGTTGCATTTAGAGTGATTCATACATGTTTGAGTGATTCTTCTGCTGACAAGGTCAAACATTTCCCATTTCTCTGATTCTTTATGGACCGCTTTCTCCTTGATGCCACACTGCCCATATGACAATACAAGTGTCTCATTTTGCCTTAGTTTATCATAGTTTTAGAGCAGCTAAGTTGCAAGTTATGAAGAAATTGACAAGTTGAAAATTACATGAAGTCATTTGAGTTTCTAAAACAGAATCCCTCACATACATAATCAAAAAGGGCCAAAATGCAATTCACCACACAAACTAACTGGTAACTGGCGTTGTTTAAGTCAATGTTTCCTCTAGCATTATATTGGCAGGGCGACCCACCCTGCTGCTAACAGCACCTACCACCTGTTTATCACCAGATTTGATTGTAATTTTTTTTGAAGACTTTCATGTTTGTTTCATATTATAAATGTCGTAAAAAATCGATATAATTATTAGGTATTTCAGAGCAATTTCATGACTATAAATGGCATTAAAAGTTAGCCATCATTACCAGTAAGTATACACCTGCATCATACAAGCTTATATTTTTCTTATAACAGCCAAACTTGCTCTGCTAAACCAGTGAGCCTCGGGGAAACTCTGTTACACCGGGCTCACACTGCATCCAGTCCAGTCCTGGGTTTGGATGCTTTCTGTTTCTTGAAAAGTAATGAGAGGTTCTTACACAGTGATCCGTCCCGTCCAGCGAGCCACGCAGCTCTGATCTGGTTGCCCAGAACTTTTTCTGGACTGCCGGGGGAAAAAACACGACAAACAGGAAACCAAGTGAGCACGGGTGTAGTTCATTCGGTGGTTCTCTCGTGTTTTGTGTTTACATATACATGTGTCAGTGATTGGGTAAAGTCCCAAGTTGAGTGTGAACCCTCGTGGTCTCGCGACGCCGGCAGAGTCTGTACATACGCCACCGGACTCCGACAAATCCAGATTAAGATCTGAACTGAAGGCAGTGGGAGCCTGGTGTTAGATGATTATCATACTGTGGAAGTTTTATACTATGCTTTCTCCATGCTGAGTCTCGTGTGTTTATGTTCTACAGACAGTTCAGGCCACATCAGCTCCAACAGCTGAAACAACAGCAGCAGCAGCAGCAACAACGACCACCACAGCAGCAACAGCGACGACAGAGAACGTGCCCAAGACGGAGCCTCCTTCACAGGCTCCACAGTCCAGCACAGCTCCCTCAGTGATCAGTGTGTCATCTCAACAAGCCAGTCCCTCCAGCCCGGCCGCACCGCAACGACCAGCGCGACGCAAACAGGGCAGTGTGAGCTCCCCCAGCAAAGTGTCCCCGAGCCAGCCTCCGACATCAGCCCCAAAGCAGCAGAGGTGGTGAGGAGCACTAACCTGACTCACATCATATTCATATACTGTATGTATCTCTCTAAATTCAGGTTCACAGATTACCAACCTGGTCATTAAAAACTTAAAAACAGAGCGTCATGACAATATTTTAATCTGATTAGTTGAAGTGTCTGAACTCAAAAGTAACCGAGAAGTCAAGTTTTTGTTATATTTATTTATTCTCTTAAAGAACAATGTGCAGTTACATTAAAAGGTGGCTACACCAGATTTAGAAGCATACTCATTTCCATCTGTAGTCCTTGTTAAATCCGTCAGGCGATTCCACCATATTTGTTTTGCTTTGAACATGCTCTTCGGCCCAAACCACAATGCCACGATTGATGGTTTATCATTTATTCGCTGCTGCGCTGTGATTGGCTGTTTCTGTCTGTACGGTGGTGGTCTCTCCAGATGGATTCTCTCAGTTTTGTGAAAGTCAAATATTGCGAGCTACCATTGGTTTAGTGGAGCACTGCACTTAAATGCAACTATAAACGTATCAGGTCAGACTTGGAATGTAGATCAAATGTTTGTGTTATGGTTCATGTTTTGGAAGAAAGTCTAATGGATGATTAAACTAAATCATTATACAAAATAGTGTTAACAGTTGTTTTAAGTTATTAATCTATTAGAAAAGAATGATTGATTGAAGTTTTGCTCTTGTTCCTGTCAGACTCCACCTGCTTCTCCAAAAGCCACAGAAGATGGAGGTCACCAGCGCACTCCCAGTGACACCACAGCAGGAAGTGTGGGAATCTCTCCGAACGAATCACAACAGGCTGGAGGAGCGAACGTGGACGCTGCTGCTGCTGTGACTCAGTAAGTACAACAATAAAGCTCACCAATACTTTTCCAAATGCCTCACTTAAGAAGATCAGAAAAGAAGCAAAGAAAGTCATTTGTTTTATGTTTGTAGAAGCACTGCAGACACTTCTGCTCAGCCGACTTGGAACCCGTTTGACAATGACGACTTCTCCAACATATCCAATGAACAGACCTCTAACGACAGGAAACCTTTAGATGGTAATGCACATTCTTAACAAACATTTATGAATGCCCATTAGTTTATACTCTGAAAGTCTCATGTTGATTTTTACGTTTTATTCAGAAGCAGAGACAAAATCTGAAGAATTGATACCAGGACTGCAGGCCTCGTCTGCTGAAAACTCACCTCACAACGGTTTGTCCTAATTCCATGTGTTTCAGATCATTCAGTGAAAAAAGACAAAGTTGTTGCTAGGCAAAGTTCTCAAAGAACCTGACATGTGTTTTACACAAAAGTCAGTCAAGTGTTTCTGGTCTTTGACTTACTGAAGCCCTTTTATGTTTAAAGATGAAGGTGTAGTATCATTAAACTGCTCTGAATCTGAGTCACCGTTTTAACTGTAGCAGCAGCGTGAGCTCCATTTCAATGAAACGTATAATTTCAAATAAAAGAATTATTATGCAATGAAAGACTTTTACTGGATTAAGTGTTTATTGATTTCTTTCTTTCTAAACGTTTCATTTAAAGATCCGGGCTCTGGGTTTAGCCTGGAGAAAAACATATACTGATATTAAAGTATTTTATATGATTTAAATGATATTTGTTTTGTTTTTGTTCAGTTGAGACGTCGTCAAACATTGTGGATGTGGATTCAGGAGCTTCTCTCTTGGCTGTTCCGATCCTTTCCGAACTCTGGACCTCACAGACACACCGGGTAAAAACTTAGTCAATGTGAAACAAGAAACTGCTCATACAAAATCAATCAATAATGTATTCTATAAATCCTTCTTCCTTCCAGTAACATAAATACATTAATGATGTTTATTCCCACCATATATAAAATAATGAATAATAATAAATAATGGTCTTTAATCCATGATGTCTTAGCCTGGCCCTACAGTAGTACAAATATAAACTTACTTGAGTTTGTTTTAATGTTTCTCACTATAGTTATTCATTTTCTTCTTCAGAGAAGTTAATTGAAGGCTTGAAGTCGCCAGAAACCTCGTCTCTCATGCTCCCTGATCTGCTGTCTCTGTCTGATCCTTTTGGAGGCGCTGTGGAGGAGTCCGCCAAAGGTTTGTTCAAATATTATAGTTGCCGTTATTGAGTTATTATAAAAACTAAAAGTGCTTGCCATCTTGCGAGTGAAGAGGCATTCGTAGATTAAAAGGAATCATTTAAATCCCACATGAGTTAGTTTCACTTAGTTTGGTGTGATCGTATTTGAGGTAAATACTTAACACAGCTTTAAAGCAGTTAAAGGTGGGGTAGCTAACTTTTTAGTTGTAAATCAGTAAACTGCTTTCCACTAAAAAGTATATAGTAAATAAAGCACTTTGTGACTGGCTGAGCTGGGGTGGTCCTCTCCAGTTTCACTTTGTTGTTTGTAAAAAAAAAAGTTTATAAGCCATAAATGCAACCAAAATGAAAGTCGAAATTAACCATATATGGAAGGGTTTATGAGTGGAAGTTGTCAGATTTAAAATCTAAATTGTGTTGGCTGTGTGAAAATCAGCTACCTAAACTTTAAATTGTCATTTATGAAGAAACTGATTTATTAAAAGTTGAAAATTTCAGGAAGTAATCGAAGTTCGAAAACAGAATCCCTCCTTGTGTCGTCAAAAAGTTCCAAAATGCAACGACAATTTACACAAAACTGTCATTAAACGACAATTTAACACAGTTGAAGTGTTATAAGTTATAATAATTTGTCACATTTGTCCCTCCCGTGTTATTTATGTTAATTTTGGCACAGATTTACAATGTGGTTGCTAGGTAACATTTGTAGATTCCCTCCACGTGTCATATTTACTGGACAAAAGACGATAATGAACTTCACCAAAACAACCAAATTGAGTAAAAACAAACAAAATGTTTAGTGAAATCTTAATCAGAATCATGTTACTATGTTTTACTAAAACTGTAGTCTAACTTGTCAGACGCACTATTATTATATAATTATAAACTTGTGGTGCTACTGACACATTTTTCCTCGAGTTGTGATTATAATTATTCAGCCTAAAACACAGTGTACCATTGGCAGCTCTTATGAAAGAAGAATTTAATACCTAAAATTAAAAGTATGCTTTCATATTCGTTTGGTTGAGCCGAAGTTTTAATACAGGTGCAGATATGAAAAGGTTCAATTATCAAAGTATTTAAGAGAAAATGTCATTTAAAAGTTCAGCTCCTTATTAGTCTGTATGAGTTCTTTAATAGACATTTCTTACTAAAGGTTACCATGACTACGCTCTAGTCTTTATAATAGCTCATTGTTTGCGATGCTTAGATGCTTGTGTAATTAAAGTAATGTTTTCTTGCCTCTTTAGACCCTCTGACTTCTGAAGACTCTCTCTTGGGCTCTCTGATCTCGTGCCCTTCAGCGCCTCCTGCTGGCAGCAGTGCCACATCCTCAGTGTCGTCTGCTCCCACGTCTGCTGCTTCTGCTCTGGACGATTTCAGTCTGCTGTCGGGCGACTCTGCACAGCCTAAAGCAGGTACAACTGTGCTCTGTCTGCTTCTCATAGTGCTGTTGTAATCCACTGAGAGGCGTCTGGCTGCTGACCTGCTTCATCATCATGTGACCTACACCCACAGGTCACTTTCTAGAAAACTAACAGCATAAATAATATAAACTAAAACACCTACACTTTAGCCTAATAAGCACCTGTGTTTGTTGCTCAAATGTATGTGTTTAATAATTTATTTGACCACTTTATGGATTTAGAGCTGATGTCCTGCTGCATGCTCAGTTCACTAGTTTTTTTTTCACATCTATGGATGCTCACTTACAATAATATGATATCAAATCTTTTCCTAGACTTAACCATAACACAGCAACACTCAAGAAGAAAATAATGTTAAATATGTGTGTTTAAATATACAGTTTTGTATAACATTGTTATGATCAGGAGAAAATACCTGATCATTTATTTATTTATTTGAAAGGGACAATGCACATTAAATGTAAAAGTAAATGTAAAGGCATGAGACTGCTGCACGGTGCATTAGCAGCATTAAATCTCACCACACGCCACTGAAAACAAACTAGGGTAAAGCAGTGTTTCCCAATCCGGGGTATGTAGACCCCTGGGGGTACACAAGCACTTACAAGGGGGTAAAGATTCCAAAAGAAGGTGACATTTAAAAAAAAATCCACCTTCTTTTAAATCGAAAAGAATTATAAAATGCTGTATGTGGTCAATTTTGAATCATGTTAGTGGAGATTTTGGGGCGTAGCGTTCGTTAAGACAAGCAAATAATGATGGAAGTGTGAACATTGACTATATATTAGTTCGATACCCATTTATTTACCTTAAACAAAGAGTTAGGGGTGTGCAAGACTGAACTTAGGGTTTACTCGGGACAAACAGTGGGGTAAAGTTCATCAAAAGTGTAACCTGATCCTCTAACAGTAGAAGTAAGTATTGTACCGGTTTATAGTTTAGTAATGAAAAACAGTGGGAGAACTGTAGCTGCAGGTCACATGATGAGGGACATCCTGGTCTAAGTCTGAGAGCAGCTCCTCTCTTAACAGGTCTGCAGCCAGATCCTCGTGGCTCCAGCAGAGGGCGATGATCAGGGCTCTTTTTTCAGTGTTGACAGTCTTTATTTTCAGCCATACTTTGTAATTACTCTAAAAGTGTGCCTTTACCAGATTCATCTCTCATACAACTCACTTTATCTGAGTTTATCCACAGCTGTTTATCTTTCCTCACATAAACAAAGTCAAATCTACTGAGAGCATTTTACTTTCTATTTACTCTCTGGCTTTTTTTTCAGTTCCATACACTGCAGTTGTGCATTTCAAAGTCACACAATTAATACTGTATTTATAATGAGGCCATTGACTATTTATCTGTCTTACACTGCACTGTGCTCAGCCAACTTATCATACGTAAAAGATTTTAGTTTGTTTGTTGTTTAATAGTTTGTTAATTCTAAGTCTATTGTAAAACTGTCTTCTTGTTTTATTCTCCGGCTCTTCTTAAAATGTGCATTGCAACACTTGTATTCCCCCACTGTGAAACAAATTAAGGATATCTTATCTGTTTTGACGCATCCTGCAAATACACTAGTTTAAAAATATTAAGACATTATCCAGTGTGACCTCAGTAGTGTTATCTTAAGCATAATATTATCAAAGTTGGACTAAATAATGAGGCTTATTCCTCCAAAGAGAAACAAAAGTGATGGTTTTAGCTCATTATTATCATTTTGACCTGTGACTCAGCTCTGCTCTGTTTTCTAATGTTTATCAGCTGTTTGTGATTTAACTGAGTGAACAAGGATTTTTCAGAAACAGTAGGTATTCTGGGAGTAAATTTGGAATAATGATTAACAAAAGTGAGATGGTTTGTTCCAAGTACTGTTCTTAAAGTCAGACATTTTCCAAAAGGCGATGGAGACACGAGGTCTCCGAGGAAAAGATAAGACAAGATTTTGACATCATTCGTTCTAATTAAGCTGTGCAAAACCAAATGCAGGTCACAAAGTTTAGAATTCATTTGATATCTTGCTGTCACTTCCTTGTGTGTTCCAGACAAAAACATTCTGACACAAGATTATTTTCTCTCTTCATGTGGCAAGATCGTGTCCCCTCTCTAACGGCTCCTATAGCAACATTATCATTTACCTGAACCTGAACATGCTCAGTTTGAAAAGCAATGTCAAATATTCCAAATCAGGCGATGATGGTGCACGTCAGATTTCAGTTGTGGACTACATGATATTGACCCTTTGCACGTGTCCTCACGCTCTTCATGATGGAGGCAAAAGTTCTGTCTGTGCGCATTACAACTATGAAAACTTTGTCAAAAACCTGCCTGTTTCTAAGTTACTTTTATTTATTTCAATTGTAAAATGGCTGTCTTGTGCGACACACTCGCTGCACAGGCAGGAGGTTGTAAGCCTAAATATGACAGAAGACACTAATGGATGGCAGCAATAAATCAAAAGAACTGGAATCCCTCTAAGTTGTTACAGATTTGAGGTGAACACTTTAAACAAGGTAAGTCAATGCTAATTTTTTTTAAAAAAAGATGACATTTGAAAAAAAAAAAGATGCAATGAATATAACAACCTTCATCATCTGTGTCTAACACTAGCCTCACATGAGCTACAGCCAAGTTATAGAAAACCAAACTCTTTTATGCTTTTAAATCTGCTCCAGTCTAAGACAAAACCCTGTTTACCACAGAATGGGACAAATCATGAGGAGTAAAGTCAGACAAACTTGTACATTTTATTGAATCGGCAAACAGCAGGACGAAGAGGGTCTGGATCAGCTTCATTCATTAGCTTTTTCAAATACCTTGTTTTGTGTGAGTTTAAAAGATGTCCTACTTCCACAGACTAATGCACTAGTGCTTCTAGTGCAACATGCACTAGAAGCATCCATTGCATCTAGAGGTGTGCAATATATCGAATTTTAGATAATATCGTGATTGTGGTCTTGAAGATATGCAAAAATTTAATATCGAGTATATCGTTTGTGGTAAAAAGGCAACAAAAAAGGCTGCTAAAAGACAACAAATTAAGAAAATTACCATGTAAATGTTCAAATAAAGCTAGATGGTGATATTTCTATCAATTGATCACTTGTTGGTTTCGTAGATGACCAAAATTTGTATCAGTTAGAAAGCCCATTTCAAACTTTTTCTGAATTTTTTTTGCATCAAAATCTTTTGCTGTTTTTTTTATTTCTTTATTTGAGTCAGAGTTTTAGACATATCATTAGGGCACTGAGGCTAGTTTTGCTTTTAGTGGACTAATCCATTTGTAATATATGTCTCAAGTCAACCAAGAATGTCTGTAGTCAATACAGTCATGCCCAACTTCTGTAATTAGTTTAAACACATGCTGGATGCTTGGTTTGAAATAATATCAGTTGAATATCGTCATCGAGATATGTCAAAAATTATCGAGATATTCATTTTTGTCAATATCGCCCAGCCCTAATTGCATCCTTTACCAAAAAATAAGAAAATCTGTGAGAATTTGTCAGTTTTGCGCTCCTGTAATGCACCTCCATCATGGTGCAGCCACGTGATCATGTGACGTAGGTGCAAAGGGTCAATAGCTTTTTTTTTTTATTTTGTTTGAGATTGAACTAATTTGTGCTGCATTTTCTGATCAAAGTGCCTCTCCTGGTTCACTTGTTCACCAGATTCGGACCTCCTCATTTCTGACTTGGAGCCTCCTCCGGCTTCAGCAGAAGCAGGTGAAGAGGATGAGTTTGACCCCATCCCTGTCACCGGTCGCAAGAATTCTCAAGGTAATTTTCTTTAACTGGAATTACAGGCTGGCAATAATATAATCTGGGCCAAGTTGTAGATAAATGTTCTATTGAATGTGTAACTTTTTACAACAGTCACAGTTTTAATTATTTACCACACAGGACTCCCGCTGGGCATTGAAAGGCAATAAGTCATTAAATACAACTTGCTATGAATAAAACCTTAAAATGTATTAATATGTATTAAATTAATATCTCAGGCCTGGCATTTTGGTCAGCATAGTTTCTTTACTGGGGCAAAACTTGATTTGTGACAGTCCAAGACAAATATTAATAAAGCTTGACATCTGTAGATTTCTGTCTCCCATTAAGTTATGTAGGCCCTTGCCCACCATCTGACCCTGTTTATACAGCAACTGTAAAAAGTTTTTTTTTTTTTTTTTTGCCCAATTCGATTTGCTTCACAATGAGGTGAGAAGTTAAGTTTTAATGAGCTCAGAACTGCCTCCCATGTCCACAGAAACCACCTGTGACAAAGTTTTAATTTGGACTGAATAAACTGCAGTCTGAAGAGAGCCCAGCCTTGTTGAAAACTCGTTGCTGTGTAAACTGTGAACGTGAAGTATTCTCAATATTTAGCATTTTCAATACAAGTTTTCTTGCCAACACTGTCCCTGTGTTTCTCTCCTCTAACCTTGCTCTGCCTCCTTTCTCTGCTTGTCACTCCTGTTCCTCCCTTTTCCCCACTCCCATGCTCTATCTCTCTCTCTCTCTCTCTCTTTCTCTCTCTCCTCTGCTCCTCCCGGTCCTCTCTCTCTCCTGTTTCTCTTACCCTCTTCCTTCCTTCTATCTTGCTCCTTCCCTCTCTCACCTTCTCTTTCTCACTTACACACTCTTTTTCTTCCCTCCTCCCGGCCCTTTCTCACATACTCCTCTACCTCTCTCCCATCCTCTCTCTCTCTCTCCCTGTCTTTTTCTTGCCTCTTCTCTCTCTGTCTTGCTCCTTTCCTCTCTCACCTTCTCTTTCTCACCTGCACTTTTCTCTCCCCTCCTCCCACCTGCTCCTTCCCTCTCTTTTTTCTCTTTCTTATGCTTCTCCTCTCTCTCCCTTTCTTTCTCTTGCTCCTTTCCTCTTACCTTGTCTCTCTCTTTCTCTCCCTCATCCTGCCCTCTCTCTCCTCCTCCTTCCCTTTCTCTCTGCCCCTTTTTCTTATGCTTCTTATGTCTTTATCTTGCCCTGTTCTCTCTCTCCTTCTTGCTCCTTCCCTCTCTCTTTCTCACCTGCACTTTTCTCTCCCTCCTCCTGCATCCTCCTACTCTCTCTCTTTCTCTCTGTCTCTATCTCTCTGTATCTTATGCCCTTTCCTCTCCCTCTATCTTGCACCTTTCCTCTCTTACCTTCTCTCTCCCCTTGTCCTGCCTTTTCCCACCTGCTCCTTCCCTACCTTCTTCTCCTCTCTCTTTCTCTTTTCCTCCTTCTCTCTTTGTCTCTATTTCTCATGCCTCTCCTCCTCCCTCTCTCTCTCTCTCTCTCCCTCCCTCCCTCCCTCCCTCTCTTGTCGGCCATGCAGTTTCAGGAGGCCACTCGCGCAGTAACAGTGGCGGCTCTGAGTCCAGCTTGCCCAGCTTGGCCCGCTCTCTGCTGCTGGTGGACCAACTCATCGACCTGTAGACGACCCCTGTAGACGCACTGGAATAGAGCCCAGCAGCAAGCCAAACACCCCCCCATCTCTCTCTCTCTCTCTCTCTCTCTCTCTCTGTCTCCCTCGCTCACTGTAGAACCACCTCTGTATCCTCCCCTCATCTGTCATTCTGAATTATGTCCTTTTCTTTCAAATCACACATCTCATCCTTTCGCAGTGCTGGTTCTGGGTTGTCTCATAAGTGTGGATAGTTCTGTTCATTTCTTATGGGGAATTTGTTGAGATGAGCTAAATTATTTAATATTTAAAAATCACAAAGCAGAAAGGGGATTACTGTGATTATACAACTACTGTATAATCACTGGCAGCGAGTTCAGATCTTCACATACGAGGTAAATACTTCACCAGAGAAAGAATGTGTGTTTATAAAAGTGTGTGTTTTTGACGCAAAGCTTAAAGTTAACAAATAAATTAACTTAAACAGACAATTTGATAAACTATATTACATCCCAGGCTGATTGCTTTTAAAGGTCAGGTAGCTGAGTTTCACACTCAAACACGATTTAGGTTTTAAATCTGATTTCCTCTCATCCTCAAATCCTTGAACACAATGTTGATATCCACTTGTATTCAATTTGGTTGGAATTATGGTCAATGAACATGTTTAAAACAACAAAGTAAAAACTGGAGAGGACTACCTAATCACAGCCAATCAGAGCGCAGCATTGGCTCCTGATGAGAACTAAAATTCTTTATTATTCACTTCACACAGTACTCAGTGGTCTGTTTTTTCTCAAAGTGTTGCTTTTATCATTTACTTTTTAGTGGAAAACACAAAGTTCACATAATTTTATGCTGATCTCGAGATCTTTTATGGTTTCTTTTAATCATTTATAGTGCCAGGAGTAATCTGGTTTTCTTAAACTAATGAAATGATTTGTCTGAAAGTTAAAGAGGAAGTAATTTTTCAGATTAATGCAGATGTAATGCAGATTGTCACTTTAGTAAATGTACAAAAACTAAATACAGAGACTATCATATGTAGTCTGTTAAAGATTAGTAAGGTTAATTTTAGTTTTAACCAGCCCTTCGAGGACAACCACAAGGCCCTTTGTCAAAAATGAGTTTGACACTTCTCGTCTACAGCAATAATTACTATGAATTGCAACATTAATATTTCATTGTTACTGCTGTAAAACACTCCTATGTCCAGACATTAACTGCGGAAAGTGATGTATCTTCATTGACAACATTTAAAAGCTATAAATATACACTACATCAATAAATGTATAAATACAGGTACAGCTCATTAATAAAAGACAAGATCTACCTTGTAAGTGTTTCCCACAAAGACATTCCACGTAGTCACTCCAGCTAGTTCAGTTTAACATGACCAATTAAAATAAATATATCTTCGAGACACTAGCAGGACATTTTATCCTGGTGAAATACTTATCTCATATGTGAAAGTCTGAAGCTGCAGCAAACTTTAGTCAATTCAATTATTTAGCGCATCTTTGCTAACTCTCTATATCGAATAAACTGAACGAAAGAGAACTATCCGCAGTTATTAGCTAGCCACGGCGCTGTGAAAAGGGCCTGTTCCCTCCGAGTGTAAAGCGTCACATTTCATCACGGACATAAACACACTTGTAATAAACAGACAATAGGCGAGTGCTCTAATGTAAAATAAGCATATTGTAATAAGTGGTTGTAGGTATAATTGTGCTCATGTGATGTTTACTATTTTGCCTTTTGAACCTTTCCAGCCCTGATTTCTTTGCACACACGGTTAAAGTAAGACCTGATGCTTATTTATTCCGGTGAAGGAGTGTCTTGTAGCCCGATTGTTTTTTGCACAGTAGCATAAGTCTCCTCTATTCTTCTTCTTCTTCTGTGTCAGAGCTGTAGTGTGTGGCCATTACCTCAAGCTGCTGCCTCTGCTGGTCAAACGCAAACACTGCAGAGACGGTTATATACGAGAGTAACGTGGTGCAGCTAATTAAGTGCCATACATAAACAAACAGTAGGAAACAAAAGAATCAGGTGAGCAGGCGATAAGATGTCACGATGTCAGATTTTAGTGTTGCGGTTAATGCAAGACAAGAATTTAGTGATTATTCATGATTACAACAGCAAAATCTTTAGTTTTTTAAAGCTGGGTGAAAAATATATGGAACAGAGGGCAACATAAAAGATAGAAATGAGCCACAACAACGTCTACATCAAACGGGTTGTTTTTAAGTTTAGATAACAATTGTTCTAATTAAGAGTAAAAATATAATTCTTATTTTGTGATTTGGTCCAATTTAACAGGAAGTCTGAGGTTAACAAAATGTACTAGTTCAGGGGTCGCAGTTTGAAGTTTGAAGATTTAAAGTGAATGTTCGCAACTTTTGAAAAAGATCAAAAACAGGGAGAGTGTTTTAACTGCTGCTCCTGCCCCTCTCTTTCTGATTGGTAAATGTTAAACAATCCCTGTTTTATATAGTGCTTTTCCACCTTTCAAGGCGCTCAAAATGCTTCACAATCAAGGATCCACTCACTCAGTGCAGACATTGAGGCAGTGGTTTAAATGTTATGCCCAAGGACACAACAACAAAACAACAATCCACTTTTGTGTCCCACTGTGGGACCTCATGTTCCAGCGGTCTCCCATCCAAGTATTAACCAGGCCCTAACATGCTTAGCTTCAGAAATCTGACAGGATCTCAGAAAGGAGGACACACCTTTCTAGAAGGATTGCATGGTTTGTCAAAGTCTGATCCTTTTACATTTTAAGTGACTCTGTCTACCAGCAAAAGGGGCACTATATAAAGTGTGTTTAGCTAAAATTACTTATTTTCATATGGCAATGTGGTCAAAATTATGCATTAAAAATGCAATTCAATTGGAAATACGAACAACTTTAAATCTATATCAAGGCTCACAAATTCACAAAGAGTTTTTTCACTACAGTAAAAAAAATAACTGCACAGTATCTGATTGTTTTTCTATGAATTTGGCCAATTCCAAAACTGATACTTATATATTGCCCATCCTTAGCTTTGATAGAATGAAAAACTATTTTAAATATTTTGTTCTTGTGATTTGAATAATCATGATTATTGATTAACCTAATAATCTTGACATCCCTAGACAAGCCTCACCTGAGCTCTTACACACACACATAGAAAACGGCCCAGACGTGGGGCTTTAGTTCCTTTGCACCTCCTCACCTTTAGCGACCTTTAGCGACAAGCCTGTTTGTGGCAAAAAACTATAGACTAGCGTGCCAATCCAGCACAAAACTAATGCATGGTTACAGGTTTTTACATAGGACCATAGAGGAAATACTATTAGTACTTTTGGCAGTCAGAGAAAATGGATCAAGAGTTTATGAAATCACTAGGGCTGCACGATTAGTTACAATCGAATTGAAATTTTAATGAACACAAGTGGTAAATTGTAAAAGCAAATTTTGAAGAACAATAATTTTTTTTCTTATTCTGACTAAAAATGTCTGATTCTGAACATGGTTTAAAATAGATGTAACTCTTTTATTATCAGTTTTCAGTTTTATTTATCTAAAACTGAAACTATTTAATATCATTTTGGGGGTGTAACGTTGCTGCTAACCGGACCAGGGTTGAGCAAGGAGCGCCCTAATCAAGCAAAACAACACTGGCTCCCGTAGATATGAGTTTCTCTTGTTATTGAATCTATTTTAGCAGAAATACAGTCACAATCACCATCAGTTTAGTGCAGGGGTGGGCAATTATTTTTCCCCGCGGGTCATATTCAAACCAGGACAAGTGGAGGAGGGCTGGACCACAGTCATCATTACTGCAGCAAATTTTTGTAAATCATAGGGTGTTTATTGTGAAGAGATTCATTCTGTCTTCTTATCTTAAGTTTCCGAAAAATGTGGACTACAGTGGACTTCCTGTAGCCTTCCTTAGAAGCATCCCTGTCTGGTCTAGTGACGTGTCTTGTTAGCTTCTTACACGGTTTTGCCAGACAATAGCGGGAACTTACGCCCCATACTGTCTGGAGTCTTCTCCAGGACAGAATCCCATGTGTGTGATAAGGCGTAAGCTCCCTCATCTCGATTTATGCTGTTAGTTCCTCGTTTGCGGATCTCGATGGCCTCCCTGATCCAGCGGTGGTATTTATTACTTTCACTACGAATGACCCTGGCATTCTTCCAGTCCATAATGTGATTCTGTCTCTTGCAATGATCTGAGAAAGGCTACAGGAAGTAGCTAAAACATGTAAAGCAGATAAAGAAACGCCTGTCTGACAAAAAATAAATAAATAGAAATGTTGGAAACAACTTATTGTGATAATATCAGGACATCAGCAAAGATACATGTTCGATAGCTAGGGCAATGGAACAAAAGAAATACAAAAATGTGCCAGGGGCCACTTGAGTCCGTTATTTTGTTCCTACACGCTCATTTAGATTGGACATGTCTTCTTTATGCACTTGAAATGTGAACAGAATCAGATTTTTTAAACAAAGTCATAATTTCTTGTCTAAAAAAATCTCAGTTTGATCTTTTCCCTAAATCGTGCAGCCTTAGATCGATCACTTTCATTCATTCCACTTTGTGCACTGTCCCCCATTCCCACTGTTTTTACTTCATTTGTGTAAATATCATCAGAATCTGTGAATATATCATCATCATGAAGCTTTACCCACAAACCCTGTTGCTTTATCTATGAAGTCGTATATATGATGATATGCGTCATGTGTATCATATATATATATTTAATTTTATTGTTTTCCTGTTAATATAAATAGAGTGTTAGAGAATGAATGTATAAAATAAATATAATGAAATATATTATTAAAAATATCTATGATTCTCAACATCATAATCACTGAATAATATTGAATAGTCTATAAAATGTCATTCCTCTTGTAAGATGTGTGTTCGTTTTTTAACAATCCTGCGGAAGATCATTTGTTTCGTCAGATTTTGGATTTTAAATAATTCTCACGTTGAATTTTTGAACAGTTTTGATGAAAATGTCAGTTGTTGGATTATACAAAGCCGGTTTTCATTGTGTTTTTCAGAGTTAAAACATTCAAAGTGAAAATTCAGCTTCATTTTTCATGCATGGAAAACACGTAAATCCGGATATACTCTCCTCAATATGCTTTTAAACTGCAAAATCCAGCAACATAAATTCCAAATAATAGAATCAAACTATTAAAAACTCAAAGTGAGACTGTCGACAAGATTTAAAACTCTCATTCTGATGAAACAATGATCTTCCACAAAGTCCAATGTGAAGTTTGAACGCTGATAATGGCCATGTCTTATTCTCTTCCTGTTTGGTTTGTATCTGTGGTGGAATAATAACACCTTTTATTCCAAACTGTTCACGCTATTTCTCATTGAGTTATTACAGTGACTAGAGAGAGGGTGGGGCCTGTTGCCGTGGCAGTTGCGGTGGCCATCTTTCGACTGGAGAGGCAGCAGAGTTCAGATTCAAAATAATGTACAAACAAGGCCACATAATTCATAGATTGGGATGCACAGTAGCAGAGTGGTTAGAGTTCTGGCTTCCCAATAAGGAGGTCATGGGTGGACTCCCGGGTCGGACCATATCAACATCTCACGATCTCACTGGGTGGAGTTTGCATGTTCTTCCACCTCCAAACACATGCATGTTTAGGTTAATTGGGCATCACTGTATATTTCCCCTGTGAGAGAATGAGAGACTGAAGTTGTCTGTCTAACCCTGCGACGAGTTGACCACTGTCCAGGGTGTTCCCCCGCCTAAGGCCCAAAGTCACTGGAATAGGCTCCAGTCAGACGTGACCCCTAATGGGCGTAAGCGGTAGAGAATTCACAGATTAATAGGAGTAATTTGGCACATAATTATATATTTATGGTCCAAATAATATCTAAGAAATATTGCAAAAACATAGATATAAAACATCAGCCTAAAAACATTGCACTGGGCTGGATTAGATGCACAATTTTACTATATTTGTCTGTCATTATATTACATGCTTACATAGCCCTACCCACTTTTAAGGTAACTAACATATTGGCTTGTTTATTTTGCAAGGCTTGCAAGTTAATAATGTAAGCTAATCTGAAGAATAAGACCAATAGAATTGAATTACTGATAACAAAAGTATGTTTATGTCAAGATTTTTTCACAATAGTTTGGTTGAACAGAAGCATAAATAAACGTACCAACACGAAAAGGTTCAAACATCAAAATATTTAAGAGAAATAGTATTAAATAGTACTTCCTATTAGTTTGCATGAGATCTTTAGTTAACTCTACCTACACAAGATGGCTGCCGGAACTGGACAATTGTTGCTATAGGTTACCATGGCTATGCTTTCTCTTTCTAGTCAATATAATAACTCAACATTTTAGGTTTTTTTTTTTTCCTGAAGGATAAGTTCAGTCCAGTTTCATGTCACGCCAAATTCAAATCATTGTGTTATTTTGTTTTTATTTATATTTTTCTCTCCTGGACGTGTTGCTTTGTACAGCTCTGTTCTGCGTTTCTGTTTAGTGATCGCCGGGTTCCTATCAGAAATAGCATGGCCGTGTTGTTGATTGTTCCGTGTGTGATTTTACAGTGTAATGATAAAAAGTGTGCGCGTGGAGTCATTGTTGGATGTACTTTTCCCTGTTGCCTAAAATGTTTTTTTTTTCTTTTCTTTGTTGCAACTTTTGGCAACGATCATTAAAACAAACTATGAAAGCAAAGCACAGCCCTTCCCTCCAAATTGTCTCAGGTCACCGAGCCAAGCCACACTCTCATCTGCAAAACCTTGTGTAAGACCGTTTGTTTAATCAGAATTTAAGTTTTAAATATCGTCGAAATTCTTACTTTGATTTTTAACCCTGAAAAATAATGTTAGATTGATTTATTATGAAATTTCTCTTGTTGAATTTTGTAGTTTTCATTGTCTTTTTTCTCAGTTAAAGTGCCCATGACAGGTTAATTTAGTTGGTTGTTATCTGTTGTAAGTATAAATTATAGTTTTGCATGAATCAAGAATAAGTTTGTGAAGAAAACTTTGCAAAGAAGTTGAAAATAACAGGAAGTGATACTATCACGTAATTACCTGATACAAAAAAAAAAAAAAAAATTTTTCTTTTTTTTTTTTACATTTTTTGTATCACGTAATTACGTGATACTATCACGTAATAACGTGATACTATCACGAAATAACGTGATAGTATCACGTAATTACGTGATAGTATCACGTAATTACGTGATAGTTATCACGAAATTTCGTGATACAGCTGGGAAAAAAATAAAGTAGAGATTGGCAGTACTGAGCTTCCGTAGTGTTGGTATCATGGATCTATTATATTATTATCTGGACAGGACATTGCTGCTTGTAGCCGTTGTAAATCAGTCCCAGTGGCTGCTCCATTGGTTCTGCAGCGGGAAAATCCCTCTAGACTAGAAATTTATTTTTCCCCGGAGCGCAATACAAACATAGACTGCCTGTGTTCGGCAAAAACATCATCTACAGCTTTAAGAACAGTCAGATTTTTCGGCAATTCTTATCTAGTTTCACATCATAAACTTTTTTCTGGTTCAAAAGGTTTTAGTTTCGTATAAAACAACTTTTTAAGCTTTAGTGTCGGCTTCCGCTGCTCACTTATTTCCCGCTCTGATTGGTCAGAACAGTCAGGTGTGAGCTTTCGGATTCATTCGGATTCACTCAGCTAGAGCTCGTCCCGCTCCTCAAGCAAAGAATTACAGGGGAAACACAACAGCGCATGTTCCATGGTCTGTAGCGCAGCTAGCAAAAGGCTAAAGCTAACGTCCATGATGGCTACAAATGCCAGTGTGCAAAAGAAGAGTTATAGCCCAGTTTATCAGGATTGTTTGGCAATATCCAGTGTGATGTCATCAAAATGAACAGGAAGTACATTTTTAATCCTAATGGCTAATACGTCTGTAAAGACATGTGTAAAATGTTTAGTCAAATGTTAAATATAATGATCTTAACTTTGTTTTAGTGAAATGATTAGTTCAGTGTCAGAGGCACACAAAAAAATAAAAAATGTAGTGCATAGATTTTCAAGTTTTCAAATTAAAATGTCAAATTTGCAGTGAAAATGTATCAAAGCAAAAATGACAAGTCTCTTCAATCAGTCTGTGTTAACTACACTGTGAATTTTACACACAATTGAATTTAAATAGTTGAATTTGAAAGTTTAAGATAGACAGTTTAAATGTTTTAACTGCGAAAAACAATAAAAACCGGTTCCACAGAATTCAACAAAGGAAATTCTGAATACAAACTTAAATTCAAATTAATATAAACTTCAAAGTGAGAATTTTTTTGTTAAAATTCTGAATCTGAAACAAAGGTTCTTCCACACAAAGCGTCGTCTGGAGGCTGCAAAAGAGTTTGAATTATCAGAGCAGATCAGAACTGCAGTTTCTGGATTAAACTAAAATATGTTTGAGATCATTTAGGCTTTTCTTGCATGACCACAGTTGTACCTCTGCATCGCACCAAACACAGAATCATTAAAAATACAGATTAAAACAACCTTTTAAAATCACGTTTCAAAGGAGACATATTATGAAAAAAACAACAAACACCTCAATCAGCTTGTAATCTTGTTAAAACTGTTCCGGCACAGTTAATCACGTTCTGTATCACTGCGCTGTGGCAGTCACTATAGCAACAGATAAATAAATAAACTACTGTTAGGAGGGACTAAACAAACTGTAAACAAACTGCACGCTGTGTTATTTTGACTCAGCTTGTGGGTTAAAACGGTCATTCCCCAATCGGAGTCATTTGCCGACATTGAGTCAATCATGCTAGTTGTTAGCTTGACTACAGTTTCATTACTTAAACTGCTAGAAACGGTAAAAAATGTTATTTGTCAGTTGTAACCTTAGATCGCCAACCATATGAGATTAGAAAAGGCCTGGTAAGAAAGTTTAATAAGGTTTATTTTTGCGAAAGTCACGTAAAATATCATACTTTCTACACAAACATACTTTCATACACTAATGACAGTGACCTTGAAGTTTCTCTGCTCTGAGCTGTTTGCTTAAGTTTATTTATAGGTAAATATTGTGTTTTCACAAACGTTAAGCTCATATGTAACCTAAAATAAGCACATTTAGGCAAGGCAAATTCATTTGTATAGCCCAATTCATACACAAAGCAATACAAAGTGCTTCACAAAGCATTTAAAAAGTTCATGATAAATATAGCATAGTCTATATTGCTTGTCCTTGTAGATGTTGCTGTAGTCAAACACTAACGTTCATGCGCTTGTGCTGAAGCTTCTGGACATGCGCACATCAACTATTGACTCACAATGTGCACTGACTCGACTGGGGAATGACAAAAAACAATGGATGCATAATTAGAACTGGAGGCGTAGTTCAAGATGGCCACTTTAGAAAACGTATAATTTGTTGGTTGTTTTTGGTTAAATGTCACTATGAGGAAATGGAGCTTAACAGTTCGCAAGTTGCATCTAGTATTTACAGACTTTGAATAAATACATTTAAAAAAGTTTTTAAAAAGTATTTTTTTTAACGTAGCCTTATTTATTTATTTTCAGCACACCGACTCCCGCCAGGCTCACACTGGATCCAGTCCGTACTCCGGTCCGGCGTACGGAGGCTTTCCGTTTCTTAAAAAGTAATGAAAGGTTCTCACACCGCGATCCGTCCGGTCCGGCGAGTCGCGCGGCTCTGGTTCGGTTGTCAGATCGTTTCCGTTTCAAGGAAATTTTTCCGGACTGCCGGAGCCCTTTTTGGTAAAGTTGTGAAAACAAGGCACGGTAAACAGGAAACCAAGCGCTCTCGGGTGAAGTGAATCCGGTGGTTTTCAAGGTAAAAACATTATGTTTCTGCTACTACTACAAATACGGCAAAATGCTCGACATATACGCGACTATTGAACACAACGTCCCGTACTTACCCATTATGCGTCGAAAAGTCCAACAGAAAATGAAGTGACGTGAAATAAGCTCAAAACACGGCGCATGTGTTCTATGTTTACATATCCATGTGCCAGAGATCACGTAAACTCCCCGAAACTCCCAAGTTGAGCGTGACTCCCCGTGAACTCGTGGTCTCGCGAGGCCAGCAAAGTCGCACATACACATGCATTGACATCACTAATCATCAGACGATCCAGATCTGATCTGGACTGGAGGCAGTGTGAGCCCGGTGTCACACAGCAAGATACAATCTTTTTTTGTGTTTGTTCATTACGTGATTAAAATATTAAAAAAAACATATTATGACTCCTTTAAACGAGACAAACCCACAGCAGAATCAAAGTCAGACATAATGTAAAAAAGCTTAAACTGTCGTCAGCGCTTGTAAGAACCGGCTGCGTGTTTGGTGCCGCATGTGCAACAGAAGCGTATGTTTACTACCCTCCTCTTATACGCTCTTCTCAATAGTTCTATGATAGTCGTGTGCAGTTCCTGTTTTGAACCTATGCAAATACGAAGCTTGTCCCTGTAGCCTCCTCTGTGCTGTGGAAACCGGCCTAAACCTTCAGCAGATTTCTTCTTCTTCCCCTCAAACTTGTAGAAACTGTTTCTCTGATATCATGAGTGTGACCTACATTCGAGTTGTGGTATTACGTGCTCTTATATTTTTGTGAGATGACTATAGAATTATAAAGGGATGGCAAATAAAATCATAATGTGAAGTCAGTGTGTCCGCCGCTTTTGTCTTTGCACTCCTTAAAGGTTTTAAGGTTTATAAAGGTTTTAAGGTTTATGCTGGTGACTTCAGGTCAACAGTGGTAGAAAGCAGAAAAACAACAGGAACATTTTCTGACATTTCTCACTAACACAAACTTTAAGATCACACACAGTTAAACTCACCTTTTTCTTAGTAAAGGGGACTTATTGTGTAAAATTTACTTTTCTAGTTTTTAATCATGTTATAGCAGTGTTCTCTCATCATTAGTTTACCCGAAGTTGTATTTGGATTGATTCATGCATGTTTAAGTAATCTTGTGTTGTTCTGCAGCTGATGCTATAGTGGTCAGAAAATCTGTCTTCATTTACCACCTATCCCCAACCATGTTTTCGTATTTACTTGCGTTTATTCAAAATTTTGGATTGTGACTAAATGTAAAGGTTCAAAACGGTCATGTAGACACTTTCCCACAACAACAAAAATTGTAATTTTTACATCTGTGATTCATTAAAGTTAAAAGAACCATATGTAAGATTTTGATGTTTTGGTTTTCAAGAGGATCATCCAATCAGAATGAGCCTCACATGACTCTCTCAGTTGGGTTGCCAGTTTGGTTTCTTAGAACCTGAAGTCAATTTTGAAGCATGAGTCAGGAACATGTTTGAGTTTGAACTGATGTTGCACCAGGACACAGACCAACTGTCTGTGATAAGCTCATGCACTTGTTTCCACACAGTTCTCATCAGACTCCACCCTCAAAGTATTAAAATGCAAATCTTGGAAACATACCATGACAAAGAGTCAGGTGTCTGAGAAAGTGACTTTCTTGCTATTACCCATGATTCATAGCAATCTTGTTCCTGATTGGTCAGCAGCTTTTTCAATGTGTGGGCCATTTCACAATCTGGCAACCCAAGTTCATTGTTATTGTAATACATTTTTATACCACTAGTGCATCTTACATACAATTCCTTTAAATAAGTAAACTACTGTAAGTTTTTTCCCTATTCCTACAGTTCACCTTAAATAAGTTCAATTGGTGATCAATGTTTAGGCAATAAATATTTTCTTAAACTGACAAACTCAGCGTCCCCTTCTTGTATTTGTTATGAATTGTTTTATTCAGTTTTAAGTTCAGGTAAATGGAGGATTAAAGTGTTTTAACTCGTGTCAGGTAAGAACAAGTCACTTCTGGTCTCTGCTGTTTTTCACTTTTATTCCACGTGAAAATCACTGCATGTGACAGGGATGGGCCGATGATGTTTTGAGCCGATATCTGATATTTGGCCTCGCAAGGTTCACAAACTTATTTTTTACTTAAAAAAAAAATAAAATGCTGGAAAATATTTATCTGGGGATGCAGAATATTTTGGTAACGTTTTTCCATTAATCTGTCGTAAAATAAACATTGATGTTATGTTACAGATATTGTAAAATGTAAATATCGGCCAATCTGATACAATTATGGCCCATCCCAGCATGTGATAATCTCATTTAACACTGTGTGAGTTGTATGGTCTTCTGTTGTCTTGAATTCATTTAATTTTATTTGTTTCATGGTTTTTGTTTGATTCACCAGTTTTATTGTTCTGGACATTATTTGTTGTTTTATCATACATTTGTGTTTGTGCAGCACTTTCTGTTTGTAAAATGTGCTATTCGCCTTATTCAGCCCTGCCTACTTTTGTTAACAATGCATTTCTGTTTTAGCCTAAACTTACTTTGCTACAATCAAACCTCAAATGTTGTAATGATCACATACAGAGCAGATACACAGCTGTGCCTGGTTTCAAAGCTTAGGTTCTATAGAAAGTTCACTTACGCTAACTGTTGTTGTATCTATTTGAGATCATCTCCAAGACAGACAAGCTAACATGTTAGCTACCTTAAAGGTGGTTTAGCTGATTTTCACACTGCAAACATATTTTAGGTTTTAAATCTGACAACTTCTTCTCAGAAATTCTGCAACACAATATAATAATATCACATGTATTCATTTTTGTTGCAATTACTGTTTAAGAACTTATTTTTACAAACAACGAAGTGAAACTGGAGAGGACCACCCAGCCACAGCCAATCAGAGTGCTGCATTCAGCTCCTGATTAGAACCAAAGTTCTTTATTATTCAATTCAGACAGTACAAAGTGTCTATTTTTCCACAATGTGCTGCATTTATCATGTACTTTAGTGGAAAACGCAAAGATTACAATTTTACAACTAACTAAATAAGTTAGTTACCCCAACTTTAACCTAGTTAAACAGGAAATGCACCTCTACGAAACAAGGGCTGGGGCAGACATCCCATTTACCCGGGCAGACCCTATTTTGATTTCTGTGTCCCATGTTCCAGCAAATGTATCCAAAACCACTTTTTTGTCCCAGACGTCTCCCAGTTGTCCCAGTTCTAGACTAATCTGATACCCAGCAGAGGATTGTTATGTTTGTCAAAATTAGATAAATACTGGGAAGAAATCTCACAATTTATTTTTTCGTGGAAAAGATGAGTGCATAATAATACACAGGTTTTTCCACTATTTTACTGTTACTTCTAACTCTAATCTGGGTGTGTACCAGTGTTTCATGTTGAAATCTGATCCCCCTATGCTGGGCAGAATAAGGTGAATATAAATATTGTAGATTTGGATTGATTTGAATGATCCTGAGGTTAAATGTTGGGTGTTTATTCTAATGTCTGTGTTTTCCTCAGACCTGCAGCTGGAGGTGAGCAGCAGATCAGAAGTGTTTACTCAGAAGTCACAGATTCATCGCAGGACGGCCTCGTGTGTTTACCCCGACCACAGCGCCCGGTCCGAGGAGGAAGTCTTCTCCACCGTCCCAGCCTCCTCCAGCCTGCACTTCCCTCCGCCTCAGACTCGCTCTCGCAGCTGGACCGGGACGTCTTTCAGCTCGCTCCGTTCGCCAAAACACCAGCCAGGAAGAACAAACTCAGCCTGGACTCTGCTTTCTGCCCAGAGGCGCCCGATGTGTTCCTCCGGGCTCCGTTTGTGAGGCGAGTGAACGTGACAAACGCTTCAGACTGTGGCGCGTGTGTAGGAGAGCGCCCCCTGGAGGTGCCTGTGCTGCAGCAGCCTGTGACGGTGCACAGGGTGGTGTCTCGTGTGGGGCAGCAGGCGGGCGTAGGCTCTGTGGCTGTGGGGCCTCTTCACGCCTGGACAGTCGCAGGACGTCCCACAGAGGATCCGTTCACAGCGGCGCCGTTCAGCCCCAGGTGCCACCAGGGGGAGCTGTGACTTCACTCTGACAGCAGGTTTAAAGCAGAACTAAGTAACATTATGAGCTTGTCTTTGTAAGTCTCTGAAGGTTACGTTTGCATAATAGGGAATTTAAGCATGTTTGCATTAAGTTGTGTTGGTTTTCTGCTGCAACTTCCCACTTGCAACTTTTTTTGTCCCTCAGCTCTCCAGAGAAACGTTAACTTCGTATTTGGAGATGTAAAATAATTTTTTACATCAATGTGTTTTTTTAAACACATTTTTAAAAGGTCATGTTCTAAATTTGATTACATAGTGTCTTTACACCAGGCCCTAGTGATCAAATATGGCAGGTGCTTTGGCCGTTAGCTTTAGCTTTTTGCCAGGTTTTGTACAGGCTACTAAACAGCCCCAGTTGTGTTTCCCATGATGCTTTGGGGGAAACACAACTGCAGGATGAATGGAGCCAAAAGCCAGCGCCTCCTTACATAACACGTGACTGTTCAGACCAGTCAGAGCACGAGTTCATTAAGCAAGCAGTGGTAGCCAAAGCTAAGCTATCGAAACCTAGCCAGGCTGGAGCTACCTAGTGCCTCCGCTAAATTTCATTTCACTCCATCTACAAGGTCAGGTATTGCAGAACTGCAGATGGTTTCCAAAAAGCAGGAGAACGGTCGTCCAATCACTGAGATGGAGCAGAGTGGTGGGTTGGCCAGAACCAACCAGAGTTGAAAGAGACTTACATTCTACTTCTTTGTCAAATATTTTAGAATATAATATTGTACCTTTTAATTTGCAAGTTTACAACCTAGAAAAAGCAAAAATCACTTACACATGTTTATGCTCTTCCTCCTGGACGACAAAACAACCAAAATCAGTGATAGGTTAAAACAAAACAAAAAAAATCCTCGCCGGCTGTGAGGCGAACAAACCCCAATAATGTGTCAGACAAATTGTCTGAAACGAAACAGGCTGATGCATCAGGCTAATTCGAACTCAGATAAGTGGTGGAGGGCCGGACTCCCGGTCATTGGTGTAACAAATGATCATTATTGCAAGCAATTTTTTGTAAAATATAGGCTTTTTTTTTTATCATTTATTTTGATACATTCTAGGACAACAAGTAATGAGACATGCTCTATGGTCAAGTCAATCACATAAAAGAAACGGAAAGAGTAATACTTATTCTTAAAAATGTGCCGGGGGCCACATTGAAACAGTCCGAGGGCTCATGTCTGCTTTAGGAGCTTAAACTTGTTTTTACTGGGATGTACTTGTAACACACTCAAGGTTTGCCCTCGTCGTCATACAGATTCAGTTTAATAGAACTGCTAACATGAGTAGCTCTATATTGTGTTAGTAAAAGTTGCTCTTCAGGACAAAAGGGTTGGAGATTTTTGCTCTGAATGCTCTTTCTGCTGGACATGAGAAATCTGTGCATTTATGAAAAAATTAGGACACAAGGAATGGCCACTGGGGCAGATTTACCCTGTTCAGAAGATTTAATACATCCATGATTTACACGAGAGCTGCAGAGGGAGCACGAGCGCTGAAGTTTCTTAGTTCTGCTTTAAGACAAACTGTAGTATTAAACCTGAGCAGTATTTTATTCACCAGAAAGCATTGAATTTGATTGAAAATATTCCAGTAAGTCTGTCCGTGCGGTGGAAAGAGTCTCTGGAATAGAATCAAAGTGTCAACACTACAAATGCAAAAAACGCTACAGTTATTTTTGGCAAACAAAACCTGCTGCTATTCTTGAGTTTTATATCAGTCACAAGAACAGTTAGTTTACTTGATCCCAAAGCCGTTCAGCCTCCAACTGTGATTAACAACAAGTATGAAGAGTTTAATAACACTATTGCTTACGACATTACTCAAATATAGGTCTTTTTTTGTCTGAGATTTGCTTTCTGGCTAGAGTTGCATCGTGCTCTTTATAAAGTACCTCTACCTCAGTTACATTTAGTGGAGCTTTCTAATTAAATGCACTTTACACGACTCTACATCAGTATTCTGACAGAGCACATAGTTTTGTACGGATCCACACTGCAGCCTGTAGTTTGTGCAATCAACACGGCAATGAAGTTTAGTGTCAAGCTCCCATATTTTTAGTTTTAGCACAGTTTATGTTGACTTTATGTTGTGTTACTTCTAATACACTAATCACAGCCTTTCATGTGTTTTTCTTACTTTGCTGTGATTGGTTAAATCCACCTGTCAACTGGGCGGGGAAAGTGTTTAATTACACCTAAACTAGCCTCAGTAAAGCCTTAATAAAGCATGAAAAAATACTTATTCATGAGCAAATTATCAATTCATGGATGAAAAAGTGTACTAAGACTAGAGGCTTCCTTATTTAAAGCTGCTATACCCGATTTTTGCTTCCTTATAAACGTAAACAAGCAGAAATATTGAATTTTAAACGTCCTACATCAGTTTTGCGCACTTATCTAATGCTTTTTGAACCTCCCACATGTTCAGCATGATATGTTTAAAGCTTTTTCACAGCTGTTAGGAGCGAGACTAGTCACAATACTGACAACAACAACAACAACAACAACAGAGGAACTTCATGGATTTTGGTGAAGAAATGAAACATTAGTAGACAGAGACAAGACATTGTGGACTCATTTCCACCCAAATAGAGGGATTATCAGTTGACGTCACTTTCCGCTCTACTGCGCATGTCGCCTGTAGAAAGAGACGCTGTCCATCTAGTTGTCTGGGGAAACTTCTTTGATTAAAACAACAAAACGAGACAAACGCAGCTGTTTAGATCAGGTCTGAACTGGCTCCTGAAGCTTGAGACTGTGTTTTTTCACTCAACTGAAGTCGTAAAAAGTCGTAAAGGCAAATTTCATTCACAGATGTTGAATTAGCTTTTAACTTTTGTTTTTGCACAGTGATAAACTCTTGTAGTTATATGACAACAGTGATGGCGAGTGTTGCCAGTAGAGTTTAGATCAGGCCCAAAAAATCCAGCCCTAGCCCGCCCACGTAGTGTCTGAACCCGACCGGAACCTGAGTCAGTCTCTGTGTGTCCAAGTCCAAAGCGAGCACGCTCTGCCCACTCATTTAACTGTAGCATTTTAATGACAGAAAAAGCTCCTTATGATGTGTCTCATGAGTTTACATGTTTGGGGTGTCTCTCCACCAGAAAGGCATCCTCCATCTCTCTTTCTCTCCCTCTTGTTTTTTCTTTTCTCATCGCCCTTTGTAACATGTGTGCACTTTCTCTCTCTCTTCCATCTAATCTTTTCCTTGGTCCGCAGGGATGAAAGATGTGCCTTCCCCTGTCTCTCGTTCTCCTCCTGCTCTGCGCTGAAGACAGAAGTCTTCTGTCTCTCTCTCGTCACGGTGCATCAAACTTCTCACGCCGTATAGTTGGCCACTTCAAATACTCGCTTTTTGTCACCACGGTCTTGACCTGAACCTGGCCCGGCCCGACAAATAAGTGAGAAATATAGGCCAGTCAGCCACGACTCTTTCTTCTGTCAGGCTGACACGCGTCCCCCATGTTGAGAAACAAATAATCCCTCTATAGACACATTAACAAGATATCTGTGCTGGACGATAGTAATTTTAAACACATTTTTTGTAAAAAAAAAAAAAAAAAATCGGGTATAGTGCCTTTAATAAAGACTTTATTATTTGAACAAATGATCTGTTGTTAGTGTATTAATCAGGGTTCTCAGGGGCTTAAAAAGTCTAAAAAGTTAGAAGAACTAAAGTTAGAATTTAGGGTTGAGGGATAATTAAGTAGTTACTAAGCCTTAATTAACATTTTGGTCATTTATTTGTCATTTGTTCGAGATGAATTAGGTCTTTACTCATGCTTTATTAAGGGGTTATTAAGGCTAATTAACGTGTAGGGATTTTAAAGTGTTGCATTAAACCGCTTTGAAACGTGAAGAAAGCCAACGTACTAAAAAATACATATCATTCTAAGGTTTTACTAAACACCAAAGTATTTCTCATTTACTTTTACAGCCGTTGCAAAGATTAATTTATTCATAAAGCACATTTACATGACGGTTTTACTATTATAACTGTGTCTGGTTTTTGTTACATCAGTGAAGTTGCATAATATTTTAACTCTGTCCATGTTACCAAGTGTCATAAAGTCTGAATGTTTATGTACTTTCATTGCTTTCAGTGTAAAATGCTGTAGTTATTAAAGCCGCGCTGCCTTTGGAAACAGTTTACGCTTCGATTTATGAAATGCTGCAGCTTTTTATAAAGTTTGTGTCTGTAAATGTATTCAGTAAAAGTCTATAAACGCAGACTGTTTTGTGGGAAGAGTTTGATTATTGTTTTTTGTTATGAATTAGTGTAGTTTCTTCTGCGTTGTGTGCGTGTGTTTATCTATGCAGGAAACACCGCCGAAAGTTTGGAACTGCTCTTCATTTAGTCTGGATCACAACAAGAGTTAACGGCTTCGGCCCAACTTCTCTCACGCAGGATTTCGACAAAAGACAAGCGGAAGTTTGAGAACAGACAAAGAAGAACCACAACAGCACAGACCAGGTATGTGAATGAAAACGGCAAACAGAAAGACAATTTTGTGTAATTATAATAAGAATGCTCGCAGTGTCGTCACATATTTAAGACTGAACTGACGCACACTGAACAAACACAGAAAAGACCATGGTAACAAACACAAACAGCAGCAGAAGTAGCAAAATATAATAGTATGTATTTGGTTTACAATTAAAATGTATTTATTTACTACACATTCAAATGACACCCCAAAAACCCAAATACATGTGGAAATTAAGCCAAACAAAAGCAAATTACAAACTAAAGTCAAACCAAAAATATTAGTAACATTAATAAACCCAAACAAAACAAAACATATTAGTAAATTAACAAAAACAACCCACTCTAAGAACCACATTGTATTGTAAAGGTGCTAACTTTAAAAGTGCTTTTAGTTGGTTTGTAATGTGGAGTGTGAGATGGGCTTTACAGTAACATAATTATGATTTTATCATGTGGTGAATATGTTATTTTTTATTTATTTGTTTATTTATTTCAATTGTTAATTTGTTCACAAAGCTTTGATACACAACAGCTGCAGGTCTGACTTGGTATTTTCAAAGGAAAAAGATACAGATACTTCTTGAAAAATGTAAGAAATAAAAGTAAAAAATCACCAGGTTTTGTAATACTCGAGTAAAGTACAAATACTCAAAAAAGAAACTACTTAAGTACAGTACTTGAATAAAAAATACTTGCCAACTCTGTCCAAGGGCCACATAGAAGTACCAAACCACCATCATATACAAGCAACAAATTCCTATTGCAAGCACAAAAACCTATTTTTTGTCCAATTATTGTGATATACAAGTGCAGAGTCATGTCCCAGACCTAAATCAGTCAAAAGATAAATATAAAAAGCAACACTTAATCTGATTTGATCTACAGTAAGTGTGCAGTGGTTAGATGAAGTATTCCTGTGGTTTCTGTGTCGTGGCTCCTCTGCAGACCCGCCTCTGTGAGCTCAAAGCCGCCGCTGGCACAGACTCGGTCCGGGCAGTTGAATGGCAGACGCTGGGGCACATGGGAAAGAGATTGTGGTCTTTGTTTTGGTGGAGCTGAATGGAAAAAGCAGCCTCTCGCAGACTCAGCTGACTGGGCTCCGCGTGGCTCTCTTACATAATCCTCCTCGGCCATGAAAAATGTCTGCTTACCTAATAAGAAATGTGTGTGTTTGGATTGAACTGGAATGGAAACTTTTAACCGCTGCGACTCCAGAGATGAGCCGGAGCAATTTGTATTTCACACATCTGCAGTTCACAGCTCAGAAACCAAGTCCAAACTCTGCAGCTTTACAGTGTATTACACATATTTCAGACCTGAAGATTTAAAATGTGTATAACAGGTTAGATACATTTCAGTAAAACACAGCAAGGATTATATTTAAGGTTAGACTAAACATTTTGCTTGTGTTCACACAATTTTACAGTTTTGATTTTTGTCCACCAACTATGACATAAGTAGAGTAGAAGTCTACAAAGTTGTCACGTCTTGATCTTCGGAAACACTGTCCAGATGACAACTTTGAAGACTTCTACTATAGATCACTCCTGGATGAATGAGGGATTACACAGTCTTGTTGGCATACGTAGAGATTATTCCTCAAATTTCACTGTGTAAAGGCAACACACTGTAACATTTTGACCCTAAATTGACTTGTTGTTGTACTAAAAAACAAACCAAAACTGCACCTTTACTTGTGCAGTAGCACTAAAACCAATCTCGAGACAACTTTTTTGAGGTCTTGGACTCAAGCACCTGGACCTGGTCTTGTCTTGGACACTAAAACCACATTTCTTTCGACTCATGTTCTGCTAAACTTGCACCAGGAGATTGTGGTGCAAGGCAGTGACCTGCTCAGGCACAGTCTGCAAAAGCACTGCACAATTAGATAATAATAATGCATTATGTAGCGCTTTTCAAGACACGCATAGACGCTTCACATTATGTATTATTCATTCATTCCACACTGGATGGAGGCGAGCTACTATTGTAGCCACGTCTGCCCGGGGGCAGACTGACTGAAGAGAGGCTGCCATTTTGCACCATTGACCCCTCCGACCACCACCAACCATTCATACTCACACCAGAACCATACAAGGCAATGTGGGTGAAGTGTCTTGCCTAAGGACACAACAACAAGTTTCTCTGTTCCTGTCACTGTGGTTCCTGAGATTCACCCAGAGTCTCCCATTCAAGTACTGCCCAGCTCCACCATGCTTAGCTTCTGAGATCTGATGAGATCAAGCTTGACAAGCTGGTGTGGCCACAATCAAGACCCTGATCAAGAAAGAATATTACAAAGATGATCTGACGTCTTGATGGGCTGTGTTCTTGGTCTCATCTCGACCTGAAAGTCTTGATCTTGTCTCGGTCTAGACCCTCTGTGGTCTTGATCTCATCACGGTCTCAGACTGTGGTCTCAGGACTGTGGTCTCAGGACTGTGGTCTCAGGACTTTGGTCTCGATTAGTGCGGCCTTGACAACAACACTAATCTTTACTTTCTCTGAAGGAGTGCCTCCTCATGTATGTTTAAACCAAAAAAGTGGCTTTGATGCATTTTCCCACATTATAGCCTTTTGTCTTTATTCAGAATGTCCCACAGTCGACTTTAACTTTTATTACTGAATTGTGCAGTTGACTTTTCACCTCTATCGTGTAACTTTTTAGCCAAAAAACACACTTGAATAAAAAGCAGGTTTTGTTTCATGATTTGGATGTTTTGTTGGATTAAAGAACATTATATAAACATTGTCTTTACTCTGAGGGAGCTTGCTTTTCCCAAAATCGACTCATTTGGCTCATAACAGGGACTTCTGCTTGTTCCCAAGAAAATGTTTCTTCTTTAACTATAATATATAATTAATAAAACATAAAATAATTCCACAATGAGGTACAAAACTGGCCTATATCAATGAAGAATGCTTAGAAGTATGGTTTTATCTTCTATTTCAGTGAATCCAGGTTATTTTCCACCTTCAGAAAGTTACACAGCGTCACTTAAATCCTCTTCATTTAAACTCTCATTTTCCTGAGTACAATGACAGTCTTCTTAAACACACAATAAAACAAAGAATTCAGATTAAGTGAAACCATCTGGAGGTCTGTTTGTTTAACCCAACGCTCAGGTCGGCTCCGGTTCAGCTCGTAAAATGTGATAATGTTTTACGTATTTGTCTGTTGTGTAATCAGGACGACATTATGATCTCCAGGTCATTTTTATTTATCTTTTATGCACCAAAGTAGTAATTCTGCACCAAATCATTTTAGACTCCAGGTTCTGTGTCCGTGTCAGTAATTTATTCTAAAACAGTCTGCACCAGAAGAGGGTTCAAGTTTCTTTTTTTACTGGATGATATTTCAAATAAAACATTTCTGCCGCCTAAAGAGTTAATAATAAAAATAGTATTAAAGGTGGACTGTGTAACTTTCTGCAGATGAAAACTCATCTGCACAATTCAGTAGAATTAGAAAGTTAAAACCATGCACAAGAACATTCTGAATGGGGATAAGTAAATTCATGTCATAATATGAAAAAATCAGATAAAGGATCAGATTTTCTATGCTGGGAGTCTCAAACTGGGGCTGAAACAACTCTGAGTTGGTCAAGAGCCACATTTTCTTCTAAATAAATAAATAAATGTATGTAAAGCATAATGTAGCACATATTCCAATATGTTCACATCCATTGTTTCACATTTACATCAAACGCCAACAAGGGATAAAGTTATTAAATCATCAGTTATGAAATCATCTGGAGGGCCGCATTGGGCCCCTGGGCCGCCGGTTTGAGACCCCTGCTCTATGGAAACAAACATGAAATGGAAGCCAAATAAGTATTTACTGTTAGTATTTTTACTAGTCTATTTATGACCATGAAAACCGGTTCGACATAAAAATGGTGATTTTATTTAGGTCAGGGGTCTGAGCCCCTTTAAAGAAGCCTCTGTGAGATTTGATTTTGAAATGAGAAACTAGACAAAGAACATTCATTATTATTCTAGTATGTGTTTATATATATATATAGCTTTTTTTTAATGTTTGTTATCAAATTTGGCCAAGCTCAGCCAATCAGAGTGCTGCATTCAGCTCCTGATGAGAACTAAGATTCTTTATTATTCAATTTAGACTGTCTAAATGTTTTCACAAAGTACTGCATTTATCATAGACCTTTAGTGGAAAACACGTTTACACATTTATAACTAAAACGTTAGTTACTCCAACTTAATGAAACTTCATTATGTTCTGTAGTAGTTCATTGTCCATCACAGTGGTGGGCGTGGCTCTGGGCAGCGAAACATGTAAATCATTAGAAAAACAGCCAGCAGTTGCTGGATTTGTCTTTCCTTGGAAAATCATCTATAAAACTACACAAGACGTTTTCTACAAAAAAAGCAACAAAGAAAGTCACAGATATAAATCTTTATTAAAACAGTTTTTTAAACAAATCTTGGTTCTCAGGAAATGTGAAAACACTTGTGCAAATCCAAAATCTCACATATTTACAAATGTACAAAATATATACTTTTACATCAATTACAAGCTTTCTGAAGAACAAGATGATGATGACGATGATGATGATGATGATGATGATGATGATGATGATGATGATGATGATGATGACGATGACGATGATGATGATGATGATGATGATGATGATGATGATGATGATGATGATGATAAAGTAAAAGCTACAACACTGTTTCTCAAACTGTGGTGCTTGTACTTCTGCTGGTACTTGAAGCCATCTGCGGTTTGAATATTTGCTTTTCTAGACACTTTCATGTTTGCTTCTCTTTTGGGCTAAGCCTTCGTTAGAACTGCCTGATCTGTGGTTTACTGCTGTTTTTGATTTAGTCTTAGGTTAAACCATTTTCACCTTTACTTTAGATAACTTTAAATATATATTAAAGGTGGAGTAGCTGACATCACCTCACAAGATGTAATTTCTGTGCTCTGGTGGTGGCTCATGAGGGCGCTCCTCCGTAATTTTTACAATGTTTATGACTAATTATCTCTGTCAATAGTTGTCTATCCATATGAAATAAAAACTGAGACAGAGTTTAGACTGTTTCTGTCTGATTATGTGCTACACAAGTCTATATATGGAGGAAACTTTTTACTACAGCTGCTCAAAGATACGCAACTGAACCATTTATGAACATTCCCAAGACTGCAGGACTTTTACGGGTGCACACAGTATCGTGACAATTTGATCTCGTTCCATCCCTAGCACATACACAAACTGGGATTTCAAGTGAAATTTGCCGCTCGTCGCTACTATGTGCACGAACCTTTACTCTCAGCACCATCTCTGCAGCCCTCCTCCACCCCAGCACCACCTTACTCTCACCACTTCTGTTTTTACCACCACCAGGTCAAACTCTGACGGGAAGATTTCGATCATATCCTGCTCTGTTTTTTCAATTGTTTACCCTGCTGGAGTCTAAACGCCAAATCTGTTGACATCATATAATAATAAAGCATCATCATCCCTCATTAATCATCATGTTTTGTTTCTCCAGGTTGTAATACTTTCGTCCTAACGGCAAGATTTTTCCCAAAACTCAATGACAGACGTAAAAAGCTTGAACAAATTTACAGAATGTGCAGGAAATCAGCTGGTGACTTATATTTGGACCTGTCTTTAGACCTTCAGTCGTCCGTGCTGGGGCGAGGGGGGGTCTGGTGGGGGGCGGGGCCCTGCAAAGAGCTGCTGGAGGTACAGATCCAGTGGGTGAGGCCGGCGGGGGGAGCTCTCTGTTCGGGGCGGGCCTGTGCGTGGTGCTGCTGAAGGAGGCCGTGGTGGAGGGGGGAGGTGTGGAGGGCAGCGGGGGGCAGGGTGGAGGTGGGCGAGGGCGCATCATGTCCCCCTCGTCTGATGACCAGCGCCTCTGCAGCAGCTGTGGGTGAGGCAGCGTGTAGACCGGAGTGGACGGCTGTCTGTAGACGGGATAAAGGGACGCAGGGTAAGACCGGCTTCTTCTGAAAGTGATGCATTTGCCCTGGTGAAAAAAAAAAGAGATTTATTATGAAAAGTTATGCAACATCTGTGTGTGTTCCTGGTCAAACTTGAACGCACAGCTCTGAGCAGATGGAAAAGCACATTCCTCCTCTGCGGTTTTTAACTGGTGTCAAAGAAACAAACAACATTGTGCCAAACACTAATGACTCCTGCAGACTCTGTAGACGCTTCACGCTTTTCATCATTCAGTTTAATAATCAAGGCACAGTTGAGTTTTATTTACAGCTAATATTTTCATTTCTCCGCTTCGTTATAGAAAATAAGCAATAACTTTCTGAAGAAATGATTTCCTGTTGTGAAATATTCAAATGACTTGAAAATGTGCTGTATGTTCCAGACCATAAGTCGCTCTTGAATATGAATCGCACAAGCTAAAATATCTATAAATTAGGAGAAAGAAACATATAAAAGGCCCACTTTTTTTGAAAATTAATTTTATAAAATCTTGACACTTAAGAACAGATGCAAGACACTTTTTTCAATCCCCGTCCTGTCCGAGATTTTTGCAAAACTGAGCGATGTAGCAAAACATTTAAATCACAATTTTCTTAGAGCCAGATTCTGGTTTTGAATTTATCACGGTTCTTAGACGATTTTCTGTTGCCTTTGAGGTAAATAAAATCATCTGCTTTTCCACTTCACTATGATCTAGCAGCACTCACAGAAGGACAAGAGAGAGACAAGGGAGAGACAACATTCATAACGACTTTTAGAACATGAACAATCCATGTTTCAGTCATACATGTAGGCTATATATGTTTTGTAAATCACACCTGAAACTGGCTAAATTGATAAGAGACTTTAAAAAAAAAAGACACCCACTTAACACTCTGAGGCTGAGAGAAGTAGGTTGCAAAAGTACGCTGTGTTTGAACAGACAGACAATCACGATATTTTAGCTGCGAGCTACATGCTAACGTGATGCTAGCGCCGCCCTGGCCGGTTTTTGCATTTTTTTTAACTTTCAAATCTAACGCCACTTCAGCAACCTCCATTTAAATGTGGTTGTAACTCGACTGGAATTAACTGAGTTGAAAATAATTAATTCACCAGAAAGCCTCTTAAAGAGATAAAAAGTTTAGCTTCTAGGTCTTAACAAGGATTTCCAACATGACTTCCAAAACACAGAACATGAGAGACTGGGACTTAACCTGTGGCTCCACAAAGGAAAAAAAAACTCATATTCACAAATTTTTTCCAGGTATTCCTTTGGTTTGTGCATCTGCTGTCAATGTCTATAATTCCTATAACTCCTAGATTCTGGCAAAAACAACAGGCTAATGTGGCCATAAATGCAACAAATGAACGCAATGCCCACAATAAAATAACGATTGATTCAACTGAACCAATATATTTCTGTCACGTCACTACTTTGATTCATTGTGCCTCGGTGGTGTACTTGTAGTGAGGTGGGCTAGAATCCTGGGTATGAATCCCACGGTCAAATTTATGTTGTTTTTTTTTTCTGCACTTATGAATTCAATAAATAAGACATAGTGATTGTTTTGCGTTTTAAAACGATAATATGTGCTTGTAAAGAAAGTAGGATTATTAAAGTATTAAATCTGTCCGTCTGCTACAGATACAAATGTCTTCAGCAGCTGTAAATGTCTGGGGTCAAACTCACACACTCGCAGGCTCTTCACACCAAAGTCCTAGACAGAAGACAATGATCTGTGTTCTATTAGAGTCACAGATACTGTAGCTGCATGAACACCCCCGCAGTTTGAAAGCTACAAGTTGGTTGTGCATGAAACCAACATATTTAGAATGATCAAGCGGCTACTGCCTCGCGTCTAGCGTAAAGTGACGCCTCCAGTGTGTAAGTACCTGCACTATTGTTGCTGTATATATTTTTATTGTCTTATTTTATAACTTGATGTACTTATTTCCTTTGCATGCCCTTATATTTTATAATATATTTTTAATGCACTTTTTATCATAGCTAATATTTTTTCTTTTATACTATTACTCTATTAATGTTATATTTATATGTTACGGGCTACAGCTTTGGGCCCTTGGAACTTGCTTCGTAACAGTATACGAAGCAAGTTCCTAGTTTGTGAATTTTGTAACTCACTGACAATGGCAATAAAATCTATTCTGATTCTGATAAAGAGTTATAAAGGATAAAATAGAAGTTAACACTAAATCTACAACATGACTTCACAATGTGAAACAAAACATTTTTATCTCTATCATCTGTGATGTTTTAGTGAAGCTACAACATTCTAAAATGACTAAGAGCTCACCTAGGTCCATTTAAAGTGAGGCTAAACCACGAGTTCAGAGAATAACTCCGAAACTGAACCAAACAGACTCGCAAAAGTGAGAGATGTCCTCCAGTGGGTGTGTGATTGACAGTCTCATCACTTGACAAAACATTCGTGTCGCTTTAGTCCTTTGTCTGAAAAATTTTCAAAGGCGTGAAGTTTGCCCTGGAACAAAGACAAAAACGTTGAAAATGCAATGAATCGTGGCACAGCCGTGGTTTTTAAACATAAATAGCGAGTTTGCTGTCTGGAAACAGTAGATACAACCCCATAACAGTCTGACAGTGTAAAAATTCTGAGTTTACTCTTTAAATGCTTTTGACTCAAGGATGAGTCTCATGACACTCTGTGTAACCTTTTCTGAAAACCACCCACAAGGCGTGAAGTTTGCCCTGGAACAAAAACAAAACAGTATCAATAATACATAAATAAATACTCTCAAAACAACTAACTTTAAAAAACAACTCAAATGTTTGGAAACGTTTGTGCTTTGGCAGCTTTCTTTGCTCCACTATTAAACCGTTTATGAGTCCATTAGATGAGGTATCTGTAGCAGATTTCCACATGTGGCTCTTTGATTGAGCCATAGCAGGATTTTAATAGAAGAAGAGTATTAAAGAATGCATTTTATAGTTTTTATCTGAGGCCATAATAACAGGTGAGCACGTTTATGTTTCTAATTTATCTAAGTGACATCACGTCTAATACAAGTAACAGTAAACAACAAAAATATGTGCGTTAGACAGTTTTAATGCAGGACATGGAGGCAACTGAGAAGTCGGTTATTTAACCATAGAACATTACCAGTTCAAGTTCAATGTGTTTCCAACTGACTGAACTCGTGGCTAATGCTAACTGTTTGTCTAAACACCTCTAGGCTTCTGCACACTGGAGAAGTTGGTCTGATTTAAGCCCAATGTGCCCCTCTATTTGTATTACCCTTTGTCTGTGCGTCACTGGCGACTATTTGTCAGGAGTATTATCGCGAGGTTCACCTGCTGCACGAGCGCGAGGACCTTTACAACAGAAGCATCTCGTGCATCTGTTGACGGCGGCTCTTAAATGTAAAATAAAGAAGAACGTTGCCTCAGCAAATGTAAAGCTTTATGCTCGTAGTGAAAAGTGCCAGATTCTTTTTTACGAGCATTACACACAAACTTTTTCCATTTGCTCGGTCACAATGCTTCAGTGCTTCTTACTTTTAAGGAATGAAGCCCTCCTCTCTCCCAGTGAGTGTTTCATTTATGTTGTTGTTTCACTTTATTTATAACTGCGCACATGAAAGAAAACACTCGCGCTCGATCACGTGACACACACACTGTTCTCCGCTCGCTGCTGCTCCCACACGTTTGGTGTCGTGTCCTGTTCTTTTGGCCCACATGATGCGACTGAGGGACAAATAATAGTTGTAAATGGTCCTTATATCTGTGGCTTCCTCTGTTTTTGACGGCATCTAAAAATCACAAATGACCATAAACTCCTCTAGTGTGCAGCAGCTTAATCAAGGTTTTGTGGTAATTATTGATCTTGTGTATTTACCAGTTTGACAGGCGATCCAGAACATTTTTTCAAGTGGAAAGTAGAAATAATCCCAGTTTCCAGTTGCCTGGAATGTGCCGTAGGTATTAAACTGCTCATGCACTGCTGCTCTTTGTCTCTCTCAGCAGTTGAACAACTATTTACCTCTTGTTATGGCGATGGTCACAGAGCAGTGAGTTATAATGTGATTTAGCTCTCTCTGTGCATTAGACATATTGAACATTCTCACTGACTGTGGTATAAGCTGTAGTAACACACGTCCAGAGTTTGTAGAGTCATGGAAAATCTAGGTAATTTATGGAAATTTCTATTACAATTTCCAGGCCCTGGAAAAGTTTTGGAATTGTACTGGTTTTGGAAAATATGAAAAAAATATTAGATTAAAAAACAACTTAAAACAAGATAATTTGTTTTGACGCAGTCTTGCTCATGTTGAGTTGAGAAAAATCATGTTTTTAAATATGTGCCCACAAATTAGAAATATCTTCATCTCTTAGTTTGAAACTGTAATAAAATTTACTATTTTTAAAATTATATCAGAGATGAATTAATTAAAAGTTTCATTTTTAGATCTAGAAAGCCCAGAAATCTTTGTGTTTTGATCAGGTAATGAAAGACAATCAAAACTAATTGAAAAGTATGTTAGACGAGGTCATATACTGTATGTAGCGAAGTGTTTTTGTAAAAGTCATGGGGAAACCTAAAGTTATTTTCTGTACCAACCCTGCATGTCATAACACATAAACTCCTCACACACAGACCAGAGCCTGTTCACTCTCTGGTGCAGCTCAGACTCACTGTGATGGGAGAGAACCACTTGTGTGTGCGCACAGGTCTGTGTGTGTGCTGGTACGGCCGCGGTGCAGGATACTCAGCTCCTCCTCAGGCATCACCACACGAGCATTTTTAGCTTTCTCCAGTTTGGCTCCTTCTTCAGTGGAGCCTTTGTCTCCCCAGCGCACCTGCGGACAGCAAACGGAAACAATACAGTTAACAAATCTTCATATTTTATCATTAAAAGGAAACGTATCATATTAAAAATCTAATAATTCACAAAATAATTCATATCGAAGTGTTAGTGTTTAGTCCTGACTCTGGTCCACGTTTACCCTGACTCTTAGCCCTGACTCTGGTCCACGTTTAGTCCTGACTCTGGTCCACGTTTAGTCCTGACTCTGGTCCACGTTTAGTCCTGACTCTGGTCCACGTTTAGTCCTGACTCTGGTCGTGTTTAGTCCTGACTCTGGTCCGCGTTTAGTCCTGACTCTGGTCCGTGTTTAGTCCTGACTCTGGTCCACGTTTAGTCCTGACTCTGGTCCACGTTTAGTCCTGACTCTGGTCCACGTTTAGTCCTGACTCTGGTCCACGTTTAGTCCTGACTCTGGTCCAGTCCTGACTCTGGTAGTCCTGACTCTGGTCCACGTTTAGTCCTGACTCTGGTCCGTGTTTAGTCCTGACTCTGGTCTGTTTAGTCCTGATTATAGCCCTGACTCTGGTCCGTTTAGTCCTGACTCTGGTCTGTTTAGCCTGTCTGGTCCACGTTTAGTCCTGACTCTGGTCCACGTTTAGTCCTGACTCTTGAGTTTATTTTAACTATTTATAACTATGTGAGCTTCACCCATCAGACAGACAAGGTAACACTTTAACAGAGCTAAACAGGAAGTGTACTGCCAACAAAATAGGCAGGGCAAAATAAGGTGAATAGATTTTGTCACTACAGTGCTCAAAGATGGAAAAATAATAAAAAATATAGGCTCTATGTCACACTTTTTAGTCCCCAACTCAAAGGACGACCCATTTTGCATCAGACACAATTCTTAAATGTTTCTGATATTCGTAAATTCACTGACTTTGCAGGAAATTGGTTGCTTCCTGGCCGTTTCTTTTCTCTCTTTGGACAGTGGTTGTGCTTTGATCTGCGTCCACAGCTTTCCAGTAACTCAAACATGTTTTGTGCTGAGCGAGCTGGTCTGGAGCTGGATTTAGTTTACTGTCGGTGCAACACGAGTTCAAAAGAAATACTATTCATGAAACCAACAGCTACAGACGTTAAACTAAAGCCACTGCATTTATGATGATATGATTTTTGCAAGACATGCATTATGTTTCGCTATAGTTATCGATTCCGGGCGAAATTTGTGTCTGCGTAGGTTTCCTCCGGGTACTCTGGTTTCCTCCTACAACTGAAAACATGTCCAATGGGCCTCCCCTACCAGGACTACAGATGGAAATTAGCTGTAAACTACAATCTGGTACAAGCATCTCTGCCTTTGTGCTTAATGTAATTGTACACTGTCCTTAATGACAATACACAAGGAATTAATGTAGCAACCATGAGCCAGAAGATATGTTTCAACTTTTCTTCATAAAATTGTTCTTTATTTGTGCAAAAATCCAGTCTAAGCTTTAAACAAATAAACTACGACCAGTTGTAGTAAAATATATGTTCTTACAGGTATTCAGGGTTATTCAATTATTCGTCTGGCATACGATGAGCTTTAAAACACACACTCCAGGGCACTGATTGAAGGGGCAGAATTATATAAACTCCTGATGGATTAGGCAGACTGGAGCCTTGGCCCACTGTGCAGACTTGGTTGCTAGGTAACATTTATTTACAAGTACAATCAGGAAGTGACATTTTAAATCTAAAAACTGTCTAAACCAGTATAACTTCTGCAAATAATTTAATGTTTTATTGTTTGTTGTTCAAGACATCATTTATTTCAGTTTTGAAGCTAGTTGTCATTGTACCTTCACTTTTACTTCTCCTTTTATTTCTTTTCAAATTACTAAACTTTTAAACACAAAGTCGTTTTACAGATTTCAACAAAGCAAATGATTGTAAAATAAGATTATTACTATTTCAAAGTCGTCAATGTCCGTTTAAGCTAGTTCCGGCTGATAATTGTTAACTTAAAATGACGTAAAATATGTCTGACGTGTGAGGCTTCCTATTGGTAATTGAGATACATTCAAAATATCAATATAAATAAAGTATATTAACTGTACATTTACAATTAATGGTTTTGAAAGACTTACTTTTTTGGTCTAGTTACGCTAAAGGTACAAAGTGGGCATTGACTCTAGTTCCTCCAAACTGTGGTTCATTAGTTTTTTTGTTGCTATGGTGATGGGCACAGTATAATACTAACCTGGCTCACTCCAGATGGATCTGTGTAAACTCTGATTTGAGTTCTTCCACAGTATTCATCTGGAACTTGACTCGTGGAAAGCATTCGGGAAAAGGTGTTACTGTTCAGTGAAACGCATCGAGCTGATTAGGTGAGCGGCCGACCTTATTGTGCCTAACCAATCACAGTAGAGAATCATAATTGCGTATCCAATGTCCACATGAGATAAAACAGAGTCACACACACCTCTGCTCTTCTTTAAAAAGAAAATACACTGTATTTCTGCTAAAACAGAGTCAAATGCAGCAGAAACACGTACATCTACAGGAGCCACAATCTTTGTTTTGAACACGTGATTAACTGTTACTGGCGGCCAATTTCATCCCAATCATCACTTTGTATTGGTGTGCTATGCAGCAAAGTTTATACTTTACAAATCAACTAAATTTATCTCTGAAGTTTTAGGGTTTGGCCTAGTTTGGTTAGGTATGCTCACCAGGTCGCAACATAGGAAATAAGACGCTTGCTGGTTTCAAGGTGTTCAGTTTATCAAGATGGGCTTTTTTCATAAAAATGTGTTTTGTGTCGTACTACTAGTCTACTATTATTAAAGTGAGGCTACACAACTGAACTCAAACAGCTCGCAAAAGTGGGACATGCCTGGAGGTCTTTTAGAGACGCCCAGTGGGTGTGAACAGACAATGATTGACGCACCAAATATGAACAGCGAGCTTGGTGAATGATGTGAGTTTTGTGGTTGGAGCCGTCCTGGTCCTGACGTGAGATTTGCAGCGGAGGGAGCTGTACAGCACAAGCCCCTTTGCTTACTTGCACATCAAGTTTTTTTTTATATATTTACTTTATAAAACAAATGTATGAAACCTTTGCTTTAGTCTGCATAAGCACATATGTTTATGACGTAGTTTTTTCTGAAAATGAAAGTAAAAAACTACAATGATAACTTGCCACTGACACGAGTTTCGAACCAGTGCATCATGGGTGCGATGTGTGATGGCACATCGCGGGCCACTCGCTGATCAAGCCGAGCCAATTGGCGGCTGATGTCGTTACGCAGCGGTGATCGCTTTCCAACTCTCAGCAGCGCAGCGGCGTTGGAGGGAGGAGTTTATTTATCCCTCCTGGGCGCTTGTTTGTCGCGTCAATTCGCTGTGACGTCGGCGTGAACTGAAAATGCACTGACGGCGTTTGACCATCGTGACAGTACAGCCACGGTTTTTCCACTCATAACTGCAAAATGGAACGAGTGTTGTCACGAAAATGTCCAAAGCCTGGAAACAGTAGATAATTAAATTTTGACGGCCATATACACAGTCTGGACAGTGGAAAAAAAGTTGATTCTGAGTTGGTAGTTTCTCTTTAAACCGTAGAAATTAAGTATGAGGAGTAGATTTGGGCTAGTTTTGTCATGAAGCTATCGACAGTTAGCAACAATATTAAATAAAAGTAAATTACTTCAACAAGCCACGTTCATTTTAACAATGGACCACGCTCAATACTACACCAGAACTATCTAATGTGTTTATAACTTTTATGACCACATGGTGACAGGGCCTATGTTAATTCTATGCAGAAGTTCTTTTTTATATTGTGATAAATAGTTTAATCCCTATTGCCTGACCCTAATCTTGAGTAGAATTATTTATTACTTAGAGCTTGTGAGGTTTATATGACTAGTCAACGTTATTCAGCCTCGCATTCTCATTGATTCCTCCGACTCCTCGTCCGCCGTAGTACNTTCTTGGTCTCATCTCGACCTGAAAGTCTTGATCTTGTCTCGGTCTAGACCCTCTGTGGTCTTGATCTCATCACGGTCTCAGGACTGTGGTCTCAGGACTGTGGTCTCAGGACTGTTGGTCTCGATTAGTGCGGCCTTGACAACAACACTAATCTTTACTTTTCTCTGAAGGAGTGCCTCCTCATGTATGTTTAAACCAAAAAAGTGGCTTTGATGCATTTTCCCACATTATAGCCTTTTGTCTTTATTCAGAATGTCCCACAGTCGACTTTAACTTTTATTACTGAATTGTGCAGTTGACTTTTCACCTCTATCGTGTAACTTTTTAGCCAAAAAACACACTTGAATAAAAAGCAGGTTTTGTTTCATGATTTGGATGTTTTTGTTGGATTAAAGAACATTATATAAACATTGTCTTTACTCTGAGGGAGCTTGCTTTCCCAAAATCGACTCATTTGGCTCATAACAGGGACTTCTGCTTGTTCCCAAGAAAATGTTTCTTCTTTAACTATAATATATAATTAATAAAACATAAAATAATTCCACAATGAGTACAACACTGGTCTATATCAATGAGAATGCTTAGAAGTATCCAGGTTATTTTCCACCTTCAGAAAGTTACACAGCGTCACTTAAATCCTCTTCATTTAAACTCTCATTTTCCTGTGTACAATGACAGTCTTCTTCAAACACACAATAAAACAAAGAATTCAGATTAAGTGAAACCATCTGGAGGTCTGTTTGTTTAACGCTCAGGTCGGCTCCGGTTCAGCTCGTAAAATGTGATAATGCTTTTACGTATTTGTCTGTTGTGTAATCAGGACGACATTATGATCTCCAGGTCATATTTATTTATCTTTTATGCCACCAAAGTAGCAATTCTGCACCAAATCATTTCCAGGCTCCAGTTTCTGTAATTTATTCTAAAACAGTCTGCACCAGAAGAAGGTTCAAGTTTCTTTTTTACTGGATGATATTTCAAATCGAAAATTTCTGCCGCCTAAAGAGTTAATAATAAAATAGTATTAAAAGGTGCACTGGTGTAACTTTCTGCAGATGAAAAACTCATCTGCACAATTCCAGTAGAATTAGAAAGTTAAAAAACCATGCACAAGAACATTGCTGAATGGGGATAAGTAAATTCATGTCATAATATAAAAAAATCAGCTAAAGGATCAGATTTTCTATGCCAGGAGTCTCAAACTGGGGCTGAAATAACTCTGAGTTGGTCAAGAGCCACATTTTCTTCTAAATAAATAAATTAAATGTATGTAAAGCACATATTTCTAATATGTTCACATCCATGTTTTACATTTGACATCAAACGCCAACAAGGATAAAGTTATCAAATCATCAGTTTATGAAATCATCTGGAGGGCCGCATTTGGCCCCCGGACCGCCGGTTTGAGACCCCTGCTCTATGGAAACAAACATGAAATGGAAGCCAAATAAGTATAGTATATTTTACTAGTCTATTTTATGACCATGAAAACCGGTTCGACATAAAAATGGTGATTTTCTTTAGGTCAGGGGTCTGAGCCCCTTTAAAGAAGCCTCTGTGAGATTTGATTTTGAAATGAGAAACTAGACAAAGAACATTCATTATTATTCTAGTATGTGTATATATATATAGCTTTTTTTTAATGTTTGTTATCAAATTTGGTCAAGCTCAGCCAATCAGAGTGCTGCATTCAGCTCCTGATGAGAACCAAGATTCTTTATTATTCAATTTAAACTGTGCAGTTAGTGCTGGGCGATATGGGAAAAAAACATATTATCCCGATATAGATTTTTTATATCACGATAACGATATATATCACCGATATACCATAATTAAGTACGTTTTCAATTATTCACTGTAAAGTTTGACACTATTTTCATTGCTTTACTTTTCTCAACTTTATTTTGAAGTGAATTTAACTGAACTGTCACATGAGACTCATTATAGTGAAGAGGAAGAGAAAAATCACGTTTTCTATGTTTATAATGTATTAAACATGTTTATGTATTAAAACAATATTTTCCAATTGTGTAAATGCTGTAAAATAAAAATAAATCCATTTATAAAACAATTTGCTAATTTACTCATCAAGTAAAGTTAGATTAAACAAAACAAAAAAATATATACAGTTTTTATTGAATTTAATAGCTTATTTGTGCTGTATTTGGCACTGGCCCTTTAACACCTACAGGTTGGGGCTGTAGTTAGCGCTTTTGTTTCCGCTCGCCAACAACAGGCACACGTCAAAGTAAACTACAGAGCAAAGTGATTAGGAGCGTTTTGTCCTGTTCATCAGCGCTGCTTCGCTGGTGTTTAACGGAGCGCTATTGGGTCATTGGCCACGGCAATGCGTACATGGAGACAGGCGGAGCGCTCCACGAGGCTCTGGCTGCAGACCTGCACGAGAGCGCGCGGACCGACAGGCAGAGTGAACACAGATATAGCGGGACGTGCGCACGGCAGGCAGAGCGCGGTGGAACTCTGGCGAGAGTGACAACGAGTGACGAAGGAAAAAGCGAGCCACACCGGCTGTCTCTGTTCACGACTGCGGCGCTGACTGCAGCCCGGGCCACTCCTCCTTCCTCCGGACAGCGGTCTTTACCATCTCTCTCTTCTGACGCGCTCAAAGACGCGCTGGTGCGCTGGGAGAGAGAAAGAAAGGGCGACTCTGACGATGTACAAAAAGTACTTTAACTATGGTTTTGTTGAAGTTACGCTATAACACGTGAGACAAAGCACGTTTAATACCGCACACAGGACTTATTTGCTGAAATGATTGATAAAATTAGGTTACAGACGATAGAAACGATAGAAGAGAAATGGCACGATAGACGCTTTTCTATCGTCCCCACGATATGTATCGTCATATCGCACAGCCCTATGTGCAGTTGTCTAAATGTTTTCACAAAGTACTGCATTTATCATAGACCTTTTAGTGGAAACACAACGTTTACACATTTATAAACTAAAACGTTAGTTACTCCAACTTTAATCAAACTTCATTATGTTCTGTAGTAGTTCATTGGTCCAGTCACAGCGGTGGGCGTGGCTCTAGGCAGCGAAACATGTACATCATTAGAAAAACAGCCAGCAGTTGCTGGATTTGTCTTTCCTTGGAAAATCATCTATAAAAACTACACAAGAGCGTTTTCTACAAAAAAAAGCAACAAAGAAAGTTCACAGATATAAATCTTTATTAAAACAGTTTTTTAAACAAATCTTGGTTTCTCAGGGAAATGTGAAAACACTTGTGGCAAATCCAAAATCTCACATATTTACAAATGTACAAAATATATACTTTTACATCAATTACAAGCTTTCCTGAAGAACATGATGATGATGACGATGATGATGATGACGACGACGACGTTGACGATAACGATGATGATGATGATGATGACGATGATGATGACGATGATGATGGATGATGATGATGATGATGATGATAAAGTAAAAGCTACAACACTGTTTCTCAAACTGTGGTGCATGTACTTCTGATGGTACTTGAAGCCATCTGCAGTTTGAATATTTGCTTTTTCTAGACACTTTCATGTTTTGCTTCTCTTTTGGCTAAGCCTCCGTTAGAACTGCCTGATCTGTGGTTTACTGCTGTTTTTGATTTAGTCTTAGGTTAAACCATTTTCACCTTTACTTTAGATAACTTTAAATAATATATTAAAGGTGGAGTAGCTGACATCACCTCACAAAGATGTAATTTCTCTGCTCTGGGTGGTGGCTCATGAGGCCGCTCCTCCGCTGATAGCCACATACTAGAGATGGGGACGAGACAGACGGGAAAATTAAGTTTTGTTTTTTTTTACATTTGGATTCACATTTCTATAACAGTATTCCTATGACTTTGACTGAACTGTAGCTCAGGCCCCCCTTTCTCTTCCCTCTGCTGCTGCAAACAGACGCACACAGAGAAGAAGAAGCACGTCTGTCTGACTTTTTACCAGGTTATAGATGCAATAGGCTCAAATATCTACTCCTGGATCCGTTTTAAATTATGTTTAACTGTGAAAAAAATCGCACTGTTCCCGCAAAGTTCGCAACCCGTGTATTTTTGAGCTAATTTTTACAATGTTTATGACTAATTATCTCCGTCAATAGTTGTTCTAGGGTGCACGGTAGCCAAGTGGTTAGAGCTCTGGCTTCCCAATAAAGAGGTCGTGGGTTCGACTCCCGAGTCGGACCATATCAACATCTCACGATCTCTCTGGGTGGAGTTTGCATGTTCTCCCCGTGTCACCGTGGGTTTTCTCCGGGTACTCCGGTTTCCTCCCACCTCCAAAAACATGTATGTTTAGGTTAATTGGGCATCACTGTAAATTTCCCTTAGTGAGTGAATGTGAGAGTGAATGTTTGTCTGTCTGACCCTGCGGCAAGTTGGCCACTGTCCAGGGTGTTCCCCGCCTAAGGCCCAAAGTCACTGGGATAGGCTCCAGTCACCCGCGACCCCTAACGGGATTAAGCGGTAGAAAATGAATGAATGAATGAATAGTTGTTCTATCCATATGAAATAAAAACTGAGACAGAGTTTAGACTGTTTTCTGTCTGATTATGTGCTCTACAAGTCTATATATGGAGGAAACTTTTTACTACAGCTGCTCAAAGATACGGCAACTGAACCATTTATGAACATTCCCAAGACTGCAGGACTTTTACGTGTGCACACAGTATCGTGACAATTTGATCTCGTTCCATCCCTAGCACATACTCAAAACTGGGATTTCAAGTAAAAATTGCCGCTCATCGCCACCTATGTGCACGAACCTTTACTCTCAGCACCATCTCTGCAGCCCTCCTCCACCCTAGCACCACCTTTACTCTCACTACTTCTGTTTTTTACCACCACCAGGTCTAAACTCTGACGGGAAGGCTTCTATCATATCCTGCTCTGTTTTTTCAATTGTTTACCCTGCTGGAGTCTAAACGCCAAATCTGTTGACATCATCCCTCATTAATCATCATGTTCTACTTGTTTCTCTAGGTTGTAATACTTTAATCCAATGACAAGATTTTCCCAAGAACTCAACGACAGACGTGAAAAACTTGAACAAATTTACAGAATCTGCAGAAAATCAGCTGCGTGACTTATATTTGGACTTGTCTTTAGACCTTCAGTCGTCCGTGCTGGGGCGAGGGGGGGGTCTGCTGGAGGCGGGGCCCTGCAGACTGCTGGAGGTACAGATCCTGTGGACGAGGCCGGCGGGGGAGCTCTCTGTTCGGGGCGGGCCTGTGCGTGGTGCTGTACGTGCTGCTGAAGGAGGCCGTGGAGGGGGGAGGAGGTGTGGAGGGCAGCGGGGCAGGGTGGAGGTGGGCGAGGGCGGCGTCATGTCTCCCTCGTCTGATGACCAGCGCCTCTGCAGCAGCTGTGGGTGAGGCAGCGTGTAGACCGGAGTGGACGGCTGTCTGTAGACGGGATAACGGGACGCAGGGTAAGACCGGCTTCTTCTGAAAGTGATGCATTTGCCCTGGTGAAAAAAAAAGAGATTTATTATGAAAAGTTATGCAACAGTTGTGTGTCTATGTGTGTGTGTGTTCCTGGTCAAACTTGAACGCACAGCTCTGAGCAGATGGAAAAAGCACATTCCTCCCTCTGCGTTTTTAACTAGTGTCAAAGAACAAAACAACATTGTGCCAAACACTAATGACTCCTGCAGACTCTGTAGACGCTTCACGCTTTTTTCATTTTCATCATTCAGTTTAATAATCAAGGCACAGTTGAGTTTTATTTACAGCTAATATTTTCATTTCTCGCTTCGTTATAGAAAATAAGCAATAACTTTCTGAAGAAATGATTTCCTGTTTGTGAAATATTCAAATGACTTGAAATGTGCTGTATGTTCCAGACCATAAGTCGCTCTTGAATATGAATCGCACAAGCTAAAATATCTATAAATTAGGAGAAAGAAACATATAAAAGGCCCACTTTTTTTGAAAATTAATTTGATCAAATCTGACACTAAGAACAGATGCAAGACACTTTTTTCAATCCCGCTCCTGTCCGAGATTTTTGCAAAACTGAGCGATGTAGCAAAACATTTAAATCACAATTTTCTTAGAGCCAGATTCTGGTTTTGAATTTATCACTGTTCTTAGACGATTTTCTGTTGCCTTTCAGGTAAATAAAATCATCTGCTTTTCCACTTCACTATGATCTAGCAGTCACTCACAGAAGGACAAGAGAGAGACAAGAGAGAGACAACATTCATAATGACTTTTAGAACATGAACAATCCATGTTCAGTCATACATGTAGGCTATATATGTTTGTAAATCACACCTGAAACTGGCTAATTGATAAGAGACTTTAAAAAAAGACACCCACTTAACAACTCTGAGGCTGAGAGAAGTAGGTTGCAAAAAGTACGCTGTGTTTGAACAGACAGACAATCACGATATTTTAGCTGCGAGCTACATGCTAACGTGATGCTAGCGCCGCCTGGCCTGTTTTTGCATATTTTTTTAACTTTCACATTTAACGCCACTTCAACAACCTCCATTTAAATGTGGTTGTAACTCGACTGGAATTAGCTGAGTTGAAAATACATTTAACCAGAACGCGACTTAAAAGAGATAAAAAAGTTTAGCTTCCCAGGTCTTAAAGGTGCGATAGCTGATTTTCACACTGCAAACACAATTTGGGTTTTAAATCTGACAACTTTCTCACAATAAATCCTTCGACACATGATTAATGTCGACAAGTCTTCACGTTGGTTGCAATTATGGTCAATAAACATCTTTTTACAAACAAAAAAGTAAAACTGGAAAGAACCACCCAAGCTCAGCCAATTAGAGCGCAGCTTTTGACTCCTAATGAGAACTAAAAATCTTTATTATTCAATTCAGACAGTACACAGTGGTCTCATTTTATCACAAAGTGCAGCATTTACCATAAACCTTTTAGTGGAAAACACAAAGATTATAAATTTACAACTAAAAAAGTTAGTTACCCCAACTTTAACAAAGGATTTCCATCATGACTTCCCCCCACAGCAGGTCACGCCCAGATATACGACCCGTTGCCCCTGTATATAGGCTAAACGTGTGACAGCTTAACTGTGTTAGAGAAAAAAAAGACACGTTCTTCTAGTGTTCCCCAAGTAGAAAAGGTTCTTACACACTGAACGCTACCACGCGGACACTTTCTATGCTATAGATCTGTTAGGTTAAAGGGCGGATTGGCGTTTATGCACAAGCAGCATGTGAAGAGCAGAGTGACAGTGGTTCAAAACAACCAGTACTACGACTTTAACATGATCAGGCTTCTCTGTCATTAACTTATTCTAACCAAAAGCTGCACAAACATAAAAAACACACAGAACATGAGTGACTAGGACTTACCCTGTGGCTACACAAAGGAAAAAAAACTCATATTCACAAAGTTTAGTCCAGGTATTTCTCTGATTTATGCATCTGCTGTCAATGTCTATAATTCGATTCAATAACTCCTCGATTCTGGCAAAAACAACAGGCTATTGTGGCCATAAAATACAATAAATGAACGCAATGCCCACAATAAAAATACCTATAGATTCGACTGAACCAGATATACTTTTAGTCATGTCACTATACTTTGATTCAATGTGCCTCGGTGGTGTACTTGTAGTGAGGTGGGCTAGGACGAGGGAATCCTGGGTATGAATCCCACGGGTCAAATGTATGTTGTTTTTTTTTCTGCACTTATGAATTCAATAAATAAGACATAGTGATTGTTTTGCGTTTTAAAACGATAATATAATGTGCTTGTAAAAAAAGTAGGATTATTAAAGTATTAAATCTGTCCGTCTGCTACAGATACAAATGTCTTCAGCAGCTGTAAATGTCTGGGGTCAAACTCACACCCCATGGGCTCTTCACACCAAAGTCCTAGACAGAAGACAATAACCTGTGTTCTATTAGAGTCACAGATACCGTAGCTGCATGAACACACAGCAGTTTGAAAGCTACAACTAAAACATGTCCAATGTGCCTCCCCTCCCCAGGACTACAGATGGAAATTAGCTGTAAGCTACAATCTGGTACAAGCATCTCTGCCTTTGTGCTTAATGTAATTGTACACTGTCCTTAATAAACCTTACCTACAAGTTGGTTGCGCGTGAAACACGACCAATTTAGAATGATCAAGCGGCTACTGCCTCGCATCTGGCGTAAAGTGATGCCTCCAGTCTGTAAGTACCTGCACTATTGTTCCAATTGCTCTGATTGCTGTATATATTTTTATTGTCTTATTTTATAACTTGATGTACTTATTTCCTTTGCATGCCCTTATATTTTATAATATATTTTTAATGTATTTTTTATCATAGCTAATATTTTTTCTTTTATACTATTACTCTATTAATGTTATATGTATATGTTACGGGCCACGGCTTTGACCCTTGGAACTTGCTTCGTAACAGTATACGAAGCAAGTTCCTAGTTTATGAATTTTGTAACTCACTGACAATGGCAATAAAATCTATTCTGATTCTGATAAAGAGTTAGAAAGGATAAATAGAAGTTAACACTAAATCTACAACTTCATGACTTCACAATGTGAAACAAAACATTTTTATCTCTATCATCTGTGATGTTTTAGTGAAGCTACAACATTCTAAAATGACAAAGAGTTCACCTAGGTCCATTTAAAACTGCTTTTGACTCACTTTGTCTCCAGGATGAGGTCTCATCACTGACACTCTGTCGTAACCTTTTCTGAAAACCACCCACAAGGCGTGAAGTTTGCCCTGGAACAAAACAAAACATTATCAATGAATACATAAATAAATACTCTCAAAACAACTAACTTTAAAAAACAACTAAATGTTTGGAAACGTTTGTGCTTTGGCAGCTTTCTTTGCTCCACTATTAAACCGTTTATGACTCCATTAGATGAGGCTGTAGCAGATTTCCACATGTGGCTCTTTGATTGAGCCATAGCAGGATTTTAATAGAAGAAGAGTATTAAAGAATGCATTTTATAGTTTTTATCTGAGGCCATAATAACAGGTGAGCACGTTTATGTTTCTAATTTATCTAAGTGACATAACGTCTAATACAAGTAACAGTAAACAACAGAAATATGTGCGTTAGACACTTTTAATGCAGGACATGGAGGCAACTGAGAAGTCGGATATTTAACCATAGAACATTACCAGGTCAAGTTCAATGTGTTACAACTGACTGAACTCTAGGCTTCTGCACACTGGAGGAGTTGGTTTGATTTTAAGCCCAATGTGCCCCTCTATTTGTATTACCCTTATGTCTGTGCGTCACTGCGACTATTTGTCAGGAGTATTAAAATGTAAAATAAAGAAGATACATTGTCTCAGCAACTGTAAGAAAATGTAAAGCTTTAAGCTCGTAGTAAAAGTGCAAGATTCTTTTACGAGCATTACACACAAACTTTTTCATTTTTCGGTCACAATGCTTCAGTGCTTCTTACCTTTAAGGATGAGCCTCCTCTCTCCAGTGAACACTGGTGTTTCATTAATGTTGTTGTTTCACTTTTATAACTGCGCACAAGAAAGAAAACACTCTGCGCTCGATCACGTGACACACACACTGTTCTCTGCTCACTACTGCTCCACACGTTTGTGTCGTGTCTGTTCTTTTGCCACATGATGCGACTGAGGGACAAATAATTGTTGTAAATGTCATTATATCTGTGGCTTCCTCTGTTTTTGACGCATTTAAAAATCGCAAATGACCATAAACTCCTAGTGTGCAGCCATCTTAAGTCAAGGTTTTGTGGTAATTATTGATCTTGTGTATTTACCAGTTTGACAGGCGATCCAGAACATTTTTTCAAGTGGAAAGTATAAATACTCCCAGTTTCCAGTTGTCTGGAATGTGCCGTAGGTATTAAAACTGCTCATGCACTGCTGCTCCTCGTTCTCTCTCAGCAGTTGAACAACTATTTACCTCTTGTTATGGTGAAGGTCACAGAGCAGTGAGTTATAATGTGATTTAGCTCTCTGTGCATTAGACGTATTGACATTCTCACTGACTGTGGCATAAGGCTGTAGTAACACACGTCCAGAGTTTGTAGAGTCATGGAAAATCTAGGTAATTTATGGAAATTTCTATTACAATTTCCAGGCCCTGGAAAAGTTTTGGAATTGTACTGGTTTTGGAAAATATGAAAAAAATATTAGATTAAAAAACAACTTAAAACAAGATAATTTGTTTTGACGCAGTCTTGCTCATGTTGAGTTGAGAAAAATCATGTTTTTAAATATGTGCCCACAAATTAGAAATATCTTCATCTCTTAGTTTGAAACTGTAATAAAATTTACTATTTTTAAAATTATATCAGAGATGAATTAATTAAAAGTTTCATTTTTAGATCTAGAAAGCCCAGAAATCTTTGTGTTTTGATCAGGTAATGAAAGACAATCAAAACTAATTGAAAAGTATGTTAGACGAGGTCATATACTGTATGTAGCGAAGTGTTTTGTAAAAGTCATGGGGAAACCTAAAGTTATTTTCTGTACCAACCCTGCATGTCATAACACATAAACTCCTCACACACAGACCAGAGCCTGTTCACTCTCTGGTGCAGCTCAGACTCACTGTGATGGGAGAGAACCACTTGTGTGTGCGCACAGGTCTGTGTGTGTGCTGGTACGGCCGCGGTGCAGGATACTCAGCTCCTCCTCAGGCATCACCACACGAGCATTTTTAGCTTTCTCCAGTTTGGCTCCTTCTTCAGTGGAGCCTTTGTCTCCCCAGCGCACCTGCGGACAGCAAACGGAAACAATACAGTTAACAAATCTTCATATTTTATCATTAAAAGGAAACGTATCATATTAAAAATCTAATAATTCACAAAATAATTCATATCGAAGTGTTAGTGTTTAGTCCTGACTCTGGTCCACGTTTAGTCCTGACTCTCGTCCACGTTTAGTCCTGACTCTGGTCCACGTTTAGTCCCGGCTCTGGTCCACGTTTAGTCCTGACTCTGGTCCACGTTTAGTCCTGACTCTGGTCCACGTTTAGTCCTGACTCTGGTTCGTGTTTAGTCCTGACTCTGGTCCGCGTTTAGTCCTGACTCTGGTCTGCGTTTAGTCCTGACTCTGGTCACGTTTAGTCCTGACTCTGGTCCACGTTTAGTCCTGACTCTGGTTCGTGTTTAGTCCCGACTCTGGTCCGCGTTTAGTCCTGACTCTGGTCTGCGTTTAGTCCTGACTCTGGTCCACGTTTAGTCCTGACTCTGGTCCACGTTTAGTCCTGACTCTGGTTCGTGTTTAGTCCCGACTCTGGTCCGCGTTTAGTCCTGACTCTGGTCCACGTTTAGTCCTGACTCTGGTCCGTGTTTAGTCCTGACTCTGGTTCGTGTTTAGTCCTGATTATGGTCCAGGTTTAGCCCTGACTCTGGTCTGCGTTTAGTCCTGACTCTGGTCTGTGTTTAGCCCTGACTCTGGTCCACGTTTAGTCCTGACTCTGGTCCACGTTTAGTCCTGACTCTTGAGTTTATTTTAACTATTTATAACTATGTGAGCTTCACCCATCAGACAGACAAGGTAACACTTTAACAGAGCTAAACAGGAAGTGTACTGCCAACAAAATAGGCAGGGCAAAATAAGGTGAATAGATTTTGTCACTACAGTGCTCAAAGATGGAAAAATAATAAAAAATATAGGCTCTATGTCACACTTTTAGTCCCCAACTCAAAGGACGACCCATTTTGCATCAGAGAAAAAACACAATTCTTAAAATTCTTAAACATGTTTCTGATATTCGTAAATTCACTGACTTTGCAGGAAATTGGTTGCTTCCTGGCCGTTTCTTTTCTCTCTTTGGACAGTGGTTGTGCTTTGATCTGCGTCCACAGCTTTCCAGTAACTCAAACATGTTTTGTGCTGAGCGAGCTGGTCTGGAGCTGGATTTAGTTTACTGTCGGTGCAACACGAGTTCAAAAGAAATACTATTCATGAAACCAACAGCTACAGACGTTAAACTAAAGCCACTGCATTTATGATGTTATACAGCATGATTTTTGTTTTTTTTTTTCGATTTTTTCTAGACATTTTTGCAAGATTCCTCCCTGTTTTGTCATGTTATATGATTAAAATTGTACTTCCTGATTATGGGGCGACACGGTGGCGCAGCGGTTCGCGCTCTGGCCTCATAGCAAGAAGGTTCCGGGTTCGACTCCCGGGCTGTCCGGGGCCTTTCTATGTGGAGTTTGCATGTTCTCCCCGTGTCTGCGTAGGTTTCCTCCGGGTACTCTGGTTTCCTCCTACAACTGAAAACATGTCCAATGGCCTCCCCTACCCAGGACTACAGATGGAAATTAGCTGTAAACTACAATCTGGTACAAGCATCTCTGCCTTTGTGCTTAATGTAATTGTACACTGTCCTTAATAAACCTTACATTACCTTTATAAACAATGACAATACACAAGGAATTAATGTAGCAACCATGAGCCAGAAGATATGTTTCAACTTTTCTTCATAAAATTGTTCTTTATTTGTGCAAAAATCCAGTCTAAGCTTTAAACAAATAAACTACGACCAGTTGTAGTAAAATATATGTTCTTACAGGTATTCAGGGTTATTCAATTATTCGTCTGGCATACGATGAGCTTTAAAACACACACTCCAGGGCACTGATTGAAGGGGCAGAATTATATAAACTCCTGATGGATTAGGCAGACTGGAGCCTTGGCCCACTGTGCAGACTTGGTTGCTAGGTAACATTTATTTACAAGTACAATCAGGAAGTGACATTTTAAATCTAAAAACTGTCTAAACCAGTATAACTTCTGCAAATAATTTAATGTTTTATTGTTTGTTGTTCAAGACATCATTTATTTCAGTTTTGAAGCTAGTTGTCATTGTACCTTCACTTTTACTTCTCCTTTTATTTCTTTTCAAATTACTAAACTTTTAAACACAAAGTCGTTTTACAGATTTCAACAAAGCAAATGATTGTAAAATAAGATTATTACTATTTCAAAGTCGTCAATGTCCGTTTAAGCTAGTTCCGGCTGATAATTGTTAACTTAAAATGACGTAAAATATGTCTGACGTGTGAGGCTTCCTATTGGTAATTGAGATACATTCAAAATATCAATATAAATAAAGTATATTAACTGTACATTTACAATTAATGGTTTTGAAAGACTTACTTTTGGTCTAGTTACGCTAAAAGGTACAAAGTGGGCATTGACTCTAGTTCCTCCAAACTGTGGTTCATTAGTTTTTTTGTTGCTATGGTGATGGGCACAGTATAATACTAACCTGGCTCACTCCAGATGGATCTGTGTTAAACTCTGATTTGAGTTCTTCCACAGTATTCATCTGGAACTTGACTCGTGGAAAGCATTCGGGAAAAGGTGTTACTGTTCAGTGAAACGCATCGAGCTGATTAGGTGAGCGGCCGACCTTATTGTGCCTAACAATCACAGTAGAGAATCATAATTGCGTATCCAATGTCCACATGAGATAAAACAAGAGTCACACACACCTCTGCTCTTCTTTAAAAAAGAAAATACACTGTATTTCTGCTAAAACAGAGTCAAATGCAGCAGAAACACGTACATCTACAGGAGCCACAATCTTTGTTTTGAACACGTGATTAACTGTTACTGGCGGCCCAATTTTCATCCCAATCATCACTTTGTATTGGTGTGCTATGCGAGCAAAAGTTAATAGATGGATTTTCGGTGTCGACGTCACTCTCCGCCCTACTGCGCGTGCGTCATGCAAAAGAGCTCATCTCCATTTGTTTACATTGGGAAACAACGAAACAGGACAACAGCTAGCTGCTTTCATCAGGTCTGAACCGGTCTGACAGACGTCTGTCCTCTGAAGCTTGAGTCAGTGTTTTTCTCGCAGGTTTTCTCACTTACCTGAATGTAACTTCTAAGGGTCGTAGGATCAAATTTCATCCATAAATGTTAACTTAGCAGCATAGCTTTTGTTTTCTCAAAGTGATAAACTCTTGAGGTTGGCTGACAACGGAGCTTTTTTGACTTGTTTCCACTGTTTGTGACTATGTGCGGAGGCTCTTTCTGCAGGTCGGGTGCGCGCGCATCACCCGTGTTGATAAACAAAAAATCCCTCTATACTACAAATCAACAACATTTATTCCCGAAATTTTAGGGTTTGGCCTAGTTTGGTTCAGGTATGCTCACTAGGTCTCAATGTAAAAGGAAATAAAGACGCTTGCTGGTTTCAAGGTGTTTAGCTTATCAAGATGGGCTTTTTTCATAAAAAATGTGTTTTTGTGTCGTACTACTAGTCTACTATTATTAAACCGCTAGAAATTGATATGGTTATTTTGGCTAAGTTTAGAATTTAAGCTAAGGTGACAGTTAGCAACAATAATTAAGTTCAAAAATAAAAGTGCACGGTCATTTGGACAAAGTGGACCAGCTCCATACTGCACCAGAACTACTGAATGTGTTATAACTTTTATTGACCATGGTACAGCCTTATGTTAATTCTATTGCAGAAGTTCTTTTTTATTGTGATAAATAGTTTAATCCCTATTGCCTTACCCTAACTCTGAGTAGATTCATTTATTACTTAGAGTTTGGTGAGGTTTATATGACTAGTCCAGTTATTCACCTCCATTCTCTTGATTCCTCCGACTCCTCGCCCGCCGTAGTACGAAGCATCCACAGTGGGCCAGCGCTTTTTAGGATAACCCTCCTCATCGTCATCCTGGAAACGTCAGAAAACACAGAAGCTAAAGAAGTAATAAAACATCTGCTAATTTGTCTTAAACTAATGAACACATACCGAGTAATCCTCTGGGACTGGAAGAGGCGGCGGCTCGTGAATAACCTGCGAGAAAAACAAATTAAAAGCTGCAATGTTTAAAGTTTCTTTGACAAGTTGGAGTAATTTAACTAATATGAGACGTATTGTATGTGCTGGTTCAGTGGACGACGTGCAATTAGCAAAAAAAATGAGAAGTTTTAGATGTGCAAGAGACACCTGCAGTTATTTAAATATGTTTTTTGACAAATTACTTGACGCTGAACAAAGTTTTCACCTTAAAACTAGACAAATATTAAATCTGTTTGCTGTCTCAATATATTTTATAATTTTAATGATTCCACTTGACTGATTAGCCATTGTCATCCATCTTGAGGCTCAAAGAGAGAAACCCAGTCTGTTTATCCATCATCATCAATTTTAGTCTCAATAAAGACAGTGTGTAGAGTTAGTTCAGTCGTGTGTAGTTTGTCAGAGTTTGTCAGAGTTTGTCAGAGTTTGTCGGAGTTTGTCAGAGTTTGTCAGAGTTTGTCAGAGTTTGTCAGAGTTTGTCAGAGTTTGTCAGAGTGGTACCACGGTGCAGCAGAGCGGCCAGAACCACCAGAGCAGAAGAACCGTCAACAGCAGCAGCAGGATCAGCAGCGCCACAGCAACAAACGTCCCGTCAGACTGAAACACAACAGGAAACATGAACATTAGACACAACACAACCACACAGGCTCTTACCCACCATCTGACCCTACGACATAGTGTTGTTACAGAATATAAACTCAAACTATTCAACCATTTGGATCTATATTTTGTACTGTGCAACGTTCTATATGTGAAAAGTCGACTACACAAATCAATCAATCAATAAACCAACCAACCTATCTACCTACCCACCCATCTATCTATTCATCTACTTATAATTAGTGTAGTAGAACTCAAGTCTTGGACTTTAAGGTGCACTGTGTAACTTTCTGAAGGTGAAAAGTCAACTACATAATTCACTAGAATTAGAAAGATAATACCAGACAGTGTGACATTCTGAATGGGTCAAAATACATTTTATGCCACAGCGTGAACAAATACAGCTACAGCAAGCATAGAAACAAACATGAGCAGGCCTCTTCTAGGCCAAATAACAGCTCATCGTGTGGCCATGCAGGCATACTCAAAGTAAAAACACATTTTTATTGTTTATTTAGTGCAACAAAGAACTCTAAATGGCAAAAACATTTTTTTTGGCCAAAGAAATTACACAGTGCACTTTTAAAACCGGTCTCGCGGATGCTTTTTTAAGGTCTTGGTCTCGTCTTCGACTCGGTCTTGTTTTGGACACTGAGACAACTTTTCATTACCATCATGTTCTGCTAAAGTTGACCTGTCCCAGGCACAGTTTGCATAAAGCACTGCACAGTAAAGGCATTTTATAAATTTACAAAGGTGGTCTTAATTTGGTCTTGAAGGAGAGTAGTCTTGGTCTTGTCTCGGTCTTGGGAATCTGTGGCCTCAGAAAGGTTTTGGTCTCGATTACTGCGGCCTTCTACACCTATAATATAAACATTGGGTCTCATTCCCTTCCTCTTACAAACAAATTTGTTTTTAGGGTCTTCTTACGAACGTTTTTCACATTCACATAATTTACTCTTAGCTGAAAATGTTCTCCTGTAAAAACCAATCTAAAAGACAGTCACTAGCACTAGTAAGAACAAAAAAATCATCTGTTTCTGGTTTTTATTACTCCTATTCTTCAATCAAAAATTCAAATTCTTACATGGATGTAGGTTATGTATTTTAACAAATTATTGGGCTGAAAAATAATATTAACAAAAAGAGTGATCAGATAAAAAAAAAAAGTTTTAACAGACCCATAAGCAGCATCAGAGCACACTGATCATTTTCAATCCAGTGATTTCAGTTCGTGACTAGACACAATCACATTTTGTATTATAACAAAAGAATGTATTTAGACTTATATGTTTATCTGTTCTGGAGTGTTTTCTACTCACACAGGCCACAGCAGTGATGGAGACAGAGCTGGAGATGAAGCTCAGGCCGTTGTTCATGCTCACGTACAGAGTGGCCGACCTACGACAGAATCCAGGGTTTGATCAGTGAATGTGAAAAGGTAAAGCAAACCGTGACACACTTACGTCCCCACTTTGTCCAAAACCGGAGCCGGACACAGAAGGTAAGTGTCGCTAACTTCAAGAGGTCGCTCCACTGAAAACACACAAGAAAAAACAATGAGATTTGAGAGATATTGAAACTAAAGATACTGAAACGGAGCAGAGAGTCCTGAGAGGTAAGAGCTGTGTACAATGACTTTATGTGATGCGAAGAACAAGTTTGTACAAAGTTAGCTGGATAATCTCTACATTTTAAGAGCAGCTGTAGACCCATTTACTGTTAGTAAACAAAGATGGCTGATGGTGCCGTCTCAGGCTTTCAAGCTACGCAGGTGCATTTTCATTAAAAATCACAAAACTCTCTTTAAAAACTCAATTTAACAAACGACAAGCGACTCCAGATCCTTGGACAGTTAGCTACTGAATGTTAGCATGACGTTAGTAAGTGTCCTGAATTCAGTGGCCTGATATTTAACTATATTTGATGGATAAAACTCATGTGCACAAGAAAAAGCTTTGATCATACAAATTCCTTGATGAGTTTGACGACGTAATTTGCGGAAAAGCACAGGAGGTGAGTTACCGTGACATTGCTTAAGATTTTTGTGCAAGTTGTGTTAATTATTTATCAATTATCAGTGGAGAATTAGACTCACAGTAAACTGCACCTGTGTGGCATTATTTTGTGCTGATTTCTACAAAGATTATTGTATAAAAGACTCCAAGGATATACTTACATGACTCTGAGGCGATGTATTTGTTTTGATAGTGATCCCTATTTTTTCTATAGATTTTAGCGGCAAGCTATTAGCCGAAAAAATCAGAGTTATAAAATGTGTCAACTGGTGCAAACCCAAGGAACACATTAGGAATGGTCAGAGCTTCGTTTGAAGTCATTGTTAAGTTTTCTAACGTTTAATATCGTTAGTTCAGCTTACTCGTTTTGTATAGAAACTTACGGAGAAACTCTGCGGAGGCACCAGTGTGGCTCCTCAAATGACGTAGGCTCTGAACGGGTCTATTAGAAGGCAGAAGCTCGACTCTGTTTGGCTGCTGTAAAGGTCCACATGCTCACAAACTTGTTGGAAACTTATAATGACAAAAAGTCATAACTTTGGTTCCACAGACATGACGAGTGCAGTGACACATAATCTCTTATGAGAAATGGAGCTAAGAAGCGAATATTCAGCCTGGCAGACTATGTCGGCCTTGCCGCGCTCCTCAATCAGCTCCTCTAACGTCATCCTGTATCCAATCACATCCGGCCCATGGTTCAACCCCTGCAGCTTCATCTCCTCCTCCTCGCTCTCTTCAACCTATAAGATCACGGCTAAATTAAAAAAAGCAGCTCGAATTCTTCAGTTTGCAGACAGCTCCACCTCAGAAGTCATCTTCCCTCCTCACCACCACCAGTGTCTAGGCTCCGGGGGAAATTCTCCTACTTTATCAACCAATCATTTATCGCATGCTTCGTTTTCCTGCCGCGGCCTAAGCGCCAAACCTGTATTAATAAATATCTTCATTAATCGCATAATTTTGTCTGTTTGAGTGTGTCCAGGTTGAACTGTTACTCGGGACAGAACTTGTTAAAGGGTAGTCAGGCTTAAAACACCTCTAGTGTGTGGAAGACTGAAAGCCTGACACATTTGCTCAAGTGCAAAATAGGTTCAGGGGAGCAAAAGTAGTAAATTGAGTCGTAAATTCCAGTCGTAAATTGAGTACAAAACGCTGGAAAACAACACATACATTTTTTTGCAGTTTGCACTCGTAGTTAAGCACCTGAATTCATAAATGATGGTCTGGGCCAGCAAATAAAACATAGCCCCAAAATCAAAGAAAAACTTTATAAGAGCTCTGCCACATTTTTCCAGCTTTAACTTTAACTGAACTGTCAAAACCCAAAACAAACTGTCATTCAAACTGCCAACATCAGATTTACTGCTCCTTATACAGTATTTACAAAAGAAAATTCCAACTTTCCTCTGAGCAGAGCTTGTTCTCACTTATAATATATCAATCAGGCATCAGAGTCCAGACAAAGTTTTTGCTCCAAAGGTTCAGAAACAGTTTGAGTTTGATGTTTTAGTCAGACGTTTTAGGTAAAATAGCAACAGATATTTAACGGTTAACATATGTCACATTGTTATTAGATTCCTGGACTTCCTTTGCTCATGGAAAGACGATCGAACGCAGGAGTTTTGTGGTTTATTTGTCCTGGCCCATGTGTTTCTGTCTCTGAAGAAGAGATCCACATTCCCTCCCGACACGTGAGACGCCTGAGTGTTATACCAGCCCAGACACAGGCACCAGGCTCTGGGAGGAAAGACACAAGAGCTGCCCCGAGCTGCAGATGGACAAAACAAACCCTCCTGATGAGTGTGAGTGCAGTGTAGGGCTGCAATGTTACTGGACAGAGATCACTGCAAAAATATTTGTATTTTCTGTTAAATAGATTCATATTTTTGGCAGAATTTATTTTATGCAATGAGTCGAACCAAATCAACACGATCTCTCCTGGGTCTGGTCACCACTCCTCACGCCTGCGTTTCAGATCAACTCTACAATGAACCGGCCAATCAGATTAGTTTATTTGTGTGCCGCATATAAAACAAAGGAGCTGATTGGTCGTCTGTCATTTAAACCAAAATCTTACTTCACTTAACTCAGATTAAAATATGTATTTGCTCTTCGCTCATTCTGCAGCACTGCAAAAAGTGAATTTTTATGACAAGTTAAAAATTGCGTGATTCTAGGATTTGATTTGAACCCAAGCATTTTGACTAATTTAAATTCTATTTATTGTGAGGAGGTCTAGATCAGTTTTGAACTGATTTCAAGACATTTCTTTATGTTTCAAGCCAAATTATTTGCCACCGGGTTAGGAAAACTGTTTTTATTTCATTGGCAAATCTTTGTTCTTATTTTAAGCCAAGTTTTCTTATAAACAGTCAGAAACAACCTGAACCAAGTTAAATCCTCTGCATTATTTAAGCAATAACATCTTGTCCAGTTAAGACAACTCAAATCCAGTTTAAAATTCTGAATCCGAGTCACTTTAAGCAAGTAGTACACAGTTTGTGCAGAGAGAAATGCGCAACATCCTTCAGTTCCATGTGATTTTTTTTCCCATATTTTTACTTATATTCTTTCTTTCTAAGCAGCGATGTTGGTTTTCATACAAGAGACGATGTGTGTCCCTGTCCCCTGATTGGCTATTTAATCAATCACACCCATTTAAATCCAAAAAAAGGGGGACAAATGCATGTTTACACTGCGAAAAGTGAATTTCAAACAGTTTTGAGACATTCAACCAGACAAAAACACCTTGAAACAAGTGAAATATTCCACATCTCAAATCAATATTTAAACAAGTCTAGATACACAGTTTTTGCAATGTAGGTTAATTTCCAACCGTGTAAAATTCTGTAGAAAAAAAAAAACATCCAGAGATTAAGAGATCTGTAAAAACATGATTCTTTCTCATCGTTCAATCTTTTTGCCAATTCTTTTGGACAGATTTAAAACAGTCAGACTTTTAAAGTATAAATCGTACTGAGACACTGCAGAAAAACAGGATAAAGAGATTAATTTGAGGTGCAGAGGTTGTAAAACAGTCAGAGAAAATGTTCCTGGAAGTTATGCTGCGTTTGGAAAAATACCAGTTCAGAGCGTTTCCACTGAATTAACTTGTATAAACATTATGGCTAATGCTAACCTTTAGGCTAAACAAAAGTAAGGTTAAATAACCTGTAATCAATGTTTACACTGTTTTTGTGGCAGTTACCGAAAACTCCCTAGATTCACTTTTTGTGGTAATGAAGAAAACTGTTTCTTTTTGTTGACTTTCCTTTCCATTAATAAAAGAATATAATTACTACTTGTCTATTTTATTTCCATTACCTTTACTATTTCTGCGTAGTCAACAAGTCCAGCGTGTTGGTTTGCTGTAAGGAGTGGAGCAATTAAAGGGTCAAATGTGTAAATAAAAATGCATAAACTCTTCAGTAATTTTTGATTCTTATATGAAGTGGGACTCTCCCGCCCAGGTCCCAGTTCACAAGTGGGATTTACCAGTTTCAGAGGTGCATTTTTACAAGTGAGAAGTGTGAAATATCCCAGTTGGCAGTAGCCTCGAATGCACCATAAGAGTAAAGTTACTTCAGAATAACATTAAAGGGGCACTGTGTAAAAAAAAAAAAAAAAATATCCCACTTTTGAACACCAGGGGGAGCATTTCCAGTGCATTTTGCCTAACTACCATAGTGACATCTAGCGTCAATATTCAACATTCCGGCCCGTAATAAAACATTTCAATTAAGTATAAATGTATCACAATTGATGTGGATGGTTAACAGTGCTCTCTTAAGTATTCATGTTGTAAAGAATAAATATGATTTAATGTTTGTGGACTATATGTGATAATTAAAATTCCTCTCAATCTTACACAGTGCCCCTTTAAGTAAAACTCTGCTTATATCAGTCTTTATCACAAATCTCCTGGACATGTTTGAAATGTGAACAGAATCAGATTTTTAAAACATAAAATATAGATCAAATTGTAATAGAAATATGCGCAATTCGTAATGTAGCAATGCAGCTCATAGTGTGTTAACTCACTCAGGGTGTTGGTGTCGTTCATGCGGAAGCTGCACAAGACTTTCTGAACGTCTGTCGTGTGGAGGAAGCCGTTGCCCTTGACGACCACTTGAAAAGACTCTGAGTTGTGCAGAAATAACAAATACAGCATTAAAAATAAGCAACAGTGAACATGTGACTGACTACAGCGTTGGGAAGAGTTCATAGTCACAAAATACAGAATAACTACAATGAAATGTGTTTTGTTGCTTAGTTAAGATAGAGTATTGAACTTTATTGCTAAATATTGCTGACATTTTACATTATATCTCTTGTTTGTTCAGGGACTGTGGATTAAAACTAGCTTCTGCTGTTATCTGTTATAAAGAGTCTTTTATGTATTTGCACAATGCCCCTGTCAAATAAACTAAAAACTATAGCACTTTAAATGAGTATACTACATGCATATTTTCAGTACAGTATGTATTTCCTTCTCGACACCGTGACTGATGCGTGTTGTTTACCTCCTTCACAGATGCTGGACGGTTCCACTGCCAGGATCTCGATACATGAACGTTTCAGGATCTGTACAAGAATAACACTTATGTCAGACTGAAGGACATAGTTCTGTGTTTTGAGTTTGTCTCACTGAGTCGATGACGCCTTGCAGAGCTTGAAATCCGTCGTTAACAGGAAACACGTGGTCTTTGCTGTCAGCGATGGTCGAGAGCTGTGGAAATGTGTGATTGATTTTCCTGTAAGTCTGAGGTTTAAAGACAAGATGAATGGTGTTTCTAAAGTTAAGCTGGGATACCTGCGTTTCATTAAAGTCTTTGACTCCCACACAGTAGACTGTGGCCCCGAGCTGCCGCGCTCTGCCCGCCTGAACAAACACAGACTGGAGATTATCTATGCACAACTGTATACTGTCGATACACAAACACACACACTGTATATGAACAAACATACAGACTGTAGATTATCTATGCACAAACATACAGATTTATATTGTCTATACACAAACACAGATGTATACTGTCTATACCACCAGATGTATACTGTCTATACACAAACATACAGATGTATACTGTCTCTAGACAAACATACACATGTATACTGTCTATACACAAACATACAGATGTATACTGTCTATACACAAACATACAGATGTATACTGTCTATACACAAACACACACATGTATACTGTCTATACACAAACATACAGACTGTATCAGGTCTGGGCAATATTGTGATAAAAATTGAATCGTGAGCTCATTGTTGTGACAATCTGCTTTTTTTGGTGAAATTGTCAAATCGTTATTTCCCATTTCTCTATTTATTGCATCTGTTTGTTAAAATACAGACATATATTTCCAACCTACTTCTCTTAGCCTCAGAGTTGCCAAGTGTGTCTCTTTTAATGTCTGTTTTTAATAGTTTTATGAGTTTTGAAGGTCATGTGTTGAGGTCTTTTGTGCTGCAGCTTCAAGTCAAGTTCCAGGTGAATTTTAGCAAATTTTCAGGTTTGATTTACAAAAATATATCTGTTTATAAATGAAACATGGATTTGAGTATATTTTCAAAAGCTGTTATCAGTGTTAGAAATGCCACAATAGTATTATCACACAATGTTCTGATTAATTATTTGAATAACTTTATTTATGGGCTAAGGTCGCTTGTCTTTGGATTTTTTTCAAAGGCATCGTCATGTTTTTCTCTGAAAATCTGGCAACACTGGTCAGTCTTTGTTTTGCTCTGAGTGAGCGACAGCTGGATTTAACCAATCACAGTGAAGTAAGAACTTTCAGAAAAAGCAGATGATTGTATTTACCTCAAAGGCAAAGGACAATAGTCTATAAAAATTGTGATAAAATCGAAATTGTGATCCATCTCCAGGAAAATCGTGATAATAATTTTTTGCCATAAGCCCAGCTGTACATTGTATATACAGTATGAACAAACACATAAATGAACTGTGCAAACACATAGACTATATACTGTCTAGTCACAAACACATAGACTATATACTGTCTAGTCACAAACACATAGCCCAGGGGTCTCATTTATAAAGTGTGTGTACGTACAAAAAAGTTGCATACGTACATTTTTCATGCTGTTTTGTAATTTATAAAAAGACAACTTGACAAAGAAATAAGTAATCCAATCCCAAATGTCTCAACTTTGTGTCTACGAGGATTCAGCAGTGAGGCAAAATAAGATTTGTGCTGAGAGGAATGTGACGTTTTTCAAGTTTCTGTTTTGTTCGTACGTACAAGTTTTATACATGAGACCCCAGGACTATTCAACATAAGGCCCAGGGGCCAAATCAGGCCCCCCAGTCAGTTAAATATGGCCCACCACCCACCTCCCAAACACTGAAAATTATACATCTTTATTTTGCTACTGACGCCACTTTAGACCTGGTTTGTGCCTGACTTAGCTCTGATTCTGCTTTAGACCTGGTAGTTTTGGTTCATTTATTCATTTTCTAATCGCTTAATCCCGTTAAGTGTCGCGGGTGACTGGAGCCTATCCCAGTAACTTTGGGCCTTAGGCGGGGGAACACCCTGGACAGTGGCCAACTCGTAGTTTTGGTTCAATCTTTGGGAAAATGTATTATTTACAATATGAAAGATTTTTGGAAAATCTTTTATATTGTATTTTTCCACCAAATCTGAATGCAACAGATGTTTATTTACACTGTTAAAATATTGTTTTGTGTGATCCTAAATTATGCTAAAAGTGGTGTCTTGGCTTAAACACCTCTGGTCCAAAATCCAAGGTTTGCAGGAAAATGCCTCCCTTGGGAAAGTAAAGTTGATAAATCCTGAAATAGACTATGTGTATGCACAAACACATAAAACATGTTTATGCACAAACATACTGTATAGACTATATATACAGTATAAATGCACAAACTCTTAGACTATATCTACTGTTTCTGCACAAAGACAAACTGAACACAAACTCTAAGCTCTGCTCCTTTGTCTCTCTCCCTTTGAAAAGACACATTTTGGCATTTTCCGTCCCTGATGTCATGTGTGTCTTTGGCAGCTGCAGAGAAACAGCTGCTCCAACATGAAAGACTGTGACGTGGCCACGACGACTCGCAAAGTTTAGCACTAACACACATCAGCTGTTCACTTAAAGTCACACTGTGGGACTTTCTGCAGGTGAAAAAGCCAAGAGCATAGTCTCATTGAAACAGAGAGTAAAAGCATCAGGTTCATGTCAAACTGTGGAATAAGAAATAGCTAAAGGAACCAGATCTATAATGTTTTTAGGTCAACAAATTCATCCAAGTAAAAAACAGTCTATTTTTGGCTGAAAAGTTGCACAGTGTAGCTTCAAGAGTCTTCTTTACTTGACTGTTGTGTTAAAGTAAGTTTGCATTACCTCTTGTTGAGCGTCCTCAAACTGATTTTGTCTGAGCTCTCCATCTGTCAGAGCAATGATCACACTCGCCATCCTATAAGCTGAAAACACAGCACAAATAAAAGTATGAATAACTCAAATATGAAGTAAAACTTATTATTTAAACATGTGTGAGGCTAAAAACAGTTTTTAGTATGACTGCCCTGTTCATTTGATTACCATATGTTTCAATAATGATGATTTTATCCAAAATGAGCCAATGATGAAGTGCTAAAAAGGAAAGTTTTGTACCCACCGTCGCCGCTCCTGTAGTAGATCTGCTCACTCGCCTGCAAGAACACTTTCTGTGTCAGTCTGCATTAATTTAAATACGACTCATTGAAATGGCTTTGGGCAGCGCAGAGACTTTCCCACAGAAAACTTACTTTCTCCAGACCTTTGTTCAAAAGCGTGTCTCCTCCAGGCTCCACCAGGTTCAGCTCCTCCAGTCCGGCTCGAATCTGCTCTCTGCCCAGACAAACCACAAAGAGAGTCTGTACTTTGAGACTAAAACAATATAAAGCCACGTATTTTATCACCTGTCCTCCGTCAGAGGCATGAGCGTCCTCGCAGAGGTGGAAAACACGATGAAGGACATCCGCAGCTGTGGACTAAACAGGACAAATGTAAGATCTGATGTTCATGTTACAGTTTAAAGATGGAGGAGCTGATTTTTTCTCTGCAAATACGATTTATGATTTACATCTGATAACTTCCTCTCATAAACCCTTCAGCACATGGTTAATATCGACATGTGTTAATTTTTTCGTAATAGAGATTATGCACTGACATCATTTTATTACAAATATACTTAGCAACATTTAGAATGAGTGGCATCTCTTCAATGTATTTTGTTGTCGTGGCAACGGCTTGTCTGCTAACAACAGTTGATGATTTAGTACATTTTAACTGCAACAAACGGACTCAAAAACATATTTTTAAGAAGAATGAGGTAATAAGTTCAACTGTGTGTGATTTCAATGTCTGATAAATGTGAGAAGCTAAAGTCTTGTTGTTTATCTGCTTTGCTACAACTGCTTACTTGATTTTCTCTTTTTACAAACCCAATGCTCGGTAAACTTGTTGTGGGTTGAATTTGTTATAAACTGTAGTTTATTTTTCCTGTTTTAGCTGTTTACTGAACTCTTACAAGAGAAAATGTCCTTTCTCTCCATTAACTCTCACTCAGCATGAACATTTAGAATGATGTGTGTCACCTGCAGAACCTCTATTATGGTCAATAAACTACGTTTTACAAACAACAAAGTGAAACTGGAGTGGACCATCCAAGCTCAGCCAATCAGAACGCAGCATTCAGCTCCTGATGGAACTAAAATTCTCTATTATTCAATTCAGACAGTACTAGAGGTCTCATTTTCACAAAGTGCTGCATTTACTATTTTACAAATAAAGCTTTAATTAATGGTAGCAACTGCTTATAAAATAAACGTCGCACTAAAATATGAAAATGCAGCACTTAGTGAAAATGAGACCTCGAGTTCTGTCTGAACTGAATAATAAAGAATATTAGTTCTAATCATGAGCAAATGCTGCGCTCTGATTGACTGAGCTTGGGTGGTCCACTCCAGTTTCACTTTGTTGTGTAAAAAAAGTTTTTAGCCATAATTGCGACCAAAATTAATACATGTCAATATAACAGTGTCGAAGGATTTATGGAGGAAGTTGTCACATTTAAAACCTAAATGTGTTTTCTGTTATTACTATCTTTACTGTGGACGTTTACCTGGTGAACTTGTACGCCAGGTGGACGACAAAATAGTAAATCTCATTCCAGTAGCCTCGGACACTTCCCGACCTGAAGATAATTTACAAATAGAAAAGCAGAATTAATGACAAGAAAAAGTCCCTGTGCTTTAAACTATCGTAACAATTATAATATATAAGTCTGCAGTATGAGCCAGAGCGAGAACAACTGTACTTAGTGAACATTAGGATTTGTACTGTTACATCTCAGTGAAGATTATGGGTTTGTGCAGTGTGAAGTAATGACTTTATAATCCAGTTTGTACATGTAAATGTGAGGATTAAATAATGAGGAGCCGTGTGTTGAACTGTTTCAACGCAAAGTCAAGAAAAACTGTGACCATGAAAACCAAGCAGAACATAATAACACATTTATATAAATGCATTAGTACTGTAGTTCACTTGGTCGGCTTCAAACATGTTGTATCAAACAATTAGTCAAATAAAAGGTCCCTCTTTCTCAAAACTAGGGTCTCAATGTTCTGACCAAATATTTGACCCAAACTAAATTACTATTCATAAAAAAAATAAATAAAATCAGTTAAGCAGAATTTTCATGTAAAAAAATCTGAATACATTTGCAATGTGCTTCTAACTAATAATACATTTGGGAACTAAGACAATTAATTGAGTAAAACTAGTGCTGTCAAGTGATTAAAAAATTGAGAGATTAATTAATTAATCAAATTAATCTATTTTTAATCTCCACTAAAATTGCTCAAAAAAAAAAACACTCAACTTAAGTGTCTTTGTTTTGTTTTGATCCAATTTATTTAATTACATTATTGTTGCAGATGGTAATATTAATATGTTGTAAAAAAGACTTTAGGAAGTCTTTTGTTGTTAAGTTGTCAAGTCGAACAACTCTTATGTCACTTTGCAACTCACATATGGAAAACAATGAAGTTAAAGATTTCACAATAGATTAATGCGATTACAAAAAATAACTCGATTAATATGTCTGTAATTAATTAATCTCAATTAATGCACTAATTTGACACCTCTAATTCCTTTGTATCAAAATCAGATTGGAAATTTTAGTATTGTGACGACTCTGCAAGAAACCTTGTTCAAAAAGATAATATGATTATGTAGTTCATGCAAAAAACAGTGAGTTTATATAAAAAAGTCAGTTCAGACCAATGATTCTGTTACTGTTGAAGGCATATTCATTATAATCTGAATTAAAACAAGTCGAGTAAAAAAATTTGGTCGACTAAGACTCCATCGACTGATTAATCGACTAAACGACTAAAGAACTACAGCCACTACAGGGTGCACGGTAGCCAAGTGGTTAGAGCTCTGGCTTCCCAATAAGGAGGTCGTGGGTTTGACTCCCGGGTCGGACCATATCAACATCTCACAATCTCTCTGGGTGGAGTTTGCATGTTCTCCCCGTGTCACCGTGGGTTTTCTCCGGTTTCCTCCCACCTCCAAAAAACATGCATGTTTAGGTTCATTGGGCATCACTGTAAATTTCCCTTAGTGAGTGAATGAGAGAGTGAATGGTTGTCTGTCTAACCCTGCGGCAAGTTGGCCACTGTCCAGGGTGTTCCCGCCTAAGGCCCAAAGTCACTGGGATAGGCTCCAGTCACCCGCGACCCCTAATGGGATTAAGCGGTAGAAAATGAATGAATGAACTACAGCCCTAATGAACAATATGAGTGTCTTCATGACGCTATGGGCCAAAATACAATGGAGCATCATTACATTGTGTGAAAAACGCACATGTACTGTATTGTGGTGAATAATAGTTTAGGTTAGGTTATTTTGGTTATACTCTGTCACACCAGCCATGCTTTTAAAACTAAAAAACTAAAACTTTGCTTTCTTAATCCAGCTGCTCTTTCAGAAGAGTTTTTTTTTCCTGCGTCGACTGGTCCAATTTGCTCAACAAATTAGATTTTATAGTGCCACTCACTGCTGCCGGTCTTTGAAGACTTTAAAACATTTCCACATCTTAAAAAAATCACAGTTGGTTCCAGTACAAAGCCTCTTCAGACTGAAATATCTTTTTAAAGTCACATATTTGTCTATGTGTCTGTTTTGTGCTTTTGGACCAACTCATGTAAAGTTTGCTTTTCTGCGACAGGTGCCAACTGGTCTGAAGTCGGTCCAAGCCAAGTGAAGTTACAAAATCTAAATAAACTGTTTGCTTCTCTGTCTCTGCTGTGATGAGAGCTTCAGCCAAAAAACAGCCTCTGGAACATCTGGCTCTAATGGAGAAAGGGTTTGTGCAAAGTGAGAGCCTCAGAGCCGCACAGCTGGATGTGTTTGACAAGTGGAGACGTGGATTTGTCAATAAATGCAACGTGATGCACACAGACGTCAGTAAACACAGTATAAATGTGAAGATAAGCTAGTCGGGCTTTAGTGACAGAACAGCACTCGGACTAAAGTTACTATTGCAAAAGCTTTTCCGTCGCAGCAGAGTCCAGAGGCTTCGTGTGAACAGACGTGACAGTTTAAATGTCTGTGTAACTAAAGCCTTATGGAGCTCTCTCATCAGGCCTGACCCGGCACACACAAACAAGTTACTGTAAAAGTAGAATACATTATATATTACTAGTTACAGGAAGATATTTGTATTACAATATAGACAGACTTACACTAGTGTGAGGTCACAACACCTTTTCTTCATAGTATTTAATTCACCTTTAGAAAAACAGACGCCAAAAAAACCTCTTCTAAACCCGTTTTAGTGGAGTTTTGATCCATATCTATGCAGTTAATTTATATGCAAGTAACTTAAGCTTGTAACTTGTAATATATTGTCAACATTTGTATGAGTAATGAGTTACACTATTTAGTTACTGAAAAGGGGAATATATTACAGTAACTAGTTACTTTTGTGATGAGTTACTCCCAACACTGCACATAAAAAGCTTTAGTTGACTGGGTTGTTGCATTATTTTAATTTCTACATTTTATATTGTTTCTAAATTGTCTATGTGAAGCACTTTGTGATTTTTATCTGTGAAAAGTGCAATATAAATGAAGTTTACTTAAACACAAAACAGAAGATTGTGTGTAGGAAATGCAAGCTTAAACATAACTCTTTAGTAACTTTTGCAGCTGAATTCAAAGTAAGAAACTGTAAAAGATGTGTTGTATATCTAATGTCTATTGCTCAGAGTCACTCACTTGTCTAAAACAAAGTAGAGGTCAAATCCTCCGTAGCAGGACGAGCCGGGTTCCCTCTGGCTGCTGGTCTGTCGTGCAGCAGCAGCAGCAGGAGTCACCAGGACAGTCAGCAGGAGCAGGACAGAGAGCAGGACCAGCCTGCTCCGGCACAAACACATCTCCACACCGGTGTCAGGGCCGTGCAGTCAGCCTCTCCTCTGGAGCTCAGTCCCATCTCCTCTGGAGCAGCTGCTGGGACACACAAAAGTGAAGTGGGACGGGACAGCAGCTCCCTCTCTCTGCCAAAAAACTCCACACCACCAGATCCTCCAGAGCACAGGACCAGCCGCTCTGTAGAGTGAGGAAACAGGACACATGTTAGAGCGAAGCAGCTTTTTTTGCTGTTAAACTGTGTATGTGGTGTTCAAAGTTGAGGTAACTAACTGCTATAAATGACTAAACTTTTTCCACTAAAAAGTTTATGATAAATGCAGCACTTGGTGAAAAAATGAGACTACTGTACTACCTGAACTGAATATTCCTCTCCAGTTTCACTTTGTTGTTGTTTGTAAAAAGACGTTAATAATCCCTATTTGCAACTAAAATGAATACATATCAATATTAATCATTTTTCAAAACATTTATGAAAGAAAATAATCAGATTTAAAGCCTAGATCGAGTTTGCTCTGTGAAAATCAGCTCAAACCAGCCCCAAACCTTCTGTGTCTCCTGTATGATTTCTGACAATACTCCTCTACACTTTCAGCCCCTCCTTTCACATTGTACTAATGTTTTCTATCAGTTTGCAGTGCTTGAAAGTGAGACACTGAAGTTTTTGTGAAAATAACAGGTAAATAAGAACATTCTTATGCATTTAGTCACTTCAGACAATTCCTTCACACTCAAATATATTCTCTAAAACTTTTGTCAGTGCAAATTGATGCATTTTATTGTGTTTTGGTTATTTTCAAGCACAATTTTGTCTAGTTTAAGTAAAAAATAACAATATATTCTTCTCTTCACAATCTGGGATATACAGTATTTAATGGGACACAAGGCTTTTAAATGTGTTAAAAAAAAGTCTGAAAGTTCTTTTTAAAACATTTTGACAAGTTAGATACAATTGTGTTAGGCTCTTATGAGTTCTAAAATGAGGCCTTTTCCCACTGTAGGAACTTTTTTCAGTTCCTAGTACTTATTTAGTTCCTGTCCCCATTTTGGGAGAGTTCACACAGAGCAGGAACTATGGACTGGGGACACACTGTAGTACGGTGGCCCTGAAGGGCAAAACACAAACACAAATTCAAAAACACAAACACAAATTTGAAAACACAAACGCAATTTTGGACGTCCAAGATTGGACAGCTGAAGGTTTAGACCAAGGGTGTCAAACTCAGGCCCGGGGGCTAAATTCAGCCTCAAGAGGATATCATGTGGCCCCTGAGCATGATTTCAGATTATTATTGATAGTGGCCCCTTATATCGCTGAGATGTGACTATTAAATGTAATATTCACTGGAATGTAGCAAAAAGCAAAACAATCTGTCCAAAGTGTTCTTGCAATGAAATTATGTACAACGTTTGCGTTTGTGTTTTCACTTTTGCGTTTGTGTTTTCAAATTTGCGTTTGTGTTTTGCCCTTCAGGGCCACCGTACTTTAGGGACTTTTTTAGTTCCTGCTCTGACGCAGGTACTTTCAGTCAGACCTGGAACCTTTTGGTGACACAAACACATTTACAATAATAACTTAGTTTGAAACATGTTTTACACATTTTCACATTTAGATAAACCTTAACCTTGAGAAAAATGATTTAAAAGCAATCACTCCCAAAATGTAATAATTTAATTTGTAAATAGTAGTCTATAATACTATTGTTAGAAATTACAGTGAATAATTTTGCTTCATTGTTAATTTCAGTGATGTTTTTACATTTTGTACATCATAGTTTTTTGTTGAATCGAAAAAAGACAACTTTTGTTTTCCTAACACACATATAGACCAATTTAAATGTTCCAGACTTTACATAGGCTACTAATAGTAAAGTTTAGTTAAACTCACTTCAGAAACATTTGCTGTGTGAACACAGTTATGGGGACGGACAGGTTAGTTCTTCTGACTAAACAGGGGCTGAAGGGATGTTGGGACTAGTTCTTGGTACTTTCATGCGGGAAAACACCCCTTTTTATCTGATGTAACATTTGTGTTTAACCTGTTCAGCAGCGTCACTTAGTGGTCAAACACGTGCACTGCAGAGTTTAATTTGTAGCTTTTACGAGGGAATTCGGTTTGATCTGTTTGTTTTTTAGCTTTTCACAGGCCTATAAAAAACAGCATTTATGGAATCACTTTTCTAGGCTACGATTAAGCTGGCTAAATGACGGACGATCTCTAAAACATGAGTAAATAAAACACATAGGTTAAATCAACATTAGACTTTACAAACATGCCACTTGTTTGCGGTGTGCAGAGGCTGTGTTCCTGACAGCTGACCCGAAGTGGACCAAAGTGGACCAGAGCAGACTCGTGCAGATGTGTTGTTGGAGCAGAGACACGAGCGCCGCCCCGTGGACACTTCTGCTCATCTCCGTGACTAAAACCTGAGTCTGTGGTCCAAAGTGGAGAGTCGGGCTGCTCCGTGGGGATGGCGCGTGTTCCCGTGTTTCTCCTCGTGCTGTGCGGCGTCCACGCGTGTCCTGCGGCGGGATGGGACTTTGAGGACACTCTTTACTCTTCCACCGGTGATGCCATCGACTATAAAGACCCGTGTAAAGCTGGTAATGTGATCTCTAATCTGTCATGTTCACAACTTTGTTTTTGTGCCTTTTATAGATTGGTGTCAGGTGTTAAAATTAGACATGATGCTGCTGGTTTACTGTTTCTAATAATTCTCTTTCCTGTTGATCAAATAAATCTTTCAGCTCTTTCATCCGGAGACAGGTGTAAGCTGTGAAAATATTTACAAGGTTCTGTCAACTATGAAACTTTTTAATCTACAAATCTGTTTTAATGTGAGCTGAAGTTTATTATAAACGTATCAAAAGTACATGATGTACATGAGTCTTTTATATAGAACTGGATGTAACACATTGATGTCTGAGCAACATTTGTAAAACAACATCAACACAGTAGTTTCTCCTTGTTTGTGGTTTTCAGGCTCTAATGAGGCTTGTCTAAAGAAACAACTTTGACCGTCATTACACATGCCGCTGCATTATTTGGGTAATTGAGCAACCTCCAGCTGCTCGCTCCTTTTCTCTTCAAATGTCAAAACACACGGCTCTTTTTGAAGCAGTTGCCTGGAGACTGAGGTCAGTGAGGCTGTGCCAAGCTGGAGCCGGAGAAAGCCCCCGAGCTGCGGGTAACTACCCCCGAGCTGCAACCCAGCTGCGGGTAACTGCAGATAATTACCCCCTGAGCTCTGGGTTTCTCCTGACTCCGGGGCCACAGTCTTTGACCCTGAGCTGTGGGTTTTGCCCTGACTCTGGGGCCACAGTCTTTGACCTGAGCTGTGGGTTTTGCCCTGCTCTGGGGCCACAGTCTTTGACCCTGAGCTGTGGGTTTTGCCCTGCTCCGGGGCCACAGTCTTTGACCCTGAGCTGTGGGTTTTGCCCTGACTCTGGGGCGATAGTCTTTGACCTTGAGCTGTGGGTTTTGTCCTGCTCTGGGGCCACAGTCTTTGACCCTGAGCTGTGGGTTTTGTCCTGCTCTGGGGCCACAGTCTTTGACCTTGAGCTGTGGGTTTTGCCCTGCTCTGGGGCCACAGTCTTTGACCCTGAACTGTGGGTTTTGCCCTGCTCTGGGGCCACAGTCTTTGACCCTGAACTGTGGGTTTTGTCCTGCTCTGGGCCAGTCTTTGACCCTGAGCAGTGGGTTTTGCCCTGCTCTGGGCCAGTCTTTGACCCTCTGCATGAGTGGCTTTTGTTCAAAAGCCTGTTGTTTTTTCTTACGTCACAAACGACTAAATGAGGCTCTGCTCAGTTTGAAGCGACTGACAAATGACCAGAGCGTTTGGATCAGAACTCTGTGTGAGAGATTTGTTCGACACAACAACAAAATATAATATGTTTTTCTTCGAGAGAAATCATGATTTAAATTTTGTCAGGAGTCTTGTAATGTTTTCTTATTACCTGAGATAAATACAATAATCTGCTTTTTCAGAAAGTTCCTTCCTCACAGTGGCTAAATCTAGCTGTCACAGGCTGGACAGACCAAGTCTTTGAAAAAAATCCCAAAGCAAGTGTCAATAAAAAGTTATTAAAATGATCAGACAATTAGAATTGTGTTTCCGCAAAACACGTTTCTAAACATTTCCAATATAATTACGACTTCAAAATCCATGTTTCGGCCCTAAATAGATATATTTTGTTAATCAACCTTAAAAATCACCACTTTTATGACTTGAATGTGCAGCTCAAAAAACACAACCTTCAAAATTCATAAGAGACTTCGAAAGAAGCCCAAAGAGAGAAAGGGTATGAGTTTGTCTGTGTGTGATCCTAAAGTCTGTGTCAGTGACAAATGTGGAAGAAACAGAAGTGCTGTTGTTGTATTTCTGCTTTTCTGCCACTGTTTATCTGATTTTCTCTTTTTGCATGTCACATTCAAACTAAGTGTAAGAGTGGTTGTTTATATTTATTATCAGTCTGTAGCTGCTTTTTCCTATTTTAGTTGTGTCTCTCTCTCCTTCGACTCTAGTTCATTTTTGCCACTAACTGCTGACATTTAGACTGCTGTGATGTCACCTGCAAACTAATTCTTTATTTATCGTAAAAATCCATTCATAGAGTTTTGGCCGAGCTCTGAATTACCTTCAGTTATCAGACAGTAGGTCTTTGCTCTTTGCTATCAGTGGCTGCACAAAGTTTACCAGCGAGGTTCAGTTAAGGGAACAAGTCAAACGCACGGATGTCAAACGGTCATAAGCTCTGCACGGTTTCCATGACAACACAAAAGCTACTCACAGTTTGCTGCATAAAGAAAAGCTCCATGAAGACAGCAAAGAAACACACTTTGTTTGGTGTTTTTGTCATGATTTTTACTTTGCATTTGTCAGTCTTTATTATTGTGGCTTACTTAGTGAGAACACAAGCTTATGATTAACCACTTTGTAATTAAGTTTCTAATTATTTATATGTTATAGAGGTTCTGCAGATGACATGACAGCATTGTAAATGTGAGGACTGAGTGGCAAGAAATGAGTCAACGGAGAGAAAGGACATTTTCACCTGTAAGAGTCAGAACACAACTAAAACAGCAAAAAGACGCTGCAGTGTGAGAACAAAATTAACCCACAAGTGCTGGACTTGAAACTGACATGTAAAAAGAGAACATCAGGTCAACGGTGGCAGAGAAGCAGATAAACAACAAGACTTCTCAAGCTATTGCCATTCTAAATGTTTAGGAGCATTTTTTCAAATAGAAGAATGTCCGTACATAACCTCTATTGTAAAAATTGATGCTGAAAAAAAGTTTGTATTTTCAAATGTATAGAAAAAGTAGTTCATCCATTTTCTTCCGCTTAATCTGGAATCAGGTTGCAGAGGCAGCAGTCTGAACAGGGAAGCCCAAACATGCTTTTCCACACACACTTCCTCAGAGGAATCCTGAGACATTCCCAAGACAGTCAGGAGACATGGTCCCTCCAGCGTGTCCTGGGTCTTTTCTGTTGTCTCCAACGGGACTAGAGCTGTGCAATATATCGAATTTTAGATAATATCGTGAATGTGGTTTTCAAGATTTCCAAAAATTAAATATTGAGTATATCGTTTATAGTTAAAACTGCCTAAAAAAAACCCTGTAAGAATAGAAAATAGAGAATGGTGCTAGTATGTCAGCTCTTCTGTGATTCATTTGCAAACATTTCACATTGTTCACGTGACCTCAGCATCCTCCAGACCAATAATACTTCACACAGATGTTTGCAGCACAAATAAATCTGGTTCAAAGTCAGTGTTTTGTTGTAATACAAAATTGAATGGGTCTAGTCACTAATGGAAATCACCAGATTTAACCAGTTTGGCATTATCATTTAAATATTTCATGACAAAGTCCAGTTTTATTAATCAGAAATATTGTTCACCGTCTAGATTCATGACATCATTGCATTCTACACAACTATTGACGTAATAATTGTCTGAGAAATATCGAGATATTCATTTTTGTCAATATCATCCAGCCCTAAACGGGACACACCTCACCACATCTCATCATCAGAAACAGATGTCCCTATCCCCCTGTGATTGAGTTGAATAGACTGAAGAAACTCATCCGCAACCTTGTCCTTTCAGTCATTACCCAAAGCTCATGGTCATAGCTGAGGGTTAGAACGTAGATTTCACAGTAAATCGAAAGCTTTGTCTTTCAGTTTGACTCCTCCTTCACCACACTGGTCAGATACAGCGACTGCATCACTGCTGACACTGCACCGATCCGTCTGTAAATCTCACGCTCCATCCTTCTCTCACTGTGAACAAGACCCAGAGATACTTCAACTCCTCCACCTTGTTGAAATATTCAGCCAATATTATTATAATGTAGAGTGGAAATTATTTAGGAAGGTTGAAATAATGTTTTATTGCAATGAATAACATTTGAGGAAACTGGAATCAACGATGACTGTTTAAAAAAGTTACTACTTATTTGTTTAGAGGCGGTAGTAGAAACGTCTTGATCTTCGAAAACACTGTCCAGTATACTACTTTGAAGACTTCTACTATTATTGAATGAACACAGACAGAATAATTAATTAGAGATATAAGCATTATATTTGCAGCCCAAGTTTTGGGATGTAAAATATTCCGATCACACATGAGTTCTTTATTCTTTTTAGCGCCACAGCAGCTGCAGAAGTCTTTCACTACTGAACCTGCTTTGACTGTTTGTTCATCAAACAAACACAGATCCCCGCTCTGGCCTCCTTTTCAACACAGAACCAGCACATACACGGACCGCCACAAAAACACGGCGACTCAATTTTCACTCTGATTCTCAGTGATTTATGACTAAGCCACTTTATAATAACTACACTTAAATTAACAAGAATAAAGCCTGATCAATGAATTATGTCTCTGTTCATGCTTTGATGAGGCTCATTCAGGTCTAGGTATTGGTTGTTATGAAATTTATGATATTGGCTTGAATTTTGGATTACCCATGATATCGAATCAACCGATGTCCTGGTTGTGCGTAACTGGACGTAATGATTTACTATTTACTCACTGATGTGACCCAGAACGTCTCATAGTGTTTGAAGTTTTAGTCACATAAACTTGTTAAGTATTTACAACAATAATAATGCATTGGACGCATATGGCATGGACACCCAAAGACGCATTATGAATTATTCATTCCACACTGGGTAGTGGTAATCTTCTATTGTAGCCACAGCTGCCCTGAGGCAGACTGACGGAAGCAAGGCTGCATCGGCCCCTCCGGCCACCACCAATCATTCACTCACACACCAGATCCAAACTGGGCATGTGTGTGAAGTTCTTGCATAAGGACACAACTAATTCTCCTCTGTTTGCGCCACTGTGGCTCTTGAGGTTCCTCCAGCGGTCTCCCATCCAAGTACTGCCCAGGCCCAACATGCTTAGCCTCTGAGATCTGACGGGATCAGACTTAGCATGGCCACATACATTTGCATAGCACTATGACCCATTTTCTAACTAGTTGACAGAGTTTTGAAAACTAAAAAAAGCTATCCCTACAATAGTGGTAAAGTTAAGATACACATTATTGTCTCCATAGGGCAATTTGTCCTCTGCATTTGACCCGTCCTTCATACCGATGGAGTGTGAGTGAGCGTCACAGTGGCAGCGCCAGGTGTTCTCCAGGTGTTCTTGCTACACTTGGTCAGGACTACTGGAGGATATTACCCAAAATGCATGTTTTGGTGTATCAGCAGATACCTAAAGCAAAAATATCAAAATTGGTTTTGGAACGAAGGAGTTGGATCGGTGGATTCCTATTCAAAGAAACACGTTTAGAATTTTTTTTACTAATACATACAGTACATTTTGTTTGCTGGAACCACCCCTCTTTCAAATTTCAGTGGCCGTGATTGACAGATTAACTAGACAATCAGAGACACGTATTGTGAAAACCAACATGGCGGCTTACGATGGATAAAATATCACGTAGAAATAAAAAGATCTCAAATTTCTGCAGAATCAATGAGCAAAGCTAAAATGATTTTAACGTGAGGTGAGTGAAGTTAGATTTTGGTCTAAATGACAGACGCCCAATCAACTTCTTTGTTTCATCTGCGTCATGCAAATAAACTAACCTGATTGCCCGGTACGATGTAGATTTGATCTGAAACGCAGGCGGAGGGCGTGGTAACCAGAACCACTCCTCACAGTTTGCTGAAGCGTGGGTTCTGGATCCCAGGCAACATTTCGTATCTTGATGTATTGTTTTGTATGATAATAACTAACCTCTATCTTGATCTTTAGCTGCGTTTTGGGGCGACATTGCTCTGGATGAAGACGACATTATCATGTTGAAAGCAGCAGGTTTTCAGCACAAAGATTCAAACCAAACAGACTCAGGTACTGGCTGTCTTTTCACACACTTTAGAGAAAGTCTGATGTGTGGTTAATGTGATTATCCTTTCACAGTCAATGGGACCATTCACAGTAAGAGGAACAAGAGGGCAATAAGCGTTTTAAGTTCCCATCGCACAAGGAGAGCGGCCACCTCCAGACCGGAGCGAATCTGGCCCGACGGCATCATCCCGTTTGTCATCAGCGGAAACTTTAGTGGTAATGAACATAATACTGGATCAGAAATTAAGAAATTAACTCACACACGAGGTAAGCCAGGGCATGTTTGTACTGCACAATAGTTCTCAAAGTGTTTTACAAAGGTACATTAAAAAAAGAATACAAAACATTATCAATTTACTTTAAAAGGAAACAAGATAAAACTGTTTCAGTCTTATGCACAGACAAACAATAATGTTTTGGGCCTAGATTTAAACATTGTCTCAATAGAGGCTTGTCTTTCATCATCAGCAAGACTGTTCCAGGTCTGAGCTGCATAAAACTGTTTAGTCCTGACTCTGGCACCAGCAGGAGGCCAGTCCATGTTAAGTCTCAACTCTTAGGCTGGTCCATGTTTAGTCCTGACTCTTAGGCCGGTCCATGTTTAGTCCTGACTCTTAGGCAGCTCCATGTTTAGTCCTGACTCTTAGGCAGCTCCATGTTTAGTCCTGACTCTGAGGCTGGTTCATGTTTAGTCCCGACTCTTAGGACGGTCCATGTTTAGTCCCAACTCTTAGGCCGGTCCTTGTTTAGTTCGATGTTTAGTCCCGACTCTTAGGCCGGTCCATGTTTAGTCCCGACTCTTAGCAGGTCCATGTTTAGTCCTGACTTTTAGGCCTGTCCATGTTTAGTCCTGACTCTGAGTCCGGTTTATGTTTAGACCCGACTCTTAGGCGGGTTTATGTTTAGTCCTGACTCTTAGGCCGGTCCATGTTTAGTCCAGACTCTTAGGCTGGTCCATGTTTAGTCCTGACTCTTAGGCAGGTCCATGTTTCGTCCGACTCTTAGGCTGGTCCATGTTTAGTCCTGACTCTTAGGCTGGTCCATGTTTAGTCCTGACCCTGACTCTACATTTTCAGTCAAGAATTATAGTTAAACCCCATATTTTATCAACAGCTACAGATTAGCCTTGTTTATCATTAGCATTGTTAGTTTTATTATCACTCCTTGTTTTCAGGCAGTCAGAGAGCTATTTTCCGCCAGGCCATGCGTCACTGGGAGAAATACACTTGTGTAACTTTCATCGAGAGGACGACTGAAGAAAGCTACATCGTGTTCACCTACAGACCGTGTGGGTGAGTCCAGTCTCTAAAGATCTACTTATGAAACTTTGTGACTTCTGTCCCTAAGTGTGGCAAAAGAACAAGTCTCTATTAGGTCTATAAAGGGTCTTTTATACGAGGCTTTTTCACCTTCGCCGCACTTAAAGCACTTTCCTTCACTCAGTCATTCACACGTCCTTGTAAGGTTTTGCCGTAGAGCACAATGGCAGTGCACTTGAGAGAGCTTTGGTCATTGTTGGGAAGATTACCTTGAAAATGTACAGAATTCACATTAGAGAAGGATCACACTGTTAGACCCATCTTTTCTATTCATGAGTTTGTATTACACGATGTTCTGCTAGTAATGATCGCTGCAAATTATTACGTTTGGAAGAGTAGACTATTTTTAAATTTGAAAGAAACAAGTTGCGAAGGTTAACAATATCAAAGTATTGCTGTTAATTAATGGCCTACGTTATGAAAAATGACAAGAGTAAATTTTAATGTAGCGCATGACTTTAGGTTTTCTACATTTGGAGCTGGGGATAATAGAATTTGTCAATTAATAAAAGCTAATATTCAGAATACATGAAATTTCTTAATCTGTTTCTTAATTAAATTAAATTAAATTAAATTAAATTAAATTAAATTTTAAATTAAATTTTAAATTAATTAAATTAAATTAAATTAAATTAAATTAAATTAAATTAAATTAAATTAAATTAAATTAAATTAAATTAAATTAAATTAAATTAAATAAATTAAATTAAATTAAATTAAATTAAATTAAATTAAATTAAATTAATTAAGTGTAGCCTAAAGTCACAACAACAGTTATCTCTGAGGGCTTCACATGATTGTAAATTTAAAACATTTGATCAAAATCAACAGAAACTTTAGAAAATCAGAAATACTCATCATTCAGAAATACAAATAATGTACAGCAAGTCAAAAAAATGACCTTGGTATTTTCAAAATCATTTATTACATTTATTTTGAGATAACATTAAAGCACAGTTGTCCTTCTTTGAGCTCATCATTAGGAAACATTTATACTCTGTGTTGTCTGTTGTAGATGTTGTTCTTACGTGGGGAGGCGAGGAGGCGGCCCTCAGGCCATTTCCATCGGGAAAAACTGTGATAAGTTTGGGATTGTGGTGCATGAGCTCGGTCACGTGGTGGGATTTTGGCACGAACACACTCGACCAGACCGAGACGAGCACGTGAGCATCATCAGAGACAACATCCAGCCTGGTGAGACTTTAACAGACTGTTAAGCTGTGTCCTTATGGAGATACTGTGTGCTTACGGAGACTTCATACACACTGTGCCCTTATGGAGACTGCCCTTCACAGAGACTTCGTATACACTGTGCTTTTATGGAGGCTTCATACATACCATGTCCTTACGGAGACATCAGACAGACGGTGTCCTATGGGGACTTCATACACATTGTGCCCTCATGGAGACCACAGTGTGTCTATAAGGAGAATTCATGCATACTGTGCCCTTATAGACTTCATACACACTGTGCTTTTATGGAGACTTGATACACACTGTGCCCTTATGAAGACTTCATAGTGACTTTATGGAGATTTCATACACGCAGTGCCCTCAAGCCGGCTGCACACTACAGGAGTTTTGGCCCGATTTTAAGCCCGATGTGCCTCTCTATGAGTTAGGATTTATGTAAGAGATTTTTTGTCTTTTCTCTGCTTATGTCTGTGCATCATTGCAACTATTTGTAAAATAAAGAAGAAGCATTGCCTCATCATCTGTAAATAAATGTAATGCTTTGCGCTTTGTATTTAAAGTGCGGGATTCTTTTTACAAGCTCCTTGCCTGTCTATATAACATGGCCAACACAGAGTTTGTTGGAACTTTTTAATTAACTCCTAACCTTTAAAATTCTCTGCTCTCCTGTGACATTATAACCCCGGTTTAATCCACTCGCGTTTCATTGTTAACTTTTATAACCACGCACAAGAAAGAAAACACTGCACTTCATACACACAGAGCCCTTATGAACACTTCATACACACCGTGCCCTTATGGAGACTTCATACACACTGTGTCTATTATGGAGACTTCATACACACCGTGCCCTTATGGAGACTTCATACACACTGTGTCCTTATGGAGACTTCAAACACAACATGTTTCTGTCTGTGCTGCAGGTCAGGAGTATAACTTCTATAAGATGGAGCCTGGAGAGGTGGACTCACTGGGAGAGACATATGACTTTGGTAGCATCATGCATTATGCAAGAAACACTTTTTCTAGGTGAGTTTATGTTTTTAGGGTTCAAATTTATGTTTCATCAATCCTAATTTATGTAGAAGCACAACACAAGCACAAATATCTTGTTGCTCTGATACTCACATCTGCTGCCTCTGTTACACAGCCTCTATGTGGCAGCAGTTCTTTCACACTCCCATTGCCCACTTTGTTCTGGAAGCACACTTTGTACCTTCAGCTTTACTTCTCACATTGTTTTATTTGTTTTGAAATTTTAATAGACAAAACTAAACTGTTAAAAACAACTATTCAACAACTAATCAACTAAACTATTTCAAAGCCGTAAATGCTCAATTAAGTTCCGGCTGCTAGCTGTTGGCTTCAAATGGCGATAAATAAATCTGATTGGCGTTTTAGGCTTTCTATGGAAAATGTTTGTGAGATACATTCATAAATATCAATATAAATCCCAGAGGAAGCACAGACAAAGGACCTGCAGGCCATTTTATAACCTTCCATAGCTTATCAAATTTTAGGATTACGTAGGTCAACCTATAAATGAAGCAATAATCACAATAACAAACTGTAGACTTTTACAATCTTGCCGTAGGTTTTTTGACAGTATGCTTCATCACTAGTTTTTGTGTCCTTTCTATCTCGTCCATCATACAGTAGCTCCATGTTTTGTGCTTAGTTTTTATTATCCAACAGTATGTGGCTGCTCTGGGTCATGGAGCAAAGCCAAACTAAATAAAAGCCTGTCAGTGGAGTCTTTGTTGTGCTGCGCGGAGCTGCTGGCACCAGCCAAAGGTTTCACTCTGACCTCTGTGTTTGCACATGCCTGTCATTCACAGGCCCGTCGCCATGGAAACGCGTCACAAGTGACTGACGCCGATCGCGGTCATTACAGTTTAAACTCTCGTCTTTTTGCAGAGGCATCTTTCTAGACACAATCCTCCCTCGTTATGACGTCAACGGAGTGAGGCCGTCGATCGGTCAGAGGACGAAACTCAGCAATGGCGACATCGCACAGGCTCGCAAACTTTACAAATGTGCAAGTAAGAAATACTGTTTTATACTGTACTATTCATGTCACAGATCCACAACATGAGGCTACTCTGTTTATTATTTATATCAGGGGTCTCAAACTCAAATGGAGCTGGGCCGGAATAATTAAAGTCAGAGATGGTCGAGGGCCACATTTAAAATACAATTCAATTCAATTTATTTGTATAGCCAAAATCAAACAGCAGTTATCTCAGAGGATTCACATGATTGTTGATTTAGCAAACTAAATTGTCAGACAATCAAACAATGAAACATTTGTCATTACCAACAGAAACATTGGAAAAACAGAAACAGATATTTTAGGAAATACAGGCAGATTGTTCAACAGCAAATAGGCAGATAGATAATTGTCCAGAGCATCTTAGAGCATCTAAACTCAACACCAGGGGGAAAAAGAGAAACCTTAAGGAGAACCACAGCGAAGGAGAGAGCCACTCAGATGGACGGACAGGCTGTAGATGAGATCAGGACTGATCCTGATGCAATTTAACTTTAAGTCAGTGGAGCCAGAAACCAGTGGCAGAGGAAAACAAATTATCTAGCAGGACGAGGACAGCCAATCAAAGAGAGACAGGAGTGGAGCAGTGCGAAAGATCCAAGTTCTCAAGACTAGGGGGCATCCAAGGCCTGACTATGTTATATTCAATACATAAGGCTACTATAAAGCCTTATATATTCTAATTTGTCCACATCCATTGTTTTACATTTTTACATCATCCAAATGCAAGTGACAAAGCAAAGAAAAAAAAGCAACCAGGGTTCATTTTGTTCAAAATTTTGGACAAATTGTACGTTGTTTGCTGTATTTAGTGCAATTTAGAGTCTTTATAGTCACATTTCAACAATCTTTTATTGTTTGGCCACTATTATCAGAAATAATCCTGACAGTTTGAGACCCCTGTTTTATTTATTGAGAATTAAGTGAACTGTTTGTGGATTTCTGAAATAAACCTTTAAGAACAAAACACATGGAAAGTTTGTCTGAGTTTAAATAAATATCTGTCCCTACTCTCAACATCAGTACGTCACACACATATTTAAAGGCAGAAAGAGCTGAGAGCTGTTGAAAACCGGAAATGAAGATTTGTAATTACTAAACCTTCACAGACATCATAAACAGTTTGATTTAGACTGAGCATTAGCTACGGCGTTATCATAGAGACCCAAGGCCAGAGCCAGTGGGTGATATGTCTCTGGACATCCTGAACTCACTCTAATATGAGTGTCACACATGTCAATGTATTAAATTAACTTTAGAATCAGAAAATTAATGAACATTAAGCATAGCATTAAAGATATTAAAGATTCCTACATTTGTTTATGTTTTTGTCAGAGTGTGGAGACAACATGCAGGACAGCAGTGGGAACTTCTCCTCTCCTGGTTTTCCAAACGGTTACGCGGCCTACGCTCACTGTGTGTGGAGGATCTCTGTCACACCAGGAGAAAAAGTGTGTTCTTCAAATATACTTTAGTATTAGTTTTATTTACTAATGACAAAGTGCTTTGTCCTTCCCAGATTATCCTAAACTTCTCCTCCATGGATTGTTCAGGAGTCACCTGTGCTGGTACGATCATGTAGAAGTCCGAGATGGTTTCTGGAGAAAAGCTCCTCTCATTGGTACATTCTTTAGTTTCTTTCTTGTTGAGTTGTTGGCCATGAGTCTTTTTAGTGCAGTTCATAGATCTCTGTCAAGGCAGGAGCTGGTTTTCTGCTCACATGGTCTGCATTTATCAATCTATCAAGAATCTAAATACATTAGTTAACAACACTCATAACTCTTGCACATATTTTGTTAAACGTGTTCATCTTTTTGGGGGCAAAAACAGTGAAGACTTAACTTTGTGAGGTTTCATTTGCTTTTAGCCAATAGTAATCGGGAATATTCTGGTGCAGGACAAGTCCCGCCCCCCTGTGCTTTAACTTTTGTGATGCTCTGGACCCTGAGGATTTACGCAGTGTGCAGGGGGGTTACAAGTGAATTGTGTCCCCATTTTGGAAATGTGTTCTCTGCATTTGACCCATCCTTTAATATCTCTAGAGAAGAGGTCTCACACCTTTTTTCTTCTCCAGGAGAACTACTTTTGCAAAACAAAACTAGCGATAAGTTACTACTTTTAGCAAGCACAAAAAAGTTATGTTAAATGTGGCACAATTAGGAACCATTTTAAAATGTTATTATCCATGTCCAAGTGGACACAATTAGGCATCCAAAGTTACACTTACAGTATAAATTAGTATGTATTAAAATAAAATTGGATTGAAAAAGCAGAATATGTATGATTCCAACATCCTTTGGCGAGCTACCGGTAGCTCCATGCTACAGGTTGAAGACCACTGCTATGACTTTTACTTTTTTTGTGCAGGTCGTTTTTGTGGCGACACACTTCCTGATTCAATCACTTCAACTGACAGCCAGCTCTGGATTGAATTTAGAAGTAGCAGCAACTGGGTGGGCAAAGGCTTCTCTGCAGTTTACGAAGGTACGCCCTAACATTTGACTTTGACTTTGTTGAACGGCTGGTCTGAAGTGTTTTCTCGTGTGCAGCTGTTTGTGGAGGAGACGTTCACAAAGACAACGGGCAGATCCAGTCTCCAAACTATCCAGACGACTATCAGTCCAACAAAGCCTGTGTGTGGAAGATCTCAGTGACAGAAGGATTCCACGTGGGCCTGTCCTTTCAGTCTTTTGAGGTAAGATGAGTTAATCTGGTGTCGGAGAGAAAGAGAGAGTGGAGAGGGAGAGAGAGAGAGAGAAGAGAGAGAGAGAGAAAAAAGAGGAGAAGAGCAAGAAGAGAGAGGGAAAGAGAGAGAGGGAGAAAGACAGAAAGAGAGGAGAGAGAGGGAAAGAGAAGAGAGAGAGATGGGAGACAAGGAGAAGAGAGGAGAGAAAGAGGGAGAAGGAGCAAGGACAAAGAGGAGAGGAGAGAAGAGAGGAGAGAAAGGGAAGAGAAAGAAGAGAGAGGAGAGAGAGGTAGGAGAAAGAGAGAGAGAGATAGAGGAGAGAGAGAGAGAAGGAGAAGAGAGAGAGAATGAGGAAGAGGAGCAAGGACAGAGAGGAAAGAGAGAGAGAGGGAGAAAGAACAAGGAGAGAGAGGAGAGAGAGAGGGAAAGAGAAAGGGAGAGAAGAGAGGAGAGAGAGGGAGAAAGAGCAAGGAGGACAGGGAAAGAGAGAGGAACAAAGAGAAGAGTGAGACAGGAGAGAAAAAGAAGAGAGAAAAAGAGGAAAAAGAGAATAGGACAAAGAGAGAGGAGAGGGAAAGAGAAAGAGAAGAGAGAGAAGGGAGAAGGAGAAGGACAGAGAGGAAAAGAGAGAGGAGAGGGAGAGAAGCGAGGAGAGAGAGAGGAGAAAGAACAAGGAGGGACAGGGAAAGAGAGAGGACACAAAGAGAAGAATGAGAAGGAGAGAAAAAGAAGAAAGAGAGGAAAAGAGAGTAGGAGAAAGAGAGAGGGAGGGAGAGAGAGAAGAGGGAGAAACAAAGAATGAGAGAGAAAGAGAGGAGAGCAGACGGAGGTGGAAAGAGACAAGAGAGAGGAAAAATAGGTGGACAGAGTGAAGAGAGGGAGAGAGTATAGAGAGAAAGGAGAGATAAGAAAAGAGAGAGAGAGAGACAGTGTGTGGAGTAAGGAGAATGAGAAAAAGAGGGAAGGGAAAACAAGAGCAAAAGACAGGAGGAGAGACTGCGAGAAAGATGAGAGAGAGAGAGGGAGAGAGAGAAAGAGGAGAAAGAGAAGAAGAGAGCGAGAAAAAGAGGGAGAGGCAGAGAGAGAAAGAGAAAAGAGAAAGTAGAGAGAAGAAGAGAGAAAGAGAGAGGTGAGAAAAAAAAGAATGAGAGAGAGAAAGAGTGTGTGTGTGGGTAAGAGATTGAGAAAAAGAGAGAAAGATAGAAGGAGAGTCAGGGTGACGGAGAGAGATTTAAAGAGAATAACAGACAGACTCACATACATGAGTTTAATCGACATAAAACTTTAAGTACTTGTATTTTTAAGTCAAACTGTTATTTCTTCCAGCGTCCACTCCTGTTAACTCGTGTATTTTCTTGTTTAGATCGAGAGACACGACAGCTGCTCCTACGACTACGTTGAAGTGAGAGACGGCGAGTCGGAGGAAAGCCCTCTGATTGGACGATTCTGCGGCTACGAAAAACCAGACGACATCAAGAGCAGCTCCAACAAACTCTGGCTCAAGTTTGTGTCTGACGGATCGGTCAACAAAGCCGGGTTTGCAGCCAACTTTTTCAAAGGTCAGTCATTGTTTGTAAATCCACTGTTTGAGATGATAAAGTGATTGTTTGTTTGTGGCAGAGATGGACGAGTGCTCCAGACCAGACCGAGGCCAGTGTGAGCAGAGATGTGTGAACACTCTGGGCAGTTACAGGTGCACGTGTGACCCGGGCTTTGAGCTGGCAGCAGACAAACGCAGCTGCGACAGTGAGTGTAAACAACATTTTTAGTATTAAAACTTTATTTCCTGATTATATATGATAACACTTGGACGTTGCCGAGCAATATTAGCAACTATATATTATGCTGCGTTCCAGGCAACTGGGACATTTCTCACTTGAAAAACACCAGTTCCCAGTTCAGAGCTTCCAACGTAATCAACTCGTATGTAAACATTATGGCTAATGCTAACCTTTAGGCTAAACAAAAGAAACGGCAAATTACATGTAATCAATGCTTACATTAGGCGTTTTCCCACATGAAAGTACCAGAACTATCCCCATTCTTCAGTCCTTATCAGAATACCTGTCCCCATGTTTGTGTTCACACAGCAACGGTTTCTGAAAGTGGGACTAACTAGCTTTAGCATTTGTAAAGTCTGGAAGCCTGATTTTTTCTCAACCCATTATGCAGACACCATCACTTTGCATTGGTGGCTATGTAGCAAAAGTTTATATTTAAAATATTTACTTATGGATTTGTTAAGGTTAGGTTAGGTTAGATTAGGTTAAGGTTAAGTTAATTGGTTAAGTTAAAGGATTTGGGAAAGGTATGCAATCAGGAAGTGGCATAACTGCGTGGGAAAAATAAAGACGCACCTGCCCCAGAGCAGGAGCTAAAAAAGTCCCTAAAGTGTGGCCCAGTCCATAGTTCCTGCTCTGTGTAAATGCTCCCAAAATGGGGACAGGAACTAAAAAGTACAAGGAACTGAAAAAAGTTCCTACAGTGGGAAAAGGCCTATTGTTTTTGCATCAGTTAAACCTCTCAAATAAATGTATTGTGGTTATTGTTGATCTCGTCTGTGAAGTGGGGCTTCCTCGACCAGGTCCCAGTTCACAAGTGGGATTAACCAGTTCGAGTGACGTTCCAGCGCATTTTTACAAGTGGAAAGTGGGACATATACCAGTTCCCAGTTGCCTGGAACGCACCATTAGTTCTACATAAATTAATCTTTTGCGATTTCAGGAACTTAGGGTTTGTTTTACCAGTGGTGAGGAAAAATTAATAAATTAGGAAAAAGAGTGAAGGCTTTTCAGAGAGGCGTTAAAGCAGACCTGGGCAACTGCAGAATACAATAAGCGCTACTCTTTTATTTTTTATTTGATTGGAGCATGTGTCTTTGCTTAATGCCCTAATATTTATTATAATGAATAGTCAAAATAGTAGTTTCAAAAGCCTGTTTTACAAAATGTGCTTACAATAATGATAATTTGTCACACCAATGACCACGATCCGGCCATCCACCTCTTGTCCAGGTTCAGATATGATAAAAAATAATAATTGCCCACCTCTGCATTAGCCGAAATCTGCCTGCCTGCCGAAAAATACAGCCCTCCTCACGGGAATGCACACATGCCTGAAAACTGGAATTTGCTCATTTTAAGCTTCACAGGAAACTTATACCTGACATATTGCAACAGTTTAAGTTGATATACAGTATACTTTAAATTAAAATAGTTACTAAGATTGTATTTTAGTCTTAGTTGGGAGAAGAATTATGACAAGCAAAGCCACAGACACAACTAAGTATTATACTATTTTTCTTTTTCATAGCTTAAATCTCTATTTAATAATGTTGTCTTTTGAGGTACTGCTAAAACCTGCAGATAGATTAATCCTGTTTCAAAAGAGCTCACTACAGACATTTGCAGAAATATGCGTCCGCTGAGCTGAAAGTCCTTCTGGTGCAAATTACATAACAACATAAACATAAAGTGTATGTTTTGCATTTTATACATGTATAGCAGGGGTGTCGAACTCATTTTGATAAAGAGCACATTGGCATCTTGATTGTCCTCGAAGGGCCGATGGAACTAAAATAAACTTTTCTAATCTTTGACGTAAACAAATAATAGTTGTATTTCATTATTGTATATTTATTTGAACGGACAATTACTGAATACACATTTGCATTAGTCTGAAAAAGGACTTACTCTTTAAGTTTTAGACAAATATTTTCTTTAGGTTAAGACACCCAGATTACTTCTGGCACTAATATAAAATGTAAGTAGATCTTATAAGACCTTGAGGCTAGATGAAATGAGGTGGAGGGCCGCATCTGGCCCCCGGGCCTTAAGTTTGACATATGTGATATATAGACCCGTTCAGAGCCTACGTTTTTGGGGGCAGAGCCGCACCGGTGCCTCCGCAGAGTTTCTTATAAGTTTCTACACAAAACAGTAAGCTGTACCATCGATATTAAACGGTTAGAAAACTTAACAATGACTTCAAACGAAACTCTGACCATTCCTAATGTGTTCCTTGGGTTTGCACCAGTGACACATTTTATAACTCCTGATTTTTTCGGGCTAATTAAAAATCTATAGAAAAAATTAGGCATCACTATCAAAACAAATACATGCCTCCGAGTCATGTAAGTATACTTGGAGTCTTTTATAAAATAATCTTATGTAGAAATCAGCACAAAATAATGCCACAGGTGCAGTTTACTGTGAGTCTAATTCGCCACTGATAATTGATAAATAATTAACACAACTTGCACAAAAATCTTAAGCAATGTCATGTAACTCACCTCCTGTGCTTTTCCGCAAATTACGTCGTCAAACTCATCAAGGGATTTGTATGATCAAAGCTTTCCTCTTGTGCACATGAGTTTTCCCATCATAAGGGACACTTACTAACGTCATGCTAACATTCAGTAGATAACTGTACAAGGATCTGGAGTCGCTTGCTGTTCGTTAAATTGAGTTTCTAAAGAGAGTTTTGCGATTTTTTAATGAAAATGCACCTGCGTAGCTTGAAAAGCCTGAGACTGGGCACCACTCAGGGCTCCAGTTAGCGCGCGCAGCCATCTTTGTTTACTAACAGTAAATGGGTCGGATTATTATTAACAGACAGATTAACAGACATAGGTACTGCAGATTCAGCTCACCAGTGGATGCATATTTCGGCAAGCAGCTGCAGTGGACTCGTTTGGAAAGACAACAACATTAACAAGTGATTTAAGCTACGAAATAGAACAAAAACAATGTAATAATTACTTTTTTTTGTTGCTTAGTTTGACTTGATTCTTGCAAAAAAAAAAGTAAGTAAGTAAGCAATTACTATTACTGCACAAGCTAATTTCTTCAAACTAGGACTAAAATACAAGTCTCAATATATTATTTTAAGCTTATCAACATAAAAAGCTGCAGAATGTAGAATATATAGTCATCCTGTGAAGTTTGCAAATTGCAGTTTTCTGGCCTACGTGTGTTTCAGTGAAGAAGGGATACATGATGAAGGTATTTGATGAATCCTGTGTGTGACATTATCCACTAGAGGGCACTGCTGATTAACGTCAACTTTAAGATGAGCTCTTCTATTGATTGCAGGGTTGTAGTTAAACTCATGTCACATCAAATAAAAGAGGCAGTATGTTTTTATTTGACCATGTATTTGACCCAAATTATGCTCAAAAAGACTAAAATTGTTATGGAAGTCTGGCAAAAACAACCATTTATACAGAAAATGAATATGAATGTGTGTATAAATCATAATTTGGTCCCAAAACAAGTTAAAAAGGATGTTCAATTAAGCAGTATCTATAATGGGGATATGTTGACTCTCTTTGAATGATCTGCCAAGAGAGTTTAGTTCTTAGTACAGGTACAGAAGGATTTTTGCTCATTTCAGTTTTGAATATAAGTGTATTTTTAATATTTTTAGTTAACCCTAGAACACTATCGCTATAAAAAGTTACACCATCACTTTTGCCGGGTAATTTTCACCCGATATAATATTCCCCCAAAAAAGTACTTGTCATAAAAAAACAGATCAAAATATGACAACACTTGATAAATTACAGTGGTTTTCTTTTATTTTTAACTGTGATATGTGCAACAAAATGGAAAATAAAAACATAGGAAGATCCTACAAACATGCTCGGAAATTAGTAAAAAATTTGGATTTGAGAACAAATAATTCCTAAAAAAAAAAATATATATTGATACAGGAAACTTGATCTTTGGTCGACCCATTCCAGAGACATGTGAGACTTCCCGGGTGAAGCTCAGACTCCTGGACACACAAACAACTACAGGAGAGAGGAACAAAAACTTGGTATTTTTTCATTGTGTAAAAATGATCACTTGATTAAAATATTGTTTTCACCATAATAATTAACTTTGAAAACACCACTTTGTGATATATATTCATAATTCATATAAATAGCTAACTACATAATGTAACTTTTGGCAAAAAAAAAAAGTAAACGTACATGAAAATTACCCGAAAGCAAACCTGTGTTACTCACTATCAGAGATGTCAGAGACACTAATCCTGCTTTAGGATGACAGCTGGAGTTGACCAGGGACAGTAAATGTGGTGAAAACATGGTGAGCCTGAATGTTGTCACCCTTGACATGTGGCACGATCACTTGATTTTAAACACACGTCAAAAACACTGGTGAATCTACCCAGGGACTCATGACGCTCAGAAAAATGCAACATATTGAAAATCATGTAAATACATTTGCTCGGGTGAAATTCACCCGGCGATAGTGCTCTAGGGTTAAACAAGGTATTTTATGCTTGTTCCCTTTGCAATATGATTAATATATCTTATATCTTCTCCAAACCATTTATCCAACTTATTTCAGGCACATATTCCCTTGTTATCAGTTTTAAGTTGGTCATGTCATAATCTAACTAAAGGAGTTAGTCGACTTCTTTGACTGATTAATTGACTAAAGGACTAAACAACTAAAGGACTAACGCCCAAATTGACTGTGATTATAAACTAAAAACTCAAGATAATCCCATGCAACCTCGACCTGAGCAGAGGAGCTGTTGTGTTTGGTCTAAAGCTTGACGTGTCCGACAGCAGCTGCTTGTGGAGGCTTCCTGACTCAGCTCAATGGGTCTCTGTTCACCCCGGGATGGCCCAAAGAGTATCCTCCCAACAAGAACTGTGTGTGGCAGCTGGTGGCGCCCATCCAGTACCGCATCACTCTGGTGTTCGACGCGTTTGAGACCGAGGGCAACGAGGTAGGCTTCAGTCGCAAACAGGCTGGGTTCAGGCCAGGGTGATGAATGTGATGATAAGAGACTGTTTTAACCATGTTGTAACTAGGGCTGGGGGATATTGACACAAATGGAAATCTCGATAATTATTTTGGCTCATCTCGATTGCGATATTCAAACAATATTATTTCAAACCAACTGGAAAATATTCAGGCAAATTATCAAAAGTAATTGGCTGTAGTATTTCAAATAACACATTTTGTTCGACTTCAGACGTGCTTTCAATCAATTAGTCCAAGAGTTCCTAAACTTTTCAGACCGGGACCCTCAAAATAACCATGTTACCAACTCACAACCCTCACAGCAAAATAAAATAGATGTCTATAAGAAATTTAAGATGGAAAACCATTAAAATGTAGTTAGAATGCATTTATTTTAGAAGCTTATTGCTTTATAGAGGGATTATTTGTTTATAAACACGGTCAATGCTCGTGCACTCGATATGCAAAAAGAGCTGCCGCTCATAGACCACACTGGAGCAACAACACGAGCCAGGGCTGTTGTCACCTAAATACAAGAGTTTATCACTGTGTGAAAACAAAAGTTATGCTGCTAAATCAACATTTGTGAATTAAATTTGACCCTACGACCTTTAAGTTACATTCAGGAGAAAAAACGGCGAGAAAAACTTCATTAGCCAGACGTCTGTCAGACCGGTTCAGACCTCGTTTTGTTGTTTTATTCTAAGAAGTTTCCCCAGCTAAGCAGACAGAGAGTATATCTTTCTGCATGGAGCGTGCGCATTAGGGCGGAAAGTGACGTCGACCGAACATTTCTCTGTATGACAAAGAAAATCAGTCAAACAGAATGCCTCCAGTTAAAAAAAAACTATTCAAATCCAAGTCATCATTTTTAAATTACATCTTGAAAGCATCTGACGACCAACAGAATTTGCTTCGTGACCCCACGAGGAGTCCCAACCTTCACTTCGGAACCATTGAATCAGTCGACTAAAGAATCCTTTCTTCTCAAAACTAGTGAGCAAATATTTGACCTAAACTGATCACAAACTCAGAGGTTTGATGCTAAATTACTATTCATTAAAGGAACCGTATGTAAGATGCACAACTAGTGGTTTTAGAAAGGTATAACAATCACAAATGAACATGGGTTGCCAGAGTGTGAAATGGCCCATACATTGAAGGTAGGAAGCTACTGATTACTGATTCAAAATTAACTTCAGCTTCTAAGAAACCAAACTGGCAACCCAAATGAGAGAGTCATGTGAGGCTTATTCTGCTTTCTGATTGGATAATAAATGTAAACATTAACAAAGGGACATCATGTCCATTGCTTTTTAATTAAGAATACCTCAGAATTACATTGACTTTCAATAAAAATAATAGTATATTGGACATGTTGACCTTGTATCTTTGGACACATATAATTCATGTTTATGAAATCTGACATCAAAATCTTACATACGGTTCCTTTAACGTAAGAAAAAAGTGCAGCTTAAAGTGATTTTTATGTAAAACATTCTTTAATCTGGTGATTTTAATTTGTGACTAGGCCCATTCACACTAGGCATATTACAACAAAAACAACAACAACAACAACAAAACGTCTGTATCCTCATAGTTCTGTATAATGTGATGTAAAGTGAACATTATCCATTAAGCACACTGTTTAATCTAGGGCTGCAACTAACGATTATATTAGTAATTGATTAGTTGGGCGATTATTATTCTTTCGATTAATCGATTAGCTGTTTTGAACAGAGGAGTCCCTTGAATACAATATTTAGCAAAAATTGAGTTTAGGTACACATCTTAAAAAAATTAACAAGTTCATAAGTGATTTAACTGTATTAAAATATAATTTGCCAATGAAACAAGAATAAAATATGTAGTTTGATCTGAAAGAAAAAAAAATTATAAGCATTTCTCACTTGAAAATAGTGGAAACAATGTCACAAATAAGAATAAAAATGACTCATTCTTTTAAAGGAATCTTGAGAAGGACAAATTATACTATTATAATCTATTAACTTGTTGCAGCCCTAGTTTAATCTCTTGTTTTTATGTTACGTTCTTCTTGTAGGTTTGTAAATACGACTACGTGGAGGTGCGCAGCGGCCTGAGCTCAGACGCAAAGCTTCATGGGAAGTTTTGTGGAGCCGAGAAGCCGGAGATCATCACGTCTTTGCAGAACAACATGAGGATCGAGTTTAAGTCCGACAACACGGTGTCCAAGAAAGGATTCACCGCTCACTACTTCTCTGGTCAGACCGCTTCACTGCACACACTCTTAAACTACAATCTACACAGTTCATCAGTTGAAGAATTGAAGAGTGATGAGACTAACTTGTATATTTTTTGTGCCTAAACTTTCACAGATGTGGACGAGTGCTCCAAGGAAAACGGAGGCTGTCAGCATGAGTGCGTGAACACTTTCGGGAGCTACAGTTGTCAGTGTCGCAGTGGTTTCATGCTCCACGACAACAAACACGACTGTAAAGAAGGTAAAGACGCAGCACAACAGGGACAAAATACATCTTTGGCTTTGAACTGGGGTTTGACTGAAAGAGAAGAATTATCAACAATGTCTTCTTCTTCCTCCTCCTCTTCCTCTTCTTCCTTTTCTGCTTCTTCTTCCTTTTCCTCTTCCTCCTCTTCTTCCTTTACCTCTTCCTCTTCTTCTTCCTCTTCCTCCTCTTTTTCCTCTTCCTCCTCTTCCTCGTCCTTTTCATCTTCCTCCTCTTCTTTACCTCTTCTTCCTCTTCCTTTTTTCTTCTTCTCCTTCTTCCTCTTCCTTCTCTTCCTCCTCTTCTTCTTCCTTTTCCTCTTGTTCTTCCTCCTCTTCCTCGTCTTCTTCCTTTTCCGTTCCTCTTCTTCCTTTTCCGCTTCCTCCTCTTCTTCCTCTTCCCTTTCCTCCTCTTCTTCCTCTTCTTCTTCCTTTTCCTCTTCCTCCTCTTCTTCCTCTTCCCTTTCTTTCTCTTCTTCTTCTTCCTCTTCTTCTTCCTTTTCCTCTTTTTCTTCTTCCTCTTCCTTTACCTCTTCTTCCTCTTCTTCTTCCTTTACCTCTTCTTCCTCTTCCTTTTCTTCTTCTTCCCTTTCCTCTTCTTTTTCCTTTTCCTCTTTTTCTTTTTCTTCTTCTTCTTCTTCTTCTTCTTCTTCTTCTTCTTCTTCTTCTTCTTCTTCTTCTTCTTCTTCTTCTTCTTCTTCTTCTTCTTCTTCTTCTTCCTTTACCTCGCTAAGAAAATCGCAGTAAGTAAGGAGGAACATTAATTGGCTAAATTATTAACAAATCTTAACTATAGAGATTATAAGATTATAAGCACGAGTTTGCAGATTTCAGCGAACAAGGAGGCAGGATTTGATACTAAATGATCAGTTCAATAAATATGCATATATACAAGGTTTTGCATCGAATATTGTCAGTAAATCACAACTTCTTAATCCAGCAACATTAGAACATGACAAAAATGTCACTGGGATTTTTGAAAGTGTATTTTTGGCATAATTTAGACAAGTTTATGCTTAAAGCAAGCCAGCTAAAACTTTATTATTGCTAATGTTACCGGCGCCAGCCCTAGGGGATAGCTGGGCGGTAGCAAGTGGCACACAGCTAGGGTTAGACTGTGTAGCCTAAAAGGTGTGGTGGTGCTGTGGATAGACGAGAGGAGACGTTAGGTCTGGCCACAGCTTGTTTAATCTGACAATAATCTCATTCACACAAAAATCAACAATTAGGAAAATAATATAGGACAATAAATAAACAATAATTAAATAAAGGACACGTAAAACAATGTATAAATTCACTCTAAACCCAAAACATATAATAAAGTAAACCACAAAAAGCTCTTAAAATATACAAAAATAAATAAAATACACATATAGATGTACTACATTCATTACATGTTACTACTGTGCAGTAGAAGTGCATTTGCTACACTATTTCACATACTCTTCACACATACACTTCTCCTACTCCTCCCTACCACATACACACACAAGCGAGTCGGCAACATCAAAGAAAAAGTGCCTCCGAATGGCGGCAAACCGTCTGTAGAAAAGTCCGTGAACGAACAGCATGGCGGATGCTTTAAACTTGGATTTTATCAACATTTATGCTCAAAACGATATAAACTTACTATTACTACTGTTTTCCAAAGTACTTGACTAACTTACAATACTTAGATTGGACTTTACATACGTTATTACTACTGAATTGACTCACTTAACATGGCGACTCGGACTGAAAACGAGACTACATGCAAAAGTACAACAAAAATACATTTTACCTCGACTAAACACTCTGAAAATTATACAGTTTGTACAAAACCTTTCGAAATGTGTCTCGAATATGTTTGAACCAAGTTTGAGTTACATAAAACAACTTTTATTACAATTACCTGTGGATAGACGAGAGGAGACGTTAGGTCTGGCCACAGCTTGTTTAATCTGAAGCTGCGCATGCGCGTTGTGCCTCTAGTATCCAACAGGAGCACTTAGAGCACCTCTAGTGGCGACAATATGCATTGCACCCAAAACAAAAGATATTAGCAAATACAAAAAATAAATGAGAGGGGGTGTCTGTTTTCTAATGAAACTTTAGATATAGCGTTTTCAACCTATTACACTCTCCCCTGCTTTAAAAGATGACTCCGGCATCTTTCACTAAATATCTCAAGTCAGGTCGAATACAGTTTAAGAGTCATATTACTTGGTCTGAATACTAGTTACTTAAGTTCTCAAAATCTAACATGTCCATACTGGAGTAGAGTGATAGTACATGTCAGGTTGAGTTGGGTAAGACATCGGAAAGGGAACACAAGCAAACATCATGTTCGCGCCAGGTCTCCAGGTTTGGTAAGAAGGTTGTCCAAACTGATGGTAAGTGAACACTTCTCTTGGTCTTACTGTTCTGGTCGATCTGCGAACACTTTCCTCATGTGCAGTAGTTTCAGGCACATTAACTGTGAGTTGTTCCGTTTCCAGATCATCATTGTTGTCGATTTCAGTTTCAATAACATTGTCCATTTCAGGTATTTCCACAGCTGGAACTGGCCTTGGTACTGAATCAGGTTCAACAGCTGGGATTGACATGTCCGGTGTTTGTACTTCAACTTGTGATTGTGCACTTGGTTCAGGTACTTGAACTGGTTGAGTACTTTGTCTTTCAGGTTGAAATACAGGTGCTGCGGCTCTGAGTTCATGACGTGATTGAGGTTGAGTTTTGTTTTGACATAAGGGTACACGTTGCCAGTGGTATGTGTATTCCTCCTCCTCATCTGATTCTTCAGACTCAGCAGCATCCTGAATTTGTCTTTGTTCTTTTCTCTGTTTTTGTCTTGTCCTGTTCACATTTTGACTTTGTTCTTGTTCCAGTGGTAAGTCATTAACTGGTAATAGAAGGTTTCTGTGTAAAACTCTGAGATTTCGGTCTCCTTTTTCAGCTTGAATTTTGTACACAGGTCCATCTCCAATCCTTTCAATGACTTTGTGGATACACTTTTCCCAGTATGCTCTTAGTTTTCCAGGTCCTCCTCGTTCTGAGAGATTCCTGACTAGAACTCGATCTCCAGGTTGTAAAGGGATGCCTTTTATGTTTTGATCATAGCGTCTTTTCCCTTTAGCTGAGCTTTTCTGACTATTTTCTGAGGCTATTTTGTAAGCTTCTTGCATACGAGATGCCCATTTTTCAGCATACTCTTGTTTTGTTTTGCAGTCAGTTTCAGGTTTGATATCAAAAAGCAAGTCTATGGGTAGTCTAGGCATTCTACCATAAAGGAGAAAAAACGGTGAGTACCCTGTCGCTTCATGTCTTGTACAATTGTACGCGTGGAGAATGTGAGGTAAGTGATCTTTCCACGGTGTTTTCTTTTCTTCCTGCAACGTGCGTAACATTTGAAGGAGTGTTCTGTTTAGACGCTCTACAGGATTCCCCTGAGGATGGTAGGGGGTAGTTCGAGAGTGTGCTATTCCTGCAAGTTGTTGGAGTCTTTGGAATAGGCTATTTTCGAACTCCCGGCCCTGATCATGGTGGAGTTTCTCGGGATATCCAAACCTCAGTATGAAATCGTAAAATATTTTCTCAGCCGCAGTTTTGCCTGACTTATTTTTAGTTGGATAAGCTTGCGCAAAACGCGTGAAGTGGTCTACCAGAACTAATATATACTCGTAACCGCCTTTACTCGGTTCGAGATGCAGGTAGTCAACTGATACAAGTTCAAACGGAGCACTAGTTGTGATTGAACCCATTGGAGCTTTATCTGGAACGCATGGACGTTTTTGTTTTAGACAGGTACATTGGCGAATGACATAATCTTCTATGTCACGCTGCATAAATGGCCAATAAAAGCGTTCTCTTGCTAAGTGAATGACTTTATCTGCGCCTACATGACCCATGTCATCGTGCAAATGTTTCAAAACAGTCTTTTTCAGTTTTTCTGGTAACACTAACTGTTTTCTTTTGTCTGTATGTCTGTACAGCAGTCCTTTTTCAAGTTTTAGTTTGTTCCATTCATGTACTAGTCTTCTTGTTTCACGTGTCATTTGTCTCTTGTCTTTTTCATTTGGATTCCATCCTCTTTTTTTCAATTGAATTACTTCACAGATTGATTTGTCCTCTTTTTGAGCTGTTCGGAGATCTTCAGGTGAGATTACAGGAGTACCTTGAGTGTTTGTGTCATTGGCATTTGAGTTTAGCTGTAAAGCGGCAACCCATGGCACTTCACTGTCTCTCATGGCTTTGTCACCTTGCCAAATGGCAGAGATAACTTCAGGTGGCATTGTCTCTGTGTACTCTGGCAAGTGATCTGACAGTTTAACTGGATATCTGGACAGTGTGTCAGCATCTGCATTTGATTTTCCAGGGCGATACTTGATGGAAAAGTGGAAATCTGCTAGCTCACCCACCCAGCGATGCCCGACTGCATTCAACTTGGCTGTGCTCAAAACATAAGTGAGGGGATTATTATCCGTGAAAACTGTAAAAGTTGGAGCGTAATAAAGGTAATCCCTGAACTTGTCACAGATAGCCCACTTGAGCGCAAGAAACTCAAGCTTGCCGGAATGGAGGTGATAGTTTTTTTTCCGCAGGCGTGAGCGTCCTGGAACCATATGCAATGACACGTAGTTTGTTGTTTTGTTGCTGATAAAGTACAGCCCCTAGTCCTTCATTAGAAGCGTCTGTATGGAGGACAAAAGGTAAGTCAAAGTCTGGGTATGCTAAGATAGGTGGACTAGTTAACATGTCGACAAAATGTGACACAACTGCACTGTGTTCTTGAGTCCAGTTAACAGGCGTTTTGGACGGAAGCTGACCCTTACTGTTTTTCTTTGATTTTGTGGGTTGGCTTTTAGTCGATCTGTGCTCTACCTCACTGGGACTTTCAACAAGTTTAAAAAGTGGTCTTGCTAACCTAGAAAAGTCCTGAATAAAGGTTCGATAGTAACCTAAGAAACCAAGGAGAGCTCTAACTTCTCCAACATTCTTTGGTTCTCTGTCTCTGAGCTGGTTAACTGCTTCTAGGTCTTTAGGATCTATCTGTACACCTTCACTAGTCACAAGACGACCAACATATCTGATTTGGCGTTTAAAAAGTTCACACTTATTAGGGCGTAACTTAACACCATGTTCTCTGAGTCTGTGTAGAACATGTCTTAAGTCATTTACATGGTCAGAGAAAGTCTTAGAATAACATAACACGTCATCTAAGTACGGAGAGCAGCACTCATCCCTTAAACCTTCCAGGGCACCCTCCATGCATCTTTGAAAGGCCGCTGGGGCGTTGGTAAGGCCAAATGGGAGGCGGGTCCACTCATATAACCCCCAAGGTGTGCTAAAGGCGGTCAGGTGTCTGGAGTTCTCCTCAACAAAGCCTTGGTGGTAGGCACTACCTTGGTCTAGTATGGAAAACCATGAGTAGCCCCCCAGGTTATCCAGCAGGTCCTGAATGCGTGGGAGCGGATGGCGATCAGGGATAGTTTTGCAATTTAAGCCTCGAAAATCAACACACAAGCGAAGTGACATGTCCTTTTTTCTCACACATACCACTGGTGAAGAATAGGGAGATGTAGATTTCCTAATCCAACCATGGTCAAGCAACTTTTGGACATACTCTTTCACTTCCTTGTACAAGGGTTTTGGAATGGAGTTGTAGGACGTTTGAACTGGCACATTGTCTGTAAGATTGATTTTGAGTTGTAGACTCGGGATACAGCCAATGTCTGAGTCACTTTTAGCAAAAACATCTGACTCCTCAAACAGCATGTTTGTACAGTCTCTTGTTCGTCTTTATTCAGATGTGACAAGTCAACAGGTGGATGCCATTTTTCACTTTTCACCTGAGTGTCTTTTGTTAGTTGGCATTTGTCACTAGTTTTCTGCGTACGACTCAAGTTGACAGAACACGTGTTTACATTTGTTTCTTGATCTGAGTTTGAGTTGTCTGAAGCACAGTTTACAGGTCTAACTTCAGTTACTTCTTCTAAAGTTCCCAAAACTGTTCTCTTTGAAAGGTAGATATCATGTTTAGTGATGTTCTGAATAGGGATTTTTACTATTTTAGTTAAACCACTAGGAACATCTACTAGTGCAGGAAACAACTCAAGACCATCTACAAAGCTGTCTTGTTCACTGGGCTGAAAGAGCATTGCACCTCCTGCTGGCCACTCTCTGACCCTACACCTGATTTCACAGATCTGACCGGCAGGTACTATAACACCCTTTTTACCAGTTTTAACTGTGCATTGAATGTCGTTATCAGCTGGAGTGAAAACTTCAAGTGCTGACACTAAAGCTTCAACTGTACTGTCACTAACATTTAAAGCTTCTTTAAGTAGATCTGTGACATTAGTATCTGTCTCTTTGTAAGCTTTAATCATTTCAGCAATAACATTACTGCCTAAAATAGGGTGATTAAGACAGTTCTGAGTGATTATGACTGGTACTTGAATAGCCACATGTCTATTGTTACTGCTTTTGATCTCAAGTGACATGTCTGCCCATCCCTCCAAAGGAACATCACTGCCATTTGCTGCAGAGATTTCAAAAGGTTGGTCTGAAAAGAGAGATGTGAGGGGTTGAATGGGGACAGTTGGTAATGTCTTTTGCATCCATGTTTTTCCCACCATAGTCACTTGAGCACCTGAGTCGAGTAGCATTTGAATAGGAGCACCATTGAGAGCACATGACAACATACATCTTTTACCAATGAGTTGAGCAAGTCTTTTTCTTGGCACTGAGCACGTTGACTGTGGTTTTGTACTTGAGCTTTTAGGGATTTGGGACGTTTGGGCTGTCTCGGTCACTGGCTGCCCCTCTCCTGTGACCGTGTCGCGTTTCCCGACACTTTACGCTGGAGACATCCAATGGCCCTGTGTCCTGTTTGACCACACACAAAACAATGATTACAGGGAATTATGTTTTGTTGGACACACGACTTGCATCTGCCCCGTGTTTCACCTCGCACCTGTGAATTGTGTCTTTGAGGGCTAGAGTCAACAGGTTTGGGGTTTTCAAGTGGTCTGGTCATTTGGGCAAGATGTTTAGTCAGGGAGGACACTTGTGCTGTTAGTTCTCTAATAGCGTCATGCTGAGTCTCTCGCTCTTTGTCAACTTTGTTGCTTTAGTCTTGTCACTACTGTCAAGTGTAGCTACAGTCACTGTTTTAGTTTTTACTGTTGTACCCAGTCTTTTCTGTCTTTCTGTTTCTTCACTTGTAGATTTTGTGATTTGTTCTAGTAAAAGGTCATCACTAACTTGCATGTCATTAAGAAAAGGTTTTAGGTCACGTCTCACATAGTCATTTTTCTCATTTAAACCTTGATAAAGAGTATGGAGAAAAGTACCTTGTACAAGTTTAACATCATAGGTAAAACCCGTACTGGTCTGTTGTGACTCAAAAATAACACGTTGTTTTAAGCCAATTACTCTGTACAAGAATTGTTGTGGACTCTCTTTATCTGACTGTTTAGCATTACTTAACTCTTGAAAGAGTTCTGTACTGTTTTTGTCACGAATGTGAGAGCGTAGGAACTTCTTAAGCTCATCTACATTCAAATCACCTTTGTTGAGTAACATATCTCTGAATGTACCAGGTTTTGTGATTTTAAGTACACTGCGGATCATTTCTGACTCAGAAAAACCTTCAAGTAAACCTTCATCGATTTGCTTACACAGATTACCATAAGAAACTTCTGAACCAGTATCTGAAATCTGTCCACCATGTAGCTTAAAATCTCTGCGTGGGAGCAGGCTGGCAACATCACTGATACTCAATACCTGATTTCTCACACTAGATGTTGGACTTGCCCCACCCAGAGGAGAGCCAACACTTCTGCTTGTTTGTCCTGGAGCAGCAAACCTTCTTGTGGGTGTACCACTGTCTCTGTCTTCTCCAGGAGAGTTGTGTGGTAGAGGACGTTGAGGTGATGAAGGCGTGATGTTTTCTTCTTGGGTGGTGGAAGGTGGGGTGTTGAGCTGACCAGGCGCAGGAGCTGGAGCAGGAACGGCAGTCTGGTCTTCCCTCTGGATGTGAGCAGAACCCTCGCCTCCAGGACCCATCGTAGCTGCTGTCCTCTGCAAGTCGGCAATCGAATCCTCCAGCAGAAGTAGCTGCGACATCCCTTCATCCTCTAGTGACTTGAGCTTGTCACCTCTTATGTAATCAACAATCAGCTCATACAAGTCAGTGTCACTTGACTCATCGATGCTGACTGGCATACTGCCGTCATTAATGGCATGTGTGATGGTTTGTAGCTGATTAGTGTTCAAACTGGAAAGTTGTCTCTGGATCTTGACGATCAGCGCCCCGCCGTGGTGCATTAGTTGCCATGACTACTTGATGGTGGTGGATACTCTCTGGATGACACACGTAGCAGGAGCCTTCCCTGAAGTTCCAGGCACATCAAACAATACAGGTGCACTCTTCACCAGGCAGTTGCTTCACATTCATCCCGGACGAGCCCCCAATTGTTACCGGCGCCAGCCCTAGGGGATAGCTGGGCGGTAGCAAGTGGCACACAGCTAGGGTTAGACTGTGTAGCCTAAAAGGTGTGGTGGTGCTGTGGATAGACGAGAGGAGACGTTAGGTCTGGCCACAGCTTGTTTAATCTGACAATAATCTCATTCACACAAAAATCAACAATTAGGAAAATAATATAGGACAATAAATAAACAATAATTAAATAAAGGACACGTAAAACAATGTATAAATTCACTCTAAACCCAAAACATATAATAAAGTAAACCACAAAAAGCTCTTAAAATATACAAAAATAAATAAAATACACATATAGATGTACTACATTCATTACATGTTACTACTGTGCAGTAGAAGTGCATTTGCTACACTATTTCACATACTCTTCACACATACACTTCTCCTACTCCTCCCTACCACATACACACACAAGCGAGTCGGCAACATCAAAGAAAAAGTGCCTCCGAATGGCGGCAAACCGTCTGTAGAAAAGTCCGTGAACGAACAGCATGGCGGATGCTTTAAACTTGGATTTATCAACATTTATGCTCAAAACGATATAAACTTACTATTACTACTGTTTTCCAAAGTACTTGACTAACTTACAATACTTAGATTGGACTTTACATACGTTATTACTACTGAATTGACTCACTTAACATGGCGACTCGGACTGAAAACGAGACTACATGCAAAAGTACAACAAAAATACATTTTACCTCGACTAAACACTCTGAAAATTATACAGTTTGTACAAAACCTTTCGAAATGTGTCTCGAATATGTTTGAACCAAGTTTGAGTTACATAAAACAACTTTTATTACAATTACCTGTGGATAGACGAGAGGAGACGTTAGGTCTGGCCACAGCTTGTTTAATCTGAAGCTGCGCATGCGCGTTGTCCCTCTAGTATCCAACAGGAGCACTTAGAGCACCTCTAGTGGCGACAATATGCATTGCACCCAAAACAAAAGATATTAGCAAATACAAAAAATAAATGAGAGGGGGTGTCTGTTTTCTAATGAAACTTTAGATATAGCGTTTTCAACCTATTACACTAACTTTATTCTCGTCTTTATGTTGGTGAATGCGTGGCTCTAAACACATAAATGTCTTGTTTAGTCATTAGATATGAAGCCTGTAAAAAGACTAATTATGTGTGAAACCTAGAATTTAAATAAAAATAGGAAATAAAACCCAAATGAATAGAAAAATAAGATCAGAATAAATAATTGAAACACAAAATTATGTATCAGGGGCCCATCAACAAAGTTTGTACCTGGGGCCCCAAATTTGGTGCTACGCCCCTGCACATAAATAATGACTTAACACAGTCTTTCTGTCTCTTCTCAGCCGGTTGTGACCACGTGGTGAACAGTGTTTTGGGAACCATCAGCAGCCCAAATTGGCCCGATCGATATCCCAGTAAAAAGGCCTGCACATGGGCCGTGTCCACGACTCCGGGCCATCGCATCAAACTCGTACGAAGCTGCTTTTCTTCTACATTTACACCAATACATTCTGCTCAGGTCTTTTTTTGCACATGTCTATTTCAGATATTCAACGAGATCGACATGGAGGCTCATCTGGAGTGTGCTTATGATCATCTGGAGGTCTACGACGGCAAAGACATTCGATCTCCGAGTCTGGGTCGTTTCTGCGGCAGTAAAAAGCCTTCTCCGGTCGTATCCAGTGACAATAAGATGTTTCTGCGATTCTTCTCTGACAACTCCGTGCAAAAACGAGGCTTTGAGGCTTCGTACAGATCAGGTAAAGACTTCGATTTAAATGTAGCCTAATTGTTTAAGAATATGTAGTATTAGTAGTCTTTTGGGAACCTTAACTTTTGCATTGTATGTAATAGAACCTGAAATTGTTTAAGTACAAATGACAGTCAAGTCTTTTCCACTTTAAGAACTGAGTTAGAGCTCCATCCTCTTTGTGCAAAGAGTAAATAAACAGACCGAACCTGCTTGATGCTAATACTGCAGAAATGTCTGGATGATCAGGGAAATTCATACCAGTGTTTTATGAGGCTCAAAGGGAAAAGAATAGTATCTCACAGACAGAACTGCAGACATGTTTTTGATGAAGAGTAATATTATAACATGGTTAAAACCTTAAACATTGATAGGTTTGTGCTTTTGTTTGACCCTGATTTTGTGGTGCGACTTTCCAGAATGTGGAGGAAGTCTACAAGCCGAGGTCAAGACCAAAGACTTGTTCTCTCATGCCCAGTTTGGAGACAATAATTACCCGGGAGGAGTGGACTGTGAGTGGGTGGTGACTGCTGAGAAGGGCTACGGTGTGGAGGTGATCTTCCAGGTGTTTGAGATCGAAGAGGAGGCAGACTGTGGTTATGATTATGTTGAACTGTACGACGGAGCAGACACAAAGTCTCCCAGGCTGGGCCGCTTCTGTGGATCAGGAGTAAGACTCACACCAGGAGACAGACGGCGCTGAAAGAGTTAACTCTGTGTCTGACATCTGTGATGTGTTTACAGGCTCCAGAGGAGATCTACTCAGCCGGAGATTCCATTGTTTTAAAGTTTCACTCAGACGACAGCATTAGTAAAAAAGGCTTCCACGTACAGTATACGAGCACAAAGTTCCAGGACACATTGCATGCCAGCTAAACCTATCGTCAACCTAAAAAGAGACTCGGACCCTAACATTAAGTGGGACACACCCAGCTGCAGACGAGGAGTCCAAGTATGGACCGATGGAAACCACAGACACCAACCCAAATACTTAGCATTCACTTCTGCATCAGTGACGCCTTGTGTAGCACCGCACTGTAGAGACTCTAGTCAAAGATTAGTGAAGGACAAACAGAGAGGACAGTAGTGTGCACACACTGATAAAACTGTGTATTTATGTAGTGTTCCCAAAATGCTCAGTTCCGACTTGTAACATTGAAGGTAAAGTCAGTTTGAATGTTTCAAAAGCCCTGTTGGTTTATATATTTTTGCCAAAAACATTCAGCTTTCAAAAGTGTAAGTTTTCAGCTTTAATCAGCAGAGCTGACGTCATCTTCACTATAAACATGGTATAACTTTAATCCACAAAGCACCTTAATGCCATCACTATTTTAGGATTAATGTTGCAGCTGATGAAAGTTATTTGAGCTTCATAGTGTAAAATTACTCAGTACACGTGTTTGTGTGGCATTTCTCAGACGTTTATTAAACAAAATCACAGTAGTTTGAAGGATGTAACAGATGTTTGTGCAAATCCATGTCATGCACAAAACTTATTTGAAATAAAAATGAGCAAGTGTCTTTCAAAGCAACAGACTTTTGTCAATAGAGAAACTGTACAGACCAAAATGAATAACTTGTTAAATTTTAGGAGAAAAACTTTGAGAGGCTCGTTCTCGTGCACTTTGTCCAGAAAGCCTAAGTTGAAATAAGGATAGAGTGTTTCGGTGAATGTCTCTCTGAAGGTGTAGAGGTGTGTCATGCTCTCTGCGTTATAGAAAGACACCAGGCCCCTCTTATAGTCCAGATACACACCAATGCGGGCCAGCGGCTCCTCCAAGGACAGCACAGTGGGGGGTGAGGTCCCGGCCATGTACTGGACTCCGTAGGACAGAGACAGGGTCCAGAAACCATTAGCAGGCAGGGCTTTGATGACTCCTTTCCTCGGCACAGACTCCCGGGCCACGCCCACGGTCCAAACTGTGCTGCTGTAAACCTCGATCTCCCAGTAGTGTCGCCCATGAGTGAAGCCCTGACTGCCCAGTAGAGACAGAGCCGCGTTGAAACGGTCTGGATTATCTTCCACTGTGTGGTTGAAAGTCTGATATCGCACACACGTGAGGGAGGAGGTCAGGCTGAGCCAGGGGTTCGCTGTGCTGGAGTTAAACGTGATGGCTGCAGGCACTGTGGATGAAGTATTTCAGATGAGTTATCTTTGCACAAACAGCTCAGTCAGCACTCTGCAGGAGAAAGACCTGATGTAAAGTACCTGGATAAAGGCTTCCTTTCATGGACTTCCACGCTCGGTACTGAAGAGGCCCTGCAAAGCGCCCCTCACACAGACTGGGAGGTGTAAAGCTCGGTTTTTCAAACTTCAGCAGCGGCCTGCCAAGAAAAGCAGTCCAACAGTGAGAAGAGCAAACACAACATTTAGAGTGAAATATGGCCTGAGCTCACCTCTGCAGCAGCGTTTTGATGCCCTGGAAAAACACAGACAAATGAGAAGGATCATTAGTTTAGTTGTATCAGAAAGTAAAGACAAGCTTTCCACATTACATCAATGTCTGAGCTCACAGTATCCACCCTGTGAGAGCTCTCTGTGGCCGGGGAAAGTCCCACTGTTAGGGCCAAAGTGTGGCCTCTTATCCTCTGATCAGTGAATGAGATCACAGCCCTGCTTCCTGCTGCTCTCAAGCCTCAGCCAAGCCACAGTTATTATTAAGTCATTACGAGTGTGGTGCAGTGTCAGCAGGATTTTACATTATGTGTGACTGATCATCATAATCTGCAAACTTGCATTATATTCAGATTTCTGTCAGAAGAATGTGAAGAGGAAAGTCACACCCTGCTCTGTAAAGTTATGTTTTTAAACGGTTTCATGTAACACTTGAGTTTTGACTGGAAGACTCAGTGTTTTCTTGACTGATGGCTGAGTCATGACTTTGCTGATCACTTCCAGATGGAGCATCAGTTGTGTGAGACTGACCCGGAGCAGAGTGAAGGGGTCCTGTTCGTTCAGTTTGTCTTCTGTCTCCTGCACAGCTCTTTGCAGACGTGAGATCTCCACACACAGCAGGGCTTTGTGTTCGTCCAGACGGATCAGCTCTCTGCGCTCCTCTGTTTTCAGCTTCACCTGCAGCAGCTTCTCCTCCTGGTACAAGAACTGGTGCAGGTCACTGAACTGGGCCTCGATGCGCTGTTTTAGGTCGGCCGTGTGCTCCTGAAGGTTACACAAATGTTTTTTCAGAAAACACAAGTAAATCAGGGCTTACCAGTGACAATACAACACATAAACTGTTTCCCTAATACATGCTTTATATAAATATACTATAAATTGTGGAGGAATTTATTTAATATAATCTGCTAAATATGATACATCTAAAAGTTACTGAAAATATTACAATATTTTCATTCAAACTGTTTTGAAATAAGATGAGTATTTTGTCACCTTGAGCTTCCTGACCTCCTCCTCGGCCTCTCGGTCACACTGCAGAGCGATGTTCAGCTCAGCTTTCAGAGAATCCATAGAGCTGTTCAGAGACGCCTGATAACAGAAAACAATGGTCATGTTTGAGTTGTTTGGAGTCCTGCAGCTGCTCTGCTGCATAAAGTAGATTCAGACACAGACTCACCCTGTACTTGAGCTGGGCCTCCTGCACACAGACCATAGTGTGAGCTCGGTGGTCCTGGGACAGGCCACACACTAAACACACCAGCTCCTGGTCCTCCTCACAGTACAGCTTCAGCTCCTCTCTGTGGCGGCTGCAGCGAGGCACCGGCAGCTGCTCAGGAGCCTTCACCTCTGGACACAGGGGTCCTGGGTCTCCCTCCTCCAGGCCGTGGCAGTAGCTCTCCACTATGTTGGCCACAATACGGTTTGGTCTGTAGCTCTGACCGGGATAGACTTTCCTGCACTGTGGACAGGAGCCAGTGCCCCCCTGCCCGGGCCCTCGGGGGCCCGTCCAGTAGCCCTCGATGCAGGTTTGACAGAAGGTGTGATCGCAGGGCAGAGACACAGGCTGTTTGAACAGGTCCAGACAGATGGAGCAGGTCAGGTCTCTGCTGATCCTGTGAGCTGAGCTCTTGTGTCCGGCCAGCGGCGCCTGCCTCAGCTTCTCCATGGCCGTCTGCACCACAAACTCACCCTCTTTAGGCTTCCACAGTTTCTTCTCGGTCTTTTTGCCCTGGTTGATCCTCTCCAGGTTCTGCAGATAAACAGTTTGGATTTTCTTCACGTCTTTCTGATTGCTGCTCATTCCTTCGCTTTAGTTGATAGTCTTGTATAAGAATCCAGAGATTGTGTGTGTGCTGCAGCAGAGCCTGACTGAGACTGGCCCCTGGTCCTTTTCCTGTTGACTGTGCCTGTGGGGAAGGGGGTGGATCTTCAAATCCTCTCAGATACCCTCTTCCTCTGCAACGTAAGGAAAACTAGGCGGGCCGTGGACTACTATCCTGGGCATGTTTATTTGGTGAAGTCTGGGCTGGAGCTCTCGTGAGATCTGTTCTCTGAACTTTTAATCTGCAGTGGAGTAACCACAGAAAAATGTAAATCCTTCAAATGTGACTTTAAGTGTTAGGCTTGTGCGTGTCTCAGTCTAAAAGAGCTGAGGGAGGGAGGTTTTCCTCTTCCCTTTTCCTTCTATTTAGGGCTCCTCTAAGTGATCATTGTTATTGGAAAGTAAACAAGTTTAGAAAGGCCTGCCCAGGGAAACTGCACACATCCTGCCGCTTCCTCTCCACACTGGTCATTATAACAAATATTTCTCTTTTGTCCCTCTGGGCTTAGGCAGCTGCTTCTAAGATTACTCCAGTTTCACATGAAAGGATTCTCAACAGGAGAATGAAGAGCCATTCACAGACACAGACATTTGTTTTGTTCAGTGTGACAGTTACATGTCTGATACAGTAGTCAGGACTAAATGACACTGAAGACATTTACACTGTCTGATGTTAAAGGCTGTAACTTTGCAGCCAGTGTATTGACTTGAACAAACACATTGTTTCTTTTTTTACTTTTACATTTTTGTTGCACCTTGTTATAATTAGTTCTCTAGTTTGATAGAGCAGGACCTTCTTCTGATTGTGTCCATTGAAATCTTGTTCTTTTAGCCATATATTCCACAGTATGGCTAGAAGAATGTCCCAAAATACCTTTCTACTTCAGTGGGATTATGCTTTTGATATTCCACTTACAGAAAGTTACACAGTGTCACTTTAAACATAGATGTTTCTCTCATTTTTCCTGATGTGTCAGCAGCAGAGCTCACATCATAGTCTTGTTTAGCTCCTGTATTTGTGTTTTCACTGGAGACTCTGCCCTCTGGTGTCCGCGTGGAGACGTGCAGCTCTCACACAGAACAGTTTTATGAGAAACTTCACTTCTGCACCACAAAGTCTTTTAAAATATGAGAAAAAACTTTTGTAAAACTTCCCGTGATTACAGTCTGATGTATGAGGCTCTTTTTCTGCTCAGCCTCATTAACGTCTCTCTCTGTCAGGGCTGATCTGCAGAATGAATGTGATGAGTAAATGGATGGTTTCAGTGTTTAATGTGTGAACGAGAGCAGCTGAGGACAGAGGCTTGTGTCACTGATCCACTGCTTCTGAACTGAAAAGAGAAAAGAAAACATTTGCAGTTAGATAACAACATTTAAAGAACCATTTACTGATAGATTACGGCATTTTTCTAGTTTGGTGTGAAAGTCCTTTTAGTAACTGTTTTAATTACAGCTGTTAATTACAGGAAGTAAGCTGAGTTGTAAAATAGACTCTACATGTGTTGTCAAAAAGCGCCAAAGTCAATTACACACAATTGTTTCCTGAAAGTTTAACCAACGATTTAAAGTGAACCCTGGATATATTCACATGTTTATCCTAAAACACTTATAATATCATCACTTATATAAATACAGGACAAATACTTGGAAGTATTTGTAGTTTTATTAAAATAGTGTTTTGAAGAAATGACATGGAGGCTGCCATTTTGCTGCGGTTATGACATAAAATAGTGTTGTCATGGTAACAGGCAGTAGCAGGTAACTAAGCAACATGAATTCCTGGGTTAAACCTTGTCAGTTTGAGCCGGAACAAAGCCAAATACAGAACGATTATGTGGAATCTAGTAAAACTGAAGATAATCAAGAGGAAGAGGCAAGAACTGGACACTGTCAGTGGTGTTTTTGTGGAAACTGTTCACAGATGAAATTGTGGGAGTAACCATGGAAACACTATTTTATGTCATCAACTAAAATGGTGGCTCCCAGCGGCTTGAAAACAACATAAACAATGACAGTTTTATAAAAAATAGTAAGCAGTTATATATTTGTTTGTAATTTATTTTAATAAGCATGACCAGTACTAGTGTTTTAGCCATATTTGTCTTCATAACCAGGGTTCCCTTTAACAAATTAACAATGTTACAAAATATTGTCATTTGTCAAATCATTACGTCTGTGTCATTTATGTGGATTATGGACCATTTTTACAATGTTATATGTCATATTTAGATAATATCGTGAATGTGGTTTTCAAGGTAATATTTTTTCTAGTTAAAATTGCCACAAAAGAACCCTGTAAGAATAGAAAATAGAGAAAATTATGCTGTAACTTTCAACTTAGGATATAAATGTAATATGTGTGCACTTCTGTGATTCATTTGCAAACATTTCACATTCAGATGATCTTTTAGATATTTCATGACAAAGTTCAGTGTTTTTAATCAGAATTATTGTTCACCATCTAGATTTATGACAGCATTACATTCTACAACTTGAACACAGCCTGTTGACATAATAATCGTCTGAATATCGTTATCAAGATATGCCTAAAAAATCTCCATTGCTTATATTATACCTTATTCTACCCCGCCCATTTTTCTTGGCAGCACATTTCCTGTTTAGCTCTGTAAAAGTAGCTAAAATGTGTGTACAAACGTTTATGGTCGTACAAGAAAAGCAAATAAATAAATCCTCTGAATAACACGACAGTTATCAATAAAGGTAAATCAGAGATCTTCCTAAATAATAAGCAGACAGTTGTCTTTGTTTATGTTGTTACAAAATAAAATCTGCAACAGTAATTTCATCCTTTATGACTACACTAGTTTTTTACTTTTCAAGCTTCTAAAATTTATCAGAAACAGAAATTCTGAAGTCAGAGAGTCTGAAATGACTTGGTGCAGAATGGCTACTTTTAAGGGTTAAAGCAAGGATGTATTCTTCGTTAAGGGTCATTTAAGCAAATTTACATTGTTTATGGTAACATAAATGATCATCGTTTATGATCGTGCAAAATCATAATTAACAATTTAGAAACACATTTTAAACAGAGATATAGTTGGCTTTGTTTATGATTGTGCAAAAGGAAAGATTTCTTATTTAAACCAAATCTTCAGTTTTCTTTAATTTTTGATCACGCAAAATAAAAATCTCTGGTTTTAGAACTGTTTTAAACCAGTTTTCTTTGTTTGTGGTCGTACGAAAGGAAAACTGTAATGATCTTTTATAATCTTACAAAAGAAAAAAAAGGATTTATTTTCAGTAGAGGACAAAATTTACCTTTAGCTCAAACAGATTTAAAGACAGTTTAAATAAACCTAACAAATAAATTCTATGGGCTAAACACAGCTAAACAGGAAGTGCACTGCCAAGAAAAGTCCCAGTGAAATCTTGAATTTAATCATGTTCACAATGCTTTACTGAAAAAATAGACCTGTCAAATCTGAGCATTTCCTCAAAGATGTATCTAGTCTTGACACTAGTTTGAGCGATGATTATGATCTGGTTTTCAATACTTTTCACAAGCCTAATTCTCCTGGAGACTTTGACTGTCTTTGGAAAGGTTTTGAGCTGCAGCTGATATAATTAACCTGTAATCTTCCAGACGAAAGCATCTTCACACTGTTGTGGGCTCCAATTAACTCATAGGAGAGATTAAGAATGCACTGTTAATTAAAAATGTTACAGCAGCGAGTTTCCAGGCCACAGAGGAAAACGTCTGAGCAGGTCCACCAAGGAGAGAAACTCAAAGAGAGGATAAAGAAGCTCCAGCCTGAGCCTTTCAAGACATTTTTCATCGCCCTCTGAGTGAGTTATTATTGTTCTAATATTTATAAAACTCATCAACAAAGAGTCCCATATATGTATTGGGAAGAGAACTGTGCAAATGTGTGTACTTCCAGAATACTGAATTGCGCTGATTCCCCACGTTTAGTCCTGACTCTGGTCCATGTTTAGTCCTGACTCTGGTCTGTGTTTAGTCCTGACTCTGGTCCACATTTAGTCCTGACTCTGGTCCACGTTTAGTCCTGACTCTGGTCCACGTTTAGTCCTAACTTTGGTCCATGTTTAGTCTGACTCTGGTCTGTGTTTATTCCTGACTCTGGTCCACGTTTAGTCCTGACTCTGGTCCATGTTTAGTCCGGACTCTGGTCCATGTTTAGTCCTGACTCTGGTCTGTGGTTTATTCCTGACTCTGGTCCACGTTTAGTCCTGACTCTGGTCCACGTTTAGTCCTGACTCTGGCGGTCTGACTGTTTAGTCCTGACTCTGGTCCGTTTAGTCCTGACTCTGGTCCATGTTTAGTCCTGACTCTGGTCCATATTTAGTCCTGACTCTGGTCCATGTTTAGTCCTGACTCTGGTCCGTATTTAGTCCGGACTCTGATCCGTGTTTAGTCCGGACTCTGGTCCGTGTTTAGTCCTGACTCAGGGCACCAGCAGGAGGCCGGTCCCTGAGATCTTCAGAGTGTGAGATGGTTCATAAGGCACTGACATGTCAGAGGTGTACTTTTGTGCTTGTCCATGGAGAGACTTGCACATACAAGCAGAGCTGTTTTTGAAGTCTATCTAAAGAGACAGATAGATAGATAACTTTATTGATCCCTTGAGTGGGAAATTCATTCTCTGCTTTTGACCGATCCTAAGATCCGCTGCGCACTCGGGGACCATCTCCATGATGTTGTGCTAGGCTTGGTCAGGGCCTTAGCTGGAGGCAGGTGCAGCTGGAGGTGGAACTTAAGTGAGAGACACATCACAGTCAGGTCCAGGTGAACTTCTGTTTCTGTCCGTGATACAGTAAAGCCATCTCCTCAAAACATTCCTTTGAAAAAGCTTTGGCTGCAGCAGACGTAAAAGTTTCGTAGCATTTTAAAGAGGTTCAAAGTTAGCTTTAATAGCTTCATGTCCCATCTCCATGGTTACAAGACAAACAAACAACTCCATTCACAAAATCCTAACTTGTCTGTTGAACTTCACAAAGTGATTGAAATCCTAAGATTCAAAATATTTTCACTGGAAGATCTTCTTTGGAGAAATAAACTTTGAGAAGTATTGTCTTTTCCGGGCAGAGTTTCTTTCAGCCCAGGTCTGGACAGGACTGGTTTCACTGTTGATAATGACTCATTCTCACAATATTCAGCCAGCGTCTTCACAAGGTCTTTTACTTTTGTCCTTAAGATGTTCTGGACATTTCAGACTAAAGTCAGTTCATCTGTGGGACATGTGAGAGAAGCCGTCTCAAGAGTGATACGACGGCTGGACATTCCCATCATGTTTATACTTGTGTAAATTGTTTGAACAGATCCACAATTCTCTTCCTGAGATCTTGGATTTTTTTTTTTAAATTTTCTCATGATGTTTCACAAAGAAGCAGTGTGTCACAAAAAAGAAGTGAGGACTCAGGCGGGAAATCTTTTTTGGAGGAGAAGCATCAAGTCGTCAAAAGTCAAGTCATCAAAATAGTGACTCAAGTCGACGTTTGCAAGTCCACATGTCTGTTAAATAATAAGATCATTGGAAAAATATAATAACAACAATCTCTTTTTGAGCTTCTGAAGATAAAGTCACAGTCTAATTCAATCACAAACTGTTTGGCGGCGGCGTTTGTGGAGCTTTAGGGACGCGGCGGCCGGTGAGTCACAGCTGGAGGCAGTGAATCGGAGCAGCCATGCGTGTGAGTGCGAGTGGCAAACACAAAAACATGCAACATTTATGAGAGCGGGGAGCGAATATAAGGAAGGAACGGTCTTGTAAACGCGTCCTGTGCATCGCCGGCGTCAGTGGGAAGAGCGAAAATGGAGAAATCTGCGAGATAAAAATAAAAGTGAGACATGAGCTTCAAGGACACAAACTGGATTGGGTTTCTTCAGAGTCGATGATGTTATGAATCCTACAAAGCTGTGAAAGGGAACAAAGAGGCTAGAAAAGTAAAGATGCATTTGGTAACTTTACTCCATCTTGTCGTTTCCAAGGAGATTTTATTGCTTTGCCTGTAAAGTTTGACACTGATATAAACTTTAGCCCTGACATCGATCTAACTTTATGTTGTAAATGGACGCTGGAGTGGCTTTTCTGTCGTCATGACGACTGTGCAGAGCTTAGCTAGCTTTTTTCTACTGGCAGTTGCAGACAAAAGACATTCAGTGATCACAAAACAATCATTTCCTTGTCAAATTTTTTTTAAAGAAAATAAATAACCACATTTTTTTAATATCTTTTTATCTTTTTTATCTTTTTAATCTATAAGGTAAACAGGAGAGAATTCTTAAACAAGTTAAATAATCTTAGTAAGACTTGGTTTTATTAAGTGGAAAAAAATCTTAAAATTAGTCTTTTAAGATTAGTATGCTTAATCCAAGTCATTTTATCTAAGTTAGATTTTTCTTTTTTTGTGTGCATGATCCATGTATGTCTGATAATAGATTGTTGGACCGTCTGGCTCTGTCGTCGTAAATTGTCACGCCCGTTGCCTCGATGGTAATACTTGAACACATTAATGACTTAAAACCTTATGAACTTTAGTAAAGACATCATTTATGATGAACAATACTAGATGAAAGAAGGCTAGTAACTACTGTAATTTCTGCCCTATTGAGCACACCTGAAATAAGCTGCACCACTAGATTTAAAGGGCATGTGTAAGATTGGAGGATTTTATTATCACATATAGTCCACAAACATTTAAATCATATTTATTCTTACACATCACTTTGTTTGTTTGTTTTTCTTACTAGTGCCCCTTTAAGTAAGAAAAATGATAAGTATATGTATAGCCGCACTTCTATAGTAAGTCTATGAGAATCTATAAGTTTGCTGCATTGCCTTATAGCCGCAGCGTTCAAGCTCGTGATAAAAGTAGCGGCTTATAGCCCAGAAATTACGGTACTTAACTGAACCAAACCCAATACCACACTAATTCCTAATCTTTTTTTTTAGTTACAAACTTTTCATTTATTGATTCACCTTTGTTCATGAATACTTACGGCTTTGTTCATGCTTCACTAATGCAGATTAAAGCGTAACTATATAAAGTGTACTGTATTGTAGTCAGACTGCACTAATCAGATCAGACCTCCCGAACCACAGACTTTCAAGACCGTGGTCATCAAGATCAAATCAAGACCACATTTGAGGTTTATACATATATCATTGTCGACATGATCTTATTGTGCGTGCTCATAGTAACTGTCACCTCGCTCCTGGTGTAAGTTTAGCAGAGCGTGGTGGTCATGAATGTGGTCTCAGTGTCTAAAACAGTCCAAGACCGAACTGAGTTCAAGCACCTCAAATCACGACAAACCGAGTCCAAATGTGCTTGAGTTCGAACAAACCAAGACCTTAAAAAGGCGCTCTCAAGACCAGTCTGAAACCAGTCTCAGTCCAAGGCCAGTCTCGACTACACTTCAAAAATGAATTTCCAAGACAAGGATTAAACCTAATTTCAAGCATTTGGACTATTGTAGAGACTTAGATTATTTTCCTTGTTTCAAAGTGTTTGAACTGATTTCAAGACATTGCTTCTTATTTCAAGCCAAATTATTTGGCAATGGGTAAGAAATTCTTACTCCATTGAAATTCTCTTATAACCAGTTAAATGTCTTGAAACCAGTGAAATATCTACATTACACAGAAACTAAATCTTCTCCAGTTAAAACAGCTCAAATCTGGAGTAAATTCCGATTTCAAGTCATTTTAAAGTGAACCTGGATATAATCACATGTTATCCTAAACACTTAAATATATCACTTATATAAATACAGGACAAAACCTTGGAAGTATTTGTAGTTTTATTAAAATAGTGTTTAAATAAATGACATGGAGGCTGCCATTTTGCTGCGGCTATGACATAAAATATTGTTGTCATGGTAACAGTCAGTACAGGTAACTAAACAACATAATTCAGTTTGAGCCGAGCAAAGCCAAATACAGAACGATTATGTGAATCTAGTAAACTGAAGATAATCAGAGAAGAGGCAAGAACTGGACACTGTCAGTGGTTTTTTGTGGCAACTGTTCACAGATGAAATGTAAGAGTAACATGGAACACATTTTATGTCATCAACCAAAATGGGGCTCCCAGAGGCTTGAAACACATAAACATGACGATTTTATAAAAATAGTAAGCAGTATGTATTTGTTTGTAATTATTTTAATAAGCATGACCAGTACTAGTTTTTGCCATATTTGTCTTCATAACCAGGGGTCTTTTTTAGCAGTCTGGATGTAGGCTATAATTTTGCAGTGTACACACTAATGGTATCTCTCATCAGCAGTGGCAGTAAAATTACATTTGTTTTTGTGAAGAATCATCAAGTCTCCAGTCAGACTCCAATCTGAAGTCAAATCCCTGTTTATTTTCATAAGACTCTCTCCGGACACGTGCTCCGCTCACCGCCTCGCCCCGCTTACAGAAGATGAGTTCATTTGTGTCACACCAGACTCTCTGCTGCTGGAGGAGGAGGTGAAGACTCTTCTCTTTGTAGTGTCTTTGGCCGCTGTTTCTGCTGCAGCTCACACACGGACGGACCGGAACAGAACAGGGCTCATTCTGCGAGGACGAGACTCACGCGACCGCACGCAAGCAAGAACGCGATGCAGGTAGGAACACTCATACACTTTTCAACACTAAAAAATCTCTATGCAATATTCTGGTTGCATTTATTCGATGTCACGATGCGGGCACGTGCGCTGCTGCGTCCATAGGAACTGGAGCTTTGAAATATTGAAAAGTTTTTAATGATAGGCAGGCTGCACGTTTTTTGCCATCTGTGTTGTAGTTTACGATTGATATTAAATCTTCGACTAATCATTTTGCGTAAAAACTTGTCAATGTCTTTTAAAAGTTTAGTTTGTGAAAATTATTGAGAAACTAAATAAACGCAATTCGGGGATTTAGATTATAAAGCCCAAACTGATGATCTGTAGGCTAATCTAAACGGTGAAGTTTTGCAAGAAATAGCCTAATTAATTTATAGAAAGACAATGGAAATAGCCTCGTAATTGTGTATATTTATCTTAATCAGTCGACAAAGTAAAAAACATGGTCATGGGATCATATGCTTCATGTGATGATGTTGCATAGGCCACCGAGCCAACTGTTTTGACTGCACATAAATTCACAAACTATTTTATATTAATAAGTGTATTACAGTCACACAATGGAGTGGGCTGCACATTTGGACATTTGATATAATCTGCATTTTTTACTTATAAATACCATGTTTTCATTTAATGTTCATTATAAATGATTGTTGCTGTGATTAGTGGCATGTATTTTGAGTTTTTTCTAGCACAGGTTGGGTCAAATACATCAGTGTTTCTCCTCAACCCTTTTGACCCATAAAATAACAACCGTCGCCATTTGCAACCCCCAAACACAAAATGTAGGCTACAGAGTATAGTCTTTATGTTTGATTATTTACAAGCCGAGATAAATTCATCTTGTATGTCAGCAAATAGGAATATACACCTGTCACTGTGTTTGAAGCTGTCAAACCTTGTTTAAGATCTTAAAGTTAAATTTTCATATGATCAAGGGACCTCCTGAAATCACTTAGGGACTCTCATGGGGGTCCCGACCCCCAGGTTGAGAACTACTGAAATATATGATCAGATCATAGATTCTTTTTAGCTTGAGAACAGTAGTTGACCCAGTGTTTCCCCATTTATAAAGGAGACTGTGGCACAATCTGAATAATCAGTCAACCATTTTTTTCAAAGGTAAAATACAATCTTATTAAATTCAGTTATTCCCTCTACTGATCCGAAAAATTGATTACAGATTAAATATAATTACTACTACTTTTAGTGCTGGTCAGTGCAGGTGTAGAAGGTTTTGTGCTGCAGGTGTAGAAGGAGGTGTTTGTGCTGCAGGTGTAGAAGGTGTTTGTGCTGCAGGTGTAGAAGGCTTTATTCTGCAGGTGTAGAAGGTGTTTGTGCTGCAGGTGTAGAAGGCTTTATTCTGCAGGTGTAGAAGGTGTTTGTGCTGCAGGTGTAGAAGGCTTTATTCTGCAGGTGTAGAAGGTGTTTGTACTGCAGGTGTAGAAGGAGTTTTTGTGCTGCAGGTGTAGAAGGTTTTGTGCTGCAGGTGTAGAAGGAGTTTTTGTGCTGCAGGTGTAGAAGGTTTTGTGCTGCAGGTGTAGAAGGAGGCGTTTATTCTGCAGGTGGAGGTTTGTGTGTGGAGCTGCAGTGAAAACACCCTCGGTCACAGCAGAGTCGATCACACACTCCTCCACGTGGCTCTTCTGTTTTAATAATGCACGAGTCCTGATGTGGGACCCCAAGTCACCTCCTGCTGGAGTCTGAGAGACCACTGAGCGCTCCACATCATCACAACAGAATCTTTGTTACAGCGGGAGATTAATGCTTCCTGTAGAATTAAAGTGCTCATGCTATAACCTTTTTTTAATGTTATGTTCTTGCTTCTTCATAAAATACACATCTGGTTTTGTTTCATTCACACTTCTTGTATCCTTGTGTGCTGTTATTCTCTTGCTTTTGTCCCAGTGAGGTCTAAAGCACGTTGGGCTTCATAATAAATCCACATAGTCCTGTCACAGTCTGAACTATTATTATCCAAAGGGATGCACCAATCCAATACTGGGATTAGATATCAATGTCGATCCAGGACAATCTTCGGCATCAGGTGATTTAGAAAAATTCATGAAATTTCTTATGATTTGAAAAGAGAGCCAAGCTTTGTTTCAGGTAAATCTGTTGTTTATTCTCCGAGTTAGAAGCAAAAACAGCAAACACTTCTGCAGATTTAGATGCGCAAATCACCTCAGCAAAGTGCATTTCCACTCAAAACCTCACAAAAGATTCATACTCAAGTTTGAGCTAGTACATGTGTGACCGGTGTGTGTTTTTCACTCTCTGCGTTGTGTTGAGTCCTGAGCGGGAGTTGAACCCGCTGCATAGATCTCTTGTTACTCTATCTATTTAGGGGGAAATGTTTGTCTAGGGATGGAAAATCGTTCGAAAACAAAAAATTGTTCGAAGTATGCAGTGATCGAATCAGAAGGCCAGATTCGATCAGTTTTGCTCTTGCAGCCACAGACTTAGGTACACTTTCTGTTATATGAGGCACACAATAATATAATAGCCAGAATGTCTGGAGAAACACAGTCTGACCGAATCTGCATCATTATGTTGCGTTAAAACTGATGGTGGATCTTCAAATATGGACTCTAAATATTACTGTTTTAAAAGTAATTTATTATGGTTTATTTGGTGTCCTAAGGTAAAAAAGTTAATATAGATAAACTAACAAAATCGAAAATTGTGAATTGTCACATCCCTAGTTTTGTCTGTTTTATAATGTCCAGTTTGTTTACCAAAATCTACTGAGTTGGTCTGCTGTTGTTGTTATTAACATTGTGGCCAACTGTCGGTAGCACGTCTCGCTCCTAACAGCTGTGAAAAAAGCTTAAAACACATCGTAACGAACATACCCCAGTTTTAATCCTGAATATTGTCCCTAAACACTTGTACGCTTGCTTGTAGCGCAAACTTAAATAAAACACAACTCCAATCATCTTTTTATTGAGGTTTGAACATGTCCAAAAGCTCACCTCAGCCAGTTTTGCGTAAATAAAAGACCATTAAACCAAACACAGGTAACATTCGACTCATAGTTCTATTGTACATTTACCCACAGCAGACAAATCTTTTATTGATGCGCAGTCTTAAAACGTGTAAATTATTGAGAGATTCTCCGTGCTGCTCTGTGCTCCGGCATCTTTTCATATTCAAACAGGCGACTTAAGGGACACGGGCTCCCAGGGCGGCACTTCTGTCCACAAAAACCACCACATTATCAGCCCACGAAAAGGAATGTAGATCAGGAACTGGAGAAGTGGTGCTGAACTGCGACTAACTATTGTTTTGTTAATTGATTAGTCACTTTGATTAAAGCCCATATTGATTTTTAGCTCTGTTTGTTGTCATAGTCTTTGTGGTAAATTTTTTTTTGGTAGATATAAGTGATGGTAAAGCTGAAACGTATAAATGACACGAGATTTGGCATAGTTTGGGTTTTGACCATTCCTCTGCAAAAGCTGATGGTAATTCAGGTAAAAATGAGTTTATAGGACCTAAAATTACTCAAAAAATCTAGGCGGAGCTAATACAGTGGCCCCTCGTTTATCGGGGGTTAGGTTCCAAAAATAACCCGTGAAAGGAGAAACCAGACAAGTAGTGATCTTCATTTTTTAGCAGTAATTTCAATTGATAACCTGCCTGGTTCTGATGTTTAGTGTCTTTTGTACAGGTAATAATGCACTGAACACATGATTCACCGCCAGATACAACAGCGCGAGTCGTTTTTGTGATCGCTTAAAGAGGGACGGTGCTGTGTGTGTTCACCTGCTCTGCTTTTGACACGTTGCCCGTCCCGCTGCGCTCCACAGCCGACCGCAGAGCCACGGATCACACGGGCTCCAGAGTCGACAGGAAACACATCCGGACTCTAGCAAAGTCACAACATGCTCCTCAAACACATCTCGTGAACAAACTTATCATCGTAACTACGAGCTCAAAGAGTCAAATTCTCACCTGGAGAAACGTCCGAGCGTCAGGTCAATTTCCCCTGCATGATCAAAACTGTCTAAAGTTTTATAAAAGAGCTTCTGTGCTGTTGCCTGTGAATGCTGCGATGTAACACGGTCACAAACAGTGCGTTTGAAAAGCACGCTACAGAGCACGTCTATAGGACCGCGCACCGTAAAAAAAAATTGCACACACAAAAAATCCGAGAAACATAATAAATCCACATAATAAATCCACATAGTCCTGTCACAGTCTGAAGTATTATTATCCAAACTAGGGATGCACCAATCCAATACTGGGATTGGATATCGGTGTCAATCTAGGAAAATCTTCGGCATCGGGTGATTTAGAAAAATTTATAAAATTTCTTATGATTTGAAAAGAAAAAAGAGTCAAGCTTTGTTTCAGGTAAATCTGAACAGTGAAGCCGCGGAAAGTGACCGCGATAAAGCGAGGGACCACTGTAATCCTATAATTTTTTTTTTTACATTTTGGGATTATTATTTTTTTTATTTGTCAGTTTACAGTAGAAACTGAGTTTGATTCATCCCAGAGGCTGAGGAGGGACACAATGTGATTCTTGTAGGGGTGTAACGATACGTTTTTAGAACGATACGATACATTTCGATATGAAGCCTAGAGATACGATTACAAAACGATTTTGGGGTCTTTGGGAACGATACGATTCGGAACGATACAGCAATTTTAAAACGATATTTCGATTCAGTTTGATAACTTACGACATGAATAAAATCATTACCAAGATTTTGCATTAAATCCAAAACTCAATGACAAATAATAAAATTATAGGGTAAGTAGGCTTATAAGGGTAATAAATTTATATTCAGTTTAATAACACACTTATTTTTCATTGCATATAAAGAAACTGCAACTTTTCCCCTTTATACACAAGTTTAGTATCATAATAAAATAAGTGACCCACATTTCACCATCTTATTGAATCATTTTCACACAGATGTAGTGAGATGGGAGTCTGTGAACTTATTGTATCTTTGTGACTTATCATTTAATAATAAATCCACAAACATCTGCAGAGTTTGATCCAAAGCACGTTGACGTTTAAAAGCTAAAAGCCTACACAAATGCGCAAGTCTGTTTTATAAACATGAGTGTGGCGTCGCAGCTCTGGTTGCGTGTTTGCAGCTCGTCTGGTTCTTTTCAAGCTTGAGTCATTTCTCAGCGTTACCTCCGTGGTCCGGTTCGGCGTCCCTCCGCGACTTTGTCCCTCGTAACGTTGCTTCCGCTATCCGCACTCTCGCGGGCACGGGTGTGCACCGGCACCGCAGGATGATTTGGAATACAGCGCTGTCTGTCTCCTCTGCTGGGCAGCACAGCGGCGTTGCCATCCATGAGTAGATTCCATGCATGTGAAACAAGCGCTGCAGGCTCTTGATGAGCCATATATCTAAATAAATCGATTCTTTGGGCTTAGATTCGAAGCGATTCAAAGTTGCATCGATGTGTGGGTGGAATTGAGGATAACTAGTAGAACGCATGGATCTATTATATTACGCCGATCGATGTAGCGGATCGTAAGGGCTGTGTATCGATACTTCGAATATTTAGGTGAATCGTTACACCCCTAGATTCTTGTCTTTAAAAGCCCAGGTGCTTCATAGTTTGTTTTTATCAGATACTGAACAAAAAGGAATTTTTCACAAAAAAGTGTGACGTCCCTCCGAAGGGACGCCGGACTTTAAAGGGTTAAGATTGTTAAAAGTTGAACAAATTACAGGAAGTAATTTGAGTTTTAAAATAGAATAGTCAGTTCTGGTCACCGCTGATGAAAAGCATTGCAGCCTGGTAAGTGTGACTTGGTCTGATGTCAAGGTGAAAATCCAGAGAGAATCAAACCCGCGGTGCAGTCGATGTGAGTTCTGTGTGTGACTTACCGGTCTGCAGTGATGTGTGTGATTAGTCTGTCATCTATAATAATAATAATTCCCCTGATGATCTTCCACGATTATTTTCAACAAACTCGATTATAGATAAGATTTCACCAAACACTTTTCTTGTTTTTACCTATGGCTATTTTTATGAAGTTTGTAGTTTTTGTCAGCAAAGAAGACATATATAGAGGTGAACCCACAACTGTTACCTAGCAACCACAATGTAAATGTGGGTCAAAACCAACATAAATGACACAGATGTTCTAACTTGACAAGCGATAATATTTAGCAACACTTAAATTGTGTTAAATAATTATTTAAACTGTCAGTTTGGGTTAATTGTCTTTGCCTTTTGGTGCTTTTTAATGACACATGTGGAGGGATTCTGGTTTAGAACTTAAATTACGTACTTCAAATTTCGACCATTATTTGTCAATTTGCTGTAAAACTATGAAAAATATTTACCACTAACACTGTCACACCAAACTAAGTCAAAATTAGCAAATTGATAATCTGTCATGTATGTTTTAAGTATTTAATCTAATTCAATCATCCACGAGAAACATGGTTTCAGCCATCGAGTTGCTGAGTGCAGAGCTGTCCATCCTGACAGCTGACATTTATCTCTGTCCCCACTGCCACTGTCAACTGTTGTTGAGCGACGTCGATCAGCATTGATTGTTTAGTGCAGGTTTACTGTACGTCGAATTAATCTATCCACAAGCTGTATGTCATCAAAATGATCCATATTTACGATGTGGTAGCTAGGTAGCAGTTGTGGAATTACCTCTACCTATTTCATATTTCTGGACAGAAGGCAATAATAAACCTATCAAAACAACCAAACTGAGCAAAAACAAGCAACTTATTTGTGAAAGCTGTAATTATGTTCACTGTGTTTTACTGAAAAAAATGTAAGTTACGGGTCTCGTGCTGTTTTGGTGCATTTTTCTCCTCCCTCTCCTTTTCTCTCCCTCGTCTGCTCCCTCCTCCACCTGTCCTTTTTGCACGTCCCGTCCAGCAATCGTACACTGCTATAAAAAGCCAGCCCGGTCTACGAGTCGGCGGCCAGTGGGTCTTGCACCCTCGTCTCCATTTGGTCTGTACATGTTAGATTAATTTTTGAATTATATTTTGTTATTTTGCACATTTAAAACTGTTTTGTAAAATAAATTATCCTTTTCTTTTTTTTTAGCACAACCACCGTTTGCCTAGTTTTCTATCCCCTTTACCTTTTTTGTTCATGCCTAAACTCCCCTAGACCAGCCTTGGCACGTAAACAATGTAGTTTAACCAATCATTTATTCTTTTAAATGTTTTGATGACAAACGACCCTTAAATACCAGATTTTTTTTAAATTTGACCCAATGTGGCACAGCTGGACATGTTTTGTATTATATCTTTGTTTGGTCATTTTCAACATTTTTATTTATATATTTATCAGCCTTGCCTCTTTGTTAGTACTTAAGCTGCTCTGCTGTTATCTGAAAACCATAATAAACTAAGTAATAATCATAATTGTGCATGATATGAACAAACAACAAGGAACAGAGATGACATGGCGTAAGTAAAGTACATTTTGAGTAAGTAAATGTATCTCCACAAAGATATACAGTACGTTTTCCTAAAGTTTCTCATTATAGATTCAAATCCGCTCTGTAGTGGTGTAATGTGACTGTGCAGTGTTTTTATCTCCAGCTCTGGGTCTATATAAAGCGTAACTCTATACCTGAAATATTCATATGTATACTGAAGTGTAGTGTTTGAGTATAAATAACACGAGGCCAGTTTTAGCCTCAGACAATAGATCCAGATCACTTTACGCTGTGGGCTTTTTATTCATCGTCTTAGTTTAGATTTCTTACAGTATCATATCTCGCTAACGATGTCCAGACAATCATATGTAAATTTAAAAATGATGTGTTAAGCTTTTTATTTTTTTTTTTAATTATATGTTTATTGGTTTTTAAGACAGTATTCACACATTATATGTCATTATGCAAAGATTTAACATATTGCCCTTTTATAAAAAGCACAAAATTAAAACAAACTGAACTGAACCAAATTCAGTAGCAAAACGAGGGGAAAACATTCTCAAATAAAATCAGATCTTACAGTTTTAATAAAGACAAGCCAATTTTCCATATGTCCTGAAATTTGTCAGTTTCCAATCTTAATCCATATGTCATTTTCTCCATAACATAAATATCATGCATTACATCAATCCAGTTATCCTTTGTCGGTGATTCAATTTTCAACCATTTTCTAGTGATACCTTTTTTTCCAGCCAACAACATTATTTGAAACATCTTAAAGTTTAATTTTCTTTTATACTGTATGTCAATCTTTCCTAAATAAAACACCTCAAATGTAAAAGGGAGATCTGTACGAAGACTCTGTCAATACAATTCTTTAGCTCTACCCAGTAATTTTGCAGTAGGGGACATGACCAAAAAATGTGAAAATGGTTTGCCACCTTTTCCCCACATTGTCTCCAACATTTGTGTCTTGATATTTTGTCTGAGATGGAGTTCTGAAAAATCGTACAACATTTTTCCATCCATGCTCCCTCCACATTAGAGATGAAGTTGTTTCCATACATTTTGATTAATCTCACTCCAATCCTCCTCTGTTAAGTTAATGTTAGCCTCCACGTTCCATTTCAATTTTAGGTATTGTGTGTCCTCTCGTTTTAAATTTTCCATTGCAGTGTAGGCTTTTGAGATTATTTTTATTCAATTTTGACTGATAAGACATAATAAACATGTTTATCAATTCTGAGTCACCTTCACAAATCTCCCTCTTAATATCATGTTCTAAATAATGCCTAGTTTGCAAAAATCTATAGAAGTCTTGGTTTGCTAACCCAAATTGTTCTTTGATCTCTTCAAAACTTTTGCATTTCTTATTTGTAAGGAGTTGCCACCACATATATGGACCTCGAACCCATGTTTTAAATTTCACATCCTTCTTGTTTGGGATAAAATCTGTATCATATCCAACCCATCGTAATAGTTTACAAGATTGTAACAAGTCATTCTTTGTAACAATTTCATTCCACACTTTCAGTGAGACTTCTAACCAAGGATTAATCTTTTCTCTGAACTGATGATATAGTTTGTTATCCCCTATTAGTGTTTGAACTGGAATTCCTGTATTTTATTGATTTCCATTTCTTTCCACTTAGCCCCATATGAAGGATTAGACAAATTTAACAAATATTTTATCTGCACTGCTTGGTAATAACTTTTTAAACAAGGTAGACCTAACCTCCCTTTTCTTTAGCCAATTGTAATGTTCTAATTTTATTCTTGGTTTTCTCCCCTGCCAAATATACCTTGAGATAAATTTGTCCCATTCAGAAAATTCATTATTGTGATTTCCACGTAAGTTTGAAAAAGGTATAGTAAAACGGGGAAGAACATTAATTTTGATCACTTCCACTCTTGATGCAATTGTTGTAAATGGAATCAAATTCCCACCTCTCTATATCCTCCTTTATCTTGGAAATTAATGGATCAAAATTTGAAGTTTTTATTTGTCTCAAATCTTGAGTTAAATTCACTCCCAGATACTTTATTGAATTTGAATTCCAATCTAGTCCATACATCTTTTTATATTTTCAGCTGTTTGTAATTAAAAGTAAGAATCTGTGTTTTCTGTACATTTATTTTGTAACCGGATAACTGTCCAAATTATTAAATTCTGTCATGAGTGCTGGTAATGATCTATTGGATGTGATAATATATCAAAATGTCATCCGCAAATAAATGCAAGTTTTGGATCCCTCCCATCATGTCTATGCCTTGTATATTCTCGTTTTGTTTCATTGATTGACTAAGGGCTCGAGAAATATTGCAAACAAAAGAGGAACTTGTTGAACATCCCTGTCTACATCCTCTTTTAAGTACAATATTATTTGATAACTCCCCATTAACTTTTATCCTCGCTGTTGGTTCTGTGTACAATCCTTGTTAGTCCTAATTATGGTTTCCATGGAAGTTGAATTTTTGTAACACCCGATATAAATAGTCCCACCTGACCGAATCAAAAGCCTTCTCAGCGTCCATCCCCATAATGATGCTCAGTGTTTGTCTCGTTTATATGCTGCATCACATGTAGTGTTCGTCTGATGTTGTCAGGGGTCTGCCTTTCTTTAATAAAACCCGTTGGTCTAACTGAATAATATCTGGCAAAATATTTTCCATACGTCGGGCTAATATTGCTGTAAATAATCTATAATCCTGATTAAGACACTATTGGCTTAATTGGAACATTCCATTTCATCCTTCCCTTCTTTTGGGATCACTGATATAATAGCTTCACGCAAGAACGTGGCATTTCCCTTTTTGTAAACACCCAATTAAAAGTTTTTTTCAAGACTGGAATTAGTAACTCTCTAAATGTTTTGTACCATTCTGAGGGGTATCCGTCCGCCCCGGGGACTTATTGGTCTTTAGTTTCGAAATTGCAGAGTCAATCTCCCTTTCAGTAATCTCTGATACAAGATATTGGTTTTGTTTCTCTGTCACTTTTGGTAACATCAACTTATCCAAAAATGCGTCTATTTCTTTTAAATTATTACTAGATGAATTGGCATATAATTTGAATAATACATTTCAAAACATTTATGAATATCCTCCGTTTTGTATTTTACTTCTTTGGTCTGAGGATTTCGTACCTTATAAATATTATGCTTCGACTGTTCTTTTTTTAATTTATAAGCAATAACTTTGTTGATTTCCCCCCAATTTCATAGTATTTTTGCTTGGTGAACATAATTTTTTTCTGTATTTCTTTTCGAGTATATTTCATCAATCTCAGATTTTTTCTTCCGCACTTTTTGATTTATTTCATTTGTAGGATTTTGTTTATGTTCCTGCTCCAACTTTTGCAAATCTGATTGCATTATTTCCAGTTCTTTTGCCTTTGTTTTTTTAAGAATGCTGATTTTGCTATTATTTTACCCCTTAGCACAGCTTGCATGCGTCCCAAAGCACAAGCGGCGACACCTCCCATTATCATTGTCGTCAAAATATCTTTGAATTTCTGATTTCAATTCCTCTTTAATATCTCCCCTCAATAAATTTGAATTTAGTCTCCAGAGAGTTTTCTTTTTTCAGGTGTCAGGGTCAGGGTTACATATACAGGACAATGGTCAGATAATCATCACCCCTATTTCACAACTCTCAACTCTATATCTATCTTGTTATACATCAAAAAGTAATCTATTCTCGAATAATTTGTGTGTGGAGATGAATAAAATGTAAAAATCTTTAGTTGTAGGATGTAACTCTCTCCAAACGTCCATGATACCAATTTCTTCATCATATCATTAATTTTTTTTGCAATGCCACTCTTTGAAGGCCTTCCTGTAGATGAATCTAATACATTATTAAGCCTCTGATTTAGGTCTCCTCCAGCTATTAGAATTCCCTCCCCCTCTGATGTCATCATATCAAATAGTTGTCTGTAAAATGTCCAATCCGATCCCGGAGGTGCATATATATTTAGAAAACAAATTAATATTCCTCAAGTCTCCCCTTAACCATGACGTATCGTCCCTCTTTATCACTTATTACTGATAGTTTTTGAAATGGGATTTTGCCAGCTATCAAAATTGCAACACCCCTCTATGACCCGATTTATATGATGCAGCATAACCTGAGAGTATCCATTTCTCTTTAACTTTGCATGTTCTTTTTCTGTCAGGTGAGTTTCCTGAAGGAACACCACACCGACACCTTCTTTTTTCATTTTACTAAGAATTTTACTTCTTTTAACTGGGTTTATAATTCCATTCACGTTATAAGATGATACTTTGATTGCATTGTACAGAAAAGCCATAACTAAAATGTAATAAAATCAACTTACTCCCCATGCTACCAAAACAACAAAACAACGAACTTCATAGAACTAACTTCAACAAAAAATGCCTTAAAAAGAAACAAAAACAAAAGAACTTCCACAACTGAGGTCTTGTTTTTGACCCTTAATGAGCACAAAGGGTGCTCAGAGGAAAGCCTCTGCTTTTAAACCACAGAGGGCCCCCTTGGTATGAATGAAGAAAGCATTTATATCTGGCAGTTTCGTGAAGACAGTCCCGACTAAACATTAATATCTTAGAAGAAATTACCATACCCTTTAGAAACACCGGTAATAAAACCTTGATTGAGCTTGATTTGTTCATGGTTTCTGTCGCTCTTCGGGTGATGGTCTTCTAAAAGCGTCCAGTTTTTGCTTATAACCGGGTCTTGCATCCGCCCGATGTCCTCTCACTGCTGCCCCGTTCGCCACGTTAGTCGCTTCGTCTTCTCAAGCAAGTCTTGCAGGTGTAAGGACCGTCACTTGGTATCTCTCTCGGCCATGTCTCTGGTCGCCTCCGCCGCTGAGTTGTAGGTCTGTGTCTCTCCATCATAAAACACGCGGAGTTTGGCTGGAAAGGGTGTTTGAAAACGTATTTTCTTTTCTTTGAGCACTTTCTTTGCCTCTGTGTACGCCTTCCTTTGTCTTAAATCTCCGGAGCATAGTCGTGGTCAATGATTACCTTCCTTCCTTCGAACTCAAACCCCTTTTTCCGCCACGCTGCCGTGATGATCGCTTCTTTGCTTTTGTAACTTAGTAATTTCACCACTATTGATCTTGGCGGTGCATCGTTTGGTGGTCGCTGACCCACAGAGCGGTGGGCTCTTTCAATGTTGAGTTCAAGTGTCGCAAGATCCAAATTCTCTTTTAGGAGTGATTCAATAAAGACGGCCATTGACTGTGACCCATCTTCTGAGCCTTCCTTCACTCCATGGATTCTGATATTATCTCTTCTGGCACGACTTTCTTGATCAATCAATCTCATCTTTAGCTCCTTCTGTAGTTCAAGAGCTCCAGAGTGGCGTCTTCAATGTTTTGAATACGCTCCTCGGACTCCATGATGCGTTGCTCCGCTGTTCAACTCGGGTGTTGGTCTTTTTAATATCGTCCTTCAACTCTTTGAACGATTCGGTGTGTTCACGCCGAAACTCTTTTATTCACGGAGCACAGTGTCCAAATCCGTCATCCCATCAAACGCGTGTCCCTTGTTTTTTAGCTTGGCTGGTTCACTTGTTAGCTCCTTTGTAGCCGCTAGCTCCGGCTGCTGTTCACCTTCTTCGACGTCGTTACCGTGTTACTCTCAGTCTTTCTTTTCCTCTTGTCATAATAGAGTCCCTTGCTAAAGCAAATAAGTGAATATATGTAGTCGGAAAAATAGGTCCTAGAGGGGTTTTAAAAATCTTTTTAGTCGAAGAGCTGCCTCACTACGCTGCCGCCATGTTGGTTGCACAACCGGAAGTCCCGTGTTAAGCTTTTTAAACATATTTGTTGAGGTTTTATTATCAGACATGGATGTAAAATAAATAATCTTTATATTGGTATTTGAGAGTTTAAAGCATCACTTTTTAAGTTTTTATTTGTTAAGGTTTTGTTAAGGTTTTTTTTCAGTCCATACACTGGTATTGGTTGATATTGAGTATTGATCTATGTATAAAACCATGTTGGTATTAGAACTGTGCTGTAGGGGTTGGACTGGTGCAGATATAGTCCTCATGTAGGCCTGTCACGATAATTACTATATCAAGTTATTGTGCAATATATAAAAACGTCCACGATAGCATTTTGAGACTTGATAAATGTGTATGCCCATACAAGGCACAAAGCATTTCAGCCGCGGCAAAACATTACACAGAATCCAAGCAACTAATCGCCATTAACACCACGCTTTCTATTTGAATAGCCCTGCTTTACAGAATAGAGTGCAGGTCTATACCAAATAAAACATCACAGACATTTCCCTGCAGTAAAGTTAAGTGCTTATAGTGTCCAGTATATATTATACACAGTGTAGCAGCGTTGGCTTTGGTGATGCTTCTTTACTTATGATAAAACTCAATTGTGTAAGACTGGAGTCAGGAGGATCGTCTACAGAGCCAGTACTGTCAGGAAACAGGGCCATAGATTGAAATACAACCACATTTCCTTGATGGTTATTTAATTAAGCATCACATTCACTCACTGACATGTTCAGACTGTAGACAGAGCACTGTCTTTATGTTCTGTCATCTCAAGATCGTCTTGATGAAGCTTAATAGAAAATTATTTCTATCACCAGCTCCTCAGTTTTTATCTTTTTGTTGAAATACACCCAGGAATCAAGAAGCCACAAGCAGGCATACGCTTTTTTAAGAAACAAGTGCGCTGCAGAGATCACTACAGGTGGATCTGCAGCTCGAACAATGGAAAGGTGCTGTGTTTACATTGCATTGACAATGTTTTAATTTAGAGACAAGCAAAAAACCAATTACAAAATGTTCATTATTGTTGCCTTTGTGTCAAGTCATGCATAGGTTGTGGAAACTGTGCAAAGGAAGAGCTGTTAATGCAAACACACGACATTCTGACCAGTCCAGGACCAATCCAGAACTGAACCAGGTCTAACCCTGACTGAGTCTGGTCTAAGGCTTATTTCTGTGTTTTAGAGTCAGTAGTCTTTATTTATTTTTTATATCTGTAGATCAATAAGGACAGAGCTGCAAATATCATTTATTGACCCACATGATCACGTGGCTATGCCATGATGGAGGCAGAAGTGAATGAACGTAGCATTACAGGAGCGCAAAACTGACAAATTCTCACAATATTCTTATTTTTGGTAAAGAAAGCAATGGATGCTTCTAGTGCATGTTCATTACATTTGTCTGTGGAAGTAGGACATCTTTTAGACGCAGAAAGTATTTGAAAAAGCTAATGAATGCAGTTTCTCCAGACCCTCTTCCTCCTGCTGTGTTTGGTGAATTAATCAAATGTACAAGTTTGCCTGACTTTACTCATGATTTGTCCTATTCTGTTGTAAACAGGGTTTTGTCTCACACTGGAGCAGATTGAAATGAAAGAGTTTGGTTTTCAGTAACTTACCTGTAGATCATGTGAGGCTAGTGTTAGCCACGCATAATGCAGGCTGTTTCAGATATTCATTGCATTTTATAATTTTTTTTTTTTCATTAGCATTGACTTACCTGGCTTGAAGTGTTTACTGCAAATCTGTAACAACTTAGAGGGATTCCAGCTCTTTCGCTTTATTGCTGCCATCCACTAGCGTCTTCTATCTTCATCACAATGTAAATGAAAAAGCTCCAGACTTAGGCTTACAACCTCCTGCCTGTTAGTGCAGCGTGTTCCACAAGATACAAACATTTTAATTCAATTCAATTTATTTTTGTACAGCCCAAAATTGCAACAACAGTCATCCCAAAGGACTTCATATGGTCAAATAACAGTCAAAGATTAAAACAGGACAAGACAAGGCTATAGTAATAATTGACAATACTGTAGAAAGAAACCCACTTAAAATCCACCTAAAACCTGCAGCTAACGGTACTTGATGGTTGAGACAAAGTTTAGGGTGTGCTCGAGACAAAAAACAAGCTCTAACTCTGATGTTGTTTTGTGCTGCAGGCGAACGAGAAGGTGGTGGACGGCGGTCTCCTGCCTGACGCCAACGGCAAAGAACCCGGTCCGGCCGCTCAGACGGAAGGATCCAAGTGGCAAAGACCTCGCATCAGCCGCAAGTCTCTGATGAAGTGTTGTCTGGTGAAGTGGATCATCGACAGCACCACTCAGCAGGGATCAGGTACGACCGCCGCCACACGCCCAAAACTGTGAGTGTTGTCGGGTTTTAAGAAAGCAGCAAGTGACTAAGACTTAAGACGAGACACTGCAGGTGAAGAGGAAAAAATACATCTACATTTAAAGCTATCAGTGTGGAACTTCTGCTGTAGTTTAGCCACATAAAGGACAAAGATGCAATTTCCACAAGAACGAGACAAGACAGAATGTAGAATAATTGTCCAATCCAATGTTGCCCCACAAATTTGGCCTCACAAATGTTACAATACATTTTTACTGTCTGTTTGTTGACCCATTTTCAGCTCAAGCCAAACATTAAAGAATCAAAAGAAATCTCAAGAGATCGATCTTAAAATGTGTGCACAAACAATTTTGTTTCGCGAGTTCTTGTCCCACCTCGAGTTCGGGAAAAAATGTACTACAAGCTTATTAATGTGTCATGTTTTCATTTTTGAAATTTTGTATATCTTGTTTAGTTTTTGAGTCAAAAAAATGTTACAGAAGATATATTTTTACACATTATTTAGGCCTAAAACTTTAAAGTTGTAGTAGCTGATTTTCACACTGCAAACACAAAATAGGTTTTAAATCTGACATCTTCCTCTCATAAATCCTTCAACACACGGTTTATATATCATCATGTATTAATTTTGGTTGCACCATATCAACATCTCATGATCTCTCTGGGTGGAGTTTGCATGTTCTCCCGTGTCACCGTGGGTTTTTCTCCGGGTACTCCGGTTTCCTCCCACCTCCAAAAACATGTATGTTTAGGTTAATTGGGCATCACTGTAAATTTCCCTTAGTGAGTGAATGAGAGAGTGAATGTTTGTCTGTCTAACCCTGCGGCAAGTTGGCCACTGTCCAGGGTGTTCCCCGCCTAAGGCCCAAAGTCACTGGGATAGGCTCCAGTCACCCTAACGGGATTAAGCAATAGAGAATGAATGAATGATGAATGAATGAGTATGCACAATATTAAATGTTTTTCATGACGCTATGACGCTATCAAGTGTCATTACATTGTGTGTGAGACTCGCATGAAAAATATAAATAAACATGAATTTTAGGAATAAACTATAATATATGTAGATCAGTACAGAACAAACAGAACGATTTATTGTCATTGTCACAATACAACAAAAATTACGGGTCGCTGCGCATTTTTCGCGCCACCACTTGCTCTTCTGAACATGAAATGCAAAGCAAACCATAATTTACATTAGTTTTTGTGCAAAACACAAAATTGATGTAAAACAACTTAGAAATAGAAAGAAAAATTGTAGAACTGTTGAGCCCCGCCTCTTTATACTGATAAGCTCCGCCTCTTCATTGTAAGATTTTAATGTAACAAGCCTCAGATTTTAAATTTGAAGTTTTCATTATTGTAAAGTGGCTCTGTGACTATTTTGAACCAGACATGCTTTATTATGAATCAGAATTTTTTGAATAATCACAATAAAACACAGACAAGTGGGCGGGATAGGTGGTAGGTGAGGACAGGGCTTTTCTGAGCACTCGAGCATCAGCTGCATACAATACAAGATTACTCAAACATGCAGGAATCATTGTTAATAAAACTTTGAGTAAACTAGTGATGAAAGAAGGCAGTTATAACAAGGATTTTACACAATTCTTCCCCTTTAAAAACATCGTAGTGAACAATTCAGAGACTCAGAATGCATTAGGTAAGTGAATAACACATTTAGACTGATGTAGGAAGTTTATAGTTATTTCATTTCTGTTAGTTTACATTTTTAAAGAAGTAAAAATCGAGTGATCAGTCGTGTTCCCAGCGTCGACGTGAGGAAGCGGCTGTGAGCGGTGCCTGTTTGACTGTGGCCAGATCACAAGTGACAGAGAGGCTGGAGCAGAGTGTCAGAGGGAAACCGTTCAGGCCGCCGTAATCCAGAACACATGAATTTTACATCAGCTCCTCTGCCCCATCTACACCACGGAGCCGCGTTTAAAATTCAGCGTTCACTCACTTCTTCTTCTGCTGCTGCGGCCATTTTTTTACAGAGCAGACGTTCTCTTTCTTCACTGGACGTCTGGTCGTTTCTGCGGTCGATTCATCAGCGAACGATACTGTCACAAGAAATAAACTGTGACTATAGACAGAACAATTCATAGTCACAACTCACAAACTCTGGAGCAAAAAAAATACATGTGTGTAATAACTTCTGGTTAAAAGTGCACTGTGTAACTTTCTGGAGGTGAAAAGCCAACTTCACAATTCAGTAAAAAGACTTTGGGACGTTCTGAGTGGAGATAAATATGTTTTATGGCTTAATGTGGAATAAATACAACTAAAAGTACTGATTCTCTTAACAAAAATATATGTGGAGACTCATAATAGTCAAATAATAGTCTGTTTTGTGGTCATGCAAACCTGCTCAAAGAAAACATGCAGATTTTTATTATTTATTTAGTGTAACAAAGATGTCTAAACAATCAAAACATGCTTCTATTTAAGTTTATTTTTGGTCAAGAAGTGACACAGTGCACCTTTTAAAAAATCCTTAAACTTGGGTTGAAATGTTTGTATTTATTGACCAAAATTCAGTCAAAACACGATGCTTCCAGTTAAAAAATGATTAAATATAAAATCATAATTGTAAAATGACATCTTGAAATCATAAAAAAATTATGAAAATAAAGTCGAAGCTTAAGAAAGTTATGATTTTACAAGGAAAAAAACTCATTAATGCAAGAATAAAGTTGAAGCCATAAAAAGCTATTTTATAGATTAAACGTGAAGTTTTAGCAAATTAATTTGCACCAAATATCATCAGGACTTGGACTTGGATGAGTCAAATGTTTGCATAAAAACAACACAATAGATGTTCCATGAACCGAATTACAATTTTGGTTTCATAAAAAAGTTGAATATTTAAAAATTGCTTTTTATGTTTTTTACTTCTGCAAACTGTATTGTTGTAGCCCAAGTTTTTGTCTCTTACAATTCATTGTGCATTTCTGTTTCTCATAAACCTGCCAGGGGCCTGATTAAAGGTCGCGGGCCGCATTTTGCACAGGTCTGCTCTATGCCAACTTCAACTAGTTTAGTTTATCAGTTTATTTATCAGGGACATTGCACCAAAAACGTTTTACACAAAAGAGGAGAGATTCTTGTGCCAGGTTATAACAAAGTTAATTTCCTGGAGAAGTTTTGTTGTTCAAATAAAATACATGTCCCATGATACTTCCTGATAGTCGATCAATTATTAACTGATACTAATGTAGGCACTGAAATAGCTTTTTTTCTTCTCAAAAGATAAGAAAATCAATCATATAGTGATGTTTTACTGTTATTTTTTGTACAAGCGACATCTTAACTTCTTGTGAATAAAGTCTTATGTTCAATGAGCAAAAGTGTCAGTTCTGCAAAAACGTTCTCTGTTTTTGTTTTAGTTTGGAAAATTACAGACTCAACTCTGTACCAGCGTTTGCATAAAATAAAACAGATAAATATAATTTTAATTTTCCAGACTAAAATTTCAAGTCTCCATATTTAGTGAGTTGTGTTTCAATTAAAGAACGACCCAGCACCAAAATGTAACCAGAATAAATGTAAACAGCGGTGGTTATGTCCATATCATGTGACAAGGAACAAAGTATATATTTCTGCATAAAACACAGCTTAGTGCAGACAGGTGAAGTTTTCTGTTTTATTAGTGCTACAAATCTGTCAGCATTTACTTTCTTTTTATTTTGTTTCATCTATTAATTTCATTGTCTATTTTACATGGTTTTCATTTATAACTTCGCTGCAGCTCCAGTCACAAGATGGCCGTCACAACTTATCATAACCCACTGTTGTACTTTATGTTTGTCTGTTCATGTCATGTTGCTCCACACAGCCTTGTTCTCTAAATTATTGATATCACTTTCTGTATTGTTGGATCTGAAAATATCCTCAGTCTATTATCAAAAGCAACATTTCTATTCTTCTATTTGCTAAAACATGTTGATGAACAGAGTGACGGCCATCAAAGTCACCAAAATGAGGCCAAATCTGAGGAAAAGCAGCTGTGAGAGAGAAGTCAGAGTTATGTCGCTCTGGAGTTGTGCTGTGTTTCCATCTAGTGGTTGTTGTCGTTATAGCAGTTTTTCCCATTCCTGTTAAACTGAACTTTCACTGGTTTAATGTCACAAACTCAGAGGTTATGCACAGGGATTCTTGTTTTTGAAAAATGTAGGGCTGAGCAATATGGCAAAAAAATAAACATCACAATTTTCTTTAAAGCAGGTCATGATTTCGATTTTATCATGATTCTTGTAGAACGTTTATTTTCCTATTGTCTTTGAGGAAAATACAATTCACTATCAGTAGCTAAATCCAGCTGTCAAAATCTGACCAGTGTTGCCAGATTTTCAGAGAGAAACAAGCAAACTCAGCCCTTCAATAAAGAGTAGATAAAATAATAGATTATTTAGAACACTGTGTGTTGCTGCAAAACAAGTGTTGGAGATTTTGCCATATATGTGTTTTTCTTACATTAATAACAACTTTTAGACATAAAAATATGCTAAAAATCCATATTTCAGTTAAATACATTGATATATTATATATTTGATAAGCTTCAAATCCAAAAGAGACTTTAAAAAAAAGAAGCCTAAAGTTGCTTAAAAAAAAAAATGACTCACAAAATCACAAATGTTGATTTAGCAGCATAACTTTTGTTTTCACACAGTGATAAACTCTTGCAGTTTGCTGACAACTGAGCTTTTTCAACTTGTTTCCACTGTTTGTGTCTATGAGCGGTGTTCTATTAGTTTTATACAGCCCAATTGTTATATTTGAATATAACACAGAAGGACCTTTGTTTTAAAATGTGACCCACCTTGACTCCAATTGATTTGGCCCCAGCTCCGTGAGTTTGACACACCTGCCATAATATGACAGTATTTTTTTTGCTTCTACATTTGATCTGTTAAAGGAGACCTATTGTGTTTTTTTTTTAATATTTAGTAAGAAACTAGAACATATGCAGATGAGTAAATTAGCTTTAGTTCACTGTAAAACACAAATTGATCTAAAACAACTTAAAAACAGAAACAGCTCTACTGACTTCCTGTTCAAAACTGCTGAACTGATAAGCCCCGCCTCTTTGTTTTAAAATGCAACTGTAAAAAGCAACAGATTTAAAATTACAAATTATTATTGTTGGAAAGTGTCTGTGGGACAGTTTTGAACCATAAATGCTTCACTTTGAGCATTAATCCTTTGAATTATAACAAGTAAATCCAGACAAGTGGGAGGGGATAGGTGGTAGGTGAGAATGAGGATTTCTGAACACTTGAGCTTCAACTGAAGAACAATACAAGATTACTCAAACATGCATGAATCAATTCAAATACAACTAAACAAATGGTGAAGGAAGGCCATTATAACAAGGTTAAAAACTTAGAAAAGTGAATTTGACATAATCCACTTTAAGTGCAACAATAGTTAGTTAGTTACTTTATTGTCCCCGAGGGGAAATTTGTCTTCACAGTTGTACATTAACATAAGGAACGCCATTTTACAAACATATAACACCACATACATTTGACATGACATAGACAAATAGGTGACATAATTCAAGTGCAAGATGTATCCAAAAATAAGGCCTATTGTTTGTTTAAACTAATAATGGCTGTAGGTATGAGACTGTTTTTGAAACGTGCTTTATTACATCTTAGAGTCCTGTATCGTCGTCCGGAGGGGAGCAGAGTGAAATAACAGTGTAGTGGATGAGTGTGGTCTTGTGTTATTGTCTGTGCCAAACGTAGAATGGCTTTAGAGTTTAACTGTGAGAGACTGGGAAGAGGTAGGCCAATGATCTTCGATGAAATGTTGGTTATTTTTATGAAAGAATTGCGGTTTTTAAGTGTGAGCATTGTTAGAAAACATGGTGAACAGTACAGAAGAACAGGCTGGATGATACTGGTATATAACATAAGCAGTAAATGTGGTGAAACATAAAGTCCTTTTAACTTGCGAATAACAGAGAGTCTTTGGTTGCACCTTTTTTTTTTTTTTTTTTTTTTTTTTTTAGTTAGCAGTTGGTTGTTTAATAATGAGCTCTGATATAAACATCTGAGAGAATGAATTATGAAGTTGGTTGTGATAAGATAATTTACTCTAAGAACATGATGAAAATAAAAGTTGTTAAGCGTAAAATGACCCTGATTAGATGAAGCTTCACAATATTCCTGGGACCTAACATCAGAACAGTGACATAAGCTTTGTTTTGACTTTAACGCTGGACTGAAAACAGGTAAATTAGTTTAGCGGTTGTGTTCTTTTACCTCTGAGTGATTGATCTGTGCTGCACTCACTTTTACTTCTGCTCTGTCCATTACGTTGTGCAGCCTCATCAGAAGTGAACTCTCCGTCTCCTGCCGCACAGACTCACTTAACACACAAGGTCCAGCTGTATACGACGACCCACTGGAGCTGAGAAATGTGGGGCTAAAGGGCAAACTGTGAGCTCATTACTGCTGTTGTTTTGGTGACATTGTTGTATTGTGAGCTGAAAAAAGTTTATATATCACCCTTGGCTATAAAGACTTGAATTTACTTTGATTTGTTTTGGCCAGAATAACTTATTTTGCACTGTTTACAAGATATTTGACCAATCTGAGAAGAACCAGATTTACTTTGCTCTTTAACCCTGGACTCCACACGGTTCAGCTTTTGTCACTTTCTTTTTTACTTGGATGTTTTGCAGGACTAAAAACATAATAAGTTTGTGTCTTTCCTCTAAGCAGGCTTGTATTTCCATAAAACGGACTCTCTTGTGTTTTTAAAGAGCCACGTCCTGCTGGTTTCCGTTAAAATCTTGTTCCTTTAGTATAATATTCCACAGAATGGCATAAAGCTGATGTATATTGATAAAAATAAGCCCAAACTATTGCCTAAAGTTGGGGTAACTAACTTTTTAGTGCAAATTATTAACCTTTGTGTTTTTGACTTAATGATAAATGCAGCACTTTGTGACAAAATTAGACCACTATACTGTCTGAATTGAATAATTAAACATTTTAGTTCTAATCATGAGCTGAATGCTGCACTCTGATTGGCTGAGCTTGGGTGGCCCTCTACAGTTTCACTTTGTTGTTTGTATAAAGACGTTTATTGACCATTATTGCAACCAAAAAGAATACATGTTGATCTAAAACCTAAATCGTGTTTGCAGTGTGAAAATCAGCTACCCCACCTTTAAATCTCAATTTGAATGGGATTATGCATTTGATGTTTCAGTCCCATTAAGTTCCACAATATAATTTTAAAAGTGCAAGAGCAGCTCAGACTGTGCAGACCAGTGCTGCCTGCAGAGACTAACTCTGGATCCTTTCTGCAGGAATGAACTTTCACAGGATCGCTACAGTCCTTTTCCGTTCACAAATAAACAGAAACCTTGAGTGTCGTGATCAAAGGCTCTGACAACAACAGCACAGCATGAGCTCTGGACTAAAATATGAGCTGCTCAAACAGAGAACCACTTCAACACAGCAGCTGGAGCAGGTTTATTACAAATCCCTTAAACAAATGTTTTGTGAAAATAGCTTTTGCTTATTAAATGGAAATACCCAGAAAATGTCAAATTTATTCATTCAGGCCCAGGCTAGAGGCTGTAGCCAAAATAAAATCAATTTACTTATGTGAGAGCTTTTTTGCTCTGCTTCACAAAGTTTACACTTGTTTGGAAACTTTTGGTTCAGGAAGAGATTAAGTTTGAGTTGGAGCTACTTTTGTCTGACATTTTACAAAAAAAATAGAACTGTAATTAGATATAGTCTGTATTTGAACTGTAATAATGACAGACAAAGAGCGAATCACAAAATTACATTAATTTATTTATTTTCTTCCGCTTGATCCTTTTCCGGGTGGCGGGTGAAGAAATTCTTGGTAGAATAAAAAAAACATGTTTCATTGACCAGTTAGTGATTAAAAGGGTTGCGTGACAAATGTTCTGAAGCTAAAAAGTTTTTGATCTGACCATGGCTTTGGCTTGAACTGCTCAAAAAGACAAAAAATGCAATACAATTCATGCACAAGCAAACATTTATGCAGAAAATGGGTTGAGATGTGTTCTCCAGACTCCAGCAAATCGACTAAACCACTAAAAAAGTACAGAACTAAGCCTATCCTGGTGACTTTGGGCCTTAAACGGGGGAACACCCTGTACAGTGACAACATTACAACAGCAGCTCATCAAAGCAGTGATCTCACAGCTCTATTTCCATCACCTCGTTGTCTTATTACCGTACGCTCGCCCCAAAGTCTCCAACCACCACTGCCACCACCACTATTTTACAGAGCAGAGGTTTGTGAGAGTCCAGGAGACAGAGGGGCAGCGCCGCTCAGGGCAGGGCCTCCTCCACCCCTAAGTGCTGCTCACATCCCTCAGCTGAGGCTGGATCAATGCTGGTTTTACAGCTTTGCATCCTTGAAAACGACCGAGGGAATAAAGGCAGCGCACGCAGACAGCCCGTCGGAGAGTAAAGACATGCCTTCACTAACTCTCCTCAGAGTTTGGAGCTGTGGCGGAGCTTTCGTCTGTTGTAGTATTTTTTTGTTGTTGTGGCACCAAACTAAACACATCGAAATGGATACAGCTTACATTGTTGTCTCTTCACTTTTGCAAGAATAAGACGCCACTTGCCACCCGCTTTGAAGAGGATGTTGCGCGCCCCATTCTCTCCTCAGCCTGATTGAAGCCGGCGGTTTTCATCTAAGTGATAAGAAGTGCTGATGCCTGCCCGTGCAACCGGCGTTTAAGAAGGAGATGACTGGCCACAGCTGACAAGACTTGGCTTTGTCTGATAAAGGCAGCACTCACGTTTTTATTATTGCAGGCGATTCGGGGGAACGAGGCGCTGGGTCTAAATGAAAGGCAAAATGGACGGCATGGAAGTGATGGCCATCCTAGTCATGATAGGGATGTTTATTGTTGTGCTGAAACAGTTTGGGGTTTGCGAGCCTTTGACGCTAGAAGGTAAGGCACGCAGCTTAGACCTGACTCGTGAGCGTTGATGTAGTGTGGGATTTTAATTTTTAATGTTTTTTTACCCTCTGTCCACATACTAACCCTCGGACCTTTCTGACGCGGAGAAGATGGTGAGAACGTCTTGTTTCCTTTTGCAATGTGGTTTGCTGCTGACAGTAGTTTAGCCTCGATGTTAAAATCAGAAGGTCTATTTTTGGATAGTTTGGATTCATGTTGCGATGTAGGTTCTTCATCAAACACAGATAGCACTTTATAATAACTGCATCTTCATTAGCCTTTGTAAAGCATGAATAAAGACTTAATTATTGATGAATAAATGTTAACAAAAGTTTATTAAGACTTTGGATTTAGGGTTGAGGGTAGGACTTCTGTAATTAAGTCGGTGTTAAGTCTTAATAGCTTTTTCATCCATTTTGTTGGTATTTGTTATTGATGAATTAATCACTACCCATGCGTTAAGACTTTATTAAGGCTAATAATTCATTCATTTCTACAGCTCTGTTAGGTGTTGCGGGTTGACTGAAGCCTATCCCAGTAACTTTGGCCTTAGCGGGGACACCCTGGACAGTGGCCAACTCGTCACAGAGTTATACAGGCAAACATTTAGTCTGTCATTCACTCACAAAGGGAAGTTTACAGTGATGCTCTATTAACCTAAACATACATGTTTTGGAGGTGAGAGGAACCGGAGAAAACCCACAAGAACGGAGAGAACATGCAAACTCCACCCAGAGAGATCATGAATGTTCAACTAGACAAGGCAAGTTTATATGTGGTAGAGTTCATACAATAGAAAAGTTAAAGGTGGGGTAGCTAACTTTTTAGTTGTAAATAGGTGAGCTTTGTCCTTTCCACTCCAAAGTATTTAGTACATGCAGCACTTTGTGAAAAAATTAGACCACTGAGTACTGTCTGAACCTAATAATAAAGATTTTTAGTTCTAATCAGGAGCTGAATGCTGCTTTTTGATTGCTGAGCTGGGGCAGTCCTCTTCAGTTTCACTTTGTTGTTTGTAAAAAGAAGTTTATAAGCCACAAATGCAACCAAAATGTGTACATGTTGATATACCATGTGTCGAAGGATTTATGAGAGGAAGTTGTCAGATTTAAAACCTAAATAGTGTTTGCAGTGTGAAAATCAGCTACCACACCTTTAAAGTGCTTTCCAAAGTAGTAACATAAGGATAAATCGGAGATTGCTGCACTATGAACATCGATACTGAATAATGGCAAAAAAAATATCCAGATATTCTTTTTTTTTTCAATATCGCATTGCCCTACTTGCACTTGAAAACACTTTTTTACACTTTGTGATGTCATTAGGGGACTAATCTGTTATGTCATTTGCCTAACCAATAACATGCATGTTAGGGTAATATCCTCCAGCTACGGTGTCCTGACCAGCCTAATAAGAACATCTGGAGATGGGTTCCCGAGCGCTGCACTGTGGCGATCACATATTATTAGTGCAGTGGTTCTCAAAGTGGGGTCTCGGGACCATGGCCATGCAGAGCAGGATTTTTTTTTTAAACATTATCATGTGGGGGGTGCACAGTAGCAGAGTGTTAAAGCTGTGGCTTCTCTCTGGGTACACCTGTTTCCTCCCACTTCCAAAAACATGCATGTTTAGGTAAATTGGGCATCAAGGTAAATTTCCCCAACTGAATGAATGAGAGAGTGAATGGTTGTCTCTAAGCCTAACAAGTTGGCCACTTTCATGGAGTTGACCCAAAGTCACTGGGATAAAGAACTGTAAGAATTTACTCTTTTTTAAATGATATACTTGGCTTAAATATCAGAATTTTCATGTGATGTCATTTCAACAACAACAAAGAAAGGAGGCGGGGTGGACTATTTTGAACCATTATACGATCACTGTCTTGAAAAAGTTTTAAAACGTCTGATTTAGTGCATAATAAACATCAAAAATACAAAACAAAATTGCTTTTATTCAGAAACAATCCAAATACAACTTTGAGTAAACTAACTTAGGAAAGTGTTAACATTTTTAAACTGTTCTTTCTCTGTCTCTCCTCCCGACTTCTCACACCTCCTCTCCTCACACCTCACTTATTATTTCCTCCTTTAGATGGTGAGCATTTCCAGCTGTTGATGCTCAGATATTTCTCCCACACTGTGTTGTTTTCGGTTTTTCCTTGCGTTCTTACTGCTCCTGTCCTCTCCCCTTTTTCCTCCGTTTTCTTCCTCTTTCCCAACCTGTTTCCCTTGTGTTTTGTCTCTTTCTCGGACTGTTCTCTGTGTTGAGTCTTTCCTGGCCTATTCCCTGTCTTGTGTCTCTTTCCCTCCTCCTTGTCTTTCTTTCCTGGCCTGTTCCCTGTGTTGTGTCTCTTCCCTGCCCTGTTCCCTTGTGTTCTGTCTTCTTCCCGGCCTGTTCCTTGTCTTGTATCTCTTTCCCTCCTCCTTGTGTCTCTTTCCCGGCCTGTCCCTTGTGTTCTCTCTCTTTCCTGGCCTGTTCTCTTGTGTTGTGTCTCTTTCCCGGCCTGTCCCTTGTGTTCTCTCTCTTTCCCGGCCTGTTCCCTTGTGTTGTGTCTCTTTCCCGGCCTGTCCCTTGTGTTCTCTCTCTTTCCCGCCTGTTCCTTGTGTTGTCTCTACCCCGGCCTGTTCCTTGTGTTTTGTCTCTTTCCTGACCTGTTCCCTTGTGTTGTGTCTCCTCCCTGCCCTGTTCCCTTGTGTTTTGTCTCTTTCCTGACTTGTTCCCTTGTGTTCTGTCTTCTTCCCGGCCTGTTCCTTGTCTTGTATCTCTTTCCCTCCTCTTGTGTCTCTTTCCCGGCCTGTCCCTTGTGTTCTCTCTCCCGGCCTGTTCCCTTGTGTTTGTTTCTTCCCTGGCCTGTTCCCTTGTGTTGTGTCTCTTGTCTTGTCTCTGGACAGACAGCAGTGACAGTGACCTGGAGCTGTCCATGGTGCGACACCAGCCCGAGGCCTGGAGCAGCTCCAAGCTCAGACACAGTTCACCAGGAAGGAGCTGCAGTCGCTCTACCGGGATTCAAAAACGTGAGTGTCCATGTCCATGCAATTCACCGTGTTATAAAGTCAAAGCCATAAACAAAAAATTTGCTTCTTTATTTATTTATTTTTTTTTTTTTTTATTTATTTATTAATTATACACAATACAAAAGTATACACAAAACAGGAGGCGACAGAAGANACCACTGCCCGGCTCCTACTCTCCCCATTTCAAAAGTGCCATAACATTTGAATGGCAAAATGGATAATCTCTGGAAGTTTTGCATTCCTATAGGTGGCGCTATAACCCAGACCATTGCGTTAGACATAGTTTTGTGACCAGGCTCATCCAGTCTATTAGTGATTCAAATTTGAAGTCCATCTCACAGAAAGCATGTGTGCTAGAGATTTTTAGGGGTATTTTTGAGCATTCATTGCGCCCCTGCTGGCCAAGTATTGAAAATGCACCATACCTGTAATGTAATTTTTTGCATCTTCTCACGCGTAGAATTTATTGTGTAAGTTTGGTAAAAATCGCACAATGTTGACATTTGAGGTGAATGGTAGGGGGCGCTATAGAGTGGAGTCTTCCTATAAAAGTGAATCCATAATGTTTGGTCCAGGATCACACAATAGTGACTGAAGTCTGAGCTCTGTAGGTCAGAGCCTGTGGCCGTGACAGGTCTGTGAAGAAACAGGAAACGAAGGTGTTTTTCCCCGGCATACTGCGGGAAAACGGTGAAGAGTATCCAAAAAAATTGGATGATTATTAAATTTCAATGCCTCTAGATGTAGCAGGCCAAGTCTGAGCTCACTGGGCCCAAAAACCTAGGACTAGTTCGTTAAAATAAAAACGAAATCGAAGTGGCGGCTGATTTAAGATCCAACATGGCCGACTTCCTGTGTGACGTGGAGCATTGCACCAATTATGTTTTATGTTTGTCTTCATCAGCTCTGTCACTGTGGTAAATGTCATTGTCCTACTCCAAAGTAAACTTGTCCCAGTCTCCATTGGATTTATACAGAAGGTGGCGCCGTGAAGCGGTTTTGTTAAAAGTGTGTAAAATACAGTTATGAATCTGATATTTACATTATTATATTTAATTCGGCCAACTTTGGTGTGAGTCTGTCACTGTTTAGTGACTTTTTATCTCACATTTGTGAAATAAGAGTCTCAGTGTCATTCACAATGTGTAGGAGCTTTGGAGGCTCCTGGAGACAAAACTGTACAAAATAGAGCATAGGTCTGATTGACTTTTATGATCAGGGGCACATTAAGGAATAATGTGCAAAGTTTCACAAATTAAAGACAAAGTAAATTTTCTGTCCCCATTGTAATGTTTGTGCATGTCTATAGGTGGCGCTGTAGGCCCGACCGTTATGTTAGACATATGTTTGTAACCGGGGTGATTCAGTCTATAAGTGATTCAAGTTTCAAGTCAATCTGACAGAGGACGTGCGTGTTATAGATTTTAATCTTTTTTTTTTGAGCATTCATTGCGCCCCTGCTGGCCAAGTATTGAAAATGCACCATAGCAATAATGTAATTTTATGCTTCTTATCAGGCATAGAATTTTAGGTCAAAGTTTCATGAAAATCGCATAAAGTTGACATTTCAGGGTATAGGTAGGGGGCGCTATAGAGTGAAGTCTTCATATAAAAGTGAATCCATAATGTTTAGTCCAGGATCACACAATAGTGACTGAAGTCTGAGCTCTGTAGGTCAGAGCCTGTGGCCGTGACAGGTGTTCCAAGAAACAGGAAACGAAGGTGTTTTTCGCCGGCGTACTGCAGGAAAACGATGAGGAGTATCCAAAAAAATTGGATGATTATTGAACTTCAATCCCTCTAGATGCAGCAGGTCAAGTCTGAGCTCATTGGGCCCAAAAACCTAGGACAAGTTCGTTAAAATAAAAACGAAATCAAACTGGCGTCGCTGAGTAAATCCAATATGGCCGACTTCCTGTGCATCATAGAGCAGTGCGCCAAGTCAACTTTAGTCTTGTCTCATGGAGCTCTATCACTGTTCTGAGTTTCATGAGTCTAGGCCAAAATTTACCTGTTTCCTCTGCCATAGGGGTCTGATTGTAGGCGGCGCTGTGGAGTCGGTTTGGGTTCATCCTTGCAATGTCGAAATTATTGAATTTTTCGCCGGTCCGGTCGCGACAATGTACGTTGTACATACTTTTTCGGGGGGTCCAAGTAGGGCTGGGCGATTAATCGCATTTGCGATTATATCGCGATATGACAAGATGCGATTATGTAATCGCAGAGACGTGCGATTATTGCCCACGTGCGTTTTGTTTTGGAAGTAATTGAAGCGCCGCGTGTGAGTGCGGCCGCGTGACTGCAGCACCTCCGGTCTGCAGCTTCATGTTACGCTCCATCGACACCTCCGTGTGCTTGTGCCTCACTTTTCTCTCAGTAATTCCTGTGCTCATGTGATCAACGACATATAATGACAACACCAGGCTCATAGGTGTAAAACTGTGCTTTGTATCTGTAACACTGGGGTAAACGAGTTGAATACCGTAGTTAAGTTACTTTTAAGCTAGGTCGCAATCTAACTCACCAGAAGACTGGTCCGACTCTAGGAGGGTTGGGACAGTTAATAAGTACACCAGACACAAAGATTTAAGGTGCGGTTGGTACCATATATTGTAAGTGGAAAAACATACAAAAAAGAAAACAAAATATGAAACCCCAATATTTACAGTCTGCAGAATTAGGAAGTTATTCTTTTCTTTCTAAGAAAATAGATCGATCATGTACATTATTCATCATGAAAAGAAACACAAAATTCAAGGGTAGCTTGTTCCCTAAGTGTCAACTAGAACTTTCACAGTTCACACACACAGTATATATATATTCAAAACCAGTTTCAATCATCGCACACAATATGGCAGTTCAAAATCTCAAAAGCGAGGCACAACTTTAAATGTCCAAAGCGCAAATGTCCATTTGAGAATTGTCCATATTCACGCTTGTCCATAGGCAAAGGTGTGATTGTCCATAGGCTTGAAGCCTTTGAGTGTGAAGGTGTGTGTGAGTGAAAAGGTGGGGGGGAGACAAGGCTACCAGAGCCTCCTACCAGACCAGCAGGGGCGCTTGAACTGAGGTTTGTTCGGCTCCACAATCTTAGCTCGCCATCGGGTTTCCCGAGCAGGAAAACGTGGCCTGTACAATATATAAACAGGACCATATTCAGTAAACATTCTCTAACTAGTTAGCTTCTGTGTGTACACATCAATCAATTCATTCATATTACTCTTTTAGCAAAAGAATAAATAGTTTCACATTTCCATACATTGCGCATTGATTTAAGACACAATAGAAAAAGATAGTCATTCATAAATAGCATATAAATAAATACCATTTCAAATATTTCCACAATGTCGTCAAAATATTATAAATCACAGTGCAAACTGCAGCTAGTGCACTTAAAACTGCAGTGACACTTAACAATAAGCACTCGTTTGTAAACCATTGTTTCCGAGTGCCAGCATTAGCATTTGAAAGCTAGTTTGGACGTAGCCAGTCCATTACAAGTGCATATGTAAAGCTAATGCTAATAGCATTTGTTGCAGCACAACAACACAGGCAAAACAAAAAGACAGACTCACCAATTCCCTTTTCAAACCGACGCACCACGCGACCAAACGGCTCCTACCCCTGCGCTGGCTGAAGGCTAAAGGTAGATGAAAGTGCGACAGGCATTAAAATACAGCGTTACGATAATATACGAGTGAAAACAAGCATTTGTTTGTAACGAACCTCTGATAGCAGCTCCGTGTTCGATCCCCCACGCTTCTAATCTGAGAGCAGCGCCATCCGCATGTAAAAAACTCTACGAGCAGCGTGATTGGCTGAACGCGGGCACGCTCCGACGCTACGTGGGGACGTTCGCGCTACGTGATGCGATGACGTAATCACGTAGGGAGAACAGACGGCTCACATTAATTATTATTTATTCAAGTTAAAAAGAGCGTTTTTTCAACCTGGTTACACCCTCCCCGCTTTAAACCGTGCACGTCCCGTTGCACGTTAAACTTCGAGAACGGACGAAAGACTGTTATCGGCGTTAGCACTGATACCCAATGCATCGGACAAACTATGTAACAGGGTTTGAACGGCCGATATTAGCGGATTTCCAACGGTGGGGTAATGTAACCCTTTCGGCTGTGCCCTTTGGCGTTGTGAACGTCTCAGAGTCAAGTCAACTGTGTCAGAGTCGTTGTCAGATGGCTCGACAGGACTGGACTCTTCAGGAGGATCTTCAACTGGAACAACAGGATCTTCGGTAAGTATTTCTTCAGGCAAGTTCACAGGTAAGTCATTGCTTTGGTTTTCAGATTGATTTTCCACAATTTCAGGTTCATGTTCTTCCACATTAGACTTTTCACTGCTGGATTCATCAGGATCGGCACTTCTAAATTGAGAAGGAGCTGGCTCAACTTTAAGTGGACGCACTTCGAACTCATCCTCACTGCTCCGGACGTCAGTGAGATCATCCGGATATGCAATGGACGGTTCTTCAGGCGGGTGTAGTTGGAATCGCCGTCTATACGGACGCCAGAATCTTAGTATGGGTCGTTCAGTCTGTGAGTCACCTTCAACTACCCCTCTCTGCTCCACACGATCAACATTCGGAGACCATCGTCTGGAGGGTCTTCGTCGATGCCGTGGGGGTGTAGTGCCCTCACACACTGTCTCTCTCTTCGTCCCATCAGCAGATTTGGGCTGATCTTCCGGTCGAGGACTGGAGGGAAGACCATCTTCGCAAGTGCCTTCTATTTGGTGCATATGGACTGCCTTTGACTGGTACACCACCAGGACCGGTCACATTGATGGCTTTCGGCCCCCTTGCTGCCTCTATAACATCAAACTCAACAACTTCTCCATCGCCCACACTTCGGAGAACTTTTCTGGGATTATTCTTTTTATAGCTGTCTGATGGACAAATACATCTTCTTTGGTGTCATTTCTGGTTATAAAACCATATCTGCTTTTCACATTGAACCATTTAACGGTGCCTTGGATCAGTGTTGCTATGACTTTTCTTTTCTTCTGAGATTCGTCAACTGGTGTCAATGAGTGTGTGCCCTGGTAGACGACATAACCATCATCCACATCTGGTAAAGACTTCACAGGTGGGATGTCAGGCTGTTGGACTGTGAAGGCAGATTCCAGCAACGGAACAGCAGAGGCAGAAGCGATTGGCTTCTGGCAGTTCTCTGTAGAGAGCTGGTGTTCACGAACTGTAGGTGAAAGTTCTGTCAGCACTTGACCAAGCAGAGACATAATACTTGAATGTCCTTCTATTGCAGCAGCAGATTGTGCAGATGGCTGAGGAGAAGAAACAGCAGCCATGTTGTTTGTTGATGAGACTGGATCGGCGGCCATCTTAGGTTGTGGATCAAATTGGCGGCCATTTGTGATCTGGTGCTGTGACAGATTTCTCTGTGGTGCTCTGTGCTGAGGCGGGACACAGTTCAATTACAGCTTCATTTATTTGGACCATTAGCTCTTGTAACATTTCAGCAAATTCTTGACCAGACATTTTAGCCACTTGTTTTAAGTCAGCAAGATAAGTCTTTGTCTTTGTGTAACCTACACTCGCAGAATAAAGTTTTGATAGGTTTTTAACACAATATTCACTTTCTGCAGGTTTAAATGTGTACGGCAGTAATGGATTCAATAAATCAAAGCTGAACATGTTTTAAACTCGACAACTAGCATGTCATGAAATTCGAGTCGGCGAGTTTATCAAATGAACGTTCAATCGCACCATAATTCAAGAGAAATTCTTCTACTTCCTGACTTCACATTTTGGTTTCGCACTTACAATAACGCATTTGGTATTTTAATACCGAGGGACTCAAAGATGTCCATGTTGAAAGGGTTGGTGAGACTGTGCAAAACAAAAAAATGTATTATTAACTGTTACCACCCTCCTGGCTAGCTCGCACGTTATGTAACACTGGGGTAAACGAGTTGAATACCGTAGTTAAGTTACTTTAAGCTAGGTCGCATCTAACTGACCCAGAAGACTGGTCCGACTCTAGGAGGGTTGGGACAGTTAATAAGTACACCAGACACAAAGATTTAAGGTGCGGTTGGTACCATATATTGTAAGTGGAAAAACATACAAAAAGAAAACAAAATATGAAACCCCAATATTTACAGTCTGCAGAATTAGGAAGTTATTCTTTTTCTTTCTAAGAAAATAGATCGATCATGTACATATTCACATGAAAAGAAACACAAAATTCAAGGGTAGCTTGTTCCCTGAATGTCAACCAGAACTTTCACAGTTCACACACACATATATATATTCAAAACCAGTTTCAATCATAACGGGCACAACTTCAAATGTCCAAAAGTGCCAATGTTATATGTCCAGGCAAATGTCCATTTGCAAATTGTCCATTTCAGTTGTCCATAGGCAAAGGTGTGATTGTCCATAGGCTTGAAGCCTTTGAGTGTGAAGGTGTGTGTGAGTGAAAAGGTGGGGGGGAGACAAGGCTACCAGAGCCTCCTACCAGACCAGCAGGGGCGCTTGAACTGAGGTTTGTTCGGCTCCAATCTTAGCTCGCCATCGGGTTTCCCGAGCAGGAAAACGTGGCCTGTACAATATATAAACAGGACCATATTCAGTAAACATTCTCTAACTAGTTAGCTTCTGTGTGTACACATCAATCAATTCATTCATATTACTCTTTTAGCAAAAGAATAAATAGTTTCACATTTCCACATATTGCGCATTGATTTAAGACACAATAGAAAAAGATAGTCATTCATAAATAGCATATAAATAAATACCATTTCAAATATTTCCACAGTGTTGTCAAAATATTATAAATCACAGTGCAAACTGCAGCTAGTGCACTTAAAACTGCAGTGACACTTAACAATAAGCACTCGTTTGTAAACCATTGTTTCCGAGTGCCAGCATTAGCATTTGAAAGCTAGTTTGGACGTAGCCAGTCCATTAAAGTGCATATGTAAAGCTAATGCTAACAGCGTTTGTTGCAGCACAACAACACAGGCAAAACAAATAGACAGACTCACCAATTCCCTTTTAAAACCGACGCACCACGCGACCAAACGGCTCCTACCCCTGCGCTGGCTGAAGGCTAAAGGTAGATGAAAGTGCGACAGGCATTAAAATACAGCGTTACGATAATATACGAGTGAAAACAAGCATTTGTTTGTAACGAACCTCTGATAGCAGCTCCGTGTTCGATCCCCCACGCTTCTAATCTGAGAGCAGCGCCATCCGCATGTAAAAAACTCTACGAGCAGCGTGATTGGCTGAACGCGGGCACGCTCCGACGCTACGTGGGGACGTTCGCGCTACGTGATGCGATGACGTAATCACGTAGGGAGAACAGACGGCTCACATTAATTATTATTTATTCAAGTTAAAAAGAGCGTTTTTTCAACCTGGTTACACATCAATACTACAGCAAAGGATTTAGGCTTAAAGCGGCGGTGAACGAGGTGAGCCTGGAGCCAGCGCTTACTTCGTTCTTTCTCTCTTTTCTCCACTCTCCCCGCGAACTCTCTTCGTTAGTGACACGAAACATAGACATAATAGTTGTTTCAGGTGAATGTCTATCGCCTCTCTTTGCCTTTTAGCGCGTATGTGCGTGTGTCTCTGACTTCGAAATCCCACCGCGTTACGAGTCCGCGCTGCGAATACGAAGTGGTCCGCGGTGACGCGCTGCCAAACGAAGGATAAACTATTTAATTCCAAACACGGAGCACTCTGGTTCTCTGCGTGGACAGGGACAGGTAATCGTCCCGCCTTCTGTCCTGTCTGTGGAGCGGGGGATGAGCGAGCGAGGGGCAGAGACTGAGAGGGGAGAAGGAGAAGCAGCAGCAGCAGCAGCAGCAGCAGCAGCAGCAGCCGAGAGCCGTGTGCGTTAAGTTAAAGGGGAACACACTTAGTTTGGATATGAAAGCATATTTTACACTGAGTTGCTCTGGAATGAAATATAAGTTACAGATATCAGTCGTTTGAACTTAAATAAAAATAAACAGTGAATGAATTTGCACAAGTTCAGTATAACTGGTTCATGTCTGTAAAAACCAGAGCTGGTTAGGCTATAGCCTATATAGTTTTATCCACCTTCACAATTAAACGAGTTAATTAATCTTGTTGATCTAATCAGTGTTGGAGGAAATGCATTTAAAAAGTAATTAGTTACTCATTACTTTTTACTTTTGAAAATGTAATTAGTTAAACTATAGTTATTGCCTCAAGAGAGTAGTTTTGGATTACCTTGTGTGCATTATTGCAAACATCAATCAAAAATGGGATTTAAAATTGTATCATTGGCATTTAAACAAAGGCAAATAACAAAAGAGTTGCTTAGATTCAAATTCAGTAATAAAATCAATATTAAAATTATTCTGTGCACTGTTCCAGCTGCAGATCTGTGTCTCTGGGTTGTTTTATCTCACACAATAAGTCACTTTTGTAGATTTTTTTTTTACTTAAAAGTGAATAAGAGTATTTTGTTAGTAACTGTAGTTTAATTACAAGTCTTTTCACAGTAACTAAGTTACACTACTAGTTACTCAAACATGTAATTACAGTAACTAAGTTACACTACTATTACTCAAACATGTAATTACAGTAACTAAGTTACACTACTAGTTACTCAAACATGTAATTACAGTAACTAAGTTACACCCAACACTGGATCTAATTTAGCCAAAAATCATTTCACAAGTACATTTCTAGCAAAATGTAACAATTCCTATAATAAACTGTTGATTTTGTGTTACTTTTGCTCATGTTTTTATGCTGTGGGAGAAAATCGCAAAAAAAATCGCAATCGCAATATTTCCTGGAAAAAATCGCAATTAGGATTTTTGGCTAAATCGCCCAGCCCTAGGTCCAAGGGGTCAAACACGCGATTGTTTAGGCAGAAAAAAATAATAATAATAAGAAACCAGCGTAGAACAATAGCTCTCGCCAGTTTACTGGCTCGAGCTAATAATTAGTCAAATATACTGAGACAACCACTTGCACAGACTCAAAGCTACTATTACATTGTTGCATATTTCCTTAGCATAAAATTGTAGAACAGAAAATACAACAGGTAAATTGGAATGGAAATGTTAACAATTAGAATCCTTACCGCGGTCGCTTCAGTCTATTTTTTAGTGAGCACCCAGCGTGATCAGTCTAAAAGTTACTTTGTTACAAATATAGAGCAGTTTTAGCTCCGCTGCCGTGGTGTCTGTCCTGGTGCATGTCAAGCAGGTGAATGTGTCCCTCATCTAAACTAGTCAGGGTGCAAACTGTTGATTGGGAGCTGGTTGCACCTGGCCCAATCAGTGGAGGGTGGGGGAGACTGCAGCTCAACGCAACACACCTTGACTCCAATTGATTTGGCCCCAGCTCCATGAGTTTGACACACCTGCCATAATATGACAGTATTTTTTTTGCTTCTACATTTGATCTGTTAAAGGAGACCTATTGTGTTTTTTTTTTATATTTAGTAAGAAACTAGAAACTAGCTTCAGTTCACTGTAAAACACAAAATTGATCTAAAACAACTTAAAAATAGAAACAGCTCTACTGACTTCCTGTTCAAAACTGCTGAACTGATAAGCCCCGCCTCTTTGTTTTAAAATGCAACTGTAAAAAGCAACAGATTTAAAATTACAAATTATTATTGTTGGAAAGTGTCTCTGGAACAGTTTTGAACCATAAATGCTTCACTTTGAGTCTTAATCCTTTGAATTATAACAAGTAAATCCAGACAAGTGGGAGGGATAGGTGGTAGGCGAGAACAGGGATTTCTGAGCACTTGAGCTGCAGCTGAAGAACAATACAAGATTACTCCAACATGCATGAATCAATTTAAATACAACTAAACAAATGGTGAAGGAAGGCCATTATAACAAGGTTAAAAACTTAGAAAAGTGAATTTGACATGATAGGTCAACTTTAAGTGCAACAATAGCAGTTGGTTGTTTAATAATGAGCTCTGATATAAACATCTGAGAGAATTCATTATGAAGTTGGTTGTGATAAGATAATTTGCTCTAAGAACATGATGAAAATAAAAGTTGTTAAGCGTAAAATGACCCTGATTAGATGAAGCTTCACAATATTCCTGTGACCTAACATCAGAACAGTGACACAAGCTTTGTTTTGACTTTAACGCTGGACTGAAAACAGGTAAATTAGTTTAGCGTTGTGTTCTTTTACCTCTGAGTGATTGATCTGTGCTGCACTCACTTTTACTTCTGCTCTGTCCATTACGTTGTGCGGCCTCATCAGAAGTGAACTCTCAGTCTCCTGCGCACAGACTCACTTAACACACAAGGTCCAGCTGTATACGACGACCACTGGAGCTGGGAAATGTGGGGCTAAAGGGCAAACTGTGAGCTCATTGCTGCTGTTGTTTTGGTGACATTGTTGTATTGTGCGCTGAAAGAAGTTTAATTATCACCCTTGGCTAAAAAGACTTGAATTTAATTTGATTTGTTTTGGCCAGAATAACTTATTTTGCACTGTTTACAAGATGTTTTACCAATCTGAGAAGAACCAGATTTACTTTGCTCTTTAACCTGGACTCCACACGGTTCAGCTTTTGTCACTTTCTTTTTACTTGGATGTTTTGCTGGACTAAAAACATGATAAGTTTGTGTCTTTCCTCTAAGCAGCTTGTATTTCCATAAAACTGACTCTTTTGTGTTTTTAAAGAGCCACGTCCTGCTGGTTTCCGTTAAAATCTTGTTCCTTTAGTATAATATTCCACAGAATGGCATAAAGCTGATGTATATTGATAAAAAATAAGCCCAAACTAATGCCTAAAGTTGGGGGTAACTAACTTTTTAGTGCAAATTATTAACCTTTGTGTTTTGACTTAATGATAAATGCAGCACTTTGTGACAAAATTAGACCACTATACTGTCTGAATTGAATAATTAAACATTTTAGTTCTAATCATGAGCTGAATGCTGCACTCTGATTGGCTGAGCTTGGGTGGTCCTCTCCAGTTTCACTTTGTTGTTAGTAAAAAGATGTTTATTGACCATTATTGCAACCAAAAAGAATACATGTTGATCTAAAACCTAAATTGTGCTTGCAGTGTGAAATCAGCTATCACACCTTTAAATCTCAATTTGAATGGGATTATGCATTTGATTTTTCAGTCCCATTAAATTCCATGATGTTACTTTAAAAGTGCAAGAGCAGCTCAGACTGTGCAGACCAGTGCTGCCTGCAGAGACCTTTCTGTTAGAATGAACTTTCACAGGTTCGCTACAGTCCTTTTCCTTTCACAAATAAACAAAAACCTTGAGTGTCGTGATCAAAGGCTCTGACAACAACAGCACAGCATGAGCTCTGGACTAAAATATGAGCTGCTCAAACAGAGAACCACTTCAACACAGCAGCTGGAGCAGGTTTATTATAAATCCCTTAAACAAATGTTTTGTGAAAATAGCTTTTGCTTATTAAATGGAAATACCCAGAAAATGTCAAATTTATTCATTCAGGCCCAGGCTAGAGGCTGTAGCCAAAATAAAATCAGATTTACTTATGTGAGAGCTTTTTCGCTCAGCTTCACAAAGTTTACATTTGTTTGGAAACTTTTGGTTCAGGAAGAGATTAAGTTTGAGTTGGAGCCACTTTTGTCTGACATTTTAGAAAAAATAGTACTGTAATGAGATATGGATTTAAAATGTAATAATGACAGACAAAGAGTGAATCACAAAATGACATTCATTTATTAATTTTCTTCCGCTTGATCCTTTCCGGGTGGCGGGTGACTGGAGCCTGGAGCTGTAATCGCCCCAAGAAATTCTTGGTCAAATAAAGAAGACATGTTTCATGGACAAGTTAGTCCATTAAAAGGGTTACGTGACAAATGTTCTAAAGCTAAAAAGTTTTTGATCTGACCATGGCTTTGGCTTGAACTGCTCAAAAAAACAAAAAATGCAATACAATTCATGCACAAGCAAACATTTATGCAGAAAATGGGTTGAGATGTGTTCTCCAGACTCCAGCAAATTGACTAAACCACTAAAGAAGTACAGAACTAAGCCTATCCTGGTGACTTTGGGCCTTAAACGGGGGAACACCCTGTACAGTGACAACATTACAACAGCAGCTCATCAAAGCAGTGATCTCACACTTCTATTTCCATCACCTCGTTGTCTTATTACCGTACGCTCGCCCCAAAGTCTCCAACCACCACTGCCACCACCACTATTTTACAGAGCAGAGGTTTGTGAGAGTCCAGGAGACAGAGGGGCAGCGCCGCTCAGGCAGGGCCTCCTCCACCCCTAAGTGCTGCTCACATCCCAACCATCAGCTGAGGCTGGATCAATGCTGGGTTTTACAGCTTTGCATCCTTGAAAACGACCGAGGGAATAAAGGCAGCGCACGCAGACAGCCCGTCGGAGAGTAAAGACATGCCTTCACTAACTCTCCTCAGAGTTTGGAGCTGTGGGCGGAGCTTTCGTCTGTTGTAGTATTTTTTTGTTGTTGTGGCACCAAACTAAACACATCGAAATGGATACAGCTTACATTGTTGTCTCTTCACTTTTGCAAGAATAAGACGCCACTTGCCACCCGCTTTGAAGAGGATGTTGCGCGCCCCATTCTCTCCTCAGCCTGATGAAGCCGGCGGTTTTCATCTAAGTGATAAGAAGTGCTGATGCCTGCCCGTGCAACCGGCGTTTAAGAAGGAGATGACTGGCCACAGCTGACAAGACTTGGCTTTGTCTGATAAAGGCAGCACTCACGTTTTTATTATGCAGGCGATTCGGGGGAACGAGGCGCTGGGTCTAAATGAAAGGCAAAAATGGACGGCATGGAAGTGATGGCCATCCTAGTCATGATAGGGATGTTTATTTGTGTGCTGAAACAGTTTGGGGTTTGCGAGCCTTTGACGCTAGAAGGTAAGGCACGCAGCTTAGACCTGACTCGTGAGTGGGTCGTGTGGGATTTTAATTAACGTTTTTTTACCCTCTGTCCACATACTAACCCTCGGACCTTTCTGACGCGGAGAAGATGGTGAGAACGTCTTGTTTCCTTTTTGCAAATATGGTGTTTGCTGCTGACAGTAGTTTAGCCTCGATGTTAAAATCAGAAGGTCTATTTTTGGATAGTTTGGATTCATGTTGCGATGTAGGTTCTTCATCAAAACACAGATAGCACTTATAATAACTGCATCTTCATTAGCATTTGTAAAGCATGAATAAAGACTTAATTATTGATGAACAAATGTTTAACAAAAGCTTATTCAAACTTTGGATTTAGGGTTGAGGGTAGGACTTCTGTAATTAAGTCGGTGTTAAGTCTTAATAAGCTTTTTCATCCATTTTGTTGGTATTTGTTATTGATGAATTAAGTCACTACCCATGCTGCGTTAAGACTTTATTAAGGCTAATAATTCATTCATTTTCTACAGCTCTGTTAGGTGTTGCGGGTGACTGAAGCCTATCCCAGTAACTTTGGGCCTTAGGCGGGGGACACCCTGGACAGTGGCCAACTCGTCACAGAGTTATTCAGGCAAACATTTAGTCTGTCATTCACTCACAAAGGGAAGTTTACAGTGATGCCCTATTAACCGAAACATACATGTCTTTGGAGGTGAGAGGAAACCGGAGAAAACCCACGAAGACACGGAGAGAACATGCAAACTCCACCCAGAGAGATCATGAAATGTTCAAATAGACAAGGCAAGTTTATATGTGGTAGAGTTCATACAATAGAAAAGTTAAAGGTGGGGTAGCTAACTTTTTAGTTGTAAATAGGTGAGCTTTGTCCTTTCCACTCCAAAGTATATAGTACATGCAGCACTTTGTGAAAAAATTAGACCACTGAGTACTGTCTGAACCTAATAATAAAGATTTTTAGTTCTAATCAGGAGCTGAATGCTGCTTTTTGATTGGCTGAGCTGGGGCAGTCCTCTTCAGTTTCACTTTGTTGTTTTGTAAAAAGAAGTTTATAAGCCACAAATGCAACCAAAATGTGTACATGTTGATATTAACCATGTGTCGAAGGATTTACCTAAATAACCTAAATAGTGTTTGCAGTGTGAAAATCAGCTACCACACCTTTAAAAGTGCTTTCCAATGTAGTACATAAGGATAAATCGTGAGATTGCTGCACTATGAACATCGATACTGAATAATGGCAAAAAAATATCCAGATATTCTTTTTTTTTTCAATATCGCATTGCCCTACTTGCACTTGAAAACACTTTTTTACACTTTGTGATGTCATTAGGGGACTAATCTGTTATGTCATTTGCCTAACCAATAACATGCATGTTAGGGTAATATCCTCCAGCTACGGTAGTCCTGACCAAGCCTAATAAGAACATCTGGAGATGGGTTCCCGAGCGCTGCACTGTGGCGATCACATATTATTAGTGCAGTGGTTCTCAAAGTGGGGTCTCGGACCATGGCCATGCAGAGCAGGATTTTTTTTTTTAACATTATCATGTGGGGGGTGCACAGTAGCAGAGTGGTTAAAGCTGTGGCTTCTCTCTGGGTACACCTGTTTCCTCCCACTTCCAAAAACATGCATGTTTAGGTAAATTGGGCATCAAGGTAAATTTCCCAACTGAATGAATGAGAGAGTGAATGGTTGTCTCTAAGCCTAACAAGTTGGCCACTTTTCATGGAGTTGACCCAAAGTCACTGGGATAAAGAACTGTAAGAATTTACTCTTTTTTAAATGATATACTTGGCTTAAATATCAGAATTTTCATGTGATGTCATTTCAACAACAACAAAGAAAGGAGGCGGGGTGGACTATTTTGAACCATTATACGATCACTGTCTTGAAAAGTTTAAAAACGTCTGATTTAGTGCATAATAAACATCAAAAATACAAAACAAAATTGCTTTTATTCAGAAAACAATCCAAATACAACTTTGAGTAAACTAACTTAGGAAAGTGTTAACATTTTTAAACTGTTCTTTCTCTGTCTCTCCTCCCGACTTCTCACACCTCCTCTCCTCACACCTCACTTATTATTTCCTCCTTTAGATGGTGAGCATTTCCAGCTGTTGATGCTCAGATATTTCTCCCACACTGTGTTGTTTTCGGTTTTTCCTTGCGTTCTTACTGCTCCTGTCCTCTCCCCTTTTTTCCTCCGTTTTCTTCCTCTTTCCCAACCTGTTCCCTTGTGTTTGTCTCTTTCTCGCCTGTTCTCTGTGTTGAGTCTTTCCTGGCCTATTCCCTGTCTTGTGTCTCTTTCCCTCCTCCTTGTCTTTCTTTCCTGCCTGTTCCCTGTGTTGTGTCTCTTCCCTGCCCTGTTCCCTTGTGTTCTGTCTTCTTCCCGGCCTGTTCCTTGTCTTGTATCTCTTTCCCTCCTCCTTGTGTCTCTTTCCCGGCCTGTCCCTTGTGTTCTCTCTCTTTCCCGGCCTGTTCTCTTGTTTGTGTCTCTTTCCCGGCCTGTCCCTTGTGTTCTCTCTTTCCCGGCCTGTTCCCTTGTGTTGTGTCTCTACCCGGCCTGTTCCTTGTTTTGTCTCTTTCCTGACCTGTTCCTTGTGTTGTGTCTCTCCCTGCCTGTTCCCTTGTGTTTTGTCTCTTTCCTGACTGTTCCCTTGTGTTCTTCTTCCCGCCTGTTCTTGTTTTTCTCTTTTCTTGTCTCTTTCCCCCTTCCTTGTGTTCTCTTTTCCCTTTCCTTGTTTTTTTTCCCGGCCTGTCCTTGTGTGTTTCTTTCCCTGGCCTGTTCCCTTGTGTTTCTCTTCCCTGGCCTGTTCCCTGTGTTGTGTCTCTTCCCTGGCCTGTTCCCTTGTGTTGTGTCTCTTGTCTTGTCTCTGGACAGACAGCAGTGACAGTGACCTGGAGCTGTCCATGGTGCGACACCAGCCCGAGGGCCTGGAGCAGCTCCAAGCTCAGACACAGTTCACCAGGAAGGAGCTGCAGTCGCTCTACCGGGGATTCAAAAACGTGAGTGTCCATGTCCATGCAATTCACCGTGTTATAAAGTCAAAGCCATAAACAAAAAATTTGCTTCTTTATTTATTTATTTATTTTTATTTTTTTTATTTATTTATTAATTATACACAATACAAAAGTATACACAAAACAGGAGGCGACAGAAGAAAACATCCAAGTCATTTCATTTTTTTTCTTACATTAAGTTCACAATAAATTACCAAATAAATTACCAAATATATTTAAATTACTGATTTCATTTTCATTTTTTTTTCTGTTAATTCGTCAATTTTGTTGGTAATTAAAGGAACCCCTCCCCTCTCCATTCATTTCATAATCCAGCCTCAAAGCATCGCGTTTAATAAGCATCATAGAGTCGCAGAGGCTTTGCAAAAAAAGTTAAATAAATTATATAAAAGTGACGGTAAACCGGAAGTAGTTTCTTGTTTACACCAGCGTGACCTTTATGTCACAGCGCCACAGACTTCAAATTATGGAAACGTGGCTCAAGCTATAAGGTTTTTTAGGCCAGATTTGTATTTCTAAACATACAATGACTTAATGGCAACAACTGTGCCAAACTAAAAAAATCTTTAGAAGGGTAAAAACTCAACTTACATTTCAGTTTATCAGGCGGAAATGGCTTTTGGCACAGTTTGGCACACACTATGCCAAAGAGGTTATTTGTATTTTGGTAGAATTTTCTCATCCATGTTCATTATCAAGGCAGATTACCACTAGAGCTTTTGGACTGACCCTATAACTTGTCAGAAAAGTGAATTGAAACACAAAATTTCCCTTTAAAACTCGTCTGATCAGTTTGACGTTATGCTTATTCATTGGTTTTCTCTGACTGACGGCTCCTCTGGGGAAGCTGTGTTCTAACTTTAGAATAGTTTAATGCACATTGACATTCAGGGGCCGTAATGTGCCATTAAACGTAGCAGTGAACCATTAAAGAGCAGAACAACAGGGCCACAAGTAAACAAAGCCTGTTTTACACGACACTAATCATTGATATTTGTTTAATGGGCTTAATGTTTAACAAAATGCTGAAACTACAGAATATATATGCTTTAATATAGTTTACTGGAACTTCCCTGATGACATTTACTGGTTTTGTTAAGCTTGTATGTCCAGTCGTTGACTTCTACTTTGTTCTCTTGTCTAGATTCTGATATTTAGAGATTATGCAGGTGACATTACAACATAGATACAGTTTGGGGACATTAGCATTTAGCTCACAGCTGCTGTTATAGTTACAAACTTTGCCTCCTGATTAACTTTATTGTTTTCTACACCTTAAAATGTAATCAAACAGAAAAAAAAATAATTTTAAACTTTCTACATCAGTCCACAAGTTTTGCTCTAAGTAACAAAGTAAAAAGTAAAAGTTGATTTTAGCTGCAAATGGGTTTTACAGTGAGACACTTGTAATAAAATGTTATTTCATCATGTGACAAATGAGGAATTGTTAGAAAATTTTGAGGATTTATAAAAAGCTACTTAAAAAGTAACTAGTTAGGGAGTAGACAGTACAGATATTTTGTAAAAAATGTAAGAAGTAAAAGTCACGAGATTTGTTTATACTCAAGTAAAGCTTAAAACAACTACTTAACAGGGTTCCCACGCGTCCTGGAAAACCTGGAAAATCTGGAAAATGATTAGCTCAATTTCCAGTTATGGAAAACACATGGAAAATGAGAAAAACAGCCAAATGTCATGAAAAATATAATGTTTTTCTGGAAAATTATTTGAATCAATAATAGTGCGCAAACTAATAAACCAGATTTTTGCAATGTACAAACATAGTAATAGTAAAAAAAGCCTTTGTACTAATGTAAAACTGCTAAAAACCCAGATTGCAAAAACTTACATCCAAAATTTAATTTATCATTTTTTTACTGGGCTGTTTATCCAAATGTTTTAATTGGAGGCATACATTTTTACAAAATAAGGTCAACAGTAGTTTGATTTTAGTTCAAAGGCCTGAGGTAAAAAGTGTCAAAAACCATGATTTTTTCTCATGTTCTTCAGCCACTGGAAATCTGTAAAATGCATCAGGTTGCACCAAAATTGACTTAATTTTTCAAAAACCTCAGGGGGAGGACCCCCAGACCCCCCACTCATGTTTTTCTCCCTGCACCACTGCAAAAATACTGTAACTGTGATGCCTATGAAACACCTAAAAAAAGGCTATCAAAGCAAACTGCAGCTTTGCAAATTGCTCCGTCTGACAAAATCAAATTTTGATTGAGAACTGGCCACACGACGGTTTTATATACTTTGATTGTCATAAATGTGGACTGTTGGGCTGTCACAAACTTGGCAAAACAAGCTAAATTTTGGTGATGTAGATGTCGTGATTACATAAAATCCTTGTTGCGAATGTCCTGGAAATGTCCTGGAAAATGTTCTTGGGATATGAGTGGGAACCCTGACTTAAGTACAGTATTTGAGTAAAAGATACTTAGTTACTTGCCATCACTCACTGCTTACATATTTAGCCTTCAAAATATTATTAATAATATTAAGTGTTTTTAAGCTTTATTTTTACAGCATTTAGAAGCGAGACGTGCCGGTATGCTAACAGCAGTTATGAACAGACTTAGGTTAACAAGAGAGCTGTGTCATGGGAAAAGTTATTTAATCTCAGCAGTGAGTAGCAATAATGCATGACAGTCGATGCTGAGCAAGAACATTTTTTCCTGCAAGGTCTCAAAACACAACTTTAGTACAATAGGGAAAAAAATTATGCTTCAGTCTAATAACAATAATAAACAACTACAACTCATCTACAGTAAATATTGCTTTTTCTGGCAAAGAGACAATTAGGTAAACAGTGGAAGAAAAGCAGAAAAACAACAGGAAGACGGCTTTCTGTCATTTCTCACTGACACAGACTTTCTATGTTTAGAGTTGTTTTTGATCGTTTTGATGAGTAAATTAACTTGTTGTGCAACAGTAAATATGTCATTAATCTCCAACTACGTTTAGCAAACAAGCTAGCTAAGCTCTGCACAGTCACCGCAAACAAAAAAAATACACTCTGTTTACATTTTGATGCATGAAATTAATTTGCAAAAAAAGCTAAGAAACACATTTTCTCTGTTGTCTTGTGTTAATTGATTTATTTGGGCCTAGTTTTTGTTCATAGAGCTTTTGTTTCTCAGAACAGTAAAATAAACCGACTTTCCTGTTGTCACGGCAACAGTGCAAACTACTAGTTAGCAACAGTTTTGCTAACACTAGTTGGAGATTTAATTCGCTCATCAAACTGATTTAAACACATTATTTTAGGAAAGAAATGTAATGAGTCAAACTTTGTGCGATGCTAAAACCTGTGTTAGTGAGAAACGTGAAAAAAGCATCAGTGTTCCTGTTGTTCATCTGTTTTTCTGCTTCTGTTTTTCTTTTCACGTCACACACACTCAGAATTCAGCTGTAGTTGTGGTTTGTAGCTGCTTTTTAAAATTATTTTAGTTGTGTTTTAAGCTCACACTGGAGAATGTGTATTTTTATTTTGTCACCTTTGATTCTCATGCATTTTTGCCACCTACTGCTGACATTTAGAATACATCAACCAAAGTGCTAATAACTGGACGAACTGACATTTTTCCATGTTTCAGACTGACACCAAAGACATTTCTATAAGCAGAACAAAACTATATTATACTGATTATGCTTTTTAACATAATTCTTTGATCTTGTCCAATCTGAACCGGACTAAATTCCCACAAAACCTTCCCGTTGACTCTGGTGTTGGAGTCAAAAATACAGCGCCGTCTTTGTAGAGAGTAAATTCAGACTCGGAGGCTGTGAATCTAAGATGTGAGACCTATTTATAAAAGCTTTGATCTGCAATAGAAATAGCCCTGCCTGTTCTCCAAATTATGAGTCAAGAGAGTGTTAACAACAACAACAGGATCATCACATTATTGTCATTATGTCACATTATTATTGTTTAGATCAAGTTTGTGTTTCAAAGCTGCTCGATTATAGAAAAAATAATTGTAATACTTATGCATTTGCATTTGAATTCATGATTATTTAGATTTTTTGTGTAGAGAAGGTGAAGCATCAGTGCAGCTTAAATAAAAGAGATTAAGCAGGGAAATGACAGAATCTCACAGAATTGGACTGTTCACAAGCAAACATACATTTGCATTAACACCATAAAAGCTGCACTGTGTAGCTTTTGTCCAAAAATAGTCATGTCTTTTTGATGTTTTTAATGTGCGAAGTAAATAAGAAAAAAATCTGTTTTTACCTTAAGTCTGTGTGACACAATAGACTGTTACTTGCTTGGAGGAGCCTCGTCCATGGAAAAAATGGTTAATATTGACTGCTTTTCCCACCTTCTCTTCTTATAGACTGGCTTCAGATGGCCAAGTCCACTTTTTAATATAAATTTTAGGTTTCTTTTTTGGAAAGTCGCTATTGAACTTTGACGATTGCAGGTTGTATTTTTGGAGCTTGCTCATGAGCTGCACTTTTACGTGATAGAATATCTGATTGTTAGGTATTTTTCAGGTTTGACCCATGAAGATGCATTCATTTATGACTGAAACGTGATTTTTTAGCATATTTCCATGTCTGAAGATCATTTTAGTACTATTAAAAATATTCTAGAATCACTGACACTTGTTTTGTGACGACACACAACGTTCTTTTATTAACTTTTTACTGAATGACTGGACTGAATGACAGCTGAAATTGACTTTCTGAAAAAGCGGATGATTTAATTCACTTCAAAGGCAATTCGAACAGACAGGTTAGAATCATGATCAATTGAAATCGTGATCTGGCTCCAAGAAAATTGTGATACAGTATGTGTTTTTTGCCATATCGTCCAGGCCTAGTCAGGACTAAACCTGGACGGGCCTCAGAGTCAGGACTAAACATGGACTGGCCTCAGAGTCAGGGCTAAACCTGGACCGGCCTCAGACTCAGGACTAAACCTGGACTGGCCTCAGAGTCAGGACTAAACATGGACCGTCCTCAGAGTCAGGACTAAACATGGACCGTCCTCAGAGTCAGGACTAAACATGGACCGTCCTCAGAGTCAGGACTAAACATGGACCGTCCTCAGAGTCGGGACTAAACATGGACCGTCCTCAGAGTCGGGACTAAACATGGACCGTCCTCAGAGTCAGGACCAAACATGGACCGTCCTCAGAGTCAGGACCAAACATGGACCGTCCTCAGAGTCAGGACTAAACATGGACCGGCCTCAGAGTCAGGACCAAACATGGACCGGCCTCAGAGTCTGGACTAAACATGGACTGGTCTCAGAGTCAGGACTAAACCTGGACTGGTCTCAGAGTCAGGGCTAAACCTGGACCGGTCTCAGAGTCAGGGCTAAACCTGGACTGGCCTCAGAGTCAGGACTAAACATGGACCGGTCTCAGAGTCAGGACTAAACCTGGACCGGACTCAGAGTCAGGACTAAACATGGACCGTCCTCAGAGTCAGGACTAAACATGGACCGGCCTCAGAGTCAGGACTAAACCTGGACCGGTCTCAGAGTCAGGACTAAACATGGACCGGCCTCAGAGTCAGGACTAAACCTGGACCGGTCTCAGAGTCAGGACTAAACATGGACATATTTTAGTAGTGCTGCTTTGTATTGTAAAACACATTGAACAGCTTTGTGTCTGAATTGTGCTGTACAATCGAACCTACCGTGCCATAATTCCATGTTTTTGTCTTTTGTCCACAGGAGTGTCCCAGTGGTTTGGTGGACGAGGAAACCTTCAAGAGTATTTACTCACAATTCTTCCCTCAGGGGGGTAATGGAATACACTTACTTCTTCCTAATAATGAAGGACTGTACGCAGGGTTTTGAAATACTGAGGTCCAAATTTATTTCACTAAAACTAGACAGCCTAAAAATGACAATAATGTTCTTTTTCATTGGCGATCAATCGTCTTCCTCAATTTATTTCCCACGTTTTTTAGAGTAAAACTGAGAAACTCCCTGATGTGTCTCCACTTATAAAAGAAAGACCTAATCTGCAGCATTTATCCAATTAAGTTCACTTTTCACCATCTTCACATCTTAGACAATGATCAACAAATGGACTACATTCTGATTCATTTTCATCAAAATTCTTATAAATAATAATATTTCAGTGCCAGCCCTATTGTCATTTTAAACAATTGTCACAGCTCATGTTGTACATCCAATGAGACCTACAAGTGTCTACTTTCAATAATTAAAAAAAAATTGTTATTCTACATCAGAGGTTCTCAAACTTTTCAGCACTGGGGCACCCTTAAACGTACTTGCCCTAAACCGAGGCACCCCTTACAATTGTATATAGTTTTTTTTTTACTTTAAATAGGTCACCCTTTTTTCCTTTTTGTATTTAAAACATGCACAGCTTATTTAGATTTCATTGAAATTCACAATAAACTCTAAAACTAATGAGTCTTGTAAACACTAGCAAAAATAGTGTTTTTGTAGGCCTAATTTAGAAGGGTGTGCGGGAACATTTTATTAAATCCAATCCAATTTTTTGTAATACTTTACGATTGTGATATATTTGAATGCTTTTTTCTTAATACATGATGTAATTGTATATTATTGAAAGATATAAGGCATGTTCTCAGGAGCCCCAACTTCGAAATCTAGGTCCGCCCCTGTAACCAGCATTCAGAAGCTTCAGCGTACGAGACTGTCCAACGTGATCAGAGCGGAAAAACACTGCTGTTCCTCAACTTTTGTCAGGACAGGACTTCTGTTTTATGAACATTCTTGCAGATGCGAAAGCTCAAAAGATCACTTTGACGATTTCCGCGTTGCACCGTTATGCGCCTCATCAACTTTCTCTTTTCGTATGTTTTATTTCACGCTTTGTCTCGGACCTTTTCCCCGCAGATATAGGCATATATAGCGCTTCTTTAAGACACAATCTGCTGCGAGAATAAGCTCTGATTGACTCAGACACAAGCAGCCGCTCCGAAGTGAGAATGGGAGAGAGGAAAAAAGAAAAGCTGTCGGAACGTAAATGTTTAAGTGAGGCAAAGAGAGAGCTCTGGGTGTTCACAACCACTGATGTCTATGAAGTCTTTATTTGAAGCAGTACCCTGGACTCACGTCACGGCACCCATTTGAGAACCTCTGATCTACAGAACGCTCTAACCTCAATGTTGTGTACAGCCATGATACAATATGTACTGTATGTTTATTTCTACTCCTCACTTTTGTTTGTATTTCATTTTCAGACGCCACGACTTATGCTCATTTTCTGTTCAATGCGTTTGACATGGATCGGAGCGGCTCCATCCGGTTTGAGGTAAATACTGTTGAAATGCTGTGTTATTGTCGAGTGTGTGATTTGAAACAGACTGTACTTTTTCTCAGGACTTTGTGCTGGGTCTGTCAGTGCTGCTCAGAGGCTCGGTCACAGAGAAGCTCAGATGGGCTTTTAACCTTTACGACATCAACAAGGACGGATACGTGACTAAAGAGGTACCAGAGCTTCTGCTGTCATGTTGTAGCCTACAGATAAATGTGTTTATGAGAAATTTGACTTTTCTCTCAGGAAATGTTGGCAATAATGACGTCCATCTACGACATGATGGGCCGCTACACTCTGCCCAGTGTCAGAGACGATTCTCCATTTGAACATGTGGAGAAGTTCTTCCAGGTGAGTTTGTCTCATACACTGTTGCAGAGAGTTACCATGTTTCTGGACTAAGTCCTGGGCTCAAAAAAAAAAGCATGTTATATAATATATAATATATATTATATTTGTGAGTATTTTTGCACTTAACTTACCATATTTTCCGGACTATAAGTCGCACTTTTTTCATTACTGACAGGGGGGCCGACATACTCAGGTGTGACTTATATACTGTATGTATAACATAAATTTGTGAATTTGTGAAAAACGATCATTCGTATTACGGTCCCGACTGGACTCGAGCTCTTCCTGCTTCTCAAACGAGAGAAAATGTCGGTTCCTCCAGTGAGGCGTGACACTGTCACCTCCGAAGGTGCAGACACTTGCGGAAGTGCAGAGAGAGGAAGTGTTTTCTCGTCCATGATCATTTGAAAGACAAACACTGATGTTTGTCTGTTGACTGATACACAACAAAAACTCACAGCTGCACCTGCCTTTTCTTTCTTTCACGCATAATATAAGCAGAGCCCTCGCAGATCTACAGCAGTAGCAGCGCAAAGGAAAAACTTTCCAGAGTATTGAATGAAGAACTGCTGTTTATGCAGGAGATATGGAAATGGAGTTTGGGCAAAATAAGTAGTGGATTTAGTGGAAAGAGATGTGTGGAACTTGCTGCAGGTAAATAGCTAGACTCAAGTCACATCGCGATTGTTGAATGTCAAATGGATAAAATGCTTATTGCAGATGAATCAGTGATAATACAAGAGATGATTTACTGTATGCAGAGTTTAGTCTTGTAGTTTTGCCTCATGCTAGCGGCCCTTGACAGGTGCACGATGTTTATGGTAATCGAATTATGTAAAATTATTTCCCCAAAAAGGGCGACTTATTCTCTGGCACAACTTAAATTTGATTTTTTCTTTTAAAATATGCATTTTGGCCTTCTGCAACGTATACTCCGGAGCAATGTATAGTCTGGAAAATACAGTAACCCTTGTGGTCTCGTTAGAAAAAAGTTCCTCCAAAGTGAAGCGGCTCATGGAAACATAGTTAATGCACTAAACACTCACTGTCTCATTCATGATGTTGGTGAATTTACTGTTTACAGAAAATGGATCGAAACAGAGATGGAGTGGTGACCATCGAAGAGTTTATCGAAACATGTCAGAAGGTAACAGACACATCTCACACTTTTACAGTTTGAACCATGACAGTAAAAGTGTCTCTTTGTTCCAGGATGAAAACATAATGGCTTCAATGCAACTCTTTGAGAATGTTATTTAATCCGTCTCTGAACACTGAAGTTACTGTGCTTCCAGCTGCTGCTTCCTGTGTCTGTCAAACTCTAACATAACAAAGGACACCAGGATCAGGCATTTTTGATACAAACGGCAATAGAACTGTAACGATGTCGACCTCACTCAATCACTTTTAGTTGGACTCAAACGCATGTTTTTATATTGTTTAGGTTTACACAAAAAGATGCTGCTACATGTGTTCTTTTTTGTCTAAAGCATGAGTTTATATTTGCATTAATCTTAGAGATAGAAAACATATTTCTTATATTGTACATTGTGTTAGAGCAATAGATTTATGTCTTATTTAAATGAGGCTGAAATAAACACATTCAATTTAAGATTTTGAGCATGTTTTTATTTAATTATTTTCAAATGATAAATAAAAAATGTAATGTCTTAAAGAGGTGATTAGACAATGTTTATTGGTCATGTATCATGTGTAGTGAAAGAGCAAACTAATAAAAAAAACAGCCTGTAGTGTCTCCAGCAGGGTTGCCAGATTTTCAGAGAGCAATAAGCGACCAAGCCTGTGAAAAAAGTCATAATCAAAATATACACTGCAGAAGAAGTCTTAATGGTTATGATATAGTTTTATTTAAATTTATATTATTAAAAAAATATTTTTAGATGATAATATATTTTCTAAAAAACCTCAATAAAAATCACCTCTTTTATGACATAAAAATGTTTTTCAAGACTTGTGACACAGCCCAGGCTTTTCTGTGTGAACTTTGCATGTTCCTCCTCATTTAGTCGAGGCCAGGGGTGTCCAAACATTTTTTTATTAAGGGCTGCTTTTTGAAAAATAATGGAATGGAATAATGTCATATTTAGATAGAAATGGAGGAAATCCTTAAAAATGTAGTTAAACGTAATGAGCCACAACTCCTTAGATAAAATCAAACTGGTTGTTATTTAGATTATGATGAAAAATTGTTCAAATTGACAGTAAAAATGAATACATTTTTGTAAGTTGGTCCAATTTAGTCAAAAGGCACTCTAGTTTCTCCATCAACCAGGGCAAACACTTACTGGTGGTCGGAGGTTGAGGCGCCAGGTGTTTAAGCTACTCGCTACTGTTGAGCTGCCTCAGGACTGCTGCTGTCGCTGTGTTGAAAAAAAAAGAAACCCAAAGTCGCTATTGAGGGATTATTGTCGACTGCAGAAAGAGATGATGTCCATTAAGTTGGCTGCAGAAAACGTTTTTGATAAAAACAACAAAACAGGAAAAGAGCAGCTGTTTGGATCAGGTCTGAACCGGTCTGACGGATGGCTGTCTCCTGAAGCTTTATACAGTGTTTTTGTGTGTTTTTTCACCTGAATGTAAAGTGTTGGAGTCGTAATGATGAATTTTATTTACAAATGTTGATTTTGCAGCATAACTTTTGTTTTGGCACATTAATGTAGCCTGGTGAGTGTTGCTGCTACAATTTGTATCAATCAGCCGCAACTCTTTCTGCATTCTGGGTGTATGCACACCCCCGTGTTGAGAAACAAATAATCCCTCTAATCCCCCTATAAAGAAGGAGATGTGGTGATTCTGATCCTGAGTTAAATATGATTTGTAAAAAAAAAAAACTTGAAAAGACTTAAAAGTGATACAAGACTTCCACTCGAGATTGACTCGGACTCACTTGAGATCTGCAAAACAATGACTTGGTTCTATTTCTACAGATGAACTGTAAATCCACCAGATTAAATGACAAAGTACAGATAAATCTGTCTCTTGTCCGCCATCATCACATTCTTAACTTTCATTTCAACCTATTCAAAACAAATAATTATTAAGAATATTTTAAATAATGTATTTACTTTGTCATTTTGCCCTAGAACAGCCCATAGCAGCCTCTGTATGAGAACATTACTGTACGTGTCAGCAGAAATCACTGTCTATGCCAGGGTTCTCAAACTTTTTATCCAAAGGTCCGAAATTAAAACACGATCAAGTTCAAAGGTCCGGATGAAAAAGTATAACATTTATTTTTGTTATTATTCAACTTAATGACATTAAATTAAATGCTTATAGCAGAGTGTAAACATTAAAGTCATGTAAACATAACATAACGTGCATTTTAATGCGCCCTGATAGATATAAATTGTAGTGCTCCCCACGCCCCCAACCCCTCTCTCGAAATAAATTTGTATTTAATTTAAATCTACAGACAGACCCTTAGACCCATAAGCCCTTAAATACAAATATAGTTCAATCTAACAAGATTCTGATGTAATTCAGGGGGTCTGGGGGAATTGTCCCCCAGGAGAATTTTTAAAAATTCAATGCAATTTTCTGTATTTTGGTGAGTTTTAGATGTGATGATCCTATTGTGTGATGTCTTTTTTAATATAATTAAAAAGACATGAGGCAGTTAAATAAACAAAAATACAAATAGGGTCCCCCATAGAAGCCAGGTTTAGGGGCCCCAGCACCAGATGCCTTTAGCTCCGCCCCTGTAAAACTGGGCTTTAGGAGCGTCAGTCAGACTGACTCGGCCTGACAGGACTATAATGAGTGATCAGAGCAGGAAAAACACGAGAGCTGCTGCTTTTATAAGGTTAGTGTCTGTTTTATGTCACATTCAGGCAAAAGTAAAAGTTGTAAAGACCTCTTCAAACATTTCCGCGGTGCGCCGTTTTGCGCAATTTTCTCCGCTGTTATTTACACACGTTATCTTTCACTGTACATTTTGGGCCTTTTCTCCGTCAATATAAGGCTGATTTGCAAAAAATAAGGATCAAAATGAAGCTCCAGTTTCACAGAATATCACTGGAAGTTCGAAATGCTTCTCAAAGAAACGATCTGTCTGTTAAATAGCTCTGCTTTGACGCTGCACTGACAGTGGCACGCAGCTTCCAGAGAGAGAGAGAGAGAGATATAGAGTCCGCACAAGTACGCGGATAGAGAGAGAGAGAGAGGGAGAGGAGAGGAGAGGAGAGGCGAGGAGAGGAGAGAGAGAAAGAGAGAGAGAGAGAGAGAGACGTGCGGTAGGGAGGAAGCGCTTCTGGTGGAGAAGCACTGTAAACATGTAAACGCAAGGTCCGCTCATGGGTGTAGAGCACAGAATTAAAAATACGAGGAACGGCTGCCCGGTCCGGACAAAATGGTCTCGAGGTCCGGATCCGGACCGGAGTCCGGACTTTGAGTAACCCTGGTCTATGCTGTATTCAAGCAGAGCCAATAGAAACACAGGATCAGGCTGTGGGAGGGCTTCAGGTCACCATGGAGACGACTCCTAAAAGCATCCGGGCTCCATGGAAGTGACCAGAGAGGCAGCACTGTCAGAGCCCAAAGACAGGTAGGAATATCTTTTATTATTCAAGTTACAGTTCTGAACTTATAAAAATGTGATATAATCTACCACATGAAATAAGTGAGTGTGTATTCTTTAATAACATCAGGGTAAAAATGACTGTAACCCATATTTCATTTATTTAAAACCTAATTTTGAGAAATAAATGTCACTCTTTGACTCTTCTAAACAACACAGTTAATTAGATGTTTGTGACAATATGAAAAACATTAGTTATAATTTTTATAACCAATTTATTGCTGTAAATTAGACTCTGGGATCCAAACAATCTTCTCTATTACATTTTGGTAAATGTTATTGCTAAATTCTGATTGATTCTGATTATAGTAAGCCTAAAATGAAATGTATTGGTTACAATAAGAATGCAATAAATAAGGACTATTCACCTTTTTTTCTAGGGTCAGATTTTCTGGCAAGAACAATTGTTTTTTGAAATAAAAGGACTGCTCTTAAGACTCTATAATACACATTAATAGCACATTTTTAAACCACTGAATTATTTGACACAAACAGAGCTGGATCTAACTTTTGGGGCCTTTCAATCTTTTCTACAAATCTTAATGAGTCAAGTCAAAGCAGCATTTAAATTAACTGTAATAATTATAAAATATACACAAAGCGACTGAAAAAAAAAAAGTTTTAAAATGTCTTAAATGTTGGGCTATTTTAGATCAACTTTTTTTTTACATTAGTCAAAGTATGACTAAAGGTATTTAATGTTTAATTGTATGATTACTATATGATTGCACTTTTCCTCAAGTTTCACTTGGTGCCAGTGTTTCCAAATGGGGCCCCAGCCCTGCCCTACACCCCCCATTGAACTCCGCCTCTGTTCTCTCTTCATGTTCTCTCACTGTAACCGCTGATAAGATTGATCTGACCCCGGAAAGCTTTTGAAAAAAAGTGTTACCCTTAATTTTTTTTTTTTATTTGATTTTTTAGCTGAGGAGCATGTGTCTTTGCTTGATGCCCTAATTGTTATCCTAATAAATGATCAAAATAACCAAATAAAAAGCCTATTTTACAAAAATTTACTTACAATAACAATCATTTGTCGCACCAATGACCGGATTTCGGCCTCCAACACGTCCGGGTTCAAATCTGGCCCTCGGGGAAAAATAATTGCCCACCCCTGGTATCAGTATAAGGTCTGGTGTGGTGTCGAGATTGGACCAGCCTTGTTTGAAGTTAGTGCTAGAAAATGTTTTACTTTTTTTTTTTTCAAATGACTTTTGCTAACCCTCCTCACCCAAGCCCAATCCTAAACTTTCCCTTCAAATAACGCCTAAACTGAGCTGAATTAATTGTAAACTATTTACCGTCGGGAGCTTGGTACAGTCACAAAAACTACTGATTGGACTCTCGACACCACCGGCTCTGGACACAAAACATCAAAAAGACAAAAAAGCAATAGCAATCAAACATTTGTAAATATTCTTCAACTAAAACTTATGTCACCATGTTTCAACCCTCATTGTCTTTTATTATGTCACATGAAATATTCTGCTTCAACATAAAAATCACTACTTATTCATTCGATTTTTAGACACTGATAATTACAAGACTAAAACTGATCCAGGCTTGAACAGTACAAAACAATACTGTATATTTAAACATTTGTAATATATTAATAACACCAATTGCTGCACTTGTTGCTTTTCATTTTATCTGATAAAAAACAACATCTTTCTACAAGCTAATAATATTTAATACAGCTGTTTTGCGACTAAAATTAAAGCCTTGATGACAGATTATAGCATTTATTTTGTACATTTTGACCAGTTTGATGTGTGGTAAATATTTATCATAGTTTTACAGCAGTTAAGATGCAAGTTATGAAGAATTTGACAAATAAACGTTGAGAATTACAGAAAGTCATTTGAGTTTGACAACAGAATCCCTCCACACAACAAAATAAAAGCATCAACGAGGTTTTATCAGGCAAATGTTCAGTGAAATCTTAAATATAATCATTCACGGAGAGAGAACATCCTGTGGTTGTTTGTGTGATAGTGAGTCTGAATGAGGCAGACTGACGTTTTGCTGAGTTAATCTGTTGAACTATCAGACTGTTCCAGAGCGCTGTTGTGCTGTGATCATGTGACCCTCAGAGCCTGCTCCAAAAACACAAAACAAAAGCATCTTATAATGTCAGATGTTAAATCAGCCACAGCTGTGAGTGTATGAACACACATGCTGCTGCTGCCTGAAAATACACGTCAGAATGCTGTATTTAGTTACTTTTCTAAAATCAAGGGATTATATTTTGGTATTTCAACAGAATTCAGGCTTCAAATGTAATTAAAAGATAATATAAAACTCAGCTCTTACAGCAATGCATGTAATTTTCCCTTTCTTTCTGAAAAACATTTATAAATAAATGTATCTTCGGTGCTGGGAAACTCACTTCACTTGTTGTGTTGAGGAAGTAGTTTAGTTAGATTAGTTTGTGTGTCTTTACTCTGCTCAAATAGGCTTTTATGTTCTGTCATTAGCCTATAATAAGTTTATTTACACAGGCTCAAATGACATAAAAACAGGAGACACAGCCCGGCTGCAGCTGCAGATCTGCCTCTGTGTTTCACCAGAATAAGTCATGTTTGTGGATGATCTTGAAATAGCTGAATATCATCCATCCATTTTCTTCTGCTTCATTTGGAGTCGAGTTGTGAAGGCAGCAGTCTGAGCAGGGAGGCCCAGACTTCCCTGTCCACACACACTTCCTCCAGCACTTTCAGCAAAATTCCGAGCTGTTCCCAGGCCATTTGAGAGACAAAGTCCCTCCAGCGTGTCCGGGTCATCCCCAGGGTCTTCTCCAAAACACCTCCCCAGAGAGGCGTCCTGGAGGCATCTGAAAGCTGGCTCCTCTCGGAAACTCATCTCGACTGTATTCACAATATTGTCCTTTCGGTCATTACCCAAAGCTCATGACCACGAACAAACAGCTGAATATGTTTTTCATCAATCAGAAGTAGGTTGACAGTCATGTCACTGTTTCTGCTCCAGTACTGGTTTAAGAAGATGGACTTAGTCACTTGTGCTTCAGGGAGAAAACTCTTTATATAGGTTTATAATTGTTTATTGGTTATAATTGATCATTTTTAATCATATTTTCAAATGACACTATGAAATATCCTATAATGGTATTTTAGGATATTTATAACACGAAACTAAAGTTCAAAAATGAAAAATAAGAAAATAAATAAATAGTGTATCAGGATGGGTAGACCTGGCTGTTGAGTTTAGGATAGAACGCAAAAAAAAGAGAAAATCTTTTTAGTATGGAGATCTGCCAATTATTATTATTATTTTTTAAACAGGATAAAAATTGTATTGAGATAAAAAAAGCAAGAGCATGTTGGGCAAGAGGCAACAGCACATAAACACACTCATACACACAGTCCAGTAGGTCATTTTCCACATTAGTTTGTGATTTATAAAAAGTGTGCAACTTTGCGCCTCTGGGATTTGAGAGTTGTGGCAGCTATCAAGTTTGTTTTTGTTTTGTTCGTACGTATACACTTTAAGTTGTAATTCTGCTCAAAGTTTTGTAAATGAGATCCCTGGTCCTTCATATTCAATAGTCTAACCTTACAGTAGTCACCTTAGGAGCAGCAGCATCTGAAACAGTTACACTCAAGAGGACAGGGGACAACATGTGAAGAGCAAAGAACAGACATTTAAACTAGTTCAATAGGGTGTTGAGAAGAATGCTGTTTCTGATTTAACCAAGTAGAATACAGTACAAATGCATTTAAAGCAGGTTTGCATTCTGTAACTAAACACATTTTTACAACATTCATTCTAACACGTGCTTATCCTTCAATGTGTTCACAGATCTGCAGAATGAAGTCACGGCTTTACCCTGTGTGCCTGTGCCTCCTGCTCCTCTCCGCTCTGTGTCCCGGGACCCTCTGCAAACGGGGAGGACTTTTCCGGGGCAGTAAAGGGGGCAAAGGAGACAAAGACGACAGAAAAGCAGAGTCCCAGAGCAAAGGCGTCAGTAAGCAGCAGGGCCTGGTAAGCAGGGCCTGAGAGTGGCGGGAGCTGCGGCTGCTGCGGCGGGAATACTCGGAGGTACTGGCACTGGTTATGGCCTGGGCTTTCTCGGCAAAGGAAAGAGCAAGTCAGGCCATAAAGTGGTGTCATCGGATCAGCACATGAACCACAGGAAGAGCCAGAGGGCAGACGACCGGCCTGTGTGGAACTCAGCAGCTCTGACTCTGAACAGATCTGTTTGTCTGCTGTACTTTGTGCCACTGCTCATCGTCTGGATGTGGGATCACTAAAGCAGGAATAAAGATGTGGCAAAGGTTGTTGGGTGTTTCTGTGTGTTGGTTTTTAGTAGGAATCAAGAGAAGAAGAAAACAGAATCTAATTTCCGCTAAAATATTTTTGGAAAGTTATGGTAAAGCTGGTGTTGACCGTTGAGACCTGACACTAGATTTGGCATATTTTGGGTTTTGACAATTCATCTGCAAAGCTGAAGGTAGCTGAGGTAAAAATGAGGTTTAGGGACCCAAAATTACTCAAAAAAATGTGGTCGAGGCAGTCCTATTAAAAATTTTGAATTTTGGGGGAAAAATTTGTATTTGTGAGTTTACAGTAGAAAGTGAGTCTGATTCGTCCCAGAGGCTGATTTGACACAATGTGATTTTTATCTTTAACATTTCCAGGTGCTTCATAGTTCGTTTTGATCAGATATTGAACAAAAAGGAATTCTTCAAAAAAAAGTGTGTCAGCCCTTTGAAGGGACACCGGAATAAGAAGGGGTTTTAATTGATTATTAATTATCATCTTTAGCTAAAAATTATCATACACATACAAACTGTTTTAGATTTGGGGCCAGGGCAATTTGTATGAGATAAAGACCACTTTAAATGGTGCTAAATCATTCCAGAAATGAAATTTTAAATCGGTTCCACTCAGTTGGAATGATGAAATAATTTGATTTAATAGAACTCAACCATACGTTAATATAGCTAAAATAAAGCATTGATTTGTTCACTCTTTTCTTTGTCCAATGCCTTCATTTTAGCCCATTTTCAGTGGCTTTCCAACTTGAAATTTCTATTAGGCTCGGGATCGTGACATCAGCTGTAGGATGTTCAGTTGGTCTAATGTTAAACCAATGGAGATTTTAAAATGCTAAATACCGAAAATAGAGTTTATTTAAATCACGTTTTGACACTATATAGTGATAGATAAATTTACCAGTACTGACCCAACAGTTTATTGGGCTGCTCCAAGGCTGTTTTGTTTACTTTTTTAATCGTTTTGTCTAATGTATTCCTATGGAAGATTTGCTAAACTATGAACAAAGGCGGATTTGCCATTATTTCCATGGTAACCACAGAACCTTCCCGAGCCTAATAGTCGTCCATTTTACTTTGCTGTGGGGGTCCCGAGTTGGTTACATCATTATTTTATGGGTCCCGGTCTGAAAAGTTTGGGAACCATTGCACTAAGCAACTGCTAATGTAAAATAAACACATCTTGTGAATAGAATAAAGAATAGTCTTGAACTTGTATATAGAATAGATCCTCAATCTCATTAGAATCTCAAAGAGTCACATTGATGTCCTCAAAGAGCTGCATGTTGGACCCTTGCCCTAGTGTGATATCATCAGTTTAGAACTCTGATCTACTTCCTGTTTTTTGTAAACATTTTCAAACTTAAACTTGTTTTTGATTCATGTAAAACTATCATTATATTTAGAACTAGTGTTAATCTACTAAATTCAATTAAAATGTGACATTAAACCTGTTTAACGCACTTTAAATGCAACATATTTCTATTTCAAGTAATTTACTTTAACGACAGACAAACTCAAGATCTTTGGATGAAACTTGTTTATTGGCCGACTGTGGACTTTGACATAGTTCATGTGTTTACAACAGTAGACTCAAAGGTTTACAGTACACACGGGTCTGTGTACTCCAAATACAGGGACAAAGAGGCTGCCGTCTGGAAAATAAGTGCACTTACAGATCTTTAACACGTCCACAAATTAAACTTAATCAAATCATCACAAAGGATAATGGTTTAAAGCTGGGATACCTTTTTTGGCAATGAGGAAAACTGTTCATAATCAAAATATCTGAGCTCACAAAATCTCCAGTTCCAGGGTTTCCAGTCAAATTAACTGTTGCAGAAAGAAATAGCAAGTAAACTAGATTTTGTAGATGGAAAAAAAAAGTCTGGATAAACTAAAATGTAGCACAAATCCATATAATCAAAGTAAAACAGTAAGAATAACTGAAAACTAGTAAAATAGTATTTCCATGAGATGACAATAAACTGTAAACAGCTGAAACATGAGGCTTTTAACAATGAGATGAGACACATTTAAGTACCTCTTTCCAGTTCTGTGGTGTGAAAATCCGGCATCCCAGCTTTAAGTGAGAGGTAAAACGTATACTCGTGTTTAAATCAGTATTTTTACAACAATCAAAACAATACAGACAGTTAGCAAACACTTAAAAGTACATCACTGATAAAACAGCAGTTTGTAAAGTCAAAATTAAAGGTCCTACATCACGCAAAAATCGTCAAATCATTCCTGGAGCTGTGTTTTCAAAATGCTCCGTTTCACCCGGTGATGTCATCAGGTGGTAGTTTTAAAGTTTGCAGCTAGCTTAGCCTCAACGTAAGATTCATGTCGGTAATAAGCTAAAAAAATGAAGTAATCTTGGGTTTTTTTCAGTTATGCTAATCACAGAAAATACCTAGATGTGAAGCAGCTAAAATGAGGCTAAAACAATAGCTGTTACTTCAAAGTCGGGAAAATATAAGGTAGAAATTATCGCAGTGATTCTTGTGATCAAAGATGTATAAATCAGACAGTTCGACTCTGATGCTGACAACAACAGCAGCTGATTTCTGTGTTTTGTCCTTTAGCCGTTAGCATTAGCCTTTAAAAAACACACATTTTGAGTCAACCAGTGTGAGCCAGAACAAGCTTATCCACCACATTTAGTCATTGTTGAGATTTATTGTTTAGTTTTACTGTAATAAAAATGTGCCTGCAAAGCTGCCTTATAAGCAAATTACCTTTAAAAGTTAAAGTTGTGTTGTTGTTTTTTTATAATCGAATGACCACTAACAGTTCAATTTTACATGTACAAGTGAAAACAGCAGATAAAAAAACAAATTAAGTAAAAGATAAAGCCGTTGCTTCATTTGGCTGTGGAGGAGCGTTCAACAGTTCATGTCGCTGCATGTATCAGTTTGGGAAATCTAATTTGCCTATTACAGTCGCTATTAAAAAAAATTAAGTAAACAAGTTTTGCTCGTGGACTTGAACATGCCTGTTTCCGTTGATTTATGAGGTTTTCACTGCCTCAGCCGAAAAATGAAAGAATACTAGTTTAAGATCAGGTGAGTGAATTGTGATCGGTTTTCTTTGAAAATATGTTAAAAACTTTACAAATCAGGATAAAACTTAACCAAAGGACCAAAGTGTGTGTTTATAATAGGATTGTCATTCCTCAATCCAAGTCAGTTGTCGAAATTGAGTCATGCTAGTTGTTAGCTTGACTATATTTTCATTACTAAACTGCCAGAAACAGTTAAAAATGTTATTTGTCAGTTGTAAACTTAGATCGCCTCATATGAGATAAAAAAAGTCTGTTAAGAAAGTTTAATAACATGTATTTTGATAAAGTCACATAAAATCTCGTACTTTCTACACTCAAAAAACTGTGACCTCGAAATGTCACTGCTCCGAACAGTTAGCTTAAGTTTTTTAACAGTTAAATATTGTGCTTTCACAAATGTTAAGCTCATATGTAACCTAAAATTAACATATTTAAAAAGTAAATGATAAATATAGCATATTCTATGTTGTTCTATGTCAACTTTTGACTCACATTCGGCTCTGACTCTGATTGGGGAATGACAAGAATGTGTTTGTGTGTTAATGCTAACGCTAATGCTAAAGCTTGACAATTTGAAATAAAAATGCTCAGAGTCAATTGGCTCTGTGCACGGAACTTCAGTTGGCTTGTGTACGTTAAAAAATGCAAACTTCTGTACATACGACCACTTCCTGTTAGCATTAGCATTTAGACACAATTATGTCTCTTTTTAAACACACAAGTGTCTCTGATGAAATATTCCTCTGACATGTAAAGTCTTTAACATGTTTTCTGTAACATTGACCACAACTGTCTGATTTAAAGAGAATTTATTTGTTTTAAACTGATGTAGTGAAAACCTAATTGAAAAGCATTGGACAGGAAGTGGTTGTATGTACAGGATGTACTATTTTAAACCAAAACAAGACAACTGCACAGAGCCAATTGATTTGCATCATCACAAATCGAGCCACTAATTTCCTAATTTATTCCTAATTTATACGTGATGCTCTGGAGAGCTTAAAAACACACTTCCTGTTTTACCACAAAATGACATCACAAGGTGAAACAAAGTCTTTCCAGTTTTAAAAAGAGCGCAGTTTGAAAATGCAGAAGTTTCAAGTTAACAAAACACAGCTCCAGGTAAGTTTGAAACTAGAAAATCAGATTAAACAAGAATAAAAAGCTAATGTAATATAGGCCCTTTAATCTGAACATTTAACGGGGCGAGCAAAGTCGTTCTAGAAGTCGTACAATGGATTAAGTATGAGACATATTTTTCACAATCGATGTTCTGTGAGTCACAGGAAAAGAAGGAAGACTGGAAAAAGTGACACAAAAGAGAGAGAGAGAGAGCAGAGGGGAACAGCCAGAGGGAATTCTGGGAAAAAGGGGAGTCATTCCAGTTAAATCACAAAGAATAAAACTAAAAATAAAACACATCCAGTTATTCAGTAAGTTATTTTTCCAGCCGTGTTTTCCCTGGTTCTCCATTAAGTAAAAAACAAGGATTCTCAGTAGTTTTCCACATGTTTTATAAGCGGATTAAGATGTAGAGCAGGGGTCTCGAACTCAAATGGAGCTGGGGCCGCATTGATCGGAGGTAAATGGGTCGAGGGCCGCATTTAAAATTTTGGCCTGGCTCTTATATGTTCAATATAAATAAAATGATTACGTTGTACCTCCAATATCGAGCCTACAATATAATAACAGTATTATATATAATGCATTTTACAATACTCTCTCCTATGTAATTAAAAAAGTAAATAAAAGTGTTTAACCAGGGTCACATTGTCCTCTCCAGGAAATTTTGACCAAATTGCAGGCTATTTACTGTATTCTGGTGCATTTTCAAGTCACATTTCAACAGTAAAAGTCTTTATATTTCCATAGATTCATTTTCCAGTCTGGTCTGTGTGTCTGCTCTTGTGCTCTCCACACTTTCAGTCTGTTTCACAAACACTACAGAAGTGAGCCTTTGTCAGGACGTCTCAGCACACGTTTGTATTGATGACGATTTTCTCGTGCGTGCTGCCGCGGTTAAGCTGCGGTGCCGGGGTTCGCATTGCTAAACGTCTTTTTCAGCAGGAATTTATGCACGTTTCTCCACGGATATTAGATAAATTTCGTCAAATAAAAAGTGGTGTGGAGCTTGACACGTGAGGCACTTCATTATGACATCGAACTAAGTCAGAGAAGCTCACCTGTCTGCATAAAAGAAAGAATCAACATCTGTGCCTTTCTGTTGTAAAAGAGCTGCTGCTTACGCTGACAGTCTCTCCTCCTGCGTCTGACACTTCTGCTCTCATAATCCTTCTGTCCTCTGTCCGATTCTTTGTTGTGGAGAGTTTAAAAGTGAGTCTTGAGTTCTTCTCTCTGCCGTGTTATGTTGTGCTGCTGCTGCTGGTGCTGCACGGGCCAGCGGGGAGGAGCTGAGGCTGCGCTACGCTGCAGTGCATTGTGGGACCTGTAGTTCAAATTGTTACGGGCGGGCCACTGACCTACGGTGTGGGCCGCTGACTTATATGGTGCGGGCCGCATTCAATGTTGATTTGAAATCATCCCGGGGGCCGCAAAAAATCATCTCGAGGGCCGCATTTGGCCCCGGGCCGCGAGTCTGAGACCCCTGATGTAGAGGTTGTGCAGACGACATCGCAGCAGTGTAAGTGTCAGCAGTGAGTGGCAAAAACACAACAGAGAGAAACTGTAAAGTGTGTAAAAAACAGCTACGCTCTGATAACAAATACAAACCAACCACAATAATGCTGAATATTAAGTTCGTATGTGACGTGTAAGAACAGAAGATCATGTAAACAGTAGCAGAAAGCAGAAAAACAACAGGAACGCCGCTGCTTCTCTCACGTTTGTCACTGACACGGACTTTAGGGTCTCGCACAGTTCGACCCATAAAGTTTCTAGCCTAAAATAAGATGTTTTTTAGTCCGCTTGATGAGGAAATTATTTGTTGTGTGACAGTAAAAAAAAAAAAAGAAGCACGGTGGATAAAAACAAACACAAAATCTAAAGTGTAAAGTCAAATTTGAAAACACAAATGCAAAATTAAAAAACATGCACCCATTTGCCGTTTGAATCGGAATATTTTGAGTTAGTGTTTTTGTTTTGTGTTGTTCTATTTGCATTTGTGTGTTGTTGTTGTTTTTTAAGTTGTCTTGAATTAATTAATAGTTTTGAAATAATAGTTTTGGAATTTGTGTTTTTGAATTAGTGTTTTTTAAATGTTTTGTTTAGATTATGTTTTTAAATTTGAGTTTGGATTTTTAAAAATTCATCTTTGAATGTTTTTCTCATTGTGTTTTAGAAATTTGTGTTTGTGTTTTGATGTTTTTTCTAAATTCAGAACATAATTTGAGTTTTTGAATGAAAGTTTTGAATTATTTTTGTTTGAAATTGTGTTTTTTTTATTGTGTTTTTGTGTTTGAGTTAGTGTTTTAGTTATTGTTTTGATAACGTGCTACTGTTTTTTAAAGTTGTTTTTGAATAATATTTTTGAATTAGTGTTATTAAATTAGCGTTTTTAAATTTGAGTTTGAATTTTTGAAATTATGTCTTGAATTTGTTTTGTTTTCAATTTGTTTTAGAAATTTGTGTTTTGATTTTTTCTCTAAATTCTTTTTGAATGAATGTTTTGAATTATTTCTGGCTTGAAATTGTGTTAAAGTGTAATTGTTTTTGTATTTGCATGTGTGTTTTTGAATTTGTTTTTTGCATTTGTGTTTGGTTTTATTTTATTTGTTTTTGTTTTTTTATTGTGTTTTTTAATTTGCTCTTTGACTTGCGTGGCTTTAAACTTGTTCGCGACGAGCTTTTGTATGTGCATGTTCTGTCCTTCAGGGCCTCCGTAAAAATGTCCTGACTCTCCAACTGCAGTTCGCAAAAGTCTGCGCTGTTGCCGCGACAACAGAAAAACTACTTCAATTTCATTTCTGCAAAGCAAAAGCTGCACAGACAAAAAAAATTGGTGCAAAAAAGCGATAAGAAACAGATTTTATCGTGGATTCTTATCAGACTTTTGCCGCTCAGTCTGTGAATGTTGAGGAGAATTTTTCAAACAAAATGATGTCGTTGCATAACCTCTGTTTATCTGTGAGTTTAAGAAGACTCCGGCCAAACCACAAACACTTTCCCCAAAGCCACGTGTCTAAGAAGAGTCTTAATTCAGCAGCCGACAGATTCTGTTCTGTAAATAAGACTTGTTTACTCTGAGCTAATTGTCTGGCAAAATGAACTTTGTAGCATAAAGAAATAACAAGCTAACAAGCTAATGCTAAGTGATAATGACAAACGTGCAGTAAGTCTGAGCTTATTATATCCAGAGATGGCAAGTACAAGTACTGTGCATAAGTATATATATATATATATATATATATATATATATATATATATATATATATATTATATATATATATATATATATATATATATATATACACACATATATATATACCTGTACTTTTTACTCCCTACTTTTTTAAAAAACAGGCTTAATCAGTCAGAAATGTCTTGAAACGAGTCAAGTAACCTGGCAAATTTCTAGTATTCTAGTAGTTTTAACTGAGAGATTATAACTTTTGCAGAGTGTACTTTTTTTTACTTTTTACTCAAGTAACTTTACAATGGTGTACTTTTACTCAAGTAAAGCAGTTCCAACAGGACTTTGACTTTTACCAGAGTTCTTTTTTTTACACAAATGACTGTACTTTTACTTGAGTAGTGAACGTTAGTACTTTTGTCTTCTCTTATTATCAGTGGTGGATGAAGTACTACATTTTCCTACTTAAGTAAAAGTACAGATACAGGGGCAAAAATTTCTCAAGTTAAAGTATTGACGTATTAGTTGAAAAATGTACTTTTAGAATAAAAAGTAAAAGTATTTCCTACAGATTTTGAGATGTTTAATGTGGCACTTTTTGAGGTGAAAAATCAATTATAGAAGCAGAAACTTACATTTTTACTTTGGAACACTCTTGATTGGGATATCTACTTTTTATGCCTTAAAAATATGGCTAAAGGAGCCAAATTGTAGTCTAATTTGTACATTTATTTATTTCTTTTTTATTTTATTTAAAGGTGGGGTAGCTGATTTTCAAACTGCAAACACGATTTAGGCTTTAAATCTGACAACTTCCTCTCATAAATCCTTCGACACTTGGTTAATATCAACATGTATTCATGTTTGTTGCATTTATGGCTTATAAACTTCTTTTTACAAACAATACAGTGAAACTGAAGTGAGCACAGCATTCGGCTCCTGATTAGAACTAAAATTCTTTATTATTCAGTTCAGACAGTACTCAGAGGTCTCATTTTTTCCCAAATGCTGTATTTACTATAGACTTTTTAGTGGAAAGCACAATGTTTACTAATTTACAGCTACCCCACCTTTAAGTCTCATTTTGGTCCAAAAGTTACAAAAGTCAGATTATTTGGTCAGATGAAGCAACAGAATTGACAACTTAAGTTTATTTAGACTGTTTAATTTTGAAATTTTTGGTCAAAATGGTCTAAAATGTATAATAATTAGGGAAGTTGTGACCTTTTCAGACATTCTCAAACCTACAGAAAAGTACTTTTACTTTTTAGTCCTTTTCAAAAATGTACTGAAGTAAAAAGTACAGATACCTGCTCTCAAATGTAGTGAAGTAAAAGTATCCAGAATAAAATATACTTAAGTAAAGTACAAATACCATATAAAGTTACTTAAGTACCTTTACTTTTGTACTTAGTTACTTTCCACCACTACCTATTATAAAAATACCAAGCCAATCCAACAGAGATGCATTAAACGTGTCCTTAAACCTACTAGTTAAAAGTGTATTGGCTAATTTAATGTTTTTACTGTGAGTAGGCTTGCACGGCCACAAAACTTTTAGGGCTGCAACAAATGAATCACAACTAACTGATTGTTGAAGTAAATTAACTTACTGATCAAATAATTATTAATAGGTCTGTTTATAGGTTTCTAAACATGCCCTGAGCTGAAAATAATACTCACATTGAACAGCAGAGAGTGTAATAGTGTGTGATGTTTGTGTTTTTAGTGTAGTTTGTCTGCTTAGAGAATAATCGCCCAACTAATCGAATACCAAAATAATTGTTAGTTACAGCCCTAATTAAGGAGCCTCTTCCTGTTCGCTTCTGTGGAAAAAACAATCCGGTTTCTACTGAATTGTGTTGTGACTTTTTACCTCCAGACAGTGCATCTTTAATGATAAAGTGATTCCCAAAAGTGCAGAAATGTCACTAATATCTTTCAGTGTTTCACATTAATAGACAATGGTGGCTTCCAAAGTCTAAACACAAGTTAATAAATATAAATAAATTTGACTATTTGCTCTTTTTGCTTGTTGTACCATACTAAATGTACCTTTTTAATCTTTCAACCCAGTCAAATGTTAATCAGTAGAGGCAATAAGTGACATATTTAGACTAGAAATCCTAACTCATTGCATTTTTTTCCCCATTCAATGTTGTTTGAAGCACTGTATACTTATTTGAAGCTTTACTTTTTGGAAATTCATTTTAAATAATTTCTCTGATAGCATTTTTTACTTGAAACGATGCACTTTGCTGCTGTATAATCCGCTAAATTGCTCACCATTATTACAGCCCTCAGCTCCGGGTATTACTCTGGTCTCATCTTACAAACCACTTTCCTCTGTAGATGCATTATCACGTCCACACAAAACTCACACAGCACATAACAATATGCAGCTAATCTGTAGTTATTTTCACTTGTTTTGTTTTAGGGTTTCCAAATAACTATACTGAACATGAATATTTTAGTAGAATATAATTAAAAACATCACATTCTTGAAGATGTATTGATTGTTAAAGGAAAAGAATCCTCCTTTTTTTCTATAAAGATTGTAAAGATGATCAGTGCATACAGGGGTGCAAAGGGGTTAGTCCATATGAGTTAAGCACGAACTATGGCAGATAATGTGTGGGTATATTAGTAGCAAAAGAGCTTACTGAAGCAGAAGCATGCTGGACAGTAAAATCACCACAGACGTAATTAGCTGAGAGAAGCACAGAAGACTTCCCTTGTTTTGTATCTGTGCCTCCGACTTCTTTTGGAGAAACTGGTCAGAGTAGGCCATGTACAATTCGACGCAGCGACGTGCTTTCATCTGCTCGATCAGCGACGGATAGCCGATTTCCTCAATGCCCACAGCGTCCTTGTCCTCCTCGTCCAGATCAGACTTGTCCTGGTCTTTGAGAAGGTCCGTTCGGTTCATGCATTTGTCCATGTATTTGTCGTACGGCTCAGCTCGAGGTGGAGGCTTGTACTGGTAATCGCGGCCATAGTCTTTCTGATCCGTGGACTGGGTGCCATATCGACGGTACATGTAGTTGTTGTAGTAGTATTCTTCTTCAGGGTTTCGGAACTGAAAATGTGGTCGTGGAAATCGCCCTAAACCATAACCGACAGCCATACCAGCCACAGCGCCCACCCCAGCTGCCAGCATGGCCTTTTTAGCAAAACCCCGAGATTCGACTTTAGGCATGAAGCCTTGATTCATGGCTGAACGAGCAAAAGGAGACCCACCCGCCCCATAACCTCCATAACTTCCTCCACCATAGCGAGGGCTGAGGATCTTATTGTTGGGGTTCCAGTTTGGGTAGCCTCCCATTCCACCACCGGGATAACCTCCAGGGTAACCTCCAGGCGCGCCCCAGCCCTGTCCCGTGTTGCCTGTTCTCACTGGATAGCCACCTCCTCCCCACCCAGTGTTGGGATAGCCTCCAGCAGCTGGATAGCCCCCTGCTGCTGGATAGCCACCAGGATTATACTGGTTTGGATAGCCTCCTCTGCCTGGCTGGTTGGGGTATCCTCCCGCAGCCGGATAGCCTCCTGCAGCTGGATAACCGCCTGCAGGGTTCTGGTTTGGATAATTGCCTCTTCCAGGTTGGTTAGGGTAGCCTCCCGCGGCTGGATAGCCTCCTGCAGCTGGATAACCTCCTGCAGGGTTCTGGTTTGGATAATTGCCTCTTCCAGGTTGGTTAGGGTATCCTCCAGCTGCTGGGTAACCCCCTGCAGCTGGGTATCCTCCAGCAGGATTTTGTCTGGGATATCCGCCAGGGTTTGTGTTTCCAGCACCAGGATAACTTCCACCAGCGGGATATGGGTTTGGGTTAGGGTTTCGATTTGGAGTTTGCGGCTGCCGAGGATAGTTTCCTGGTTGAGAGCTGGAAGGCTTTGAAGACCCCCACCTGTTAGAAGACGATGATGTTTTCTTGCCTCCACCAAAACCTCCTCCCTTTTTAGCCAAAGTGACATCAAAGTATAGGAGTCCCATCATGAGAAGACAGATGAGGACCACTCCTCTTAGCCTGCCCATCATGGCCCTAAAAAGAAGGCATCGATTTTATTTATGTATTCATTGTAAGTAAATAAACAATGACGTTAGGCCTGTCACAACTCTAAAACAACAACAAATACATTATACACTAGTGACGCTGACTAGTAACTGACTTATTTTCAAATATAGTATATTAAATTAAGCATTCATTTTATGGCGCTTTCGTGCTTCTACTATAAAGAGCTTAGCCTGTGGATAGCGATGACATGATGCCATAACGGGCCCGTCGGCTGAGGCTGGCCGCTTTCATCACAACATTACATAAACAACCTGCGTCGAAACAAGCTCAAAAACTCACCCTGGACCGGCTTTTATTACACGGTGGTCCTGTGGTAATAATAAGACGGAGGGTTAAACGTCTCTTCTGTAACGCTGTTGTGGCTGTGGCTCCTCTGTGTTTCGGGTGGTTTCTGGGGTGCGCTCGTTTTGACGCACAAGCAAGCACCAACGACGGAGGAAAAGGAGGCGGGGCTAATGCGTAACCACCATGGCAACAACAAACTTGTAACGAAACGACATTTTGTACATGATTATAAAACATTCGACACATTTTACTGTCAATACACTACCCGTATTTATAAATGTTGATTTTATTTGAGTGAATTATCTTATCTTAAAATATAATTATGAAACAGATCCTTCTAGATCCAGTTTTGCTGATGAAACACACGATGGCGCCACAATAACCTCGTAACGTTAGACCCTGAAATAAACGCTTTGTAAATTCTGTTGCTTACGTGACTTTTTGCCCCCTAAATTTTCTTGCCTTCTGTATTTTGAAGCTATTTGCTTAGAAAAACCGAGATAACATCAGCATTTTGGTGACTTGATGTTTGAGATAAAATATGTGCGAAATAAAAAAAAAAAAAACAAAAAAAAAAAAACAGCTGTTGTAGTAACTAGAGAGATAATGGGCTCTGTTGCTGTTCAGATTACGGAAGCCATCTTGTGAGTGGAGAAAGCGCAATATTCTAAAATTAATAATTAATAAATTATGAATAATGAAAGTGTTTACTCCCATGGCAAAAAATTACATTATTTTGACAATCTGAGCTGATGTGGCAACAATCCAACATATCAATGGGAAACAAGGGTGGACTTCAAGCATTTTATTTATTTATTTTATTTATTTATTTTTATTTTTTTGTTTCCCCAGCAAAATGTTAAGTTTTTATAAGTATTATTATCATTATTATTTTTAAAATTAATATTGTTGATATATTTTTAATTTTTATATTTTTTTATTGATTTTGTTTGTGTTTTGTCTTGTCAGACTGTGTCCTTTTTTGTTTGACACTTATCTATTGTTAACTGTTGCTGGTGTGTGTTATGATGTTATCTGCGTCTTGTATTTTGTATGAGTTATGTAGTTTTATTTGTATTTTGTAGTAGTTTTATGTTTATTTGTTACATTTGATAATTGTATTTTTTTATATCTATGTATTTTTCTTTCGTGTGTTTTTTTATTTTAAAAATAGTAGTAATAGTAGTAAAAATAGTAGCTTCTACAATGATGATGATGAAATAGGACATTTTAAAAAAGTCTAATCTCCTAAAACACAGCACTGCTCATAAACTATGAATGTTTGAGTCAAATTATTACAAAGGCATTTAAGAAAATTTGGATTTACAGATCCAGCACAATTTATTTATTTATTTGTTTCATATTTTATTTTTTTTATTTTTTTTTATGTAGTTATTTTTTTTATTTCCATCGCCACAGCATGCTGGTCACTATGTTACCATGGCGACGGTCTCTCTAGTCTCCATCACAACCGCTGTTCGAGTCATCTGAGGTCATGGGTCTGTGGAAGCATAAGTTCATTATTTTAAAGTTGTTCCGCGGGTAAATATTCGTCTGTAGTTCATGTACATAAGTATAGTAGTAATAAGTGCAGTTCAGTGTAGTATCCGCAGATGGTACGCAGATGGGCGGTGTTGGCTTGGCTCGGTTCCTCTTTCTCATTGGCTGCGGCCGGTTACGCCGTTTTGACGTACGTTGTAAACGTTGGAGTACCCGTATGTACTCGCAGCTTTCCGACGGCAACGGCAACATGTCGAAGAGAAGAGAGCCGAGCGGAGGAACTGCGTTTGTGAAAGGCTCAGTCCAAACATAAAGTGCTGCTGAAGGAAACAGTGCTGTTGTTTTGACGGTCTTCAGATCAGTGTAGTGTCGGAGTGATAGTTTATTTAGCGCCGTGAGATCCGCATGGGTGGATAAGAAGAGGCTGCTTGGACGGAGAGACAGCCCTGAAGAAGCGGCGGAGTGAGGGGCAGAAGCTGTACCAGGTCGGGCTGCTGTTTGTTGGGGGATGTTATCCGTACTGTCTTATGGCAGACTTGTTGCGAGGGCTGTCCTTGGAGGACTCTCTCAGACGGACGGTCGTGACTACAAGCTGATCAGTGCCAGCTATGGCTTTGGTAAAGACTTTCGTAAGGGAATCCTGAAAAAGGGCATGTGTTATGGGGACGATGCTTGCTTCGTAGCACGACACAAGACTGCCGACGTTTTAGGTAAGATTGTTTCTTTTTGTTTTTGACACTCATTTATCACGAGTTGCAAAAGCTCGATTTGTGCTTGAGTGACCTTCACACGTGCATCGACCCCCGGATGAAAACACAACACCCCACCCTCAGCCCACAGACCACTGGCATCACACTTTTGAGCTTAGACACTTGTGTGGTGCACCCAGGGTCACCAACACAAATCAGGAGGCAAATACAACATGATTACATTCAACATAATGTCAGATCTAAAATCAATTTCACATCTGATGAACAATCATGAGGAATACACCAAATGACCTTTCACCTAGATAGCTCCAGACAAGGGTTTGTTGTGACAGCGCAAGATACTTTACAGTGTAAAGTAGTACTTGCATCTGAAGAGATTTAAAAGCGGTCACACGTGAATATACGACAGTTTATACCCTTAGATTGAACAGGACAATGTCTTGCAAAGGTCAGAATGGTTGGCTTCATGGAGGCAGCCATATTGCTAACAGGCTGCTAACTGCTTTAGCTCAGTGTGCTTTGTCCTCAGCAGCTGAGCCTGGGAACAAACACCAGCACCACGTGCCTTTGTGGGCTGTTTTATATTACTCATGTGTTGTTGTTTTTTATACTGTTTTGTTTTGTTTTTGTAAATAAATTGTTTAATGGTTTGGAAGGTTTTACAGTAAAATATTCAACTAGAAAATAAATTGAAAAAGTAAGCATTATTTAGTGCATTTTTTAAGTGCATTTTGATTAATATATATCTCATAGAACAGTAACTGCAGCTTGTGAGTGTCTTCACTTTCGTTGTTCTTTCAGGAGTGGCAGATGGTGTAGGAGGCTGGCGTGACTATGGGGTTGACCCATCTCAGTTCTCTGCGACCCTGATGAGAACCTGCGAGCGTCTGGTGAAGGAGGGACGCTTTATTCCAACCAATCCAGTGGGTATTCTGACCTCTGGCTACTACGAGCTCTTACAGAACAAAGTGCCCCTACTCGGTGAGTACCAGGCATGCAAACCACAAACAGACATTTAACAATCAATAGGTTGGTTTCACTTCTATGATTCGGTGATGTCATTAGGCCAGATGGAGGGCAGGAGACTTTTCCTATAATAATGTGGTATTTTGTATGAAATATCTAAGACTATATACAGTATTTCACATAGGGCTGGGCGATACTGACAAAAAAACAATATCTAGATAAATTTTGGCAACAATATTTGGAAGATATTCTGTCAATTCGACATAAATGTGTTCAAATCTGTCTTGAAATTAGCTTCACTAGAAAAACAACAACCTTAAACATGACTATAAGTTTAATTGGAGTGAATGACATTGTGTTTTTGTGTGATTGACAGGTTGACTGTATTAAATAAAGTAGATATTTAGTTAATATGTCAAGAATATACATACATTTTCAGAATTTCTTTTATTTTATGCTTGTTCTATTTGCAATCAAGTTCAAACCAATCAAAATCTACGCAAAACATGTAAAATACTTATTCTAGACGCACATAGTCCTTTGTTTTTTCATTTAAGATGGTCATGTTTTCTACTGTGTTTAGATATCAAACAAATATTTGTTTAATTAAACACAAAAGTGCAGCAAGCTTGCATTATAAACAATTGTTCCTGTTTTATAAAGCTCTTTAAATTGCTTGACGTACAAACTCTAATACAGTTTACATTTAAACTTGTCTTTAAAGGGAACCCTGGTTATGAAGACAAATCTGGCTAAAACACTAGTACTGGTCATGCTTATTAAAATACATTACAAACAAATATATAACTGCTTACTATTTTTATAAAATTGTCATTGTTTATGTTGTTTTCAAGCTACTGGGAGCTGCCATTTTGGTTGATGACATAAAATGCCTCCCTGACCCTTCCCCCAGGGCTCCTCTGCAAAAGAGATTCTGAATCTCAGTGGGACTTCCCTGGTTAAAGAAAGGTCAATTAAATTTAAAAAAAAAATTGTGTTTCCATGGTTACTCCCACAGTTTCGTCAGGTGAACAGTTGCCACAAAAACACCACTGACAGTGTCCAGTTCTTGCCTCTTCCTCTTGATTATCTTCAGTTTCACTAGATTCCACATAATCGTTCTGTATTTGGCTTTGCTCCGGCTCAAACTGACAAGGTTTAACCCAGGAATTCATGTTGCTTAGTTACCTGCTACTGCCTGTTACCTTGACAACACTATTTTATGTCATAACCGCAGCAAAATGGCAGCCTCCATGTCGTTTCTTCATAACACTAATTTAATAAAACTACAAATACTTCCAAGGTATTTGTCCTGTATTTATATAAGTGATGATATTGTAGTGTTTTAGGATAAACATGTGATTATATCCAGGGTTCGCTTTAAGAAAGTACAGCATCACTTATTTACTGTTTATTGTCAATAAGTTTCTACTGCACGACATTGACATTGAATTTTTGAGTATCTTCAGAACGATAATATCTAAAATTTATATATTGCTCAGCTCTAATTTCACAAATTTAAAATAAGGGATTTTGCAGATGGCTGTTTTTAAGCAATATTATTTAACTCCCTTTCATCTTTATTATTTATTATTGGCCTGTCGAATGTTGTGAATGTCACCCGAACAGAACCTATATGTTCTCATAAACCACATCTTTAACCCGGACATTCGACATTCACTCGTGTAATCCACACCAGAGGCTATTTGAGTCGTGGCCTTCACTTAGTTTACCGTTTCCGTTTGTCAGAGATTAGTAAATACAAAAGAAAATAAACTTAAGAATAAAGATTATACAATTTACAAGTGATAAAGGTAAAAATCCTTATTTCACAGTCTTTAAAATGAGAAGTGAAAGTGGCATCTTCCCTGGTATTTCCTGACGTAATGCCTGTGAGATAACTGCCTGAACTTAAGCTGGCGGCTGTTCTTTCAGCTGCAACCCGAAACACTGACCTCGTGAGGATTTGCATTTTTCCTCCCGCACGAGATGGACATTGTACGCTTAAGTTACAGAAGGTCAGGATGAGGCGTCCCGCTGGAGCAAGTGTGGACGTTTTTAGCATGGGGTGAAAGGTCGCGTGTTCAGACTGTTCCCCTGCTCCAGCTCCACAGATGATTTGTGCGTCTCTCACAGTTTTGATGTAATGTTTGTCAAATGATCTGCTCATGTTTTGGAAAGTTGTTGTTACTACGTGTGAAGGTTCTTTTATGGACAGGTACAAACGTGTTCTATTTAGGGACAAACATTCAATATCTCTAAGTGCTTTTTCAATTAGACTTTAAAACAGTAGAAGTAGTTGTAAAAAATGATAGTATAAGTGGGCAAAATATCATATGTGAATGTTGCTTTGAAAATATATCAAGTACTGTTTAACTTCTGTCAATCAAACTCATGTATCGGAGTGTCTGTTATTCTCTCACTCTCCCTTTCTCTTTCCTTCTCTCGCCTCTCTCTTGCACTCTCTCACACCTTTCTTCTCTCTTTTTTCTCTCCCCTCTCCCTCCTATCTCTCTTTACTCTCTTTCACCCTCATCTCTCTCGATACTGTCTTTACTCTCTCTCTTTTCCTATCTCTCTCTCTTCCTCTTCTCTTTCTTCCTCTACTTTTTCTTTCCCTCTTCTCTCTTTCCCTATCACTCTCTCTCACTCTTCTCTTTCTTCCTCTTTACTTTTCATTTCCCTCTTCTCTCTCTCTACAATCTCCCTCTTCCTCTCTTTTCTCTTTCTCTCTCTCTGCTCTGTACATAAACATAGTCATACTTTTACCTCATATTTATTACTGGTTATTTATTCTGTTCATCTGCTGCAGTTGTACATAATCATAGTCATATATTGTACATAATACTCTATACTATATACTGATGCCACTTTATCTATTTGTCCTGTCATATCCTGCACTGTGCCATAGCAAAAATTTATTGTAAAAAAGAGTCTTTTAACTATTGTATCTTTATATATATTTTAAGTCTATTTTATTTCTATTATCTTGTTTGATTGCATGTTTCCTATTTTCCCTGCTGCTCTTAAAATGTGTGTTGCAACACTGGAATTTCCCCATTGTGGGACAAATAAAGGATATCTTATCTTATCTTATAGTGTTATCCAGACACTTAACTAATGATCAAGAAATTCTTTTTTTTTCATTATCACTGCCTTGATGAGATAGTATTTAATTGTTTTGTCTCATAATGGGTGAATTTCAATGTTGTAATACACAGTTCAAGAACAGCAATGAAAACAAAATAAAAAATATTAGAAAAGACTCAAAATTAGACTTTAACACACCTCTTAACTGGATCAAAAATACTGCAGTGGCTTGACGATGAATTATTTATTGCAGGGATTTCAAACGGAGCACAATAAGTAGGTCTGGACAATATTGTGATAAAAATCAAATCATGAGCTCATTTCTGTGACAGTATTTTTATTTTATTTTTTCATAAAATCATCATATTGTGATTTCCATTTCTCAATTTGATGCTTCTGTCTGTTCAAATACAGACTTTTTTTGCTTCTCTCATCTTCAGAGTCCACTAGTTTTAATGATTTCTGTTTTTAAAGTCTCTTATGAATTTTTAAGGTTGTGTTTTCTGGGCTGCACTTTCAAGTCAAAAAAAGGTGATTTCAGGTCTGATTTATGACTGAAACATGGATTTTTGGCATATTTTCATATCTAAAAGTCATTAATAATGCCGAATCTCTTGTTTTGCAGAGACACATTGTTCAAAATAATTTTTTAAGGATTTGGTTGTTTCTCTTGGAAATTCTGGCAACACTAGTCCAGCTTTTGACAACTGGATTTAACCACTGACAATGAAGAAGGACAGCAGATAACTGTATTTACCTCAATAAGGAAATAGACAAAAGCTACATGAATCGTTCGTGATCAAATCGAAATTATGATCCGCCTCCAATAATAAGAATACAGTATTGTACGATTTGTTCTTTTTACAAAACACGTGTGGTCTTTTGCAGGAAGCAGCACGGCCTGTATAGTCGTCCTGGACCGGCGGAGTCACCGGTTACACACTTGTAATCTCGGCGACTCGGGCTTCTTGGTCGTACGAGGCGGAGAAGTGGTTCATCGTTCTGACGAGCAGCAGCATTACTTTAACACGCCCTTCCAGCTGTCCATCGCTCCTCCGGGGTCTGAGGGGGTCGTGCTGAGTGACAGGTCAGTCTTTTTTACGTTGTTGTTTCAGATTGCTCAAAGAAATGCAACGTAATCCATCGTAAAGATCAGCTGGAGTTACATTGTGAATCAAATGTCAAATTAAGTTCTGTTCGCAAATAGTTTTACCTACAAACCTCAAGATTTTTCTAATCTAAAGTTAAGTGTTCATGTCTGTTAAATGTCTGTAAAGAGTTGTACATGCTCTAGATCACTCAAACTCAGGGCAAATGCTCATGTCTGTGATTGGACTGTTTTTAGGAATTTAATGAAAATGGATTCTGTAATCTATTTTTCCATTGATGACTGAAGTAAACTAGTTCACTGTTTGCCACAGACGCTTCTTCAAAACAGAGCTCAGGAAACGTCAAGAAACAATGGTTGCCATGGATTTAAATTTTTATTTTTTTTTTATTGGCAACAATCTGTTCATAAAACAAAAAACATCAGATACAAAAAAGAAATTTAACAACAAAAAGTGATGCTCAAAAGGAAGAGGTGGAAGTTCAAAGAACTTATGTTCATTATAGAGTGAGTGTATGCTACATTTATAGACAGCTGTGTAAAAAACACTGTATTATAAATAATCGCAAATCTGACATATTGTTTTGTTTTGTTTAGCCAAAACAATATAAAATTATCACCCTGTAGAGTAGAAATAACAGTATTTTTGGTATTTAGAAAATATAAAATCCCCATTGGTTTAACAATAAACCATCTGAAATTTCTACTGATGTGGGAGGTCACATTCTTGAGTTTTATTTTGTTTTTGTCCACAAAAACAAAGATTAGCTCGAAACAAAGTACAACTCTGTGGTCATGGAGTTTCTCAGAGCTCAGTGCATTGACCAGAGCAGGTTCCCAAACCTTTCTGATTGGGACCTCCAAAATAATCATGTTCCCGACCCTCACACCAAAATTAAGTAGATGTTTGTAAGAATTTAAAGTTGGAAAATCATTAAATGGGTTAAAATGTGTTTATTTTAGTAGTTTATGGCTTTATATGACCAAAAAACAGCCAGACAGTAAAAAAAAAAACTGATGAAATATCAAGTAATGAGATGTAAAATTACATCTTCATATCATCTGGCGACCCCCAAATTTTGCTTTGCTAAAAGTGTATAGTCTAAATAGAGTTATAGTTTTAAGACTCACCTTTCTAAATCACCTTTTGACACATTTATGTTTGTGATACAGAAGCATGGGCCGACTGACTTTGTTGGAGCAAAGCAGAGCAAGCTGAAACTAAACTAATTAAAACTGATTTAAAGACAACTAAAGAATTAGGAGTTAAAGTTAATGAGTTGAAAATATCTGATCGTTTAGAACATTTGTTCTGTGTGAATATGGACTCAGTTTCTCATAAAACTGAAACCTTCTTACTATTAAAGGTGCTCTGTGTAACTTCCTGAATTTGAACTACCCAGAAACTGAAAGCTAAAACCGTTCTTTAGGACAATCTTAAAGGTGAAGTAGTTGATTTTCACCCTGCAAACATGATTTAGGCTTTAAATCTGACAACTTCTCATAAATCCTTCAACTCGTAGTTAATAACCACATGTATTAATTTTTGTTGCAACTATGTTCTATAAACCTCTTTTTACAAACAACAACAGGTTTATATTTTTTAATTATTGCAGAAAAAAAAGGCAGACTTTTTTTTTTTTTTTTTGGGGGGGAAATGATCCGTGAAGTGAAAGCTGCCTCTCTTGTGACTGCTGGTGTTGTGTCTGTTTTAGTCCTGAAGCCGCAGACAGTTCATCCTTCGACGTGCAGCTCGGTGACATAATCCTGACCGCGACAGACGGCCTCTTTGACAACATGCCAGACTACATGATTCTCCAGGAGCTGAAGAAACTAAAGGTAGTGGCCCAGTCTTTCAATGGTTTAATGAACTGTCCTTGTTTTATTGTTTTACATTGAACAGGGCTCTCCTACAGTACATTTACAGTAGAAATAGGCATTAATAAAGCGCAATATATACGATTCTAATGTCCTTTGGCGAGCTACTATGCAGGTGGTGGAGAACATTTAACCAACACAGCTCAAATGCACCTTTAAATCTGCTGACGACCACCACGGACACGAAAAGGCCTACACAGATGAGGTTAAAGGTCTGACAAGGTGGTGTCTGGGCAATAATCTTTCTCAGCAAAACAAGAGAGCTGATTGTCAACTTTAGGAGGCAGCAAGGGGAAGGACATGAGCCTATGTACATTAACAACAAGGTCAGCAGCTTCAAATGACCTGACAGGGTCACTGCACATTGGAGTTGCTGTTAAGAAATCCCAGCAGAGACTCTACTTTCTGAGGAAGTTGAGGATATTTGGAATGAACACCACTATCCTCACAAACTCCTACAAGTGCACCATTGAGAGCCTGTTGACTGGTTGTACTGTATCTTGTATGACTGAATGGTATGAGAACTGTCAGTCTGCAGAAAAGATCATTGAATGTAGCGTCCATCCAGAACATTTACATTGACCGGTGCCCAAAGAAGAGCCATAAAATGATTAATTATTACAGCTGACAAATGATCTTTTCCAGCTATACCTGCTTGTCAAGACCTGATCTTGTCAGATCTCAGAATCTAAGCAAGTTAGGGCCTGGTTAGTATTTGGATGGGAGACCGCTGGAACACCAGGTACCACAGTTGGACGACAAGAGTAGAGATTGTGTCCTTGGGCAAGACACTTAACTCACACTGCCTCAGTGTCTGCGTACACTGGGTGAGTAGATACTAGATTGTAAAGCACTTTGAGTGCCTGGAAAGGTAGAAAAGTGCTATATAAATAGACCATTTACCATTTAGCTGTTACAGGAGCTTATCTGCACACACAAGAAGACTAAAGTACAGTTTTTACCATCAGACTGTCAGGCTGTTAGCCATAGCACTTTACTGCTGTTTATTGCTCTACAAATGCAAGAAATATGGCTAAAAACAAATCTACTATTGAACTCTTAAATAGCTGTGTGTTACTAGTAAACACAAATTTGTATCTTGATTTGAGAAAATGTGTCTAAAGTCGAGTGATTCTGAAAATATGACAAATGAAATTTGCCCCCAAAACACATAAGATTTGTGTGATTATCTCAAGAACAGTAGCTTTTTTTTGCTGCTCGCTTGTCTTTTTTTTTTTTTTTTTTTTTTGAGCGAAACAATGCATTGTCATGATTGTTGGCAAATCTTTTTTTCATGGTCTAATTTAATTTTAGGCTTTGTCTGGATTGCAATTTTGTGAGTGATCTTGTAGTCACGTGACTTTTGCATTCTACGACTAATCGATTAATCAATTACCAAAATAATTTAGCTGCAGTTCTTATAAGAAGAAATTACTTTTGTAGTTGAGTAAACAAGTGTGATTTCTTCTTATAAATGTGAATGTGTGGAGGTCCACGTGATTTTGTTTTGTAATATTTTTATATATTTTTTTTTAGGTGGTTTGATGAGTTCTTTTCATCCAAAGAATTTCATTACATTGTTGACTTGAGAAGGACAAATAAATCTAGCTAGCTACATGTCGGAGATGTAGATGTATTTACTGTCTCAATCACTCACCTTTGTATGTGTTTGTTTGTATCACAGACCACCAACTATGAAAGTGTCCTGGAGACGGCACAAAGCATTGCCAAGCAGGCTCATGACCTTGCCTACGATCCCAACTACATGTCTCCTTTTGCACAGTTTGCCTGCGACAACGGCCTGAATGTTCGAGGTTTGTCCGCAGCACTTTTCCTTTCAAATGTAATGTTAATAGTTGTGTCAGTATTAAAGTTCGTCTTCTGTTATTGTTCTGCTGCACAGGAGGGAAACCGGACGATATCACGGTGCTGCTGTCTATTGTGGCTGAATATACAGACTAAATGTGTGCTTGTATGGGCCTTTTCTTTGTTTTCCCATCCGTCTTGAGTCTTCCAGTCCTTCCAAAGAGCACTGCATCCTGTGGGCCGTCGAGGAGCTCCGCCTACACAACACACACTCCTGGCTCTGGGGACTCGCAATCACCAATGTTGTTTTTTTTTTTTTCATTCTGATTTCATTTTGAGGTGAAGAGTTGAAGGACCTGGGGCGGTTCATGTTGATCATGATGCAGGAGGGTAAATCCTCCTGCAGCTTCACCGGCCTCTCCATGTGAGAACAGTGACTGGACCTCAATCTGTCAGAAATGTCTACTTCACCCTTTTGTTTTGCACATGTAATCAGGAATCTTTTAAAACGTAGATTATATTAGTTCGTCAATAACAGCTGAGGCAAAGTTAAAGTTATGAAAATATGTGAGTTGACAGCAGAGGTGTGGACCTGCAAGTCAGGACTTGGACTTGAGTAAGACTTGAATCAGACTTGAGTCACTGTTTGATGACTTGAGACTTGACTTGATAAAATGGACAAAGACTTGGGACTTGACTTGGACTTTTTAGTTTAGCAGTGCTGGTTTGGTCGCGTACATGCGCTGTATGAAAGAGATAGCGTATATATTACAGATTAGTAGTAAGTGGTGACTTTTAATGTCATTTAATTTTAAGATCTCTATTTCAACTCCTAACATGAAACGAAGTTCTCAAATGAAAAATATATTTAGTGACAAGCAGGGTAGAACGTCCTGCTTGTAGAATGGTAGAGGAAACACTGGACTTGAAAATCAATGATTCGGGAATTGACTTGGACTTGGGCCCCTGAGACTATAAAAATCAATAAAATTGTAGAATTTTAAGATGCTTTTCCGTAATTTGACTAGAAACTAAAAGTAGAGGCCAAAGACTTGAAACACAGTGACTTGGTCCCACCTCTGGTTGACAGAGTATTAGGGCTGCAACAACTTAATCTATTAATCACAACTAACAAATGTTGTAATCGAGTAATTGCTTACTTCTCTTAAACGTTTTGAGAAAAGAGACAAAAGGTAATTACATCAAAATGATAATAGACACGTGTCAAAATGTATTTTTAAGAAATTAAGAACATATCTTGAGTTTAGCAGATTTCACTTCTCAAGTGAAGTTATTTGTTCTAGCCAAAGCTCATACATAATGGTCATTTTGGCCATACCTGTTTGTCAAAGCCTGATCCTGTCAGATCTCAGAAGCTAAGCAAGTTAGGGCCTGGTTGGTGTTTGGATGGGAGACCACTGGAACACCAGGGGCCACAGTGGGACGACAAGTCGTCGTGTCCTTGGGCAAGGCACTTAACTCACATTGCCTCAGTGTCTGTTACACTGGGTGAGTGGATTCTTGATTGTAAAACGCTTTGAGTGCCTGGAAAGGTGGAAAAGCGCTCTATATAAATGGAGATGATTTACCAATGGTACAAGACTTTTTCCAAAAGTAATGAAACACTGCTTGTTTTTCTTCTAATAACCATTTTAACTTGAAGTAAGAAAAATAGTATGTCACTAGTCAAAAACCGGTCCAGATAATTTGACTTGAGAAGCCAATTCTGCTTAAACCAAGAAAATACTGTATCTATTGAACACAATCAAAACACTATTTTTTGCAGTGTATGTAAAATGTCATAAAAATCTTCATATTAATCATAAACCACTAATCCATTAATTGAAAAAAATAATCCACAGAATAATCGATTACAAAAACACTTATTCGTTGCAGCCCTACAGAGTACACAGTAGGATTTTTGAAAGTGCGAGCCTTTACGTGAAGCTTAATCAGGTTTTGTTCATGAGCAGATGGATATGTCTGCGCACACGTCCTAAAAAGTTGTAAATATTTTGTTGATTTGCTCAGTAGTAAGCAACCGTTGCTATTTGGAGCTGGGTGAAAAACAAGCGTTCATGCATTTCCTGTGTAGTTTAGCGAGCCTTATCGATTCCAGTCTTTCATCCACTGAAATTAACTTTATTCTTCTGAGTCTGTGCGTGTGCGTGCCTGTGTGCCGGGACGCGTGGGGAGGAATATGTGTCATTTGAATGTCTTTTTCATATGTAATGTTTATTCTCGCAGATCAATGGCTGGCATCTGTGAAAGCTTACAATTGCAATGATAGGTCAGGTCAATTTTATGGACAAAGGATGTATTTTTTTAAAGAATATTGTTACTTTGAAAAGCGCTTGATGTGTCAAAGGCATTATGGACGATTCCAACTATCTTAATCTATTGCGTGAGTGTGTTATATATATTTTTTTAGTCCTTCATCCCTTTACATGGCGTGCTGCTTATTTTTGTATTATATCTGTTAGGGACTCTGGTTTGTACAATTGTAACGACTGCTGGCAAACGCTGGATGCTAACGCTAATTGTAAAAACGACACTGTTTTGGCATTTGGGAGACGTCTTTATTTTCTCCAACACAGTTATGCCGCTTCCTGGTTAGCATACCTTTCTCAAATCGTTAATCTTAACCTAAACCTTACCCTACCTTATCCTGAAGTAAATAAATTAATAATATAAACTTTTGCTAGCTTCCCCACCAATACAACTGAAGATGTATGGAATAACTGAGTTGGAGAAAAAAATGAGGCTATGGGAGCTAACCTAAAGCGTTTACACTTGAGTGATGCACCAAAGACATGGTTTTGAGCATTGAGCTGTTATAATGACTAGAGAGAGCGTAGCCAAGGTAACGTATAGCAACAAATGTCAAGTTCCGGCAGCCATCTTGTGAAGGAAGAGTTTATTACAGATTTCGGACAAACTGAGGAAAGCTTAAAGTTGGGTAGCTAACTTTTTTGTAAAATAGTAACTTTGTGTTTCCTTAAAAGTACATGTAAATGCAGAACTTTGTGAAAAATTAGACCACTGTGTACTGTCTGAATGAATTCAGAATTTTAGCTCTAATCAGGACAAATGCTGCGCTGTGATTGGCTGATTGGTGTCACTCCATTTTTTTTATGATGTTAAAAGGATTTAAGCACAATTGCAACCAAATGAATGCATGTCCTATTACATGTTCGAAGGATTTATAGGATGAATCAATTATGACCTAAACGTCTTCATGTGAAATCAGTACCACTTTAAATACTTTTTTTTTATTTGACATTGACTTTTTGTATTTGAAATTTATTTATGCTTCTGTCCAACCAAATTGAAATAACTTTTTTTTTAATTTCAGCGTTTAAGTTCTTTTATAATTGTAGTTTTTTTTTGTTTGTTTGCTTTTTCATTCATGTTGGAAGAACAAATGGTGGCGCGCAAAAGGTGCAGCGGCCCGGAGGCTCACTCCAAACGTAATTTCGTTGTACTCTGTGACAACGACATTAAATCGTGCTGTTCTGTTCTGTCGCAGCAGTGAAGTGAACACAAAAATTCTGAATACTGCCCCTCTACTCACAAGATGGCCACCGCAACAGGCTCCACCTCTCTCTAGTCATTATAAGAACTCAAGTGGTTTTGCATACATCAGCGGGAATAGGTTGCGTTCACGTTCTAAAATGTGATGTCATGAGACCAGATGGTGATAAAGAGCCATTTTTTCATGTCACGTGAATGCAGCCTATTGTTTCACATGGAAAATAACTGTAGTTTAATGTCAGAATATCCTGTATTTGATTTTTAGCTGTGTACATTTAGGGAAATGTTTGCCAGAATACTACAATGTTTAAACTGTGTAACTTCTCTGTTCTGGAGGGACCTGGAATGTTCCACAGTACGACTTTAGTCTTATCTTTACTTGCAGTTATTTAAAGTGCTAATGACATGTTTTCCTCTCTTTGAATTCATTTGGTGGAATATCATCTGTGATGTTCATAGATAATGAATTTGCTTGAGTTAAGAAACAGTTTGTGATGAAATCTTAAAAAAATCTTTAAAAAAAAGTGGAGCAGAATTCTAAACTGATGATGTCACAGTAGTCAAACTCAAATTTACAGCAACTTTGCCTGGGATCCAGAGCCCACGCTTCAGCAAACTGCAAAGAGTGGGTCTGGTCACCATGCCCCGGCCAATCAGAGTAGTTTATTTGCGTGATGCAGATGAAACAAAGGAGCGATTGGTCGTTCTTCATTTAGACCAAACTTCACTCACCTCACATTAAAATCATTTTATGCTTCTCTCATTAATTCTGCAGAAATCTGTACTGTTTTTCAGTTTCACTAATATTTTTTCGGCGTAAGCAGCCATGTTGGTTTTCATACGGAAGACGATGTGTGCGCTGATTGGCTAATTAATTTGTCAATCACGCCCACTGGAATTCGAAAAGGGGACAGGGTGGTCAGACGATATATTTTTTTTATATATCTGAATTTTCCAGGCAAACAAACTCTGGGGATGGGCAGATATGGATACCAAATCCGATATTTTCTTCAGTGGTCGAAAGCCGATATTTGCACATACCAATATTATATTAAAATCCTTAGCATTAGACCATGAGAGCTTAGTTTTTACTTTAAAATGTGTTTATCAGAGATAAAAAAAATATTGGCAATGTGATAATTTAGCTTGTTTTACTTTTTAGTCTGTTAATAACTGAGAAATTGGAACTAACACGTGGACATGAAGACCAGAGAACATCCACTAAAATTTGTCGCCCAACCCTAACACATTTATGTGACCATTTAGACCAGGAGTGTCGAATTCATTTTGACAAAGGGCCACATTCTTTGTGGTTGTAAAAGTCTCTGTATTTGATTTTTGTATGATTATTGAAGAGTTGACTGTAACTGATTATACATCCACATTAGACTGAAAATGACTCAATCTAATGAAATGAAATGCCTGAATCTGAAGTCACTCAGGTTATTATTATAGAATTTAAAAGTGTTATGACCAGTGCTAACACCTATATTAATAGTTTGTGATTCCTAGTGTGTTGTCATTGCAGTTTCCAAACCTACAAATTGTTAAAGTGGAATGAATTTGCTGATTAATGATTATACTAGACTGTACTAACCTGTCATAAGACTTTAATTACTGTACAAGCATTTTTATTGGTGCCATTCTGTGGAACATTCAACACAAAACTAAAGCTATGGAAAGAAGATTTTTGTTTTCATCCTCCATTTCAATTACATTGTTTTCATAAAGCTTAAATCACAACAGTCACTTCTAAGGACAAGATGATTGACTTTTATCAGAAAAGTTACACAGTTTCCCTTTAATAGTGTACGGACTGTGCAGGTTTAACCAAAGAAGGAAAGCCATATTCACACACTTCTATTAGGGCTGTGTTCATGACCTAGTGTTGGGAGAGATTATACTGTCACTGTCACTGTTTTTCATTATAAATCATTGTGACGACCCATTGTAATTGTGCTAAATGATGTTTCTTCATGTAACTGTGCAGCAATAACTTTCTCTCTTTAGTTTGAGTGACCAGACTTCCTTAGTCATTCAGGACAGTCCAAGTTTTGAGTCTTGTATACTATGTCCCGGCAAATTTATCCCAAAATCATGTCTTTGTCAGTTTTATTCAAGACATGCCAGTTGTAAGGCTGGTTGATATGGCAATGTTGAGGTTACCTCTCCTTTTTGGTAAATCATATTGGATAATTTACTATTTCTCTAATTAAAGTTGGGGTAGATAACTTTTTAGTTGTAAATAAGTAAACTTTTGTTTTCACCAAAAAGTATATGATAATGTAATACTTGGTGAAAAAATTGCACGCTGAGTACTCTCTGAATCAAATAAATAAAGATTTTAGTTCTAATCAGGAGTAGAATGCAGCGTTCTGATTGGCTGAGCTTGGGTGGTCCATTCCAGTTTCACTTTAAAAGGAAAACTGAGGGTTTTATGTCAAAATTGCAAACTAAACTTACTACAGATTGATATTAACAATGTGTTGAAGGATTTATGAGAGAAAGTTGTGATATTTAAAACCTAATTTGTGTTTGCAGTTAAAAAATCACCTACCCCACCTTTAATGCTGCTTTTCAGTTCAAACAAAGACACTTTTACCCACTCACTTGACTAGGATTTGTTACCTTCTGTAAAATCACAAGGGAAAACTTCTAGCACCATATTTACTTTAAACAATTATAAAAACTTTTGATTTGAGCCGAGCCATACCTTGTTGTCTGTATTTTAACCACAAAAATTGTTACTTGGTCTATGAATAGGTTCTACATTATTCCACGAACTGAGAAAATATTTTATGACTCAAAATGAACAGTAACAACAAGATATGTGTAAATGTAATGTTTTGAATGGAAACACTATGATTGTGTATAATACATCCTCAATCAACATTATTTGAGCTTTGTCTGGGTCAAGCTTTAAAAAAGACATAACTTTTGCATTCTAATCAATTAATCAAAAGAATACTGTTTGTTGCAGCCGTTATTATTTATCAAAAAAGAATATTATGCTTGAAATGACCAAAATACAAAAAACTTAACTTCATTTACTTGCACTGATGGAATTTTAGAGTAAGATTGGAATGAGCCAATACTTGATTAAATGCATCACAGTTTTCACTTTTGAAAGTCTGGTCACTCTACTAATCGTGGGTTTGCTTTGTTTAATACTTTGTACATCTCTGTTAGCATCCTTTATAGCACCAGGAACAGTTCTAACAATTATAGCTCTTTATTTGTAAGAATAATATAACCTGAGCTAACATTATGCACCCAAAATGAAAGAAGCGTAAATACAGGTGGGGTGAGCACAGTTTCAGCCTTAATAGTTAGACCTGTACTCAAGGCCTTTCCTGTCATTGCAAGCTTCTGTCTGTGGATGTTGCCCAATGTTCAATGTAAAAAAAAAAAAGAAAAGAAAAAAACCTGCCCATCTCGGATTGAAAAATATGGTGCTTCTCTTTGTCTGCTGGTATGATTGTTCCGTCAGCTCACAGTGTCTATACGTAAGAAAGATACACAACACGTCAGTCTAGAGAGTGTAACGATGCAGGTCTAATTTATGTAAATAGGTTTTAAAAATGTACAATATTTAAATAAAGAGTCTAGTATTTATAATAACTTGTGTTGGATTTTTTTTTTTACTTCAAAGATTTTAAGTTGTTCTCAAGACAGTTATTTAACCAGAAATTAGGATGAGCCTATGTGAGTCTATCATTTGGGGCCAGTTCAATGCTGATTATAATCTATCTTCTGAACTAGTTTGGCCTTTCCAGCTCAGTGAGGGAACCTGGAACTTCTATGCTGATTATGAGAAATAGATTGTTTATAGTGAGCTGTTTAAGACAGTGTTTCCAACCAGGGGTACATTGACCCTAGGGGGTACGCGACCACTTGCCAGGGGTACTTGGAAGGATTGCAGATTTAATAGAAATGTAGAATTACAAGTATTTTAGTGTGAAAAATGTATTTGTTGCATTCCACATGTCAAGAGCCAATGTTTTGATATAGAATTTAATAAAACAATAAAATCCAATGCCAATAAATGAAAATATATGAGTGAATAAAGACAAAATAACTTTAAAAAAAACAACACTAGTACATGGCTTAGGGGGTACTCACATGTGTAAGATCATGATTTGGGGATCCTCAAGACAAAAAAGTTTGGGAACCACTGGTTTAAGGGACTGTCAGCTATGTTCAGTTATGGTATTTGGATTGACTTGTTTAAGAAGCCCTGTTTTGTTTATCCCTTATATTTACTATAGGCCTACTTATGTAATTTACATTTTGCCCATCGTGAAACACATCTAAATAATCTTAAGAATGTTAATAGGTCAACTGACTGTCTGAAAACTGCAGAACAGACCCCAACTCTTTATTGAAAAAACAACAAGCAGATTTTTTTTTTTTTTTTTTTCGGAAAAGGCCATATTACAATTTAAACCCTAGGAATCTGACTTCTTTCAGTAATCACAGGCCAGAAGTGTGGACTTGCAAGTCATGACTTGAGACTTGACTTGATAAAATAAATGGGACCTGACTTGGACTTGAATGTCAGTGACTTAGATGACTTGACGCTTAATCTTCAAAAAATCAAATTGTTTAAATATTTACAAACTGAGACATGTCGCTCTTTTTTTAAGTGACTGGCAGAATTTTGGTTTTACATGTGATGAATTATAATAATATGCAATAAAATTGTAGTTCAGTATAAGAATGTCATTTTATATAATAGCAAAGGGACCATATAGACTCAAACATTGTGATTTGCTTATCGAGGCAAGAATTAACCTATTTGACTATATTATGCGGCTACAAAATCGATGTGACTTGGTCCCATCTCAAATATGACAAGTGGGCGGGGATATGTCACATGTGAAAACAGGGATTTTCTGAGCACTCGAGCATCAGTTGCCAAACAATAAAAGATTATTCAAACCTGTATGAATCAAATCAAATGATAAAGACTGTTATAACATGGTTCAAAAGTGGATTTTGAGTGTTCTGATTGAGCAGCAGATGTCGACAGAGAGCTTGTGTGCTGTGGATGTTTTGTTTACATATCCTGCCCACAGTCTCTTTAGCCTGCCTTTAGCCTGCTTTAGCCTGCTTTAGCTCTAGCCCGCCCAGCACAGCTCCACATCCTGACAGGCCTGTGGTGTCAGCTGACAGCTGCGCTAAACTAGCATGCTAGCTTCCGAGTTAGCAACAAGAGGGTAGGATGTTTTTAAATCTAGTTTAAAAGTTTAGCTCATAGTGAGTTATTAAACCCGTAGGTCTCTTAAAATGTCTGTGTGATTCAGCTTTACAATGAAGATCTCTGCACAGTTGTATTTTGTTTTAGCTTTACGGCGCAGATTTACTTAGCAACCGTGCTAACAGTGCTCATAACTGATCATAACAGTGATCATACATGACAGAGCTGAGCTGCTTCAGGGCAGATTACTCCTCTTGTCCTCATTTATTAGGATTAGCTATGTGAGAAGAAGACACACTAGACTCACGCCTTCCTACGAGGTAAATGTTGTTTAAATGGCCAAAACAGAGCAGAGAAATGGACTGGACGTGCGGGAGAGCAACATGAAAGAGCTGAGTGACAATGGGAAAAGTATTAAACATGAATTAGCGTCGGAGGTGAATGGAAATGCCATTAATGAGGAGACATCTGTGGATCGATACGGCTTCACTGGAGGTGCTCAGCAGTATTCAGCAGAAACGTAAGTAAACCAACTTCCTCCTTTGATCAGATCAAGAATGTCCAAACTTTTGTCATCAGGGGCTGAATATTAAACATGCAAGACTAGAGGGTCACAGGCTGATGTCAACACAGAGAAGTATTCACATATGTGCATTTATCAGAGGTTTGAGAGTGACAGAACTTCTTTATTTTACATTGTTATCATGATTTATAATAGCTCGAGATGTGACATCACACATAAGTAGAATATTTTCTGTTTACCTCATGTTAAACTGATAGAGAAATTGAAATGCTGCTTATTTAAAACTTAAACATTCCCTGACACCACAGAGTAATAGATAAATGTACCAATAGTAATCCATTAGTCTATTAATCTATCAGTTTATTAGATTTGTTTGCGGTTAATGTATAGCAATGAAGCTTAGCAAACCTGCTCAATAATTACAGATTTCCCAGATTTCATTTGACATCTATCCTGAACTCTTTAGTGGAGCTTTTATTACTTTTTGGATGTGCCTGCATAGTCTAAATTAGAATAGAATTGTATTACACATGATCATTTGAATTTGATTATGTAAGAGAAACAAAAGAGGTTTGCTGTCATTTACTTTTTTCACACATACATTGTGTTCTTGAGAGCAGACCTTGCCAAAGTAATCACAGTGACACAACCGGGTGAAGTATGTTTGTGTAGGAGGTTGTAAGCTGCTGTTGGAAAACATTGTCAAGTTCTCCTCCATTTCCTGTTTTCTTTGAGCTTAACTGCTGATGCCAAGTGTTCTAGGATTCTCTGGGATGAGTGCTTTCCAGGAGAAGGAAGTGTCACCCCCGTCAAATGAGGGTGTAAACATTGGGAGTAACACCGTAGTTTATACTGAATAGAAATAGGTCATGACAGAGGTGAGAGTAAGTCAACTAAGCTCAAGTCACAAGTGAGTCCAAGTCAGCGGGTCATAAGGGTCAAGTAAATCAAGTCGTAGCTTTTTGTAAAGTAAATCAAATCACCACAAAAGCATCAACTCATGGCAAGTCATACATGTATTTTCAGATCAGCAGCAACAGAAACATTTATAATGTAAAAAAAATCTAAATCAATTCCTCAGACTAGAGATAGACCGATAAATTTCCCGGGCCGATATTTTGAGATTGATATTTGGATTTTTCTGCATATCGATTACATCGGCCAACAATTAAGTGAAAAAATAGTTTATTCTATATATCTTCATTTTGCTGTGTTTTGAAAAGGAGCACTTTCTTTACTTACTCTTTAACATGCTCTGAAATGTGCATAAACAGACAAAATAATAGTTTAGATTGAACTTTTGCTTTTTTTCATGACTGAGACAAGATCAAGACCATCTTTGTCATTTACACAATTATCAGTGTCGACATGTCGTCATAGTGAAGTGCTCATTGCAAACTGTGCCTGGGTCAGGTCCTGCGCTGGTGTAAGTTTAACAGCGAAATCAAAATGTGATCTTGGTGTCCAAGACAAAGCAAAGGTCGAGTCCAGACAAGAGTCCAAGCACCTTTGAGACCAAGACAAGATTGAGTACAAATGTGCTTGAGTCCAGGACGAGACCAGACTTAAAAAACGGTCTTGAGACTGGTCTTAAGACCATGACTGATCTAGAGAATTACTACACTAGCTATATCTGATGTTACGACTAGGGGTGTTAAATTAGTGCATTGATTGTGATTAATTAATTACAGACAGATTAATCGAGTTAATTGTTTTAATTGCATTAATCTATTTTGAAATCTTTTACTTCATTGTTTCCATGTGCGAGTTGTAAAGTGGACATAAGGGTTGTTCAACTTGACAACTTAGCAACAAAAGTCTTCATTTTTTACAATAATTAATATTTCCATCAGCAACAATAATGTAATTAATTAAATTGAATCAAAACAAAACAAAAACAGATCGAGTGTTTTTCTCAGCAATTTTAGTGAGATTAACAATAGATTATTAGATTAATTAATTACAGATCATAATTAATTAATCTCTTCAATGTTTTAATCGCTTGACAGCACTAGTTACGACCAAGCAAAATGCCTGAAATAACATTACATTTAGCCATGTCAAGTCATACCAAGTAAATTGTCTCAAGTCAAGTCTTTGGGGATAATGAGCCAAGTAAGTCACAAGTCATGAAAAGTGTGACTCAAGTCGAGTCAAGTCAGTCTCCCGCCTCTGCATCATGAGACTTAACATTGTAAGTATTTATCCAAGTACGTTTGTGTTTCCTGACAGTGTTGAAGACCTTCCCATTGAAGTGCTGAGACAACGAGAGGCAAAATGGCTGGAAATGCTCAACAGCTGGGACAAGTGGATGGCCAAAAAGCACAAGAAGGTAAGTATGTATATTAATAAGTCTCTCGAACAAATAATAATGCAGTTTATTTCTCTAAGTTAAAGGAAAGGTGTCAGAAGGGAATTCCTCCGTCACTGCGAGGTCGAGCCTGGCTTTATCTCACCGGGGGCAAGGTCAAAAGGGAACAAAACAAAGGCAAATTTCAGGTTTGTTTTTGAACTTCTTTATTTAATGGATCTTTAGTACTGCTGTGACAGTGAAGCATCATATTTGGTCATGTGCTGGAGCTCTATTGAATAAGATTTGAAGCTAACACTACACACCTGATGTTGCAGGAGCTGGACGACCAGCCTGGTGATCCTAAATGGGTCGACATCATTGAGAGAGACCTCCATCGACAGTTTCCGTTCCATGAGATGTTTGCAGCTCGAGGTGGTCACGGGTAAGCTCACTGTTCTAATATTCAGAGCTTGAGTTATTATTTCAATAGCTTGACTCTTGCCTTCGTAAAATACACTTGACTTGTGACTTGACTTGGATTGAAGGTCAGTGACTTGAGACGACTTGATACATCGCCTCAAAAAATTATGTTATTTTGTATTAACAATCTGAAACATGTCCCTTCTGACTTTTTGTGACCAGAAATTAAAGATGTTTTACCTGTTTTTGCTTCCCTAAAACGTAAACAAACAAACAAACAAATTAAACTTCCTACAGTCAGTCTACATGTTCTGCTCACTTATTTAATACATTCTGAGCCTCTAAATTGAATTTAAGCTTTTTTGGTATCACTTTATATTAATATACCTTATTTAGCCTTACTAAAGCCTTATTAAAGCATGAATAAGGAGTTAACAATTAATGGACAAATCATCAATGAATGAATGGAAGTGTTTATTAGGCTTAGTAATGCTCAATAAAGGAGCTAAGATTAGGATTTTGGGTTGGGGGTGGGGCTTGTAGTAATTAAGTGTTACTAAGCCTTAATAGCCTATTTTGTTCATTAACTTCTCATTTGTTCATTAAGAATAATCCATTATTCATGCTTTATTAAGAGTGTATTAAGGCTATTTAAGATGTAGTTAATATAAAGTGTTACTGCTTTTTTCAACGCTGTTAGTAGCGAGACAATTCCGGTATGTTAACAGCAATTAGCCACAATGCTGCTGAACGAATGGGACATTAGTTCTCGAAGGCAGGGCATCTTGGACTAATTTTTACCTGAATAAATACAATAACCAGTGTTGGGTGTAACTTAGTTACTGTAATTAGATTACATTTTTGAGTCACAAGTAGTGTAACTTAGTTACTGTGAAAATACTTGTAATTAAATTACAGTTACTAACAAAATACTTAGTTACTTTTGTGACTTATTGTGTATGATAAAACATCTCAGAGACACAGATCAGCAGCTAGAACAGGGCCCACGATCATTTCTATTGCTTATTTTATCTAATATTAGTCTATTTAGGAAACTCATTTGATGTTTGCCTTTGTTTAAATGCCAAAAGTCCAATTTTAAATCCTATATTTGATCGATGTTTGAAATAATACACAAAAAGTAATCCCAAAATAAGGTAACTACGGTAAGTTGTTTTCTTTAGTTAGTAACTAAGTAGTGTAACTACCGATAATTGTATTTTCAAAAAGTACGTTTTTAATACTTTTATTCCCAACACTGACAGTAACGAGATATCGCTGCTGATTTTAAATAATTTTATTGTAAAGAAATGCAAGATTTATTTGGTAATTTAATATAAAGACTGAAAGACTTGAAACTAAAGCTGTGGACTTGGACTTGACTTAAACTTGCTTTTCTTTGCCTCGGACTTGAACCCAGAGACTTGGAACTCACTAGAGACTTGCTAAACTCTGACTCGGTCTCACCTCTGCTCTGTCCTGTGTGCGTTTGTGCGTTTGCAGGCAGCAGGACTTGTTTCGCGTGCTGAAGGCCTACACGCTGCATCGACCTGACGAGGGCTACTGTCAGGCGCAGGCTCCCATCGCCGCTGTGCTGCTCATGCATTTACCCGCAGAGGTCGCTTCAGTCACATTTTCAACACGCTGGATCGTTTCAGTTGTTTCTCATCCGTATTTTGTCTGCACGTTTTTCTCTTTTAGGATGCCTTTTGGGTTCTGGTTCAAATCTGTGAGAAATATCTTCCAGGATACTACAGCAAAGGCTTGGTAAGTTATTTATTAAATTCTGCACAGACATTCTTTTATTTGAAAATGGCTCCTCAACATTCTGATTTTAGCTTATTTTCACACTATGGCAATATCATAATAATGTTATAGTATGATTTTAACTTTTCACCTTACAAACTGCTAGGGCCTGGGCGATATTGACAAAAGTGAATATCTCGATAATTTTTTGGCGTATCTCGATAACAATATTTGGACGATATTCTGTCAATCCAACATAAACTTGCTTTAACCAATTAGCCAATAGAACTAGTAAATTTAGTTATTTCAGAAGTTTTTTTTTCCTTTATTCTAGTCCAAACCAATAAAATGTACTCAAAAGAAGTAAAATACTACTTATTCCAAGCATATATTCTCTTGTTTAAGATTGTAGTTCTTGTAGTGTAATTATTGGACAAATATTTGTCAAATTAATTACAAAAGTGCAGCAATCTCTCACTATATCCTCATGTTACTGTTTTGTGAAGCACTTATCTATTGTACAAACTCTGACACAAATAAACTTGCTTTGTCTCTTTGAAAGTTTACAGCATGTAATTTTTATTGTAAATGAGCTCTTTTGTAGCATGTTTTTACGGCATGATTACTCGATATTCAATTTTTGCATATCTTAAAGACAACATTTACGATATTATCTAAAATTTGAAATATACAGTGGTCCCTCGCTCTTTCGCAGTTCACTTTCCGCGGCTTCGTTGTTTCGCGGATTTGTTTTTACAGTGCTTGGTCCTATAGACGTGCGCTGTAAGCTGCTTTTCTCTCAAACTCACTGTTTGTGATCGTATCACACCGCAGCATTCACAGACAACAGCACAGAGGCTCTTTTAGAAAACTTTAGACAGTTTGGATCATTCAGGGGAAGCTGACCTGACGCTCAGACGTTTCTCCAGGTGAAGATTTGACTCTTTGAGCTCGTAGTTACGATGATAGTGTTCACGCTGGAACGTCATTTGTGTAGTCCAGAGATGTGTTTGAGAAGCGTGTTGTGACTTCACTAGAGTCTGGATGTGTTTGGTGTCGGCTCTGGAGCCCGTGTGATCCGTGGCTCTGCGGTCGGCTGTGGAGCGCAGCGGGACGGGCAACGTGTCAAAAGCAGAGCAGGCGAACACACACAGCACCGTCCCTCTTTAAACAGTTACAAAAACGACTCGCGCTGTTGTATCTCGCAGTGAATCATGTGTTCAGCGCATTATTGCCTGTATTAAAGACACTAAACATCAGAACCAGGCCGGTTATCAACTGAAATTATTGGTAAAAAAATCGCGGGTTTCGCCTTTCACGGGTTATTTTTGGAATGTAACCCCGCAATAAGCGAGGGACCACTGTATTGCCCAGCTCTACACACTGCTCATTTAATAAACTTCAGTAGAACATCTAGTACATGAGCACATCCTGATAAATCTCTCACTGCAAATACTCTTTTATCTAGTGTGTTGCGCAAAAAGAATGATTGCATCAAAGCTGATTAAGACACAAAGACTAGTCGAGCCACAGAGTTTTGTAACTGATGGTGATGATAAATGTGTGAAGTTACTGTAAAAATATCAGACCTAATACAGTGTTTCTCCTTCATAGAGTGGATTATGGCGGCCGCCATAGTCTAATTTTTGCCCCCATAGTGTAAAACATTTGACTGTATGAGGATATAATATTACTTGAAGCTGGTAGCATTGCGATAAACATAAAGTCATATTTAATCTATAAGCAATGTTTTTGATCAGTAGAGGCAGAGAGTGATTTTATGAAACAAAATGCATGAAAACATATATTCAAACATGGGACAAACATGATTTTTTTTTTTACTTTTCCAGGAGGCGATCCAGCTGGACGGAGAAATCCTGCACGCTCTGCTGAAGAAGGTGTCTCCTGTGGCTTATCGTCACCTGGAGAATCAGAAAGTGGGGCCCATCCTGTACATGACTGAGTGGTTCATGTGTGCCTTCTCCAGGACGCTGCCCTGGGCCTCAGTGCTCCGGGTCTGGGACATGTTTCTGTGTGAAGGTCAGGAGCTCTGTTTGCTTGGTTTAGTCAGTATTAGCATCAAAGCTGTTCTCAATACATTTAGAATTAAGCTTCCCCAACAAATAGGGATACGCAGTAATTTTTCTGGCAATTTATGATGCTGGCTGCTCTAGAGTTATTGAAACAGCAGGGTTGTCAGATTTTCAGAAAGCAACAAGTGACCAAGCATCTGAAAAAAAAAGAGCACAAAACAAGTGACCCGAGACATTCAGTAAAAAGTTATTAAAAGTTAAATTAATTAAACAATATCTTTCACATCAGAATGAGTGTTAATGGTTTTTACACACTTTTATTGTATTTCATTAATTTATAAAACTTTAAAACGTAAAAATATACTAAATGACCATATTTCAATCGTTAGTGGATAAGGGTGTGCATTGCCTTCAATCTGGCGGTACGATACGTATCACAATAAACAGGTCACGATACAATATATCCTGATATATCGCGATACAGAGGCCCACAACGATATACTGCGATTTTGGTCTTTTACAACTGAATTATTATTATTTTGATTATTCAAAAAAGAAAATTAGACCCCTAAATACAATGTATATTTTCTGCAAATGATGAATAACAGTATTGATACTCAATGATTCTCTCTGACAGTATAGTTAATGGCAACACAAAGCTAATCAAGTTTCTAAAATGAATAAACCATTGTCTCTTTTTATAATAAAATAAAGTGATAATTTGTGTGCCAAGGGTTAACATTAGATCTTCTTAAAGACACAGTGCTGCCCTCTACTGTCCTGGCTAAATACGCACATTTTGGACCACCATTGACATTGAATTCAGTTGAAATCAAGGACACAAAGCATCCTCATTAATATGCATGACGTTACAAAATATCCCGAGTATCGGCGGGATCAGGTATTGCGATATATTGCCGAATCGGATATTTTTGGACACCCCTATTAGTGGATATATTTTTTGGATCAAACCTGGAAAAACATCAAAAATCACTTTGGTTTATAACGTAAAAGTGCTGCTCCACTAGCAACCCCTCCCAAAAAAAAAATAATAATAATGCTTTGCATTTATAAAGCGCTTTTCAATACACCCAAAGACACTTCACATTGTACATTTTTCATTCATTCCATAGAATTAAGGCTGCCATTTTGCATCATCAGCCCCTCCGACCACCACCAACCATTCACACTCGAACCAGATCCAGACTAGGCACAGTGGGAAAAGTGTCTTGCCTAAGGACACAACAAAGAGTTTCTCCTCCCGCTGTGGCACCAGAGGTTCCAGCGTCTTTCATCTACGTAGCTTCTTACACCCAGGCCAACATGCTTATCCTCTAAGATCTGATGATGCTGACCCTGGTACGGCCACAAAAAACAAAAAAAAATGAAGCCCGCATCTGTTAAAATTTACAAGCGACTTTACAAAAACAAAACAAAAAAAAAGAATATCATATAAAGACATAGGCTTGGTAACTTTCCTCAACAGTGCCACTTACCCTTGGTTCCATTATAAATCCCATTGGGCAGAAGTCTTAAGCCTGTAGCTCCTTTCAAGTAGCTCGGCAATGAATTTTGACGTCATGTCAGTTACTCTTAACCGCTCAAATTGCATGTATTTCCATAATATTCTTTATTCCAGACTCAATGTCCATTTCAAACCAACAGACAAATACATACAATAATACAGTTATGGTTAAAATAGATTGCCATATTAGTTTTTTTGACTGTTAATGAACTGCACAGAGTCTTAACTTTGTGAGTGACACCAGAATAAAAGTAGGTCTTCAGAGGAAAAAATGGAATAAACATGTTAAGTTTTAAAGCGTCTTTGGGGATGATCAGCAAGAGAATTAGTTGTTTGTGAAGAAAAGTGTGACGTGAAGTCTGATGCAGCTTTTGCAGTTTGCTAATTGTGTCCATTCAATTGTGAGTTTGTTAAATACTGTTAATCATACATAAACATAACATATTTGAAATCATGTTTTTTTTTGTTTTCAGGAGTGAAGATCTTGTTCCGTGTGGGCTTGGTTCTTTAAAGTGCACTTTGGGATCTCATGAGAAAGTTAAAAACTGTCCAGGAATGTATGAAACTATGGAGCTGCTCAAAGCCATTCACCACAGTACATGCAGGAGGCCTTCCTCGTGCATGAGGTAAATATAGTTCAACTTTTACTGTTTCACGTGTTTAAAAGGATCAAACATTAACTTCATCATCTGAACATAAGTTCACTAAACGGCTTGTAAAACAACAAATGTTCTCGCATTGTAGGAAGCTTTTCCAGTTCCACATTTCAACAGTGTTCAATCAAGACTAATAAGAACTAGGACCAGGAACCATTATGTTTTAGCTTCTGTTGTAGGACTTTTCATCCAAGCATTTTTTCCTATAAAATGTGTGATTTCTATATGAAAACATGACATGATGAAAATTAAAAATTAGGGCTAGGAAATCTTAAGATAAAAATTTTATCGTGAGCTTATCCTGTGACAATTACCTTTTTTGGTAAATCTTCATTCTCTGTTTCTACCCAAACATACCATACATCCACTTCACAAGGATTTAACCAATTACAGCACAGGTGTCAAACTCAAGGCCGGGGGCCGGATGCGGCTTGCCACTTCATTTCATGCGGCCCCCAAGGTTTACTTTAATTAGGCCCGAGCCGAGAATCGGCCGGGGCTATTGTTTTTGCTCGGTTTCTTATTATTATTATATTTCTCGGTCAGAGATCGCAATTTTGAGACCTTTCCCACGGCCCGATTTTCGCGAAACTTGGCAGAGTGATCGGGACAGGCGAAAATCCCGTTTGAGTGGGCAAACTCGAGAAGGTGAAACCGAAATGGCTCGACAGCGCCCCTGGAAATTGAGTCTATGGGAATTCTGACAGGCTTTTTTTTGGAGTAGGTGAATGAAATTTGGTGGATGGCTAGAGGACCCCGAGACAAACATAAAATATAATTGTAGCTCCGCCCTCAGACAAACAGGAAGTCGGCCATATTGGATTAATTTTGAAATTGAATTTGACACGACAAATGTTTTTACGAACTAGTCCTAGGTTTTTCACCCAAACAAGCTCAAACTTGGCCCAAACCATCGTGAGACATGAATATTCAGAATCATCGGAGATTTTTGAATACACTTTACGGTTTTTTACGTAGAGGCTCGGCAAAAAACATGCTTTTTTACGGTAACTTTGAACAGCTATCATTTGCACACCAAAACCTCAATCACTCTTATATTTGACTGACTTATGCACACTCATATTCTGTACAGATTGTAGTAAATATTTTTGATGTAGACTGTACTATAGCGCCACCTAGCAATACCTTGAAAATTGCACTTTTATGGATATGCACCAAATTTGGCAGATGCATTTAGCTCATGAATCCAGACAAAAAGTTTCATTGTAGACATGTCATATTTTGTATGATGTGGGCGTGGCCAAGGAAAGTCCTTCGACTCTAGCGAATAAACTGTTGTACATCGCTCATACTTTGGCTGACCCATTTGAAATTTGAATTAGTGATACTTGGGATGACTTTTCATACATCCGACTAACCATGGGAAAGATCTATGCTATAGCGCCCCCTAGCAATAAACATCAAAATTGCACTTTTAATGATATGCACCAAATTTGGCAGATGCATTTAGCTCATGAATCCAGACAAAAAGTTATATTGAAGCCATGTCATATTTTATATGATGTGGGCGTGGCCAAGGAAAAACCTTTGACTATTACGAACACTTGTTGTACTTCGCTCTACTTGTCTGACCTACTTAACATTTGATTTAGTTAGACTTGGGATGACTTTTCATACATCCGTCTAACCATGGGAAAGATCTATGCTATAGCGCCCCTATATAAGTTCACATACATTATAATATGAACAAAAAAACATATGTTTTTTGGTCTGATGTTGGATTTGTTTCGCTGTTAGGACGACAGCAAGGCAGGGCGGTTGCGAGGCAGGGCGGTTCGTGCCGGGGCGAGGGCCTTTATCGCCGCTTGCGGCTTAATTCTATATTAGTGCCAGGAGTGTCTTGTCTTATATATAATGAAATTATTTGTCTGAAACTTAAAGAGGAAGTGATTTTTCAGACAAAAGCGGATGTATATTCAGTAATTGTCACTTCAATAAATAGACAATATTTAAGTACAGAAACTATTATAGTATGAGAAAGATTAGTAAGTTTAGTTTTAGTTACAACCGGCCCTTCAAGGACTACACTCAGGGCGTTTTTCATGGAGGCAGGAAAAACTGGATAACTAGCCTAGTCGGATTTAACCAGTTTTCCAAAGTGCATGTAAACCGGGCAGACCTATTGAGGAGCTGTAAACCGGTTTTCGGAAAACCAGTTGGCGCACGTGGTCCCGACCGATTGTAGTCTGATTTCAGACTCATGTAACAGACAATCGGTTATATGCTGACAAACGCAACTGAGCAGCTCACAACCACTGCAACTGCACATCCCAGCAATAAATTAAGAATTTTAGAACAATAAAGTGCCTTTGACAAAGTGACACACCACATTTCATATTTAACTCCATGTTTAACACTGTTACAATCTTTAAAACAGTCTTGTTCCAGAAAAAAACTGTGTCATTTTACAAAGAGTATACAAACAGTTAATAAAAATAAACAACATTAACAATGTTAAAGTGGTTCAACAAATTATAGTCTCCATCATGGAGTAGTGAATCTGACACAGCAGGACCAGTCTCTCCAGGTAACGGTTTACTCTTGTGCATGTAAACAGGAGCAAAACTGGTCCAACTGGTTTGAGGGGAAAACCAAGTTGAGTCCGGTTTTCTAGCCTAGTCTGATGTCCCTGATCATGTAACCGCAGTGACTGATGCCAAAGTGGCCCTTTGTCAAAATGAGTTTGACCCCGATGAATTACAGGGATGAAACTTTCAGAAGAAGCAGATTACTTTTTTTACTTTTTGTTTTTCTTACATTTATGTGAAGAAATTACAAAAGAATGTTTTCATTACATTTACTATTCACCTGCAGTGTCTTCTTTTAATACATATGCAGGGTATCTAAAGTTAAAATGATTGTAATACACAAAGTTAATGGGACTAGTGACTCATAGAAACATCTGGTCTTATGACCTTCAACAAATCTTTTAATGTCTATGACCTTTTTGGATAAATGGTCAATAAGAACCAACTTATCTACGATTGAGTTTCATTTGTAAAGTTGGTTTGAGAACCAAGCTTCTTGTTTAACCTTGGTTGGCTCATAAAATTCAGTCGCTGGGTTTATATTAACTGTCAGTATATAAAACTGAGATGGCCCATTAGACAGTCAAGCGAACTTTCGCTACCATAACAGAGCTAGACAGGAAGTGTGCACCAAGAAGAAGTGGGAGGGGCAGAATAACGTGAGGTATGAGGTTTATCTGATGTTACTCGAACAAGTGTAAAGTTTGAGAACCAAAGATCTCTCCAGAAAATAAAGGCAACATAGAAACTGAAGGGTCTTGATTATTGGCAATTTCCTGTGAAAAAATACTTCTTATGACTAAACTCCAGTCACACACCACTCCAAACAGGAACAAGCAGTAGAAATGAATGACTGACTGATCCATATTTGCTGTTTGTAGATCATGGAGCTGTCAGTGTCGGAGAGAGAACATCGAGAAGGAGCATCGGTCCTCAGCTCCGCAAGTGGACAGAGTCTCACGGAGAGCTGCTGCAAGTCTCCTCCCAGAATGCATGGCGCCAAGGCTGTCATGGCCGCCGAGCCTCCGAGCAAACAGGACCTGAGGGAGAGGCCCACCATCATCGTGGAGTCTCCGCTGCGCACGTTCCCCCGAGGAGCAAACGGCAGACAACAAACCGGCCAAAAGAAAGATCCAAGAAAGACAAAGCTAAAGAAAAGGCAGAGGAGAAACCCCAGGTCAGAGCCTCAGAGCGGTTTTATCTCACACCTTCCTCCCGCAGAACCGTCCAAACCTCTGCTCAGCGCTGACACGGCCCGGGGAGGATCCAGCGAGAGCCTGAGCAGCGCCGAACAACGACACGTACCTGTAGCAGCAGAGGTAGTTTACACAATAAAACACTTCTCAGTAGAGTTTATGAAGGGCCTGTTCTGTGAAGGAACTACACTAATGACTTACTCAGAAGTGTCTATGCAGCAGCTCTGAGGATCTTACTTTAGCACGACTCTGGTTTCATAATGTGCGTTTTCTGAAGCCATTCAAAAACATACAAATTAGTGTTTATAGTTGCTTATTCAACATACATTGGCCAAATATAGGAAGTTGTCTGTGCTGCCCTACAGAGCGAAAAACAGGAATGCACTCTGAGTTAAATGGCTTTAAAGTTTAGCTGTTTGTCTGAGCTTAACTAATGATATGTGATTGTTTAGTGATGCTCCAATCCGATTGTTTGTCTCTATTATACAATGAGAGAAATTTACTGACTGATGTCACCCCAGAACGTCTCATAAAGTGGACATTTTCAAATAAAGTTGAGTATGAATTAAAGTAAGACAAGAGGGTTCATTTTAAACGATGGGGATGTAAAAGAGTTCGAAACCTTTGAAAATCGTTCAATGTATGCATTGAATCAAAACTCAGTATCTATCCATTTGCTCATGCAAACCACTGACATAAACACACACTATAGTTGTATAATACAAGTTATATTACAATATTAGCCACGATGTTTGAAGAAAAGCGTGCACATTGTGCCAGACCTGAATGTGCATCATTATGTTGATTTAACAACTGATGGTGACCTCTGAATATGGACACTAAATATGACTGTTTGCTGGTCAAGTGTTTATAAAAAAATAAAAAAAAAAAAGTTCTGACACTAACAACAGTGGCTTTGTTTTTTAAGATTAAGAAATGCTAGTAAAAAAATGTGGCTGCAAAAACGAAAACTGAATCGAACTGAAAAGTTAATCGTCCCATCTCTAAGAACTAGTTAACTTAGTTTTGAGAAGAAAAAACTGTTTCCAGTCCCTACACTGGTATTGGTCGGATTTTAAAGGTTGTATGGAGGGTTTTCAAAAATAGTTTGTTGTCAGTCTTGGTCAAAAACAGTTGCATAGATTGTAACAGCCTTGTACTTATGCTTAAACAAAAAAAATAGTTATAAAATTATATAAATGTAGGACATGATGAGGCCAGTAAAACGTTGACCAATAGTTAACGAGGTACCTCGTTATCTATTGGCCTGTTAACCTGTCAAGCAAACCCTCAGTGTTCCTAAGTAACTCATTGGCCCAGTTGCAGTGAAGGGCGTGGCCTGGGAGGAGAAACACATGTGCATCATTTGAAAAACAACAAGCAGTCTGTTGGATTTGAAAACATCCTCCATACAACCTTTAAAGCTCAGTATTGAAATCACTATTTGGGCTAAAAGCTGGATTGGTGCATCTGTAAATTATGTTTTCTCATGCATTGTAAATATTCTGCAAATAACAATCATCAAATTAAAGTTGACTTCCAAGCTCACTAAAGTACAGTAAAGGTTGAGAAAACATAGAGAGCACTTCCCTTGTTAAATACAGATAAACATAAAAACATTTTGCAGTATTTGTGAGTTGAGCCATGATTTCAAACGGTTTCTGCACATTTTACTGAGATACTACAGTTTTAACAATAAGATTTCTCACATAAGGTGCAGAGTTGAGCCATAAAACAGGTTTTCATCTTAACTCAGTCTTGCCAAATAAGCAGTTACTGTGTTTTTCCTCTGTGGGCAGTACAGACCAACATTTAAAGATGCACTGTGTAACTTTTGACTCAAAATAGACTTAGAAGCACGTTTATGTCATTGTTGCACTAACCAAATAAGAAAAATCTACATTTTACTTTGAACAGGCTTGTAACAGACTATTATTTGGCCTGAAGGAAAGTCTCCTCCTGTATTTTTGTTTGGAAAAGTTGTTCTTTTAGTTGTATTTTATCTCTACTCAGAATGTCTAGCTTTAGCTTTTGTTTTTACTTATAGGCTTTTCAGCTCCAAAAAGTTCCACAGTGCACCTTTAGCTCTGTCGTCAGAATGTGCTTTAGTTTATATGAAGTCTTACTTTGCCTTACTTTAGTCACTACATCGCCAGTCCTGTTATGGATCTAGTTTTTCTTGAAGTCACTCGACAGAAATACTGTTTTTAGTAACCGTAAACCTATGAAGCAGATATAAGACTGATGCCATAGTAACTTAACCAGTCTTTACCTGATGGATGTTAAGAATATTCAACTTCACAAGAAAGCGTATAAACACCACGACAAAACAGGACAGCGTATGATTAGCACGATTTTACGCTTTTTTTTGCCGTAAATATTAGGACTGGGTATTGCCAAGAGCCTTCCGATACGATACGCATCCTGATACACATATATTAAGAATGCAGAGGAATTGTATTTTCAAACTACTCTTTATGTTAGAATGAAGTGTCTTACAAATAGGCCATTGTTCAGCTCAGTAGTTACAGCCTTAAAGCTGCTGTCCAGGGTCATAAGTGTAAATGATATGAATTTAAGCACACCGATATGTATCCCAATACACCTCTTTGTAACGATACTTGTATTGCCAATGAGCTTGTCACGATATATCCCCGTATCGATACATTGAGTACAGCCCTAGTAAATATGACGCACTACAACGCCCCAGTTCATTTCTATGGTGGTTGTAAAGATGTGTTATTATTTAGGAATGTTAACTAAATCCTAAATGTAACTTGAAGCCTAAACTTACCCGTTCATTCAACCTAAAGAAAATGTCCTCACGTGGCTTTTTTTCATATCGTGCAACATATATAGACAAAAAGGCCTGAAATCTTCCTCATCAAACGCTATTTATGTGTCGTGGTATATATATGCTTTCTTGTGAGACTGTGTTTGGGATATTAGGTTAATCGATTATCGTGATTATTCAAGAACAAAACAAGAATAATCATAACAAGTTTTTAATTTAGTTCCATTCTCTGTAACTTCCTGGTCTATTAAAAAAAAAGAAGAAGAAGACTTTACATTTGGAGCTGACAGACAATACAATAGATTTACAATAACAAAAATAAGCTTTGAGATTTGTTTGAAATTCCAGATATTGTCTTGCCACAGGAGAAAGTCTAATCAGAGATGTAATGACAAAATTAAAATACATTCTTAAAAATCAAGATTACAATTAGAAGTGATTTTAAGTCTTTAATTACAATCTAAAACAAAACAAATGCATAAAACTGGTAACACTTTATACAACACCTTAATTAGCCCGAATAAAACCTTCTTCTTCTTCTTCTTCTTCTTCTTCCTTCTTCTTCTTTCTTCTTCTCTTTCTTCTTCTTCTCTTCTTCTTCTTCTTCTTCTTCTCTTCTTCTTCTTCTTCTTCTTCTTCTTCTTCTTCTTCTTTCTTCTTCTTCTTCTTCTTTCTTCTTCTTCTTCCTCTTCTTCCTCTTTTCTTCCTCTCCTTCTTTCCTCTTCTTCTTCCTCTTTCTTCCTCCTTCCTCCCTCCTTGTCCTCCCTCTTCTGTTTCCTTCTCCTCCTTCTTCTTCTCTTCCTTCTTCATCTTTCTTCTTCTTCTTGTTTGTATTTTCCTCCTGCTCTTTCATCCCTTCTCCTCTTTCTTCTTCTACGCCTCCTTTTTCTTCTTTTCTCCTTAATCTCCTCCTTCTCCTTCTTTTTCTTCTTCTTCTTCTTTTTTTTTCTTCTTCTTCTTCTTTCTTCTTTCTTCTTCTTCTTTCTTCTTCTTCTTTCTTCGTCTTCTTCGTCTTCTTCGTCTCCTCCTCCTTCATAAAACCTTAATAAAGACTTAGCCCATCATGAACAAATGATTAATTAATAGATGAAAAAGTAGTAACTATTTACTTACTTCAAACCTTATCCTTTGACTCTAAATCTTGACTTTATCTTTTTAATAAAGTTATTAAATTTTTCTTTCATTAATTTGCCTTTTGTTCATGAACTATTAAGGCTTTATTCATGCTTTATTAAGTCAAATTAAGGTGTAGCTATAAAGTCGTACCATAAAACTTACAAAACTCACAGTTGTTTGACAATCGTAATCCTGAATAATCGCTCAATCGTAATGTTTTGTCTTCAATAATCGTAACTTTTAAATTAGTTACCGTGACAACCCCACACACACTCGTGAATCCGGAAAAAACAAAATGATGTGATTTGGAATAAACGGAGGAAAAAAACCCTCCGGGATGTAGCATTAAAACATGAACTCGCGAAGGCCAGAGACGGACACAAGATGGCGCCACGACACTGACGCTGCGCACTCCTGAAACTGTTCTGGCGCTAACCTGCGGGACTTTCAGCGTCACTCCAAAGAAGATCAGACAACGTGGTGTTTTTCATTCCACTCGCGTTTAGAGATTGTTTTTTTTTTTTTTGTATGAAGGACACTACGAGCTGTTTGTCTGAAGAACCTGGCAGATATTTTCTTTATTTTTTATGTTTTTTAAATGTGCAATTTGAAGTCTTTATTATATTGCCAAAGCAGAATTTGTTTGATATTATAGGCTCTTTTCACAGCGCTGCGGCTAAGCTCCAGTCTGAAAATACCAGAGGACAGTTTCTTCTCGTCTCGTTCATTCCCTGTGGAGAATTTGCTGTAACTCTCTAAAATAATTACATATACACAAAGCAGGCACAAGTTACAATCAAATGATCATTTGTAACATGTTAAGACCTTCACACACGAGTAAATTTCACCAGAAAAACCCATAAGATTATAAAATGTGCCGTTTGTGTCTTGAAGCTAATGTTCAAAAGTTTAGGGTCACTTATTTGTGAGGGAAAAGCACGTTTATTCAATAAAGATCATTTTAAGCTAATCAGAAATACACTTAACATAGGGCTGGTGATATGGAGGAAAATGCATATCTCTATATATTTTTTCATATCTTGATGTGCGATATATATACATCTCTATCTTTGAAATTATGTTTTTAAGTGAAATATTTTTATCTAAGCCATAGTTTACTGATTAGAAAGTAGAAAGTAAATTTACTTGGAATAAATTAATGTTGATCATGCCTTTTACTGCGTAAAACTAAATGAAACAAAATTCTATGCAGAACGCACATTTATCCTATCATTCTCTTTGACACTTTCTCTGTAACTGGAGCTGCTTTTCATCAGTTTCATGGGGTGTTTTTATACAGAATTATAATATGTCGATATTTACCAATTTGGCCAAATTCATATCTTGTCCAGTAGATATTAGTGCTGTGAAGCGATTAAAAAATGAGAGATAATTAATTATGATCTGTAATTAATTAATCTAATTTATCTATTTTAATCTCACCTAAAAATTGCTGGAAAAAAACACTCAACTTAAGTGTTTTTGTTTTGTTTTTATCCAATTTAATATTTACATTATTGTTGCAGATGGAAATATTAATATATTGCAAACAATGAACTTTAGGAAGTTTTTGTCTAAGTTGTCAAGTTGAACAATCCTTATGTCACTTTGTAACTCACATATGGAAACAATGAAGTTAAGGTTTCAAAATAGATTAATGCGATTAAAAAAAATTACTCGATTAATATGTCTGTAATTAATTAATCTAAATTAATGCACTAATTTGACACCCCTAGTAAATATATTGATATATCGCCCAGCCCTAACTTAATGCATTGTTAATTGACTAGCTACAAATGTCTGTTTTTGTTTTTTGGTCTAATGGAGCTCAAAAGTGACCACTTCCTGATTTAACAGTCTCAGGTTCTCATGTTAAATCTACATAGCAGTTTCAAAGAAAAATTATATCGTGTAGAGGCCCATTTTCAACAACTATCACTCCAGTGTTCCAACTCTATAGTGTTGCTAATGAATGAATCGAAAACCCTTGTACAATCATCTTAACGCAGATGAAAACAGTTTAGCTGTTAGAGAAGCTATAAGAGTGTTTTCCTTTGAGCAGGTTAGGGTTTTATGTGAAACTCGACAGTTTTATTTTTAGAAATTAAGACTTTTCCGTTAATGAAAACACATAATTGTCAGGGTAACTTTTCAATTGTAATCTATATTTAACCTAATTATTATTGTTAAAGTAACTCTATAAACGGAACTAGCTTTTTACAAAAAAAAAACATCGGCCTGGCATTTTATCCAATTTATGTGTTAGCATTTAGCATTGTACCAAAAATACACTCTTTTATAAACACATAGGGCCAGATTCATCAAGCATTTGCTCATGTACAAAAACAGGTTAGCGGGAGAAAACCTTGGCAGAGATGACATTTTTCTTCATCTACTTTATAATGATGTGAATTTATTTGTTAACATTAACTTTGCACCAAAAATACACACTTTCTTTCTTTCCCTGGTGAAGTATTTACCTCGTATGTGAAGCTCTAAACTCGCTGACAAGGACAGTCTCGTTGAAATCCGCTCTCTGCTTTGTGATTTTTAAATATTGATTAATTTGAGCACATCTACAACATTCCCATAAAGAATGAATAGAGCGAGAGGAACTATCCGCAGGTATTAGCAAACCAGAACTGCCTAGGCCTCTGTGAAAAACCTCGGTGGCATTTATTCATAACTTTTGTCGTTACTTAAAGCTTGAGAAAAGAAGCAGCCATAAAAGCAGAAGGATTTGAAGTATAATCTTTGCTTAAACAATCAAATATGTCTTGATTTTTCTTTACTTGTGAATCGTAATGAGGGACGTTTTAGGAAATGGAAGAGATTTTTACGGGTTTGTTCTTTGTAGGAAGCACTTTTTCTTTGTAACCTGGAAGCTTTTCATGATTAAACTTTGAGTATATATTGTTTCTGAGGAAAAACAAACGTCTGTCATTTATTATTATGCCTTTGTTATTGTTATTTTATTATTCTGCTCGACTCAGAAGTGAAGCTCCAAACTCCCAGATGCTGAATATTACACACGTTTGTATTTTATAAGAATCACCAGCTCTTTTGTATTCAACAATGTGAACAATAAATATAAATACAGTAATGTTCTGACTTTGTTCTTGTTTTCACACTTAAACACAGACTGAACACTACAAAAAATATAAAACATTCCAGTTAACATCTTATGAATTTAGGATTTTAGGCAGGTCCTAAAAGTATTAAAATATATTGACATTGAAAGTGCCAAATTTAAAGACGTGCAGCTGGTCTGTCCCTTTTTCTTGATAAAACAAACTGTGAATCACTTGGAAATGTTAAGATAAAAAATACCATTGTGTTCCTCTTATTTAGAGTCAAATCAGCCTCTGGGATGAATCAGGCTCAGTTTCTACTGTAAACTGACAAATAAAAAATTCCCCCAAATTTTAGTAGGACCTTGTATTGGCTCTGAGTAATTTTACGTTCCTAAAACCAATTTTTAATACCATTACCTTCAGATTTTGCAGAAGAATTGTGTTTAAATACAATGCTAAATTTAGTGTCTTCAGCCACAGCTGTCAACACACACACCACACACACAAAAATTAGGCGTAAATTAGATTCTGCTTTTCTTTTGTTTGGGAGAAAGTTCTCACTTTGATCAGAGCCTGTTAGTGTCAGAAGATAAAACTACTTTGATACAGCTTCACAAAGACTCCAGACATTTACTTGTGCTCCAAAGGATTAGAAACCGTTTTAGTTTGAAATTTTACACAATTGTAGTCAGACGTGTGAGGGAAAGAAGTATGTAAATAGGGTTAAAGCAGCTTGGTCTGGGCAGGACTTGGATGGGAGACGCTGGATCCTCAGATGCCACGGCGAGGGCCAATGGAAGAGAAACTGTCGTTGTGTCCTTAGGCAAGACACACATTGTCTGGATTTGTGTGAATGTTTGCGGGTCGACAGAGGAGCTGATGTCGCTAAACACGCCTCGCTTTCCATCAGTCTGTCCGGGGCAGCTGTGGCTACAACAGTAGTTTAACATCACAGAGTGTGGAGTGAATGAAAAACATAAAATGTGAAATGTCTTTGGGTGTCATGAAAAAAATGCTATATGAAGTATTGTTATTAAGGAGTTGCACAGTAGCAGAGTGGTTAGAGCTCTGGCTCCTCAATAAGGAGGTCCTGGGTTTGACTCCCGGGTCGGACATATTCAACATCTCAATCTCTCTGGGTGGAGTATGTTGGAACATGCAAACACTCTCAAAAACATGCATGTTTAGGTTATTATTGGGATTCACTGTAAATTTACTCTGTGAATGAATGAGAGAGTGAATGGTTGCTCTAACTCTTGGTCCCAAAGTGGGCAGGACCCCTCAGGAGTCGCAAAATGAATTCAAAATGTATCTATTACCAAATTATGACTTGCCTTTTAAACATTTTTTGTTGTAAATTTGGATCATATAAAGCAATATACTATCAAAATAAAACACCAACTTAAACCTAATTTAAATAGTTTCATAACTTAAAATTATTGCAAAAAGTATATTTTTGGTTGCATGGTTATTTGGGGTCCTGGCTGAAAAGTTTTCGGGAACCCCTGTGGTCTATCTCTTCTACGAGTGGCCACGTCAGGGTGTTCCCCGCCTAAGGCCCAAAGTCACTGGTCAGTCACCCGCGACTCCTACCCCCGCGGAAAAAACAAATAGAAAAAGAGTGAATGAATTACTTTTCTTTAATAAAAACAAACAATAAAAAAAACTTTAAAGCTACAAATTGAAACTTTTGTTGTAGTTTACTCACCTAAACATGTAAGAAAATGAATGTACAACTACTGTAATTTCTGCCCTATTGAGCGCACCTGAATATAAGCCGCACCCACTAGATTTAAGTGAGAAACTGATAAAGTACATATATAGGCCACACTTTTTAATATTAAGTCTATGAGAATCTATAATTTTGCTGCATTGCCTTATAAACCGCATAGTTCAAAGCTCATGAAAAAGTAACGACTTATAATCCAGAAATTACGGTAGATTTTCATCAAGCCCTGTTTTTATCTAGAAATAAGACATTTTGTGTGCCAAAAATCCCCCAGAAATGGACAGGGCTAAAGTTTAAACTATCATTTCTTGGAATTCTGACACATTTTTAGATTTAAATTATTAATAAATCAGGCCTATAATTACATCTTCCTCTAAGAATGTGTAATCTCTTGTCCAAGTCCAAATTTGTAAAGTTTGGTTTGTGTTTGAGCTACTTTAGAGGTTGACATTGACGAATAGTTGAAGAAAAATGTATTTGGAGAAGTTACAATGTTCCATAAATATAGTTCATATCAATCATTTAACCAAATAAGTGCCAAACCATAACATTTGTGACATTTACGTGGATTTTGACCTTGATAATTACAATGTGGTTGCTAGGTAACAGTTGTCAAATCACCTCTACAGGCTAAAACGTCCATTACACTCCTAAATATAATCACGTCCACTTAATGATAAATGTCTTCTCACCTGTCGTACACACTTTAAGACAGTTGTAGGTCACCACATGAAGCCAGCCACATAATCAAGTTTTTGGACACGGCACTTATAACCTTGTTGGGAGGTCAGAGTCAGGCCACGGACAGGCTCTTGAGACTTTTGTTGAGTGATGCGACATGAACTCTCTAGATCTAAATGTTAAAAAGACCAAAGAGCTGATTATTGACTTCAGACATAACAAAAGCACAACTAGCTTTTGTATCATCACAATGAGAAGGTGGACACACTGTGGATTCGTATCGATACCTGGGCACCGTCTTTGACTCCGAGTTGAAGTGTGAAGCTAACACAGACATAATCATTAAGAAAGGTCAGCAAAGAGTGTGTCTACTAAGAAAGCTTCGTTCCTTCATTGTCTGTGATACCATTTTATGCAATTTTTATCATTATTTTATTGAAAGTATTTTAAAGGGACCTATTGTGTTTTTTTAATATATTTAGTAAGAAACTAGAACATCTGCAGATCAGTAATTTACCTTTTGTTCATTGTAAAACACAAAGTTGATCTAAAACAACCTAAAAATAGGAACAGCTCTACTGACTTCCTGTTCAAAACTGCAGAACTGATAAGCCCCGCCTCTTCACTTTAAAATGTAACAGTAAGAAACAACAGATTTTTAAAAACAATTTTTATTGTTGGAAAGAGAATATGGAACAGTATTGAAAAACACATCCTTCACTTTGAGTATTAATCTGTTGAATTATAACAAGTAAATCCAGACAAGTGGAGGGGGATAGGTGGTAGGTGAGAACGGGTATTTCTGAACACTTGAGCTGCAGCTGAAGAACAATACAAGATTACTCAAACATGCATGAATCAATTCAAATAAAACTTTGAGTAAACTAATGGTGAAGGGAGGCCATTATAACAAGGTTAAAATCTTAGAAAAGTAACTTTGACATAGTAGGTCTCCTTTAACATTTTCCTTTGTTTGCTGGTTCAATGGGTTGTCAGTTAAAAAAAAAAATGGTCTTAATAACATAATTAAACTCTGCTCCAAAATTACTGGAATTCAGCAGAAGGACTTGGGGACTCTTTAGATGAAACAAACGGCAAGGAAGGCTAAACATACAGTATTATTGGCCAATCAAAGCAGATCCTAACCACAGAGTTTTTTTTATAACATGCCTCGAGCAAAAACAAATCGATACTTGATGTCTTTTGTACCTTCAGCCATTAAGCTGTTGACTTGTGCTTGCTGTGTCTTATGTGTTTTTATTTATTTATGTTATCTGGTATGGTGGAGCATAACGAGAAACTATTAATGAATTGCCCTCGGGGACAAATAAAGTTTTCTGAATCTGAAGTAAAACCAGATTTGTGTTTGTTTTTGCAGTGCAGGAGCGGCTCTGAATACAGCCTGTGTCCGAGCCTCACTTCCTCTGACACCTGTTCCTCCTGCTCTTTCAGCGACTCGGTGAATTTGCATCTCAAATGGGACGGATTCCCACAGCATCATTCAGACGCCTCTCCTGCTCCAGCTCCAGCTCCGTCTGCGTTAGAAAGGATTAAGTGTTCAAACCGGCTCGCTCAATCGGGCTTCTGTGCTCCACAAACTAAACACAATCACAAAAATACTAACCATTGAGTTGTTATAATGACAAGAGACAGTTATAGGAGCCATATTACAAAACTCTAATAGAAAATAATACAGTATAGGAAAACAAGGCCACATAATCCATAGATTTAATATGAGTAATTTAATTTATAAACAGTGTTGGGCCAGTTACTGTAAAATTTATTTATTATTTACTAATTAAAATGATAAAAGTTTGTTTCACAATATTACAATATTAAGAGTTACTTTGAGCTATTTGCTACAATACTAATCTTCTCATATTGCACTGATTAATTCATTGAAATATGACGTCACAACATCTTTTCCGCAAAGTACATTTTATTCACCTTTGATAGCTGATTTTTACACAACAAACATGATTTATGTTTTAAATCTGACAACTCATTCTCATAAATCCTTCGACACATGGTTAATATTGACATGTATTCATTTGGTTGCAATTATGGATTATAAACTTATTTTTACAAACAACAAAGTGAGACTGGAGAGGACCAAGCTCAGCCATCTTTCCTGGTGAGAACTAAAATTCTTTATTATTCCATTCAGAGTCCACAGACTTCACAAAAACTCTTCTACTCGGTTTCTGTCGTGTTTTGATCCTGAAGTGTTGTTTCAATAGAAAATCAATGCAGTTCATACGACTTCAGTTACTCAGATTGTAATTAGTAAGACTCGCTCAAACATCAGTCTAATGTGTGTTAGATTTGTGTCTGAACATTATACTTAATACAGCATTGTTAGTTATTTTTAAAGGGACCTATTATGTCAAATTCACTTTTCTAAGTTTTAACCTCGTTATGATGGTCTTCCTTCATCATTAGTTTACTCAAAGTTATATTTTAATTGATTCATTCATGTTGGAGTAATCTTGTTTTGTTCTTCAGCTGCAGCTCAAGTGTTCAGAAATCCCTGTTCTCACCTACCACCTATCCCCTCCCACTTTCCTGTATTTACTTGGTATAATTCAAAAGATTAATACTCAAAGTGAAGGATGTGTGGTTCAATACAGTCCCATATTCACGTCCCAACAATAAAAAAGTGTTTTTAAAATCTGTTGCTTTTTACAGTTACATTTTAAACTGAAAGGCGGGCTTATCAGATCTGCAGTTTTGAACAGGAAGTCAGTAGAGCTGTTTCTATTTTCAAGCTGTTTTAGATCAATTTTGTGTTTTACAATGAACAAACGGTAAATTACTGATCTATGTTCTAGATTCTTACTAAATCTTAAAAAAAAAAACCACAATAGGACCCCTTAACAAAATCAGCATTATTTGATCATGACACAGTTTTATTTTACATGCATTGCATTATTTTTACCACAAGTTAGCGCAGAGAGCAAATGAAACACTTCTGTAAAGCATTGACTCATGTTTTGGTTCACTTGGCAAATGGTTCGAGTCACAATGAAGCTTCATTGTCCATCACTATTATTTAATAAGAAATGTAGATCAGTAATCTCTTGTAAAACACAAACCTGCTCTAAAACGGCTTATTGATTCCTGTTCAAAACCCCGCCTCTTCAGTATGAAAATGTGAAATTACAATTTTTTTAGTTGGAAATTGGCTTCATGACAATTTTAATCCAACATGTTTAACTCGCTGTATCTCTGAGCACTCAAGCATCAGCAGCATGACAATAAATACTATTCAAACATGCAGGAATCAACCGTCATGCACACAACCACTGATCCTTATTCTTCAAGATTTTAGTTTAGTTTGGTTGAGCCGAAGCAATAATAAATGTACAAAAGGGTATTATCAAAGTATTTACAGGACAGTTCAGCTTCCTATTAGTCAGTATGAGAGCTTTACTTGTACTGAGGTCGTAGCTCGTATCAGAGGAACACAATCTATAATCTGCGTGTTTGAGACAAAGACAGTTATTTATACGTTGCGTTGCCAGACTCTTGACTCTGTTCATTCTGTGAGTCTGCTGGGACACGCTCAAAGCTTCCTATTGTCATGTGGCTGCTCTCATTTGTAGTACTCAGAGCCTCTTTTCTCGGTCTGGAAACAATGCCGTCTCCGCCGCACTGACCACGCCCCCGACAGCACGCCCTCACCCCCTTCCTCACACGTCCTCACCCTCCACACAAGAACCACACCCACCTGTCTGTCTGCAGCTGCGTGAAAAGAGTCAAATCAGAACTTTAAGAGAATGTAGAAGGAGAAGAAATTATCAGAGCGCAGCCATGACCAAACTTCAACACAATCTCAATCCATTATATGTTATGAAAAGAGAGAAAAACAGATGTACCAATTATTGATCAGGTATGGGACATTTCTGGAGCAGTAGATCATAAGTAGGGGAGACCGGGACAAATGTAACAGAAGCTCACATTTGTAGCAGAAGCAGAAGCTTCAGCTCTGCACAGAAACAGCTCATTTCATCTCCACCTGCTGTTTGAGTGGAAGGACACTTGACATTTCAGAAAACATTTTACAGCAATAATACAGTAAGGCTCTACATCACATGACCTCATATTTTTATGGCTGTCATGTTTATGTTTAAAGAGAGTTTTATGGCCTGTAATTGGTGAGTTTTACAACAACAAACACCTAGCTAACAAAGAAAAAATCACGACAAATACGTATGGCTGACCTCATCTGGGGCAAATGTAACAACATGTCCTTTGCCATTTTATGGATTCATTTTGGATGGATTTATTTAGATTTATGTTGCTTGTACAAAAAAGGTTTGTATATAATTTTTAATTGATTTTAATCTAAGCTTTTATTTATCAGAGATTACAGAGGTGGTTTAAAGGGACTGTACTCGATTTTTTTGCAACAAGATAACTTAAAAGCAATTTCCCCCTAGCACTGATGCCTTGTTAATGTATCTAATCAGGTGGAAATTAGTTCCAAAGTCCTGTCTATGTCTAATAAAATCCCGTTTGTGTGCAGCTTTTTCTGTTTTGTTTTTAGCATTGTGGCTAACTGTTATTAGCATAGTGACTCACCTCGCTGTTAAAAGCTGTGAAAAAACATTAAAACTCATCATAATGAACAATTCTGAAGCTCAGAATGCATTAGCTACGTGAGGAAATCATGTAGCCTGAAGGAAAAAGTTAAAATTAATTATTTCTGTTTGTTTACATTTTTAGGATGCACAAATCAGGTACAGTCCCTTTAAATGTGGACAACCACCCAGTCTCTCAAATGAATTACATTTGATAAAGACAAATTGAATATTACGGGCAATGTGCGCTCACTCGACCTGTAGAAAGAGCCGCCGCTCATAGACACAAACAGTGGAAACAAGTCAAAAAAGCTCCGTTGTCAGCTAACTGCAGAGTGAGATTATCACTGTGCAAAAACAAAAGTTCTGCTGCTAAATCAACATTTGTGAATGAAATCAAATTTGATCCTACGACCTTTAAAAGTTACATTCAGGTGAAAAAATGGCGAGAAAAACACTGTCTCAAGCTTCAGGAGACAGACGTCTGTCCGACCAGCTGCTCTTGTCCCATTTTGTTGTTTTAATCAAAGACATTTCCCCAGCTAACCAGATGGAGGGCGGCTCTTTCTTTATAAAGTGTTCAAAAATCCCTCTATTGCAAAAAAAAAAAAAAAAATTGAATCATTCGAAATGCCACAAAAACATTCATAGAGGTTCTTCAAGGAAAAATTATTTTGGCCTGCTGAGGAAAAAAGTTTGTGCACCCTTGCCTTTGACCCTTCTTCTCGGGCAGGAAAAAAAAATGTGACTAAATGTGTGTCTATAGCGTTCATCACAGCGTTCTAAATGTCAGCAGTGAGCGGCAAGAAATGCATGAGAGTCTACTAGAGAAAGATAATAATCCTAGAAATATCTTTGTCAGTTCCCAAAAAGTTAATTTGAGTAAAACAAAAACTCCAGGGATAAAGATTAAGCCATAAACAGCAAAGAAGTACATTTTCTCTATTGTTATAATTTTGCCTCATGAACTATCGAGGAGCAAAATGTCTGTGCATAACCTTTATTCCACGCCATGTAAACATCTTGCTCCACACTTTTGCTCATATCCTCCTCTTATATCTTCGTATGTAAACAAACCGATCATGATCATGTGACCGTTTGGGCTTTGGGATGAGCTCTTTGGACCATATGTGTGAGGAGTCTGGGAGATTAGAGTCTGTCCCGCAAAGCCCCTCTAAAGAGACACGTTTATCCCCCTGACACCCCTCGTACCCTCAGCGGACCGGATTAACAGGGCTCCAGGTTCAAGACACAAAAACTTCACCCCAGTCACAGATAAAGTATTTGCTTTGGGGTCATCTTTACCAACAGGACCAATTTTGTCTAAAAATGTGATGTATTATTTGCATTTATCTTGTCTTTTATATATGCTCATGAGAATCTTTACATTCGCCTTATAAGCACTAATAAAGTAGACAAAACAGACAACAATCAGCTAATTCTTTCATTTCTTTGAGCTCATTGTCCAAATTACAGCATTTGGGGGTTTGCTGTTATAGTTGTTTTCTATTGTAGACCCTTTTACTGTAAACAAAGATGGCTGCTTGTACACTCGATGCCTTGAGTAGAGCAGCTGTCCCAGACTTTTCAAGACAGGTGCACTGTCAGTAAAAGATCACCTACTGTTACTAAGTGTCTGATATTCAGTATCCTGATATTTACTTGTATTTGGTGGACAAATCTTGTGTACACAAGAGAGAATCTACGAGCTACAAATGCCTTGATGAATATGACTACGTAACTTACAGAAAAGTGCAGGAGGTGAGTTACCACGGCACTTATAACAATTTTTGTGTAATTTATGTTAATTAATTATCAACAAAGTGGAGAATTACAGACTCACAGCAAACTGCTCCTGTGTGGCTTTACTTTGTGCTGATTTCTACAGAAGGTTATTGCATAAAAGACTCCGGGCAGATGATGTAGGCCTATACTTCCATGACTCTGGGGTGAGCCACTGTATTTGTATTGTTAACCGTTAGCATTAGTGATCAATTATTGTTCCTATAGCCGTTAGTGGCTATTAGCCCACAGAAATGAAGAGCTTTAAAGAGAATCAACTGGTTCAAACCTATGGAACACATTAGGATTTGTCAGAACCTCATTAGAAGTCATTGTTGAGTTTTCTAACCGTTTAGTATCTTTAGTGCTTCTTGCTCGTTTTGTAAAGAAAGTTACTGTGCGGAAGGCACCTTAAGTTCTACATCATTAAAAGGGATGGGGACGCACTGGTCCCTCTGCACAGTTTCCACATAATTTTCTTTACAAAACGAGTAAGTAGAACTAAAGACACTATGTGGTTAGAAAACTCAACAAGGACTTCTAACAAGGCTCTGACCTCTCCTAATGTGTTCTATGTTTGCACCAGTTCACAGTCATTATAACTCGTGATTTCTGCGGGCTGTTGGCTGTGAACGGCTGTAGGAACATAAGGGATCATTAATACTAACAGTTAACAAAACAAATACAGTGAATCACTGCAGTCATGGAAGTGTATCATCTGCCCAGAGTCTTTCATGCAATAACCTTCTGTAGCACAAAATAAAGCCACACAGGAGCAGTTTGCTGTGAGTCTGTAATTCTCCACTTTGTTGATAATTAAGTAACAAAAATTACACAAAAAACGTTATCAGTGTTGTAGTAACTCACCTCCTGCACTTTTCTGCAAATTACGTAGTCAAACTCATCAAGTATTATTGTAGCTTGTAGCTTTTCTCTTGTGTACACGAGTTTTTTCGACCAAATACAAGTAAATTTCAGGTCACTTACCATGCTCACATTGAGTAACTATACATAGATCTGGAGTCGCTTGTCGTTCGTAAAATTTTGTTTTTTAAAGACAGTATTGCAATCTTTAACTGATAATGCGTAGCTTGAAAATCATGAAACTCCCGCACCTACTCACCAGTTTGTGTGTGCAGCCATCTTTGTTTACTAACAGTAAATGGGTCTATAAGAACAACTAAATCTAATATATTTTTTCAAGACTTTAGCTACTTTATTTGCTAAATGCAGTTGGAGATTTATGACATTTTACTGTTGCACATTAAATTGTTAAAAATATTACATTTAAGCTTAGAAAGGTTAGAAGTTAAACTGTGTGTGATCCTAATGTCTGTGTCAGTGACAAATGTGAGAGAAACAGAAGTGCTGTTGTTGTTTTTCTGCTTTTCCGCCACTGTTTACCTGATTTTCTCTCTTTACAAGTCACATACAAACTCAGTATCAGCAGTAGTTGTGGTTCTTTATATTTATTATCAGACTGTAGCTGCTTTTTCCAATAATAGCCGTGTTTTTACTCTTACAGGAGAATTTGTAACTAGTCTCCATTGACTCTCATTCATTTTCGCCACTCACTGCTGACGTTTACAATGCTGTGATGTCATCTGTGTATGGAAAAAAAACTTCTTCTTCTGCCGTGATTAAAGCTGTGTTGCGCTCGTGTGTGTGTCCTGAACAGGCTGATTAGGAGCTGCACGTGTGGGACAGGAAGTGGACCGTCCCGGGGTGACACAGATGCTCGCAGAGGTCACAGCCAAACAGGAAGTGTGTGGTTTTCTTCACCAGAACCACAACAGTAGCCGCTCCAGTGACCTCAGGCCCGCAGAGACGACAGGTTACGATGAGGAGAGGAAATGATCTGAGGCTGTGGTTTGAGATCACTGTGGAAGCCCCCGAACATCATTTATATCATGATCTACAGATGGTGTTTTACTCACTTTTTACTCAAGAGGACAGTTAATAAATTGTCCTATTGTTCAATTTGGTGAAGCTTTAGAGGTGACAATTGTGACCTGTAATTTTCATTTTGTTCACTCTAAAATGACTTAGACATTCTTTAGTTTAGTCTTTTTATGAAAGGATTTTTTTTTTTTTTTTTTTTTTTAATTGACCTTTATTTAACCAGGGAAGTCCCACTGAGATTCAGAATCTCTTTTGCAGGGGAGCCCTGGGGGAAGGGTCAGGGGAGGCATTAATGGACATGTTTTTAGCTGTAGGAGGAAACCGGAGTACCCGGAGGAAACCTACGCAGACACGGGAGAACATGCAAACTCCACATAGAAAGGCCCCGGGCGGCCCGGAGTCGAACCCAGGACCTTCTTGCTATGAGGCCAGAGCGCTAACCGCTGCGCCACCGTGTCGCCCAAAGGATGCATCAGTCCGTTTATTTCCACTTCATGCAAACTGTGCGACATTACTACATTGGGGTTTGTTTTGCTTTAACCAGTCGCAAAACTATATAAACACGTGTGTCAACGACTGTTGCCGTTTCTGTGCAGTAAACCTTCAAAATAAAAGGTGCAAAATCAAATTATAAATTAATATCAGACATGAGGTCAAAGAATGTGAACATGCAGTCTGCTATCTCAACTCCGGTTGGTTCTGGCAGATACAGTGCTTCATCTCTGTTCACTGATTGGCCGATTGTATTTCCTGGTTTTCAAACCATCTGCAGTTCTGTGATGCATCTTTTCCAACGCTGTAAGGCCACGATCTAGTTAGCATACCTTTCCCAAATCCTTCAACTTGAGCAGATTAACCTTATCCTGACCCTAACCTTGCCCATATGCCTGAAGTAAATATTTTAAACAGATATTGATATAGCCGCCAATTTTATTTTTGTATGTATGTTTTGCATTTCATGTTCGAAGAGCGAGTGGCGGCGCGAAAAAGGTGCAGCGGCCCCGGTGTTCACTCCAAATATAATTTTGTTGTACTCTGTGACAATGACAACAAGTCTTTCTGTTTGTTCTGTTTAATGCAAAGTGATGGTGTGTGGCATAACTGGGTTTGAGAAAAATTCAGGCTTCTGTGATACCTGACTTAATAGCTAAAGTCTCCAGGTGGCACCATGTTTTGACCATTTATAGCTACTAGTTTCCATCTGCAGTATGAGGAACAATAATAAATAGGTTAGGGTACACTTTATTGTCCTCTGCATTGGATCCATCCTTCAATGCCTCTGGAGCTTCTCCTCAGGAGCAGTGCAGTCCACAGAAACACATTTGCAGATGCTGGACTTGATCAGGACTACCATAGTTTTATGGGAAACCAAAGTGAAACAGTGAACCAAACTTCACACAGAAAGACCCGAGCAGGAGTCAAAGCTGCAACCTTTTAGCTGTGAGGCAAGAGCGTTATCCACTCTGCCACTGTGCCACCATAAAACATTCTACAGTCAATTATATAAAACATTAACAGTAATTCAAAACAAGAGAAGTTTGATTAAGTTTACATGTGTGTTGTTCTGAAAATGCTTCACAAAAGACATTACTTCAAAACTTCAAACAGTGTTAAAAAGCAACTATGCTGTTTTTTGTATTTCTGTTATGTGCTCCACCAATTGGGAAAAAATGTCTTACAATGCATTTAAATATACAAATGTACATCTACTGTATTCACATGCCCCCTTTTCTGGCCTCTGTCAATGTGATTGTATTTTTCCTGCCTAAAATCGTTGCTTTCTAAAGTTCAGTCCCGGGTTTCAGTCCTGCAGGTCTTTCTCTTTAAGTTTTTGTGTGTTTGAAGTTGAGAGTGTGGGCTGGTTACACATACACTGGCTCCAGATTCAGTTTTCGAGACCTGAGCGCGACCTTTGAACTGTTCAGAACCTTGTAATATCCACAACAGTGACCCTTTAGCTTCCTGCTCGAGTAACAGCAATGAAATGTTCCCAGATACAACTCTACACAATGTTTAGAAGTATTTTCAAGTCGTTTGTTAAAATTGTTAAGTTATGCAAAAGAAGATGCACCTGACTTTTGTTGTTCTACTTGGTTTAAAACTGCACATAATCTCACCTATAGTAATTCTGCTTTTGTTGAAGAACTCAGAATGATGAAGCACTGGAGTATCAGCTGCAGGACACATTACTCAAGCGTCAATTCAAGTCCAGTGACAACATTAGTTTAGTTATTAGTGCTCTACTTCTTTTTATGTTCATATACATATTTTCAAACATTTCTTCACAAACTTGTTCTTTATTCATGTAAAACTGTCATTCATATTTACAACAGGCATTACAGTCATGATATTTTTGATTTTCACAAAATCTGAAGAATCCATCTGGAGTGACCCGCCCTACGATTAGAAATGGCCAAAGTCAGCTGGACCAATCACAGCGCACCACTGTGATGTGGGTGGAAGCCAAGCCCCGGAGATCAAAGATGACAGACACAGTGCATCAATGACTTTTGTTCAGTTGTGTTTGTTGTCATCATGGCCATTTGCGTTAGCTTTTTGCTAAAGCTTAAAAAAACGTTTTGTACTAAACTAAAATTTTCTGATCCGGAAAAAAAGTTTAGATCCGGCCCTTTTTTGAAGCTGTAGATGCTGTTTCTGCTGAACACAAGCAGTTTGAGTTGGCATAACGCTGCTTTCTAGCATGTAGAGGGATATTTTCACTGCAGCAGTAATACCGTATCCAGATTTTTAATAGATCCAAGATGGAAGCACACGTTCAAATCGATTTTAGCAGAAATATTTTGACTTGCACACACATAGAAAATGTGTGCATGTTTGGACAGGAAAGATGTCTATGCTTTTCCCTTAACTGTATTTAACAAAAAAAATTCTCGTCTTCATCCTGCCTCAGATGCTTCGACTAATCAGATTCAAATGTTGCCATAACATTTCATAACGACAGTCTGTCCAGGACTGATTTATGTTGAACTCAAATCAAACTTACACTTATCAATCTACTAAATTAAGTTAAAATTGTAAATTCATACACACTTTCTCACCTAACCTGATTTTAAACTTTATTTCAGACATTTCCATATCACCCCTTGTATATTTTTAATTTATTTTAATATTTTTCTTAAATTGAACGACGTAATACTTTGGCACAGCCCAAACAGAGTTCCCTGTTTATCTCTTCAGTGGGATGTTTGTTGCATCGGGCTCTTATCTGTATTCATCTGAAGTCGCTTCCTGCTATTGTTGTGAGCCGTTCCTGCTGTCTCCCATCTTCCCGTTCATCCAGGCCTCTCTCCCCCATCCCTCCCGCCCTCCCGCCCTCTTTCACGACGGGAGGGGCCGACGCGCTGACTCCTGCAGAAGGGGAGCGTGTTGGGGTCCTGATAAACTTGTCGGAGGGTCACTGGGTCGGCCTGATACTGCCCTGCATGAACACACAAACACAGGCCCAGAGTGATAACAGAAACGCAAGCATCAGGAGCTTTTTTGGAACATTTTAATCAGACTTTTGCACCGTATGAACTGTGTAGAGAGCATGTGTTTACAATGTGGAGAACTGTTTAGTAACTGGGTCAACGTAAGGCCGACTATAGCTTAAAAAAAAGAATCTATCCAATATTAAATGGGACATACAGTAGGAAAAAAGCAACAAAATCAACCACCAACACAAGGACGTTCAGCAATAATTCTCCAGGATACAGTGTAAGAATTAATAAAATAGGACTCATCATCATCGTGATCCATCCTGTTCAGGGTTAAATGCCACAGTTCACAGCTCTTCTGATCGCGGCTTCATAATTCAGTCCTGTCCATTGTCTGATGTTTTCTGTCCACATTAATCATGGTCTTCCTCTGCTTCTCTTTGCTGCTGTTCTTCCTTCTAAAGGATTCTTTGCAAGCCTTTGTAACGAATAATGTGGCCAAAAAGTTTTCACTTCTGGATATTCCTGAGAAGATCTTAAGATTTGGCTTCTGACTTCCTTGTGGGTAACTTTGTCCAATCATGTGATTCTGAAGTATCGTTCCTGTAGCTCCACGTCTCAAATGCTCTCAGACGGTTCATCATTTGCTTTTAAATTGTCCATGTTTCTAATCTATACAGTAATGTTGACTAAACAAAACAGTTGTAACATTCTTATCCCGGACTTTAAACCAATCAGAGGCCTTACAATTACTTTATAAAGACATTTTGGAGAATGCTGTTTTAGCAATACAGTGGTCCCTCGCTCTATCGCGGTTCACTTTTCACGGCTTCGCTGTTTCGCGGATTTTTTTAGTGCAGTTTTGCTTTTTTTTTTTACAGTGTGCGCTCCTACAGACGTGCGCTGTAGCGAGCTTTTCTCTCAAACTCACTGTTTAGAGACCGTGTTACATCGCAGCATTCACAGGCAACAGCACAGAAGCTCTTTTATAAAACTTTAGACAGTTTGATCATGCAGGGGAAGCTGACCTGACGCTCGGACGTTTCTCCAGGTGAGGATTTGACTCTTTGAGCTCGTAGTTACGATGATAAGTTTGTTCACGCTGTCATTGGTGTAGTTCAGAGATGTGTTTGAGGAGTGTGTTGTGACTTCTCTAGAGTCCAGATGTGTTTCGTGTCGGCTCTGGAGCCCGTGTGATCCGTGGCTCTGTGGTCGGCTGTGGAGCGCAGCGGACGGGCAACGTGTCAAAAGCAGAGCAGACGAACGCACACAGCACCGTCCCTCTTTATGGCCAGTGCAGACAGGATGTGATGAGTGGCAAATGTCGCTCGAAATCCCATTCACGTGTATGTGTCTGTCAGCGGAGGTGCCCCCTGAGGTGACAGCCACATGCACATGAATGGGATTTCAAGCGACATTTACGCTCATCACATCCTGTCTGCACGAGCCTTTAAGTGGTCACATGAACGACTCGCGCTGTTGTATCTGGTGGTGAATCATGTGTTCAGCGCATTATTACCTGTACAAAAGACACTAAACATCATAAGCAGGCAGGTTATCAACGGAAATTACTGGTAAAAATTGAAGATCACTACTTCACGGGTTTCGCCTATCACGGGTTATTTTTGGAACGTAACCCCTGCGGTAAACGAGGGACCACTGTACATGTCTTTGTTTCTTGTCTGCATTACGCAGATTGTTAACACAGATGCCCCCAATGTTTACTCTCCTGTAGTCTTGTATCTGTCTAAAATATATTTTCTGTGTCCAGTTTAAAAAGGCTTGGGGACAAAACACATCCCTGTCGAACACCCTGTCACCAGTCACAGTGCACGTTCACATGGAGAGTGAAGTGACAGATAATCTCTTACATGAATTGTTACTTGGGCCACACTTTCCCAAACTTGTCAATCAGGCTTTATACAGGCCCAAAACTTATAGTGTGTAGAGGCTTAAGTTTGTTGAACTCATCTACAACATTTAATTTCAAATGTTCCACTCCCAATAGCAGCTTTAACATGTTGTGCCAGTGTGTTTGTGAATGGTATACTTGACCTGTGGCCTGTTATTGACACTAATGACTAAAACACATGGCACTTGCGGTTACAAAGGCGTATTGTGCTGCCGTAGTTTCGTCATGGTTTATTATGAAAGTGTGAGGCACTGGCATAAACCCTTTAATACTTGTGCTTCAGAGGCTTGTGTTTCCAACAGGTGTGAGAATCTATCAAATACTTGAGTTACAGCAAGAATGAAGCCATAAACGGTGTTGAGTTCCCTCTGTTTAAAAGAATCTCACTGAGGAGATGAGCTTTGGTTCACTCCAGTGGGAAAAGAAAAAATCAACTTGTGANTGGTTACGCCTACATTTTTCTGAGTAATTTCACTTTCCTAAAACTCATTTTTACCTCAATTACTTTCAGATTTTGCAAAAGAATTGTCTTAAAAAAGCCAAATTTAGTGTCATTCAGGCCACAGCTGTCAACACACACACAAGAAAATTAGGCGTAAATTAGATTCTGTTTTTCTTTTGTTTGGAGACATTTCTCAACTTTGATCAGAGTCTGTTAGTGTCAGAAGATAAAACTACAGAGAAAAACAGCTTCACAAAGACTCCAGACATTTGCTTTGCTCCAAAGGATCAGAACCAGTTTTAGTTTGAAATTTACACTATTTTAGTCAGACGTGTGAGGGAAAAAAGGCCGGAATCTAAAGGGTTAAAGCCTGATCTTGTCAGATCTCAGAAGCTAAGCAGCTTGGGCCTGGGCAGGACTTGGATGGGAGACGCTGGATCCTCAGATGCCGCAGCAGGACCAATGGAAGAGAAACTGTCGTTGTGTCCTTAGGCAAGACACACGATGTCTGGATTTGTGTGAATGTTTGCTGGTCGTCAGCGGAGCTGATGTCGCTAAACACGCCTCGCTTCCATCAGCCTGCCCCGGGACAGCTGTGGCTACAACAGTAGCTTACCATCACAGAGTGTGGACTGAATGAAAAACATAAAATGTGAAATGTCTTTGGGTGCGTGCAGTATTGTTATTTAAGGGGAGCACAGTAGCAGAGTGGTTAGAGCTCTGGCTTTACAATAAGGAGGTCCTGGGTTCGACTCCTGGGTCGACCATATCAACATCTCACCATCTCTCTGGGTGGAGTTTGCATGTTCTCCCCGGTTTCCTCCCACCTCCAAAACATCCATATTTAGGTTAATTGGGCATCACTGTAAATTTACCCTGTGAATGAATGAGACAGTGAATGTTTGTCTAACTATGGTTCCCAAAGTGGGAAGTCAGGACCCCTCAGGGGGTCGCAAAATGATTGTATTATACAATTATGACTTGGCATTTAATCCATTTTGGGGGAATTTGGATCATATAAAGCAATACACTATAAAAATAAACACAATTAAACCTAATTTAAATAGTTTTGTAACTTAAAATTATTACAAAAGTATATTTTTTGCTGTGAGGGTCGTGAGTTGGTTGCATGGTTATTTTGGGGGTCCTGGGCTGAAAAGTTTTGGGACCCCTGTTCTCACTCTGTGACGAGTTAGTCACTGTCCAGGGTGTTCCTCGCCTAAGACCCAAAGTCACTGGGATAGGCTCCAGTCACCCGCGACCCCTACTGGTAAAAAGTGAAAATGAGTGAATGAATTACTTTTTATTTAATTAAAAAAAAAACTTTAAAGCTACAAATTTTAAACTTTTGCTGTAGTTTACTCAGTAAGAAAATAAAAGTACTACTAGATTTTCATCAAGCCCTGTTTTATCTAGAAATTAGGGATTTTATGTGCCAAAAATCCCCTCAAAAAAGTTTAAAACTATTATTTCTTGGAATTCTGACACATTTTTAGACTTAAATAATTAATAAATCAGGCCTATAATTACATCTTCCTCTAAAAATGTGTAATATCTTGTTCAAGTCCAAATGTGTAAAGTTTGGTGTGTGTGTGTGTAGGAACTAGTTTAAAGGCTGATATTGACCAATGTGTGAAGAAAAATACATTTAGAGAAAGCTCTGGGCTGATCATATCAATCATTTAACAAAATAAGTGCCAAAACATTTGTGTCATTTATGTAGATTTTGACCTTTATAATTACAATATGGTTGCTAGGTAACAGTTGTCGAATCACCTCTACATAATTATTTCATATTTACTGGACCAAAGACAATCATAAACCTCAGACAAACTGGGTGAAAACAGGTAAAAATGTCCATTACAATCTTAAATATAATCATGTCCACTGTTTTAATGATAAATGTCTTCTAACCTGTCATACACACTTTCAGTAAAACCAGATTTGTGTTGTTTTTGCAGTGCAGGAGCGGCTCTGAATACAGCCTGTGTCCGAGCCTCACTTCCTCTGACACCTGTTCCTCCTGCTCTTTCAGCAACTCGGTGAATTTGCATCTCAAATGGGACGGATTCCCACAGCATCATTCAGACGCCTCTCCTGCTCCAGCTCCAGCTCCAGCTCCAGCTTCCGTCTGCGTTAGAAAGGATTAAGTGTTCAAACCAGCTCACTCAATCGGGCTTCTGTGCTCCACAAACTGAAACACAATCACAAAAATACTAACCATTGAGTTGTTATAATGACAAGAGACAGCGTGGGTTCTGTTGCCGTGGCAGTTATAGAAGCCATATTACAAAACTCTAATAGAAAATAATACAGCATATGAAAACAAGGCCACATAATCCATAGATTTAATAGGAGTAATTTAATTTATAAACAGTGCTGGGCAAGTTACTGTAAAATTATATTTATTATTTACTAATTAAAATGATAAAAGTTTGTTTCACAATATTACAATATTAAGAGTTACTTTGAGCTATTTGCTACAATACTAATCTTCTCATATTTGCACTTATTAATTCATTGAAATATGACGTCACAACATCTTTTCCGCAAAGTACATTTTATTCACCTTTGATAGCTGATTTTTACACAACAAACATGATTTATGTTTTAAATCTGACAACTTATTCTCATAAATCCTTCGACACATGGTTAATATCGACATGTATTCATTTTGGGTTGCAATTATGGATTATAAACTTATTTTTACAAACAACAAAGTGAAACTTGAGAGGACCAAGCTCAGCCATCTTTCCTGGTGAGAACTAAAATTCTTTATTATTCCATTCAGAGTCTACAGACTTCACAAAAACTCTTCTACTCTGTTTCTGTCGTGTTTTGATCCTGAAGTGTTGTTTTCAATAGAAAATCAATGCAGTTCATACGGTATGCAATTAACTTCAATTACTCAGAATGTAATTAGTAAGACTCGCTCAAACATCAGTCTAATGTGTGTTAGATTTGTGCCTGAACATGTACTTAATACAGCATTGTTAGTTATTTTAAAGGGGACCTATTATGTCAAATTCACTTTTCTAAGTTTTTAACCTTGTTATAATGGCTTCCTTCATCATTAGTTTACTCAAAGTTATATTTTAATTGATTCATGCATGTTTGAGTAATCTTGTATTGTTCTTCAGCTGCAGCTCAAGTGCTCAGAAATCCTCGTTCTCACCTACCACCTATCCCCTCCCACTTGTCTGTATTTACTTGGTATATTTCAAAAGATTAATACTCAAACTGAAGCATGTGTGGTTCAATACTGTCCATATTCACTTCCCAACAATAAAAAATTGTTTTAAAATCTGTTGCTCTTTACAGTTACATTTTAAAATGAAGAGGCGGGGTTTATCAGATCTGCAGTTTGGAACAGGAAGTCAGTAGAGCTGTTTCTATTTTCAAGCTGTTTAGATCAATTTTGTGTTTTACAATGAACAAACGGTAAATTACTGATCTATGTTCTAGATTCTTACTAAATATTAAAAAAAAAAACCACAATAGGACCCCTTTAACAAAATCAGCATTATTTGATCATGACACAGTTTTATTTTACATGCATTGCATTATTTTTACCACAAGTTAGCGCAGAGGAGCAAATGAAACACTTCTGTAAAGCATTGACTCATGTTTTGGTTCACTTGGCAAATGGTTTCGAGTCACAATGAAGCTTCATTTGTCCATCACTATTATTTAATAAGAAATGTAGATCAGTAATCTCTTGTAAAACACAAACCTGCTCTAAAACGGCTTATTGATTCCTGTTCAAAACCCCGCCTCTTCAGTATGAAAATGTGAAATTACAATTTTTTTAGTTGGAAATTGGCTTCATGACCATTTTAAATCCAACATGTTTAGCTCGCTGTATCTCTGAGCACTCAAGCATCAGCAGCATGACCAGGGGCGTAGCACTGAATTCTGGGCCCCAGGTACAAACTTAGTGATGGGGCCCCTAATACATGATCTTGTCTTTTAATTATTTGGTTGTCTCTCGTCATTTTTCTATTCATTTGGGTTTTATTTCTTTCTAGAATATTCATATACTGCCAATTGATTTAATTTCTACAACCCAAAGATAAATATAATATAAATTAAATGCTTTTTTTTGCTACCTTTCAAGATTTTTATTGCCATAAACACCTAAAAAAAACAAGACATTTATGTATTTTTGTGTCAAAACCATTGAGTTGGAAGCACTGCCTTCACTCAAATGAGACGTGAAATGTGTTTTAATCTTACTCTTTTACATTTTAGCTAACTTGTTTTAAAGCTAACTTGTCTAAATGATGCCAAAATCACACTTAGATGTTTTGGATGTTTTATATTGTTGAAGTTATGACATTTATTGACATTGTGCCAAACCCTGGCTATTTGTTCACTGAAAACTGCAAACTCTTGCTAATAATATTATTTTTGTAGCTACTGTATTTGTTAAAATTTTAGCCAATTAATATTCCTCTTGTTTCAGTCATTTTCTTTAGCCAAAGTCTGTAGCCACGTTTTATAGGAGAGATGGAGCTCTATGATATCACAAATAATTACATATAGAGGAACAATGTATCTCACAAACAAAATGCTTTTGGGGGCCCTTTCCTGTCCTGGGCCCTGGGGAAACTAGCACCATTTACCCCCCCAGTCCGACACCCCTGAGCATGACAATAAAATACTATTCAAACAGGCAGGAATCAACCGTCATGCACACAACCACTGATCCTTATTCTTCAAGATTTTAGTTTAGTTTGGTTGAGCCGAAGCAATAATAAATGTACAAACAGGGTATTATCAAAGTATTTACAGGACAGTTCAGCTTCCTATTAGTTGGTATGAGAGCTTTACTTGTACTGAGGTCATAGCTTGTATCAGAGGAACACAAATCTATAATCTGCGTGTTTAGACAAAGACAGTTATTTATACGTTGCATTGCCAGACTCTTGACTCTGTTCATTCTGTGAGTCTGCTGGGACACGCTCAAAGCTTCCTATTGTCATGTGGCTGCTCTCATTTGTAGTACTCAGAGCCTTTCTCGGTCTGGAAACAATGCCGTCTCGCCGCACTGACCACGCCCACGACAGCACCGCCCTCACCCCCTCCTCACACGTCCTCACCCTCCACACAAGGCCCACACCCACCTGTCTGTCTGCAGCTGCGTGAAAAGAGTCAAATCAGAACTTTAGGATAATGTAGGAGAAGAGGATCTGACTCAAACGCAGCCAAGACCAAATCTCAATCTATTATATCTTATGAAAATAAAAAAAATAAAAACACAGAAAGATGTACCAATTATTGATGTAGGAGGAGCTCAAAAACAGCTAAAATAGGAAATGCGGCGTACATTGTGAGGACAAATTTAACCTACAACAACTCTGCTAATACTGGATTTGTAACTGACATGTAAAAATAGAAAACCATGCAGGTAAACAGTGGCAGAAAGGCAGATAAACAAGACTTTAGCTTCTCTCACATTTATCACAAACTTACGAATCACACACATTTGAACTTATTACCCTTTTCTTCCCCCTCCCAGTAGATGCAATTTAGCGGCAGAAGCTAGAATCTGGTGCTCCGCTTATTTGCGTTTACTTTCATGTGTGCGGTTATAAAAGTGAAACTACAACAACGATGATGAAGCACAAGTGAATTAAAGCAGGTTTATAAAGGTCACAGGAGAACAGAGGCTCATTAAGAGGCAAGGAGCTGTGACGCATTGTGGGCGTCAAATGAAAAAACTTAAACAGTGTTGGCCATGTTCTATAATCTATAGTAAATGTGCTTCTCACATCATTTAAGAAGCAGCTGTGTTGGATATGAAGTGCTTTGTTCCCGTAAAAAAGAATCCCGCACTTTGACTACGAGCACAAAGCGTTACAAGTATTTACAGATGATGAGGCAGTCACTCATTCATTCATTTTCTACCGCTTAATCCCGTTAGGGGTCGCGGATGACTGGAGCCTATCCCAATGACTTTGGGCCTTAGGCGGGGAAACACTCCGGACAGTGGCCAACTTGCCACAGGGTTAGACAGACAAACATTCACTCTCTCATTCATTCACTAAGGGAAATTTACAGTGATGCCCAATTAACCTAAACATGCATGTCTTTGGAGGTGGGAGGAAACCGGAGTACCCGGAGAAAACCCACGGTGACACGGGGAGAACATGCAAACTCCACCCAGAGAGATCATGAGATGTTGATATGGTCCGACCCGGGAGTCGAACCCACGACCTCCTTGTTGGGAAGCCAGAGCTCTAACCACTCTGCAGATGATGAGGCAATGTTTCTTCTTTATTTGACAGTGTAAGAGGTGTAGTCACAAAGCATCATGATGCGCCTGTCAAATAGTCGTAACAGAGTTACAGTGAGGCACAAACATAAAGAGAGAAACGACGAAAACATCTCTTACAAAAATCCTTATCCTCCTTGTAGAGGGAAACATCAGGTTTAAAATCAGGCCAAAACTCCTGTAGTGTGCAGCCGGCTTTAATGTAATGTACATTGTCCTCATAAACCTCAACCTAATATTAGACTTAAAGTAGAGTTAATAATGGTATCAAATAGAATAGAAGCACATCTACAAAACATGAGAAGATTTGTCTTAAAATTACACAAATATTCAAATTTCAGAAGGCTGTACTGCACACACCAGTACTACATTTTGAGAAATAATGATCTATGTTGTTAATTTTTTGTTGATGATGCACTGAAGATATCGAAGGAGGAGACACAAAATATAAGAGATGCCCCTATACATTTCTTATCATAGTTTAAGATAATAAAGTACTTGCTCCACACCTCAGCTCATATCCTCCTCTTATATCTCCGCATGTAAACAAAGTGATCATGATCATGTGACCGTTTGGGCTTTGGGATGAGCTCTTTGGACCATATGTGTGAGGAGTCTGGGAGATTAGAGTCTGTCCCGCAAAGCCCCTCTAAAGAGACACGTTTATCCCCCTGACACCCCTCGTACCCTCAGCGGACCGGATTAACAGGGCTCCAGGTTCAAGGCACAAAAACTTCACCCAGTCACAGATAAAGTATTTGCTTTGGGGTCATCTTTACCAACAGGACCAATTTTGTTTAAAAATGTGATGTATTATTTGCATTTATCTTGTCTTTTATATATGCTCATGAGAATCTTTACATTCGCCTTATAAGCACTAATAAAGTAGACAAAACGGACAACAAACAGCTAATTCTTTCATTTCTTTGAGCTCACTGTCCAAATTACAACATTTGGGGGTTTGCTGTTATAGTTGTTTTAGACCCTTTTACTGTAAACAAAGATGGCTGCTTGTACACTCGATGCCTTGAGTAGAGCAGCTGTCCCAGACTTTTCAAGACAGGTGCACTGTCAGTAAAAGATCACCTACTGTTACTAAGTGTCTGATATTCAGTATCCTGATATTTATTTGTATTTGGTGGACAAATCTTGTGTACACAAGAGAGAATCTACAAGCTACAAATGCCTTGATGAATATGACTACGTAACTTGCAGAAAAGTGCAGGAGGTGAGTTACCACGGCACTTTTAACGATTTTTGTGTAATTTGTGTTAATTAATTATCAACAAAGTGGAGAATTACAGACTCACAGCAAACTGCTCCTGTGTGGCTTTACTTTGTGCTGATTTCTACAGAAGGTTATTGCATGAAAGACTCCGGGCAGATGATGTAGGCTTATACTTCCATGACTCTGGGGTGAGCCACTGTATTTGTATTGTTAACCGTTAGCATTAGTGATCAATTATTGTTACTATAGCCGTTAGTGGCTATTAGCCCACAGAAATCAAGAGCTTTAAAGAGAATCAACTGGTGCAAACCTATGGAACACATTAGGATTTGTCAGAACCTCGTTAGAAGTCATTGTTGAGTTTTCTAACCGTTTAGTATCTTAAGTGCTACTTGCACTTAAGTTACTGTGCGGAAGGCACCTTAAGTTCTACATCATTAAAAGGGGCGGGGACGCATTGGTCCCTCTGCACAGTTTCCACATAATTTTCTTTACAAAACGAGTAAGTAGAACTAAAGACACTATGTGGATAGAAAACTCAACGAGGACTTCTAACAAGGCTCTGACCTCTCCTAATGTGTTTTATGTTTGCACCAGTTCACACTCATTATAACTCGTGATTTCTGCGGGCTGTTGGCTGTGAACGGCTGTAGGAACATAAGGGATCATTAATACTAACAGTTAACAAAACAAATAGTGAATCAAGCAGTCATGGAAGTGTATCATCTGCCCGGAGTCTTTCATGCAATAACCTTCTGTAGCACAAAGTAAAGCCACACAGGAGCAGTTTGCTGTGAGTCTGTAATTCTCCACTTTGTTGATAATTAATTAACACAAATTACACAAAAACGTTATCAGTGTTGTAGTAACTCACCTCCTGCACTTTTCTGCAAATTACGTAGTCAAACTCATCAAGTATATTGTAGCTTGTAGCTTTTCTCTTGTGTACACGAGTTTTTTCGACCAAATACAAGTAAATTTCAGGTCACTTACCATGCTCACATTGAGTAACTATACATAGATCTGGAGTCGCTTGTCGTTCGTAAAATTTTGTTTTTTAAAGACAGTATTGCAATCTTTAACTGATAATGCGTAGCTTGAAAATCATGAAACTCCCGCACCTACTCACCAGTTTGTGTGTGCAGCCATCTTTGTTTACTAACAGTAAATGGGTCTATAAGAACTACTAAATCTAATATATTTTTCAAGACTTTAGCTACTTTATTTGCTAAATGCAGTTGGAGATTTATGACATTTTACTGTTGCACATTAAATTGTTAAAAACATTACATTTAAGCTTAGAAAGGTTTTAAGTTAAACTGTGTGTGATCCTAATGTCTGTGTCAGTGACAAATGTGAGAGAAACAGAAGTGCTGTTGTTGTTTTTCTGCTTTTCCGCCACTGTTTACCTGATTTTCTCTCTTTACAAGTCACATACAAACTCAGTATTCAGCAGTAGTTGTGGTTCTTTCTATTTATTATCAGACTGTAGCTGCTTTTTCCAATAATAGCCGTGTTTTTACTCTTACAGGAGAATTTGTAACTAGTCTCCATTGACTCTCATTCATTTTCGCCACTCACTGCTGACGTTTACAATGCTGTGATGTCATCTGTGTATGGAAAAAAAACTTCTTCTTCTGCCGTGATTAAAGCTGTGTTTGCGCTTGTGTGTGTGTCCTGAACAGGCTGATTAGGAGCTGCACGTGTGGGACAGGAAGTGGACCGTCCCGGGGTCACACAGATGCTCGCAGAGGTCACAGCCAAACAGGAAGTGTGTGGTTTTCTTCACCAGAACCACAACAGTAGCCGCACCGGTGACCTCAGGCCTGCAGAGACGACAGGTTACGATGAGGAAAGGAAATGATCTGAGGCTGTGGTTTGAGATCACTGTGGAAGCCCCCGAACATCATTTATATCATGATCTACAGATGGCGTTTTACTCACTTTTTACTCAAGAGGAGAGTTAATAAATGTTCCTATTGTTTCAGCTATTTATCCTCAAAATGACTCCAAAATTAAACTTAGTGAAGCTTTTGTAGTGGAGATTAAATTAGATAGAGATAGGTTTTTTTCAGTGTATTTATTTACAAACAATGACATTAGAAGACCCGTTATTTTCATTTTGTTCACTCTAAAACACAAAGCTGATATAAAACGACTTAGACATTCTTTCATTTAGTCTTTTTATGCAAGGATGCATCAGTCAGTTTAATTCCACTTCATGCAAACTGTGCGACATTGTTACATTGGGGTTTGTTTCGCTTTAACCAGTCGCTGGACCGAGACACATCAGTGTAGTCCAGGAAGTAGAGCGCAACACGCGTGTCTGCGAATGTTGCCGTTTCTGTGCTGTAAACTTTCAAAATAAAAGGTGCAAAATCAAATTATAAATTAATATTTGACAAAGTCAAAGGAGGAGAACATATGCAACCTGCTAGCTCAACTCTGGTTGGTTCTGGCAGATACAATGCTTCATTCTGTTCACTGATTGGCCGATTGTACTTCCTGGGTTTCAGAACCATCTGCATGTATCTTTTCCAATGTTGTTATGCCAAGACCTAGTTAGCATACCTTTCCCAAATCCTTAACTTAACCAAATCAACCTAATCCTGACCCTAACCTTGCCCATATCCACCAATTTTATGTTTTATTTTGTTGTATGTATGTTTTGCATTTCATGTTCGAAAAGCGAGTGGCAGCATGAACAGATGCAGCGGCCCGGAGGCTCACTCCAAACATAATTTCATTGTACTCTGTGACAATGACAATAAGTCTTTCTGTTCTGTTTATTGCAAAGTGTTGATGTATGGCATTACTGTTGGAGAAAAAAACCAGGGTTCTGTGATACCTGACTTAATAGCTGAAGTCACCAGGTTGCACCATGTTTAGGTTAGTGTACACTTTATTGTCTACGTAGAGAAATTTGTCCTTTGCATTTGATCCATCCTTCAATGCCACTCAGCAGTGAAGTCCACAGGGACACATTTGCAGATCTTCTTGATCAGGACTACCATACGTTTGGTTGATGGGGAAACCGAAGTGCCCAGTGAAACAAACTCCACACAGAAAGGCTCAGGCAGAAGTCAAAGCTGCAACTTTTCAGGTACATTTTCCACTCTGCCACTGTTATACATTATACAGTTACTCAAAATAGGAGAAGTTTGATAAGTTTACATGTGCGTTGTTCTGAAAATGCTTCACAAAAGACATTACTTCAAAACTATTAAAAAGAAACTGGAATGCTGTTTATGTGTATTTCTGTCATGTGCTCCAGCTTCACCAAGTTGGGAGAAAAAAATGCCTTCAATACATTTAAATACAAATGTTCATTTATATACTAACATCTATTCATACATGCCCCATTTTCTGGCCTCTGTCAATGTGATTTTTTCCAGCCTAAAATCGTTGCTTTCTAAAGTTCAGTCCCGGGTTTCAGTCCTTCTGGTTTGTTCTCTTTAAGTTTTTGTGTGTTTGAAGTTGAGAGGTGTGGCTGGTTACACGATACACTGGCTCCAGATTCAGTTTTCGGGACCTGAGCGCGACCTTTGAACTGTCGAGAAACCTTGTAATATCCACAACAGTGACCCTTTAGCTTCCTGCTCGAGTATCAGCAATGAAATGTTCCCAGATACAACTCTACACAATGTTTAGAAGTATTTTCAAGTCATTTGTTAAAATTGTTACGTTATGCAAAAGAAGTTGCACCTGACTTTTGTTGTTCTACTTGGTTTAAAACTGCACATAATCTCACCTATAGTAATTCTGCTTTTGTTGAAGAACTCAGAATGATGAAGCACTGGAGTATCAGCTGCAGGACACATTACTCAAGCGTCAATTCAAGTCCAGTGACAACATTAGTTTAGTTATTAGTGCTCTACTTCTTTTTATGTTCATATACATATTTTCAAACATTTCTTCACAAGCTTGTTCTTTATTCTTTTATATGTAAAACTGTCATTATTTTAACAACAGGCATTACAGTAATCTAACCTGGCTCTACCAGATGTAGATTCCCATGATATTTTGATTTTCACAAAATCTGAAGAATCCATCTGGAGTGACCCCGCCCTACGATTAGAAATGGCCAAAGTCAGCTGGACCAATCACAGCGCACCACTGTGATGTGGGTGGAAGCCAAGCCCCGGAGATCAAAGATGACAGACGCAGTGCATCAATGACTTTTGTTCAGTTGTGTTTGTTGTCATCATGGCCATTTGCGTTAGCTTTTTGCTAAAGCTTAAAAAAACGTTTTGTACTAAACTAAAATTTTCTGATCCAGAAAAAAAGTTTAGATCCGGCCCTTTTTAAGTTGTAGATGCTGTTTCTGCTGAACACAAGCAGTTTGAGTTGGCATAACGCTGTAGGGAAAAATGCTTTCTAGCCTGTAGAGGGATATTTTCACTGCAGCAGCAAAACCGTATCCAGATTTTTTAATAGATCCAAGATGGAAGCACACGTTCAAATCGATTTTAGCAGAAATATTTTGACTTGCACACACATAGAAAATGTGTGCATGTTTGGACAGGAAAGATGTCTGTGCTTTTCCCTTAACTGTATTTAACAAAAAAAAAAAAAAAAAAAAAATTCTCGTCTTCATCCTGCCTCAGATGCTTCGACTAATCAGATTCAAATGTTGCCATAACATTTCATAACGACAGTCTGTCCAGACTGATTTATGTTGAACTCAAATCAAACTTACACTTATCAATCTACTAAATTAAGTTAAAATTGTAAAATCATACACACTTTCTCACCTAACCCTGATTTTAAACTTTATTTCAGACATTTCCATATCACCCCTTGTATATTTTTAATTTATTTTTATTTTTTCTTAAATTGAACAACGTAATACTTTGGCAGAGCCCAAACAGAGTTCCCTGTTTATCTCTTCAGTGGGATGTTTGTTGCATCGGGCTCTTATCTGTATTCATCTGAAGTCACTTCCTGCTATTGTTGTGAGCCGTTCCTGCTGTCTCCCATCTTCCCGTTCATCCAGGCCTCTCTCCCCCATCCCTCCCGCCCTCCCGCCCTCTCTCACGACGGGAGGGGCCGACGCGCTGACTCCTGCAGAAGGGGAGCGTGTTGGGGTCCTGATAAACTTGTCGGAGGGTCACTGGGTCGACCTGATACTGCCCAGCATGAACACACAAACACGGGCCCGGGTGATAACAGAAACGCAAGCATCAGGAGCTTTTTTGGAACATTTTAATCAGACTTTTGCACCGTATGAACTGTGTAGAGAGCATGTGTTTACAATGTGGAGAACTGTTTAGTAACTGGGTCAACGTAAGGCCGACTATAGCTTAAAAAAAAGAATCTATCCAATATTAAATGGGACATACAGTAGGAAAAAGCAACAAAATCAACCACCAACACAAGGACGTTCAGCAATAATTCTCCAGGATACAGTGTAAGAATTAATAAAATAGGATCATCGTGATCCATCCTGTTCAGGGTTAAATGCCACAGTTCACAGCTCTTCTGATCGCGGCTTCATAATTCAGTCCTGTCCATTGTCTGATGTTTTCTGTCCACATTAACCGTGGTCTTCCTCTGCTCCTCTTTGCTGCTGTTCTTCCTTCTAAAAGGATTCTTTGCAAGCCTTTGTAACGAATAATGTGGCCAAAAAAGTTTTCACTTCTGGATATTCTTGAGAAGATCTTCAGATTCAATTGGCTTCTGACTTCCTTGTGGGTAACTTTGTCCAATCATGTGATCTGAAGTATCGTTCCTGTAGCTCCACGTCTCAAATGCTCTCAGACGGTTCATCATTTGCTTTTAAATTGTCCATGTTTCTGATCCATATTGTAATGTTGACTAAACAAAACAGTGTAACATTCTTATCCTGGACTTTAAACCAATTAGAGGCCTTACAAGTACTTTATAAAGACATTTTGGAGAATGCTGTTTTAGCAATACAGTGGTCCCTCGCTCTATCGGTTCACTTTTCACGGCTTCGCTGTTTCGCGGATTTTTTTAGTGCAGTTTTGCATTTTTTTTTTACAGTGTGCGCTCCTACAGACGTGCTTGTAGCGAGCTTTTCTCTCAAACTCACTGTTTAGAGACCGTGTTACATCGCAGCATTCACAGGTAACAGCACAGAAGCTCTTTTAGAAAACTTTAGACAGTTTGCATCATGCAGGGGAAGCTGACCTGACGCTCGGACGTTTCAGGTGAGGATTTGACTCTTTGAGCTCGTAGTTACGATGATAAGTTTGTTCACGCTGGAACGTCATGTGTGTAGTTCAGAGATGTGTTTAAGGAGCGTGTTGTGACTTCGCTAGAGTCTGGATGTGTTTCGTGTCTGCTCTGGAGCCTGTGTGATCCGTGGTTCTGCGGTCGGCTGTGGAGAGTAGCGAGACGGGCAACGTGTCAAAAGCAGAGCAGGCGAACGCACACAGCACCGTCCCTCTTTATGGCCAGTGCAGACAGGATGTGATGAGCGGCAAATGTCGCTCGAAATCCCATTCACGTGTATGTGTCTGTCAGCGGAGGTGCCCCCTGAGGTGCCGCTGACAGCCACATGCACATGAATGGGATTTCAAGCGACATTTACGCTCATCGCATCCTGTCTGCACGAGCCTTTAAGCGGTCACATGAACGACTCGCGCTGTTGTATCTGGTGGTGAATCATGTGTTCAGCGCATTATTACCTGTACAAAAGACACTAAACATCATAAGCAGGCAGGTTATCAACAGAAATTACTGGTAAAAAATGAAGATCACTACTTCGCGGGTTTCGCCTTTCATGGGTTATTTTTGGAACGTAACCCCCGTGATAAACGAGGGATCACTGTACATGTCTTTGTTTCTTGTCTGCATTACGCAGATTGTTAACACAGATGCCCCCAATGTTTACTCTCCTGTAGTCTTGTATCTGTCTAAATATTATTTCTGTGTCCAGTTTAAAAAGGCTTGGGGACAAAACACATCCCTGCGAACACCCTGTCACCAGTCACAATGCACGTTCACATGGAGAGTGAAGTGACAGATAATCCCTTACATGAATTGTTACTTGGGCCACACCTTCCCAAACTTGTCAAATCAGGCTTTATACAGGCCAAAACTTTAGTGTGTAGAGGGCTTAAGTTTGTTGAACTCATCTACAATATTTAATTTAAAATGTTCCAGTCCCAACAGCAGCTTTAACATGTTGTGCCAGTGCGTTTGTGAATGGTATACTTGACCTGTGGCCTGTTATCGACACTAATGACTAAAACACATGGGCACTTGCGGTTACAAAGGCGTATTGTGCTGCCGTAGCTTCGTCATGGTTTATTATGAAAGTGTGAGGACTGGCATAAACCCTTTAATACTTCTGCTTCAGAGGCTTGTGTTTCCAACAGGTGTGAGAATCTATCAAATACTTGAGTTACAGCAAGAATGAAGCCATAAACGGTGTTGAGTTCCTCTGTGCATTAGGAAAACTGTTTGTCTGCTCTGTTTCTAAAGAATCTCACTGAGGAGATGAGCTTTGGTTCACTCCAGTGGGAAAAAGAAACAACCTTGGTGTGCAACTTGCAATTAACTAATCATACTAAAATACACAGAGTTGTACACTGATTTACCCCGACAAAAATCAGAGTGAAAGAAAATCAAGCCTTGTAGAAGAAAGATGGCCACCACTTTGCGTCAAAGCTGTGGTCTCATTGGTGCGTGTTGAGATTTAGCCTTTAGCAGCTAACACGATTTAGCATCCCTCTGTCAACATTCCCAATTCTGTTTTCTTCTCAAGGGGACGAACGTGAGAAGAATGGGGGTCACTTAACACGTGATTCATGTTGACCAATCAGAGCAAGAGTCTGCTATTATGAGTCAAAGAAAAAGATTTAAAAGATAATTTTTAGAGAAACTGAAAACTTTTGAACCTTGAGAAGGTTCATGATCGGCCTAAAATGCCATCCTTTTTAAAACCTACAGGTGATCTGTTTACTTTGTGCTTTATGAAAAATGCTTTCTCCAGTCAAGGATTTTTTGGCTGCAGTGGGTTTTAAGATAAAAATGTTCATTGTCAGCAGTGATGAGGTCATAATTGTAAGCACTGTATGTAAATGGTCTATTTATATAGCGCTTTTCTACCTTTCCAGGCACTCAAAGCGTTTTACAATCTAGTATCCACTCACCCAGTGTACGCAGACACTGAGGCAGTGGGTTAAGTGTCTTGCCCAAGGACACAACGACAATCTACTCCTGTCGTCCCACTGTGGCACCTGGTGTTCAACACAGTCTCACAAGAAGGCGTACATTTAGCACGACACAAAAATAGCGTATTTTAGCACGATATCAGTCCGGTTTTGCGTACTTATGTTACGGCGTACATATCGCACGATATGAAAAAGCGTAAAAATGACACGAGATTTGGTTGAAGCCACGTGGAGACGTTTCTTCAGGTGAAACGGTTAAGTTCAGGCATAAAGTTACTAAATGGTTAAGATTAGGTTGGGCTTGGGAAGTTAAGATTAGATGTAGGATTTGTTATTTTCATGAATATGAACACGTCTTAACAACCACCGTTGAAATGAACGGGGACTGTGACGCGTACTATAATTACGCGAAAGAGCCTTAACTCGTGCTAATCATACGCAATTTACATGTTCGTTATGTGTGTATATGTAGCTTTCTTGTCAGATCGGGCTGTGGTGTTCCAGCTGTCTCCCATCCAAGTACTAATCAGGCCTTTCATGCTTAGCTTCTGAGATCTGACGGATCAGGCTTTGACAAGCAGGTATTGCCATTGTGGTGAAGAAGGAGTTGAGTTGAGAGGCAAAGAGCTCAATTTACCGTCAATCTACTGTACATTCAACCTCACCTACAGTCATGAACTTGTGTAATGACCGAGAGGACAAAGTCGCAGACAAGTGGTCTGAATAAGTTTCATCCTCAGGGTGCTGAGCGCTCCTTCAGGATGAGGAGTTCAGTCAGTAGAGTTGCTTTTCCTTCACGATGACAGAAGCCAGCTGAGGTGGCTCGAGCATCTGTTCTGGATGCCTTCTGATGAGGTGTCCCACTGGGACCCTACAAAAGACCATGGACATGCTGGAGGGTCTTACTTGGAACACGTCAGGATTCCACAAGAAGAACTGATGGAAGTTTGTGTGAACAGGGAAGTCTTGGTCTCCCTGCTCAAACTGCTGCCTCCACAACTCGACCATGGAAAAAATGCAAGAAAATTGATGGAAGATTTTCCAAAAAAAAAGTAGGTTTTTTTCCCCCAAACACTGGTTATTTTGATGAAGTTTATAATTCACTTTTGTTCAACAAATATAACATATGTAGAGGTAGTTCCACAAGTGTTACCTAGAAGCCACATTGTAAATGTAGGCCAATATCCCCCTAAATGACAGAGAAGCTATGATACGACAATGATCTTGTAACTATTCCATTTTGCTAAATAATAAATTAAAATCCCAGGAAACTGTCAGTTGTGTGTAAATTGGCCTTTGCAACTTAACTGCTTTAAAGTATTCACCACAATCACATCAAACTAAGTCAAAATAAAAAAAATGCGATCATCTTTAATCCTATAGTTTGTCAGTGTTATAAACGTAATCCTGTGTGTGATTAATTATTCTCATTACTCATTATCTGCTCTGGCTGTTGCATGAGCTGACCTGACTGTACGTCTATTAGCTCCAGTCTAACTAACAGGATGTGACCAACGATGATGTGTGTGTAAACATCGTCCTGCAGCCTTGACTTATAACTGCATCAGTCGTCTCTGTGCACGCAAATCCAGTTTATGTCGTCCTATTTTGAACACGTCTTTGTCAGCCCTCGGTGTGAGATCTAAGTTATTTTGATCTTTAGTGATAACTGTTTTTCCTCTTGGGTTCCTGCATCGGTGTTTGATAAATAATTCTTTCCCCACTGGCCCAGTTTGCTTCAGGAAGAAATAAGGAAATGTGCAATAGACTGCTGACCTAAAAATAAAAAAAAGTTTACAGTTGGGCTGGGTGAAAAGAACAAATTAACGAGGATCTTTTTCCACTTTATTTAGATTTTTGATTCAAGTTTATTTATCATTTTTAAAAACAACATGGAGCAGACATTTGTGATTTCTATTCCAAACCAGATTTTTACTGACAGAGGATTTGCTTTTAATTCAAGCTCGCCTAAATAATAGACAGTTAAACATGACTGGATTGCGGTCTCTCCTTCTTTTGAACCCACAGGTTGTCATTGTCATTTAGGGTGTTTTCATCATTTAAGTATGTGTCCTTTAAAATGGAATTAAAGCAATCTCCCTCAATACTCTTCATGGTTCTGTACAAGCCTCCCCAACATTGCCAGAGTTTTATTGATCATTTTTCTTTCAGCCGTCTGCACAGACTTTGATGGTTTAGTCGTTACAGGTGATTTTAATGTTCATATGGATAATGTTATTGACAGAAATACACTAAGTGAAAATAAGTGCAACACTTTTGTTGTTGCTCCCATTTTTATGAGAGACTCAAATATCTAAATCCGCTTTGCATACACAAAATAAGCATTTCTCTAAAATACTGTTCACAAATCTGTCTAAATCTGTGATAGTGAGCACTTCTTCTTTGCTGACATAATCCATTCCATCTCTCAGGTGTTTCTGATTCTGATTAGACAACATGATTATTGCGAATGTGTTTTTAGACTTAGCCAGGCTAGCACCACCTTGTACCACTGCTCTATTAATTTTATCCAGTCTAGGTCTGGAATTTCAGTGTTTGTTGCTGCTTGAATCAAGCTTAAGAGACGATAAACCAATCAGTGAACAGAAACTAAGCGGTGATGTCAAATTCAAGCGTCTGTTTGCAGTTCTTTGTCGTTACTTTGTTGTTGAAGTTACAGTTGACGGAAATTTAGATTCAAATATCACCTTTTGTATGATGTGATGTATCGGCCTGAAGCTGGCTTTCATTCTGTGGAAACAGCAAGGATCACTAACTCCATGTTACGCTGTACTTCCCAGACTACAACTGATGTGTTGGTTGCAGTAAATACGTTCTGTATCGAAAAAATGGCAGTGATTGGTTGATGTAAAAAAGGACCCGCCTGCCATAGTACAAACAAGCTACAATGATGAGACGTCAGACGTTTCCACAGAGTGAAATGAAACTGGCAGCTATCTTAGACTGACCACAATAAAAATATGTACACTCTGAAACATGATTTTTTTTTACTATCTTTAATGGAGTTGCAGGAACTGGAACACACTGTCATAAACACCAATCCAGAGCATCTCAAACATGCTCAGTGGGTGATATGTTCGGTGACTATGCTGTCATGATAATGTTAACCCATGTTACAAAAATCTGTGCACAATTCTTGGAAGCTGTAAACATCCCAGTTCTTGCATGGCAACACTAGTGGCACCTTAAATCTAAACCTTACTGTATTTACCTTTCATCCAAGCGTATCAAAGTCATGCTGTATCTTTTATCAAATATTTCTCAAGACTTTTATATAACATATTCACATTGTCGCTTTTCTCGCTTCAGATGACAAAATAAACAGCTCCACCAAGAACTAAAGGAAACACTATGTGAACCTTGCTTACCCAGAAACCAGATACAATTGATTTTGTCTTTCTAAAGTGGGTGGTGAGTCTGTTAATTTCTACACAATCTTGTCAAATATTTGCCTGGCCTCCATTCTTTGTGGTTATCTTTGCGGCATCATCACTGCAGGTGGGCTCATGAGCAGATTTATGTGTAAGATAACAATCAGAAATTTAGAAGTACTAATTTCTGCAACATCAACTGAGCTGCAGAACCTGGCTTGGCGTTCTTACCATCAGGATTGTGTGTGAAGGTCAGAGAAGGAAAATACATCATCGCTTCAACGTTTTGAGACCATGCACATTCCTTGCCATTACAAAGATTATGTTGCATTTCAAAGCAACATACTTCCATTTCCACATGCTATACAGAATTTGTTTTCTATTAATATTGTGTCCTCGTGATTACTGTATGTTGTTGTTAGTGGTTCTTTCTTAAGCAATTCTACTTGTGCTGTTTTCTACAGGAGGTTTTTGCATGAAGGTCTCCGGGCATATGATATACTTCTATAACTCTGTGGTGAGCTACTCTATTATAATTTTTTTTCTACAAATTTGAATGTGAATCATTTCATTATGTGTCATTTAAAATGAAGCTAAAGCAATCTCCCTCCATCCTCTTCATAGTTCTGTACAAGCCTCCACACCACTTTGCCAAAGTTTTATTGATGATTTTACTGAAATACTTTCAGTCATGCGCAGACTTTGCTGGCTCAGTTATCACAGGTGATTTAATGTTCATGTGGATAAAGTTGAACAAAAAACACTTTGTTGTTGCTTCAATTTTTATGAGAGACTCAAGATCTAAAACAGTTTTTACATACACAAATAAGCATTTTTCCAAATATTGATCACAAATCTGTCTAAATCTGTGATAGTGGCACTCTTTTGCTGACATAATCCATCCCACCTTCACATCAAGATGCTGATTAGACAACATGATTATTGCACAGATGTGCCTTAGACCTGGCCAGCTAGCACCACCTCGTGCCTCTGCTCCATTTCATTTCTCTCCAGCTCGAGGTCAAGAGTTTCAGAGTTTGTTGCTGCTTGAAACAAGCTTGAGAGACGATCAGCGAACAGGAAAAAAAGCGAAAAAGCGGTGACGTCTAATTTAAGCATCTGATTGAAGTTCCGCAAGTTTGTCGTTAAAGTAGCAGCTGACAGAAATTTAGATTCAAATATCACATTTTTTATGATGTGATGAAGCCGCCTCAAGCCTGATGTAAAAGCCCACCATAGAACAAACAAGGTCCAATGCTGGACGTCAAACGGCTCCACAGAGTGAAATGAAATCGGCAGTTACCTTAAACTGGCCACAATAAAAGGACACTCAGAAACCAGCTATTTTTTTACTGTCTTCAGTGGCTGTGTGAAGTTGCAGGGTCTGGAACACGCTGTCATACGCCGTTTTAGAGCATCTCAAACATGCTACGTTAGGGACATGTTCGGTGACTTTGCTGCCATGATAATATTTCTCATGTTGCAAAAATCTGTGCACAAACCTTGGAAGCTGAAAACATCCCAGTTCATGCATGGTAATACTACACAAAAAAACTGCAGGTTTTTAAGCTTTTATTTGAGAATATTTCTTACACCAGTTTGATATCAACATTAAGGTGTGATTTACTGGCACATTAAATCTAAACCTTACTGTATTTATCCTTCATTCAAGCTTATCAAACTCACGCTGTGTCTTTTATCAGATATTAACATATTCACATTGTCGCTTTTCTTCCTTCAGACAACAAAATAAACAGCTCCACCAAGAACTAAAGGAAACACTAATGTGAACTTTGCTTACCCAGAAACCAGATACAATTGATTTTGTCTTTCCTAAAGTGGGTGGTGAATGGTCTGTTAATTTCTATAAAGTCTTGTCAAACTTTTGCCTGGCCTCCATTCTTTGCGGTTATCTTTGAGGGATCATCACTGCAGGTGGGCTCATGAGCAGATTTGCGTGTAAGATAACAAATTAGAATATTTTTTCTGCAGCAAAACCAACAGAGCTTTTAGACTGGTCAGGGGGTCTTGCCATCAGGATTGAGACCCTGCACATTCCTTGATTCGACAGGGAAAGGTAAAAGGATTTTTTCTCTTGGGCCCCAGCATCAGGGGCCCAGAATGATACCCGTTTCATATTAATTCATATTGTTGTGGGCCTATTTGAGCCACCCTTGCCTCTTGCCCACAAATTTCAACAGGCCTGCTTGTCATGACAGAGATTATGTTGGATTTTAAAGCAACATACTTCCATTTCTACCTGCTCTACATACTGATTTGTTTGTGTCAATAATGTGATGTCCTAGTCCTCATGTTCAGGGTTTAAAATCTCAAAATGAGTGTTTGCTTCTGGTTTAATCCAAGGTTCATGAACAGGTTTGTGCTGGTATAAACCCAGAAAAAGTGCTTGCTTGTGTGAGACTCTTTATTATTTAGCAGAGGTTTGGACTTGGATTTGAGTCAGACTTGAGTCACTATTTTAGATGACTTGAGACATGACTTGATAAAATGGACTAAGACTTGGGACTTGACTTGAACGTCAATAACTCGACACAACTTTTTTAAATTATGTAATTTTGCATTTACAAACTGAAACATGCCCCTGATCATTACTTTTAGGAACAGAAATTTGTTTTAAATGGCATGGATTATAAAAATCAATGAAATTGTAGAAAAATAGTTTGACTTAAAGACGTGAAGGCTTTAAGTAAAAAGCTGAAGATTTGGACTCGACTTGGATTTGTAGAACTGTGACTTGGGACTTGACTTGGACTTGCCCTGGTTCCACAAGTAAATTGCCCCATTGTAAAGTGCATAGGCCTTTCAAAAAATTCTAATATTTAAAGATATATCACGAGCTAGCCAGCTTTGTGCTAACTTAGATCCACAGCACAGCTGTTTTTAGTCTAAAAATCACATTCATAACTTAAAATTCGGCAAAATGGCCTAATAACTTTGTAGTTTATAAAGCTGCAGAAATGGATTTTAAACAAAGGTCTTATGCTCATGGCTCATTACAGAGCTGATTAGCCTTTTTTCATACTTTTATTTAACCCCCCCTAAAACCGCTATGGAGATTTAACATGGGAACTCACACTTGTTGAACCAGGAAGTGGGCGGTCACTGTGACGCTCCATAAATCAGGCTCATAGTTTAATGAAAAGTTTCTGCATTAAAAAAAATTAGAATAAAGGCAATACATAGTATTTTATAGATGCATTTATACATTTCTCTAAAGACATGCTGTTCTTACGTGACCCAGGTTGACCGTGCAGGGAATACCTCCTTAGCCTAAAAATAGAGCGAAATGTAGCTTAGCGCTACAGTTAGCATTAGCATGTCACAGTGTGTATTCGCTGACATGATTCACAGCAGCTCCAGCTCAGATCAAATGTAATGTTGAATAAGCAGTGTCTGCAGTAAACTTACTTACAACTTCACTCATCACAAATGCAATTTCATTTTCACAATTCCTGTCTGCTTCTCATTTATGTGAATGCAGAAGTAGCTTTTTATGAAACTATGAATAGTAATAACTTCTGCACTTAAAAACAAAGGGCTCTAGCTCTTTTGGCGCCGTAGTTTCATTTCGAGCCTCGTTCCCCAAACATCACTTAATTTATATTACATTTTTATTATGAATACAATCATGTATCAAGTAATTTATCTATTAGAGTCGAAGGCAAAATAATGTTTGAATTTATTAACAAAATAGACACATTTTCCCATCCATACTTCTATTACAGTTGTTAATGATGCATCATTTTGAACTATAACATTCAGTAGGCCTGTATATCCGATTCCTCACCAATATTTTAATTGTTTGGGACCCTAAATTATAGTGTGACTCAGTCGTCTGCTCTCACCTCCACCACTGATCCCTGAACAGAACAGAAGACCAAAGCCTATTTTTTTTTTGTCCGAACAAAAGTCTCATGTTTTATGAGATTTCTGTCACCACGGTAGTTTGTGCAGTTAAATCTACCGTCCTGTTAGTTCATCAGCTTTTTGTGTAATAACTCAATGAATATGTGTCGCATTAACACAAAATAAAAACTGGCTAACAGCCTGAAAAAGTTTTTTAGAGCTGCGATTTGGCGCCCCACCACCAGAGGAACCCTGAGTGTGAAAGTGTTTGTGGTAAATATTTATCATAGTTTTACAGTTTTTATAAAAGAAAAGGTGAAAATTACAGGAAGTGAGTTGTAAAACAGAATCCCTCTGTCATCAAATACAAAGATTTACAAGCAGCCTGTGTGTGTGTATTTAATACTTCATTAAAAAAAGTGTTATAACAATATTATTTGTTAAATCTATATATTTTTGTGTTCTTTCATGGTGCTACAATTAAGGAAGTGCCTCTGCATAAATAACATTTACTGAACAAAAGTCAATTATAAACTTCTTTAAAGCACCAACTGGATGGAAAAAGTAAAATGAATGATTAACATTCTATAATAAAATATTGGCAACTTCACTACAGTTCATTTATTACAGATTATTTAAAGCAGTGGTGTCCAAGCGCAAACAGTGACATGTTTTTATTCTGAGCCTTTATGTATATTTATTTATAATTTTGTTTGTTTTAATTATTTGAGATTGTTTGTTGTTTTTGCTTATTCACGATGCACTGTTATGTATTTATGTATGTGTTTTATTTGTTTATTGGTTCAATTTTTTTGCTTCACGTCTGACAATCAAACCAAGAAGTTACACACACATTTTCTTTAACAAAATTACCTCTAATGAATCCTCCGTTAAGCCTCTTTTCACTTTCAGATTGTCTTGTTTACAGTCTTTTGACCCGATTACCCTGCTGCTCAGATAAAAGTGTAAATGAAACTGTAATTAACTCCTCACAGACTGGTGTCGATCACTTTGAAGAGAAACCAGAGTCACACGTCCCGGACCCGAGTGTGAGATCTGACGCTGACGGTTTATTATCCCGCGGCCCGTCAGACGTGAAGAGCATCAGGAGCTGAAGTTAAGTGAGCGGTGATGAGTTTAAGTATTGGCCCCGAGCCAAGTGTGTCAGAGACGATACTTCCCCGAAAATGTGTGTTTGACAGGAATCTGCAGGAGGAATATGACATGATGATTTAGCACGAGGTATTAGATGTGAATGAACACTTCTATGAGTACTAATGTTTTTACAAAGAGTAGGAAAAAAAAAAAAAAAAAAAAAAAAAAAAAAAAAAAAAAAAAAAAATTTTTAATCGATAATCTTTTTTTAAAATTGACATAATAGTTTTTTTTTTTTTCCTTTATAATCTATTGTGAGAAAAATAAATATGCTTGATCAATTGAAAAATACCAATAAAAAAAAAAAAAAAGATTATAAAAAAAAATAGTTTTTTTCAATATGCCTAATACACATCTTTAAAACAATCCTTGCTCACATTGGGCTCATTCATGAATGTTTTACGAACAAATTTGTTCTTAAGGTTCCTTATGAATATTTTTGACATTCACAAAATTTGTTCTTGAAGGAAAATGTTTAAAGTTCGCTGTAAAAAATAAACGCTTTCAGAATTGATTTCTTATATAACTAAGTCAAAATTTGTAATTCCTACATGATTGTAGGTATGGTTTTTATTTTTTTTTTATTTTTATATTTTTACTTATTTATGTTAATACATTTTTACTAGTAATTTTTAAAAGCTAAGTTGTATATAAAATCATCATTTTGCAAAAAAAATTGTTTAATAAACTGTTGTGCAGCCTAAGAGGCCTCTGTGATTAGAGCCCAGGAACCATAATCTGTATTACCCCTACAGCGCTGCTACCTCCCCGGAACCCCCACACGCGCACGTACAGTACATGAACGTATATAAACAGCAAAATCCACGTTGTTCAAAACATCTGTGATTTCCTCCTGAGGAGTCATGTTATTTGACATTTTTAAAAACGCCTGAAGTTTTGTTACCAGTACTAGTCTTAAGTCCTTAGAAGTACACTGTCGTGCCGGCCACTGGACTAACACAGAAGACCATATGAAGTTCCTATTAATGCATTACTATTTTGATATTAATAACCATTTGTAGTGGAGTTTGGTGAATTTAGGTAAAGGCTGTTAGGAAGGACCCCAACCTTATGAACACGTCATGAATCTGACACAGAGTTTTCTCAGCAGCTCTTAAAGTCGAAGTTACGCACAAGAACGCTTTCATGAACGAGGCCCACTGTTTTATTATTTGGCTAATCAAAAACAGTGAAAGAGCGCTCTGGAGAGGCTTCTATGTGAAAACTATGCGAATATCTCTGTCCTGAAGTTTTTATTTAATTGTATGAAGATATGCAACCCTAGAGAGATTTTTGGTTGACAACATTTCCGCCCTACTTTCATCAGATTGAAAATGACTTTTTGAAGAGAGAGAGCAGGCCCTGTCCTACTGAGCTTCTGAACTCTGACAAGATCAGACTTCATCAAGAAACATAACAACATAGATGTTGTTTTCAACAATCATAGCACATCTAATGAACATGCTGGCACTTTAATTTAACTCAACAGAATTGTTTTGGCTCAACAGATGTCTTTGCATGTTTGAGTGAAGAACCAAAGTCTGTCTGAGACTTGTCAAATCACAAGTGTGTCCGGAGGAAGCAGCTGTCCCGCCGTCACAGGCCTGTCCCACAGAGAGTATGTGATCTGTCTCACAAGTGTCAGCGGCACACACCTCTCCAGAGCTGCAGAGTCTTCAGAGGCTCATAAACAGCTACAGAGAGATCAAAGATGGAGACAGACTCTGTGTCACTGAGAAACTGTGAACACCGTCTCATCTCACTCCAGTCACAATCAAGTCCAGTGGAAAAGTACTGAACCTCGAGAAAGACTCACTTCTAACTTAAATTATACTGCTTTTGTCAGTGTTTTGTTAAGTGTTTTTAAAGGAGACATATTGTGTTTGTAGTACTAATAAACTATGACATTTGGTAAAGCAGAAAGCACAAAATTACAGCCTTTTCTGGACTATAAGTCCCTCTGGAGCATAAGTCACACAAGCCAAAAAATGCATATACTATTAGGAGAAAAAAAACATAGAAGTCGCACTTTTTGGGGGAAAAATGTTTACATAATTCTACACCATTAACGAACCCGGTCTCACAAGAAAGCGTATATTTACCACGACATTACACATTATGTAAATGAGGTATGATTAGCACAAGTTCATGGCTGTCCTGCATAATTATATACCGTCACAGTCCCCATTTATTTCAATGGTGGTTGTTAACACGTGTTCTTATTTATGAATATTAATGAAACCCTGATTCTAATCTTAACCTGCCCCAAGTCCCAGAACTAAACTTACCCATTTTAGAAACTTAAAGCCTAAACTTACCCGTTTCACCTGAAGAAAACATTCCCACATGGCTTCAACCAAAACTCGTGTTTTTTAAATTCGTTTTCACATGTGTTAAATGTACAGCGTAACATAAGTACTTTAAAAAGGCCTGAAATCGTGGTCATAATACACTGTTTTTGTGTCGTGGTAAATATACGCTTTTTTGTGAGAATGTTGTTGTTGAATTATCGATGTATGAGAATAAGTCTGGTTGTTCGCAACTTGTTGACACTTTTCAACCAAAGGTCCGTCTCTGTCTGTGCCTCGGTAGATTCCACGTGTCAGTCACTTTTATTTTTTCCTGCTCTATTTGTGTCTCGTTCAGCTCGTAGCGTGTTGTCAGCGTCTTTATAAAGTGTGAGGCCTGGACACCGGGACGGACGGCTGCTGTTTGTCTGTGGAGGGTCTCGCTCTGACAAATGTCCCACAGAACCTGGAATCAGTGCAGTTTATGGACGTTTGCACAGTTTCCCACAATCCAGTCCAAAAATAAGACTCAAACTCACAGATTTTACCGAAACACTCAGAGGTGGGTTTTTATTCTGTCACATTTGGTTTTTGTTTACCCCCGAGGCAGCCAACAAACCATAAGTGACGCCTGAATGAAAACACATTAATTTAAATATTGCATGTAATAACTATTTGTCATAAATTCAGTAGTCATGAAGCCAATAAGTTAAATGAATTTATATCTTTGTGTTGACAATTTGAGAGAGAGAGAGAGAGAAAGAGAGAGAGAGAGAGAGAGAGGGAGGGAGGAGGGAGAAAGAAAGAAAAGAGAGAACCAAGAAAGGAGAGAAAGCAAGAGAGAAGAGAATAGAGAGGGAAAAGAGAGAGAGGAGGGAGGGGAGAGAGAGAGGAGAGAAAGAGAGAGAAGGATTAGAGAGAGGAGAAAGAAAGAAGAGAGAGAAGACAGAGGGAGAGAGGTGAAAGAGGAAAGAGAGAGCGAGAAGGGAGAGAGGGGGAGAGAAAAAGGAGAGAAAGAATATAGAGAGGAGGGAGAGAGAGTGGAGAGATGATAGTAGGGAGGGAGAGGAGGAGAAAAAAAGGAGAGAGAGAGAGAGGAGAGAGAGGGAAGATACTAGGGAGAAAGGAGAGAGAGAGAAAGAGGAGAGGAGAGAGAAAGGGAGTGAGCAAGGAGGGAGAAAGAGAGAGAGAAATGAGAGAGAAGGAAGGGAGGGAGAGAGGAGTGCGAGAGAAGGAATAGAGAGAGGAGAAAGAAAGAAGAGAGAGAAGAAGACAGAGGGCGAGAGAAAAAGGAGAGAGAGAGAAGGAGAAGATAGAGAGGAGGGAGAGAGAAAAGAGAGAAGAGAGAGGGGAAAGATAGATAGTAAGGAGGGATAGAGAGGAGGGAGAAAAAAAAGGAGAGAGAGGAGAGAGAAAGAGAGACCGGAAAGAGAGAGGTGAGGGAAAGAGGAAAGAGAGAGAGGCGAGAAGGGAGAGAGAGGGGGAGAGAAAAAGGGAGAGAGAAGAGAGAGAAAGAAAATAGCAGATGGACTCACACAAGAGTTTAACTGACATAAAACTTTAAGGAAGACAATTGTCTCTGTGCACGTAACATCAGTTGGCTTGTTTTTGTTCAAATAGCTAACGTCTGTACTGAACATTTCCTGTTAGCGTTAGCATTTAGACACAAACACGTCTCTTTTTAAGCACACAAACGGTGAATTATTCTTCTGATTATCGTTTTAAGCTGGTGTAGCGAAAACCCAGAAATGAACTAACAGGAAATGCTTGTAGTACAGAAGTTAGCCATTTTAACATAAACAAGCCAAATGACGTTCCGTGCACAGAGCCAATTGCACTTACATTTCTAAATTAACCTGTTTTATTATATTTTTTTTAGAGTGCAGACGTGGGCCACCCTGTTCCACTTACTCCAGAAGTAAAGAGCCGTAAACGACAGTAACATGTCCTCCTCGCTCGGTGTGTGTGTGTGGTTTACAAGGCCACACAGGCAACAACAACAAAAACAACAACACTGCTTCTCTCACAGGTGGCTCATTAGGACAGAAATATAAACTCCGTGTTGCAAATACAGACAAACTGTCCAAACGACGAGAGGAGAGTCAGCGCAGATGGAAGCTGTCACTCAACACTCGAATGACATGAAGAAACTGACAGATAAACGTTGTGCAGGTGACATTACAGAGGCCTAAATGTCAGCAGCGAGTGGCAAAAATGGTTGGATGAGAGTCAATGGAGACAAGTTACATTTTCTCCTGTAAGAGTCAAACACAATTGAAATAGGAAAAAGCAGCAACAGTTTGACAATAAATAAAGAACCATAATTACTGGCTAATATTGAGTTTGTATGTGACATGTAAAAAGAGAAAATCAGGTAAACAGTGGCAGAAAAGCAGAAAAACTACAACAGTGCTCCTGTTTCTCTCACATTTGTCACTGGACACAAACTGTAGCATCACATCCAGTTCAACCTACATTTTTAATCTTTAAATAAGATGTTTTTAGTTCATTTGATGAGGGAATTATTTGTTGTGTGACAGTAAAAAATGTCCTAAATTTCCATCTGCTGTTAGCAAACGAGCTAGCTAAAGTCTGCACTGTTGCCATGACAAAAGAAAATCTGGTTTATTTAATTTTTGCCAAACAAGCACTTTGGACAAAATTTAGCCTTAAACTAAGAAACACATTGAAAATTATAAGTAGTAATTGGCTCTGTGCACAGAGCGTCAGTTGGCTTGTTCATGCTCAAAATAGCTAACTTATGTAGTGAGCATTTCCTCTTGCATTTCCAAACTTGTCTCTTTTTAAACACACAAGTGTTTGAAATAATATGATGAAATATTCTTCAGATTTGTGAAATCTTTAACATGTTTTCTGTAACAACCACAAACTCACTGTCACTGTCTGATCTTAAACTGGTGTAGTGATAACCTCATAGAAATGAATTGAACAGGAAATTCCCACAAGTACAGAATTTTTTAACATGAACAAGACAATTGACTTTCTGTGCACAGAGTCAATTTGTGTTCTTAAACCCTCCAGATGTGTCGTCAAAAAGAGACAAAATGCAAAGACGATGTACACACAACTGGCAGTTTCCTGAAGTTTAGACAATCATTTAACAACATTTAATTCTCACTGGATATTAACATTTGTCAAATCACAGCGTCTGTGTCATTTATGTGGATTTTGGTCCATATTTACAATGTGCACTGCAAAAACCACACATGTTGGGTTTCCATCTGTCATGGGGACATTAGATTGACTTACATTCATTTCATGGACCCTTACCCTAACCTAACCTTAGTGGCTACTTGCCTAAACTTAACCCAACCCTCACCCTAATCCTAACCTTAACCTTATTTGAACTTAAAACCATGTTGCTGATCTCATAATGAAGGATTTACATCATGGGGACCTGCTTTTTGTCCCCATAAGGAAGGCAGGTCCCCAGAAATTGAGTATGTATACAAATTTTGGTCCTCACAAAGTGATGAATACACGCTCACTGTATTTCTAAAAAATACAGTGGTCAAAAAGTCTTGAATCAGAATATTAATTTTCTAACATTTCACTGGACAAGATGTCTTCCTTGATAGAAACACATAATTCCTACATTATTCCACTTATTTCATGGTCTTTCTGCCTTGATTTAGTTCATTTGTTCTTGCTTCAATCCAAAAAAATCTTTTTACTTACCCCATTGGCAAGTTTCTTTTAAGTTCATACGTATCTCTTGCAAACAGTCACAACGTCTCGAAACAACTGAAATATGCTGCTTGATTCAGTCCTTTTTGGTTGTAATACATTAAGATGATTATTATATTTTTTTTACAATGTGGTTGCTAACAGCTGTGGATTTATCTCTACACTTGTCATCTTTACTGGACAAAATATGTTATAAACCTCAAAACTAGCAAAATGTTTACTGAAATCCTAAATATAATCATGTTCATATTGTTGCCTGTCTAATGCACTTCAAACTGAAACTTGTTGTCAGGATGAAATCTGCCGTTTTCCATCTTCACTTGAGCGGACTAACGAGGGGATTTTTGGAAAGTGAGTGGGCGGATGTGTCCATTCTTCTTCTGCCTGATGTTTTATTTGGTGATATATATCCAGCAGCTAAAAACAGTCCGGAGAGGTGCCAGCGAGCAGATAGGAAGCTCGCACTGATTCACTCGCCTTTGTTCCTGTTTGGCCCATTGTCCTTCTTTACAGACGCAGCAGTGATGTGGAAGCTTCAGAGTCAATGGAAAGTATTTTAGATTTAAAGGAGACGTCTGAGGTAGAAGACATGTTTAAGATCAATAATTGGACGAGAGAAAACACAAGCTCAAGTGAAAATCAGGCTCAAATTTATGGACCATTAATCATAATACAAGTTTGGTTTTACTTGGACCAACATTAAAACGTAAGCAGCTAACATTAGCATCTTTATGGCTAACGGCTTTCAGTTACGAGTGTTTTGTTATTCTCCAGTTCAACAGTGAGTTAAGTGGTCCTTTTATCATCTTTTTCAGCTGTGTTGTTTACAGTTAAAAACATGATGCTGTTTGTTTTGTTTTTCTGATTTCGCAATGAATTGTGGTCTATAGTGATCGTTCTATTGCATCGATGCTCACTACTTGTACAGATGCATTGTGAGACATTTTGAGTGCACTACTTTTTGACCTGCTGGACATTCGGACATCACTACAAAATGCCGAGCGCTATAGTAGTTTGGGTGCACATTTAGACACAGCCTTTTTAAATGCATTCAACATAATACAACCTCAATGCATTGAATAAATTAAGCTTAAAAGTCGCAGAGGCTTTTCAAAAAAGTGAAATAACTGTATCGGACCATTGTGGTGACGGAGGAGCTGAATTGAAAGGCAAAGCTCTCGATTTATCGGTCAAGCTTGGGCTAAAGGGCTGTGGGTAATGACCGAAAGGACAAGAAATTAGTTTCCTTTGCAGGGTGGCTGTGTGCTCCTTTAGAGATAGGGTGAGGAGCACAGTCATACAGAAAGAACTCGGAGTAGAGTCGCTGCTCCTCCACATCGAAAGGAACCAGCTCAGATGGATCGGTCATCTGTTTCTGATGTCTTCTGAACACCTCCCTGGGGAGGCATGTCCCACCAGGAGGAGACATTGAGGAAGACCCAGGACACACTGGAGGGACTATGTCTCTAAACTGGCCTGAAAAGCTTTGGGATTCCACCAGAAAAGCTGGAGGAAGTGTGTGTGGACAGGGAAGTTTGGGCCTCTTACGCAGACTGCTGCCTCCGCAACCTGACTCCAGATAAAGTGGAAGAAAATGGATGGATGGATGAAATAAATGCAGAAAGGTGACAATAAACCAAAAGTAGTTTCTTGTTTACACCAACCTGACCCTCGTGTCACATCAGATCAGAACTCAAACTATATTAAGTTTAAATTAAACCTTAAAATAGTTTAAGATGAGACTAAATCAGGCCTAAAACAATGGTAAACCCAAAGGATACTTATCTCAAAAGACGACTAGAAGATGAATAGATTCAATAAAACAATATTCAAATAGCAGATCGCTTCAAGTACACCAAAAGCAGCACAGTTTTAAAAATACTACAATACAGTGGATTTGCATATCATTCCCTGGACAATATTCATTTGACCTGCCTCTGTGTGTAAATATCATTAGCCTGCAGAATGTTGTGATGTTGTGACCACTGCCTATAATTTGATCGGCACATGACTACAGCTCACATCAAACTAATGGACAAACAAGCTGCTGCTGCTCAGGGTAAATGACAAAAGGGAGTGAATTATCTTGATAATGAGCCGGGAAACGGAGATGAGCCGACTTAAACAGGACAGATTGGACAGAAAGATCGTTGAGTGATAGTGTAGTTGTGTCTAAAGCCCAGTGTCCGGCGCCGCTGTGGAACTGCTCTGCCCTTCTGTTTCTCCACCGCTGCTCCATGTTTGGCCCTCTGCTGCCCTGCTGAAAGACGGGACGGGCCTGTGAGTGAGCCGTCCCACCTGGGTCGACAGATGCGTCCACACTGGTCACATGTTTTGGTTTTTACAGCTCCGTAAAGTGGTGCACATGCCTTCAGAGAAATGTAATGTGAAGCAAAGGCTATAAGGGACTTTCATGTGTATTGTGTTACATATAGTCCACAATCTTTTTTCTTTTTTAGGGACCAGCGCCAGTAACAACAACGTAAAATGCATACAACTGATTATAGTGTATGTTTTTTGCTCTCTTATTGATTGAATTTGCTGTTTATTGGGTTAAATAGCTGTTAGTTTTGAAAGTAAAGCACAAGAAAGAAGTAAATATTAAGAGATCCTATGGGGCCCAGAAGCAAATGACTCGCGACCTGGTTTTGGGCCTTGAACCAGGTCATTGGGAGCCCATGAAGAAGAGTCTTTTAAGCATAAAATTCTCAGTTGATCCTGTGCATAAAGATGTTTATTTTCAAATCGTCAGATTTAAGCGTTAGCATTAACAGACAAACTCAACTTTTTATGAACACACTTTGGTCCTTTGGTAAAATATCCTCCTCATTTGTAAAGTATTTAACGTGTTTTCAGAAAAAAACAACAACAAAGACTCACTGTTCACTGCCCGATCCAACCGCTCTGTGGATCTGAGTGAGCACATATGGCTAGTCATATCACTTTAAACTCTTAATATTTACATTTTATAAAAGCCTAAGGCACTTTACAATGGGGAATTTACTTTTCGGACCAATGTGATATTCCACTGTTGAGCTCCATGAATGAATGGATGAATGAATGAATGATTGAATGGACAAATGAACTAATAACATGCACTTGGTGTTGGTTGGAGGTTGAGGTGTCCGGTGTTTAGGCGACTCGCCTCTGCTGAGCTGCTACAGGGCAGCTTGTTTGCCTGTCTACATTCTGTTTGAAGCAGAAGGGTCTGAAACCGGAGCATCGGCCAATAATTTCCCCGTCCAATGTTAAGATGAATTCAATCAAGCACGGCGATTCTGACACGTGACACTAAAAAGTCGGAAGTTGCTTTCAAGCCCCATTTCAAAACATTCAAGATGATCGTAGCTGATTCAGCTCGTGCTTCGGTTTTGAACAATGAATGTATCAACTCCTTAAAACCTGAGAAGCAAACCGTGTTGAGAGGCTTCAGACTGTAAAAATCCTTGCGCTACATGTTTACGAAAACATGGTGTCGCTGTTTTGGTGGAATTTCCAGGTTTTCTGTGATTGGTTGACTCAGCGCTCGGAACGGCCACCCACGAAATTGATCATCAGTGCTCCGCTCCCAGACTCTCACGGTTTGTAAAGTGTCTGTCAAAGCGTGTAGTTGCCATTGTGAGCTCCACTTTGGCTTTTCCAAGTTGAAATTATTACAGACATCTACTTTGATCTTCCATTGTTGAGCTCCATATGAATGAATGAATGGACAAATGAACGAAAAATATGCAGGTTTGTAAACACTTGGTGGTCGGAGGTTGAGGCGCCAGGTATTTAGACAAATCGCCCTCTGCTGAGCTGGCCCAGGACAGCTCACTATCACTGAGTGAGGGGAGGTTACTGTGTGAAGCACTTTGGAAGACATCTCTCTGTGTAAATGTGCTATATAAATAACCATTAATTCATTCATTCATTCATTCCAAATGGGCCAAAATCCACATAAATTATACAAATGACAAATGACACTGCAAAAACACCAATACAAAGTGACCTATATGCACTGCGTATGACTATTTCATCAGCCAGTCTCAGAGGAAAAACATAGATAAACAACAAAATGTAAAAAAAAAGGTAAATCAAGTAAATCTTAACCTACTCCAACCCCCAGTCCTAAATGTTGACTTTTCGTATATTAATTGCCGTAAAAAGGCGTGCTTATCGTACGCTTTTTTATATTTTGCTGTACATCTACATTTTCTTCGGAGACTGTGTTGAAATAAATAATACAATTTCCAGTAAGAGCAACAGAAGACTAATAATGATGATTAATACGCCACATTTCAGGCGTATATTCACTTTAGATGCAACATGAGTCACAGTTTAGTTCAATTACACGTTGTTGACAGATTTAACACTGTGCATCATCAGAATCTATCTTCACGTGAATGCCTTTGGTCAGTGCTGCGTTTTGTGCAGGTTTTGGACACGTTTGAGCTTGTGCAGGTATGAGCTCCATCCACTGTCGAATTACAATGAGCCACTGTCAATTGATATTTTAATTGACCACTCGGTGAAACGCGTCAAGCCCAGGCCTGCCTCTGAGCAAAACCGTCTGAACATGTCCAAACTTTACACCCACCTGGGAAATATACAGTATGGGAACTTTGTAAGTACTTATAGGGAAAAATTGTATCATCAATATTATCATGTTTCCAGTAACTAGTTAGCCCGGTTACTTGACAACTTCCTGGTGTGATTTCATGATTTATATTTAGGAAGTAAGTAAAGTTTAATGCTAATTAGAGATTGCAGTGTTTTTTTTGTTTTTTGTTTTGGTTGCAAAGCAAACTCTGGGGGCCGCGAAGTGATTTCAAGATGTGACTGCATTTTGATAATCTACTTTAATTAAAGCAACTTAACCCAATTTGAATGGTTTTCCAAAATAAATGTATTATTATAGACATCATTTTTATTTGGCTGCAGAGGTCACAAGTCGACATAACTATATGTTTTCTCGTTTTTGATAATAATAATTCTCCATTGAAAATTATGTTAAAATGACCTAATCGCATCTTTAGTTTCCCAACGCAGTTATGCCGCTTCCTGGTTAGCCTACCTTTCCTAAATCCCTAAACTTAACCAATTAACCTAACCCTAACCCTAACCTTAACCTTACCCAAATCCCTTAAGTAGATATTTTAAAATATAAACTTTTGCAAGTATAGCCACCAATGCAAAGTGATGGTGGTTGGAGAAAAAATTCAGGTGACTTAAACATCAGTTGTCTTGTTTGTTTGTTTTTAAATAGCTATTGGAAATTCCAGCTCAATTAAATTCTAAGAATTTTCACTATGATAGTCTAAAACAGGTGTCCAAATTTCTTTCATCAAGGGCCATCAACACTAAAAATAAGGCCAATCTGCAGCCATATAAAAGTGGATGTACAGCACGGCTACTCAACTACATTTTCCAAAGGGCCAGATTTTACAGAGGAGCTTGGCTTCTGGACCAGGTAATTGCACAATACGACATCACTTTTGACATGAGGTTGCACCAAACATTCACAGGACTTGTTAGTGATAATAATTAGGGGTGTCAAAATTGTGCATAAATAGAGATTATTTAATCACAGACATATTAATTGAGTTAATTTTTTTTCTATTTTGAAATCTTTAACTCATTTGTTTCCATAGCGAGTTGCAAAGTGACATAAGGGTTGTTCAACTTGACAACTTAGCAACAAAAAACTTCCTAAAGTCTTCTTTTTTTGCAATATATTAATATTTCCATCTGCAACAATACAGTAATTAATTCCATTGGACAAAAACAAAACAAAAACACTTAAGTTGAGTGTTTTTCTCAGCTATTTTTAGGTGAGATTGAAAATAGATGAATTAGATTAATTAATTACAGATCATAATTAATCTCTTCAATTTTTCAATTCCTTGACTGCACGAATAATAAATAATGCTTCAGTCAATTTTATTGCTCTACAAAATATCAAAATCAACTGGAAGAATCTTAACATGAAATCATATTTAAACCGTAATTAAAATCAGGACTGAAACATACACCATAAAAAGTGACCACAAATTGAATATTGAGTGAATAAATAATTTAGGCATATTTTATTTGTCTTCAAAGAAGACTTGCCAATAGAACAAGACAAAGAAGTTTTTCTCCCAACCTAGTTACGCCACACTGACATCACTTTGCTTTGGTGGCTATCCTAGCAAAAGTTTATACTATTTCAAAATGTTTACTTTAGGTTAGGCTAGGTTAAGTTAATTTGGTTAAGTTTAGGCATTTGGGAAAGAAATGCTAACCGATTTACATTATAACGAGATGTTTTTTAAAGCTTAACAATTTGAAAACCTATTACTTAACCTATATTGTGTTCACAAAGTCAATTCACTTTTGCCTTCAGCTGCTTCCATTCTTAAATTTTTCTTTGTTTACTAATTTGAAGCTTCTGCAGAGAACATGCAGCTAATTACAGCGTCCCACATTTGTCATTCTGAAGCGTATCACATAATTAAACTCTTCCCACTGTCAACAAACATTAATGAAGTTAGATGAATGTGAAGAGGGGAGAGAGACAGACGAGGAGGGGGGCGTTCTCCTGCAGCAGAGGCATGTTCCTGTCGGGGGCGGGTCCCGGGACGGACAGGGAGGGGGGCCGTCAAGGGTTGAGAAAGGGAGGGCACAAGTCAGGGGGGTATTTATAAAGCCATCCACACGCTTCCTCCAGCAGAAACAGAACCAGCTCTCAGTCAGATCTCATTCACGTTGGATCTATTGTGCTGCAGCAGTCGAAATGGATCAGGAGACCACAGCCGGGTATTTCGACTACTACGAGTACAGCGATGACGAGAACATCACCATGTGCGACTTCTCCGAGTGGACGCCGTCTTACTCTGTCATTCCTGTCCTGTACATGCTCATTTTCATCCTGGGCTTGTCCGGAAACGGCGTGGTCATTTCACGGTGTGGCGAGCGCAGGGCAAGCGCAGAGCCGCGGACGTCTACATCGGGAACTTGGCCCTGGCCGATCTGACTTTCGTGTCACCTTGCCTCTGTGGGCCGTCTACACCGCCATGGGCTACCACTGGCCCTTCGGCGTGGCCCTGTGCAAGATCAGCAGCTACGTGGTGCTGCTCAACATGTACGCCAGCGTCTTCTGCCTCACCTGCATGAGCTTCGACCGTACCTGGCCATCGTGCACTCGCTGTCCTCCACGCAGCTGCACACCCGAGGCCACGTGCGCTCCTCCCTCAAAGCGATCTGGCTGCTCTCCGGTCTCCTCGCCGCGCCGACTTTGCTCTTCCGCACCACCAAGTTCGACTTCACCAGCAACAGAACGTCGTGCGCCATGGACTTCAGTTTAGTCGTGTCGTCCAAGGATCAGGAGAGCTTGTGGGTGGCCGGTTTGAGCATCTCCTCCTCCGCTTTGGGATTTCTTCTTCCTTTTTAGCCATGATGGTTTGCTACTGCTTCATCGGATGCACCGTCACGCGCCACTTCAACACTTTGCGCAAGGAGGACCAGCGCAAAAGGCGACTTCTGAAAATCATCACGACTCTGGTGGTCGTTTTCGCCGCCTGCTGGATGCCCTTCCACGTCTTGAAGAGCGCAGACGCCTTGTCCTACTTGAATTTGGCGCCTGACACCTGCTCCTTTCTGCGATTCCTCCTTCTCGCTCACCCCTACGCCACCTGCTTAGCCTACGTCAACAGCTGCCTCAACCCTTTCCTCTACGCCTTCTTCGATCTACGCTTCAGATCTCAATGTCTGTGTCTACTTAACCTCAAGAAGTCCTTACACGCCAGCCCAGCCGGTTCTCTCTCCTCTCAAAAGACCGAAGCCCAGTCTTTGGCAACTAAGGTGTGACCGATACTTTGACACTAGAGACACGTGCAGAAACAATGCAGAACTTGCCCGTCGAGTCGTCTGCAGTCGGTTCCAGGGGGTGACACCTCTATTTTAGCTCCCCCGCTGACCCTGTAGACTTCTGCGAGCACACGGACAGGCTTGTGGTTGCCCCTCTGTGACGTAGCGTGGACGGATTTGAAGCAGAAGGGACCAAAGCGAACTGGGAAAGCGGACTGTGAAGAACTGCTCACTTAACACACTGCGAAAACTGTCTTTAGACGAGCTAAAAGGTCTTAAAAGCAGGATATTTATTGTCATTTTTGTTAATTTACACTACATATTTACTAGATGGATCTATGTTTTTATCTTGCTTCAATACATTTGTCTTATCTAAGCCAAAATATTTGCAAAGGGAGCAAGATATTTTTGTATTTAAAGACTTAAATGTGCTGCATCACTCAGGGGAATCTTATATTGTCAAAACTATTTAAATTTAAGTTGAAAATTGTGAATTCTAGCCAAGACTAAGTCAAGACTTTAGCCAAATTAGCTTTGTGGCTTTAACTATGCTGCAAAAAGCCATTAGAATTAAATATATTCATCTTAATTTGTGTTATTTTGCTAAATCAGCATCAAAATTCATACAATTTAGTAGCATATTTCACTGTTTTCAAGAGATTTGAGCTTGAATCAAATTTGTAAATGGTGTTAGTAAATATGTCTTACACTCTTGACAAATATTTTGGCTTGAAACAAGAACAAAGTTATTGAATCAGGTCAGAAACAACACAAAACAAATTAAATAATCTTGGTCCATTAAGTAAAACCATCTTAACCAGAAAAAAATACAAACAAACTGATCTTAAACTTGTCCACATTTCCAAAAACTAAGATCCTAGAATCAAGCCATTTCAACTTGTCTTGACGTTCACTTTTTGGCAGAAGAAGTGTGGCTTTGGCGAGTTTCTGACAGTCAGCACTTGAGGCGTAAGATTCTGCGGGTTTTAGCGTCCACGGGCCTGTGTTTTTGTCCTGAGGGTGTGACTGTCGCAGAGAGAGGTGTCGAAAACTGATAAAAACGTGTGGTGAGCAAAGACAGCAGACGGACAGATGGCAGCTGACAAATGGCTTCAGACTGCTGCTGCTAATGCTAATGCTCAAAGCTCCAATAAACAACCGCTTTGACAGGACGAACTGTTCTTTAAAGGGGACCTATTGTGTAAAATCTGCTTTTTTAGTTGATAACGTGTTTGTGCAGCGTTTTCTCTGCACAAGTTCAGTCAAAGTTGTATTTTGATTGATTCTTGCGTGTTTGAATTTGGTCCTGCAGCTCTGAAAATCCCTGTTTTCACCTACCACCTATCACCTGCAAGCTTTTTTTTCAAGTCATATTTTGAGAAGAATATTAAAGGTTCAAAACTACTTTATAGCCACTTTCAAGCAACGTAAAGTCAAATAAGAGGCGGAGCTTATCGATTCTGCAGTTTTGAACAGGAAGTGAATACACAAGTTTACATTTTTAAGCCGTTTATGATCAATTTTGTGTTTTACCATGAACAAAATGTATATTATTGATCTACACAAGTCATAGTTTAATATTAAATGCATGATAAAAACACAGTAGGTCTCCTTTAATGTCATGTATTTTCTCAATGACCGTGTTTATGATTTTGTAATAAAAAGTGTGATAAAAAACCTAACTTTTCTCAGTGTATTTTGTCTTTGTTTGTGATGTATTTTCTGCTGCTGCTGCTGCCGTGTCGTGAATGACCTCTTTCCTGTCGGAGTCTCCCATTGTGTTGTGCAGCTCTGGAATCAAAGCTCGTGTCTGCAGGAAATGCACTCGCACAGCTTCTGTTTCCCTCCGTCAACAATGTTTTAGGCTTTCACAAGTGACAATAGACGAAAAGTGAAATAACTCTCTTATTTTATCTGTATTTAGACAAATGAAGACAGAGCAGGTTAAAGCAATGGACTAAGGCTTATATTTTTACTTCGTTTGGTGTGACAGTCCTTATGGTAAAGATTTATATTAGTTTTACAATAAAGTTACTATTTATGACAATTACAGCTTTATGGCTTTATTGATTAATTAAAACAAATTGATTATTGAAAAAAAAACGTAATCAAATAATCCTTAGTCTTTATACTAATGTCACAATTCTAAATAACTATTATATTATTTTAAACATGATTCGATACCAAAGAAAGTTCTCCATTCTCGATACTAGTGTCAATACTACAACTGCTTCAAAAATGCTTTTAAACAAAAATGACATTGACAACACAAAGTCATAGTATTTTGGTTGTTTAATTCTCATTCCGGCCTTTTTTCCCCTCACACGTCTGACTAAAATTGGTAAAAATTCAAACTAAAACAGTTCATGAACCCTTTGGAGCTCAGGCAAATGGCTGGGGTCTTTTTAAAGCTGTGTCTCTGTAGTTTTAGCTTCTGGTGTCCAACAGGCTCTCATCAGAAGTCAGAGCTTTCACCAGGCAAAAGAAAAACAAAATCTAAATTCCGCCTAAATATTTTTTGGTAAATATAAGCATTGGTAAAGCTGGTGTTACAGCTGAGACATAAATGACACTAGATTTGGCAGATTTTGTGTTTTGACAATTCCTCTGTAAAAGATGAAGGTAATTGAAGTAAAAATGAGTTTAAGGGACCCAAAAATACTCAAAAAAATCCAGGCGGAGCAAATGCAAAAGTCCTATTGCATTACGGTAGAAATCTGAGTCTGGATCATCCCAGAGGCTGATTTTGCTCTAAATAAAAGGAAACAATGGGATTTTCATATTTAACCTTTCCAGGTTCTTCATAGTATACATTTTTAAGACACTAAACAAAATAAAATGTTTGAAGAAAAAGTAGGACCGGAATGTAAAGGGGTTGATTTAAATGTTTTGTTCTAGTTGTTCTATTTTAGTAGATCATCCTAAAACTGCTCGGAAAAAGCCAGAATGTGTTTTTAAAAAATATACTGTATATATTTTTTACTCAAATGAGTATTTAGATCCGATACTAGCTACACACTGTTTGTTCTTTATCAACATATTTGAGCTTTTATGTGATAAAAATGTATATAAAGCGATAATAGAAATAATCGTTTACCAAGTTGATTAATAAAATAATTGTTATAGAGACAACCTTGTGTAGTATATAAGGTTGTTTCTATGACGATTATTATATAGTATATACTGGTCATATTAGTGTTATTAACATGACACTGGGCTTTGCTAAACTTGTGCAGATGGGTTTTTATTTTTTCACCTTTTTTGGTACAAAAAATTAATAAAAAAAATAATTTAAACAATCTAAACTAATCATTATAGGGCCAGCCCTATGTTTATACTGTATTAGTCTCAGTAGCAGGACAAAGGTTTCTTGCTAACCTGGTGCAGACTGTGTTCTCAGACAGTGTCTCCATCTTGAATCATGTGATTAACCGTACTCTAATGAGCTTTTTACAGGCTTTAATCAGCAACAGCAGGAGACAAAAGGATTGAGCTAATCCTGGACAATGATTTCTACTTGGAGCTGACTCTGAGTCTTTGTGGCCTCAGACCTGTGATGGACCAGAATAAACCTTAATAAAGTCCACACAGATCATCACATGTTTCTGTTTTTGAGTTTGGTGTGATTGTTCTTGAGGTCAATGTTTATCATGTTTCACAGCAGATAAGATTCAGACTCAGACAACTTTATTAATGCATCAAGGGGTAATTCAATTGAGCAGTATCAGACAAAAAATAAAATCAACAGAAAAGTCATTGACCCAAAACAGCAAACATACAACATCAGACATAGTGAGCTTGTACATTCTTAGTACGAAACAGATTTAAAAAAGTAAACCTTCTATGGCCAAGACAGAGTTTAACAGCCTAATTGGACAAAATATTTGTCAAGGACCTGGACCACTCCCTCTCCAGGATTAGCCTGTCCTGGTCCTACTAGATGAGTCATTTCCCTCTGCTAATGGACTCTGGCTCTACAGACTTAAACTCTCTGCAGTTAGATCCGTGTTAGACTTAGTTACATCTACAGCCTGTCCGTCCATTGGAGTGGATTTCTACATCACTGTGGTTATCCTCAGGGTTTCTCTTTAGCACATTGTGTTTTTTTTTTTTTTTTTTTTTTTTTTTTCTTGTCGAGAAGGAGGGTCTAAGGACAGAGAATAGACTGATATCGCCCGATCGATATTTAGATTTTTTTGCATATCGACCATATCAGATAACGGCCTCATTTTGTCCTATATCTGATCAGTTGTTTGTCTTTTCCTCTGTGTAAAGCTCATCACAGTGATCAGCTGAGTCTAAGTTGGTTTGGAGAGAAACAATAAGACTTTTTTTTATCTCTCTATAAGTCTGTAGTTTTGATTTTATCATTAATATGTCTTTAAGTTTTATTCTTGTTCTATGACTCTGGCTGCAGCTCGAGCCTTAATAAGTGCTTGTTTGTTTGTCAATATGAACAATATTAATGTCTTCCATGATGCTATGAAATGATTATTAAGAGACGCAAGTGTACCTGGTGAATATTAGTTTAGGTTGAAAGTTTTCTTGGGTATTCTTTCTCACCCCAGCTCTGCTCTAAAAACTAAAATAGGAAAATCAAACTTGAAAAACAATCATTGATATCGACATCAGCCAAAGAAAAATCCATATCAGTCGATCTCTGTTTGAACAATTCTTCATTTGCTTGTTTACTCATAATCAATTTTAACATCCTGGACCTGTCACTGTTTCTGAATGTTTATTGTTTTATTAAATGTTAAATTTTTTTCCCTACAATTCATGCTAAATGATCAATCTTGGGAAGTCCCCAGACACTACTGTTGTTGTGGTTTTGTTTTGCAGCTTGGTAATGCATAATGTCTGCCTTATGGTAACAAGATAAAATCATCTCTCAATCTCCTAAATCATGTTAAATAAGACAATGTATTCCTAATCTCTGAGTGAAAAAAGTTTGTTCATGTCTGCTTTGACACTAGCCTTCTTTGAGATGTGCTGAAGCCAAATGATCGTTAAGAGGAGATGCAATTTATGAAGAAATTGACAATTAAAGTTGAAAATTAAACAAAGTAAAGGATGGATTCATGCTTTGATGTCATAAGTCCAGATGGAAAGGCGAGAGGCAGTTTTTTCTATTAATAACATTGTACTTTGACATAAAAATCTAATAATTACTAACAACATAATGCTATCTGAATCAAAAGGCCTTGGACAGGACTTTTAAAACTCTTTCTCAGGGGCAGAGACTTGGACACTGTAAAAAAAAGAATCCAACAGCTGCAGCGACAGTCGCTTGTGCTCCTTCATCGCCGTCTCAGCTCTTTAATCTCTGCTGACAACAGACACACACACACCACACATCTACACACACACACACAAACAAGTCTCTGCACAATACATAAAGCTTTAGATCAGAGCTACATATTCTTAAAACTCTGTCAAATCACTTCCTTTATTTCACATGTTTGATCAGTTTTACTAGCTGGTAACTATAATTTTGACTTGTTTTGAGTAATCATCCTTGTGGTAAATATTTACAGCAATTTATGAAGAAATTAACAAAGAAAAGTTCTCTTTGTCAAACGAGTGGCGCAGTGGCCTCACAGCAAGAGTGGAGTTTGCATGTTCTCCCATGTCTGTGTAGGTTTCCTCTGAGTACTCTGGCTTCCATTACCACTGAAAACATGTCCAGTAGCTCCTCCTTGCCAGGACTACAGATGGACATTAGATGTAAAAGCTAGAATCTGGTACAAGCCTGTACAAGTCTGTTTCATTTGTACATCGTCATAATAACCTAAACCATTGTGTTTTTTATGATTTGAGAGAGAACGCAACAGGAAAGAGCGTGGGATCCAACAAAGTCCCCAGAGTGTGGCCCCAGTCCATAGTTCCTGCTCTGTGTGAACGTGCCTGAAATGAGGACTGGAACTAGAAACTGAAAAAAGTTCCTTCAGTGGGAAAAGGCCTATAGTTTTCACTTAAAGTGGGCTTGCATTGTCACCAAGTAGACTATTCTCTGAGGGTCTCTTCTTGATAATTCCATACAAAAGACGTTTCTTTGGCTGTAGTTTTTTGATATTACGACATAAAATATTAATATTAGACATAAACGTATTGAGAATGTCAAAAGGTTTTAACTTTCTATTTTTATTTAATTGTGTCATCGACTTTTCAGCTCCAGAAAGCTACACAGTGCACTTTTACGCACTGCGCCGTTGCCAACGACTTTTTTCTCAGTCAGAATGTTGAGGATCAAATAACCAGACGTGTCAGTGTCCTCCACCTGTCACGTCACAGTGCATCTGAAAGTCTACCCAGGGAGATTATTATAGTGAGATTTTTATGATGTCTAGTGTTTTTTATTTGTGGTTCACGGTTGTCGTAGTGAGTTTGAAATCCTCAGAGCAGAGTGTTTGTATGAGAAAGTTCCACAGACGTGATTCACTGATGTCTTCATTCAGCCATAATGACAGAGCGAGGCCGCAGGGACGACAAGTTCAGAGAGCAAAGAGAGCGTTTACCGGCAAAGCAAAGTGTTTTTACCTTCACCTGTGCAACCTGATACCACTGATGAGGATTTCACAAGATTGTTAAATTAGCAAACATGAATGATAAACATTCAGAGACAGTGACTGGTCAAGTGTGTTAAAGCAGATTATGAGTAAACAAGCAGATAAATAAGAGCATTCCTTGTCCCTAGACCCTCCTTCTTAGCAAAGAAAAACCTAAGGGGAAAAAGAGAAACCTCGAGGAAAACCACAGTGAAGAAGAGATCCGCTCCCATAGACGAACAGGCTGTAGATGTAACTAAGAATAACGTGGATGTAATTGCAGATACAGATAAGTAGAGCCATTAGCAGAGGGAAACGACTCGTCTGGCAGGACCAGGACAGTCTAATCCAGGAGGAGGGAGCCAGTCTGGCAGTGTTTAAACCAGGGCTATTCAACTTAATATTTCTGAGAGCCAGATTTTTCGGAGAGCCACGACATCAGGGCTGGATAATTGCCTAACATGTGATAAATTTTGCCAAAAAATTAGGGCTGTACAAAATCTGTTTCAATAATGTAATTACTGCTACAGCGTATATTACATTTGCATTGCTCTACAAAATGTCCAAACCAGCACTGAACCAGAATTAGACCAGGACTAGACCAGGACTAGTCAAGTCTGAACCAAGTATAACCAGCATTAGGCCAAAACCAGTTAATCTCCAAAGCAGAGTTAGACCAAAACTAAATTGGGACAAAATCAGATAAACCCAGAATCAATCCTGCAAACAACAAGCATATGTACTGTTTATTTCCAATATTTGGAAACTGGGTCGAGGGTCAGATCAGATTTCTGGAGGATCAACTCTGCACCCGGGCCTTGAACGTGCACTGTGTAACTTTCTGGACCACACCATTCCCTAGAATTAGAAAGTTAAAACCATACTTTGGGACATTCTGAATAAGTCTAAATACATTTTATGCCATAATCTGAAAAAGTACAGTTACACTAGGACACATAGCTGTTCATTTTGTGACCATACAAGCCTGTTCAAAGTAAAGATGCTGTTTTTTTTATTATTTATTTAATGCAACTAAGAAATCTAAAAGACAAACACATGCTTTATTTTTGGCCAAAGAGTTACACAGTGCACCTTTAGGTTCAAAAGGCCTGGTTTAGACTATTAATTATAAGTGTTAGGTGTTTTCATCTGTCAAATTGTGATTTCTGTAAATGTTTGCCCTTTTTACAGTATTGTTGCTAGGTAACAATTGTGTACACACCCTCTATCTACTGTCTATCATGTTTGTTGGATAAAAGACAATTATAAACCTTCTCAGAACAGCCAAATTGAGTGAAAATGGGCAAAATGTTTAGTGAAACCTTAAATTATGTTCACTGAAAGTTGTGGTCAAACCTGTCACTTTCATTAAACAGTATCTGCAAAAAACATATCAGTCCATCTCTCTCGGTTGTTTCTTTGTTAAAACTCCAGACACGCCCCAGAGACTTTGTAGGTCTGCTTACTCAACAGTGCAGCTCTAAAGGGGGAAAGCGAGTTTCAGTGAGCGCCCACAGTCGTTGTCATATCAATGGGAGACTGATGGCCCAAACAGTCTAGTCCAGGCGCATAAATCCAGTCCTTCATGAACCAGGTCAGGCAGAAATAGACAGAGGAAGTGTGCATGCGTTCTCTGTTTGGCGCTAACAATGGAGGCCGACTTGGAGAGCCAGCGGACCGGACCTGCTGCTAATTTCTCCGCGGCTGAGGTTGGATGAAAGATTGACCTTTACTGTGTCTTGACGGACCCTGGGCTTCCTGCGGTTGGCCGTCTCCACACGACTCAGGGTCCCCGGAGGACAAGAGCCGGCGTGGGCCAACAGGAAGGACAGCGAGCAGCAGGCCAGTGGGTTCTGCGACTGGAAATCCTGTGTTTCTGCGCTGAAGAAGATCATCACAGTTAGATTGGATTGAACTGGGTGACTTTGTTTTATGGGCACACAGTAGTTTTTTTATTTAAAGTGCTTCTCAACATTCTGACTGAGCCAAACTATAAGAAGAACACCTAATAAAATGTGTTTGTTACCTTTTTTATGGTATAACTTATGTCCATTGAATTTTTAGTTGTGCAGAAATTAAATAAAAGCCCTATCAATCGACTAGTCAACTAAAAATGAGTGTGACAACTGCAAAACTATACTCAATATTCAACCAGTATCACAAGAAAGCGTACATTTACCACGGCACAAAAACAGCATATTTTGAGCACGACTTTAGGTCTTTTTGCGTACTTATGTTACGTCGTACATTTAGCACTATATGAAAAAGCAAAGTAAAAATTACTTTAGGTGAAATGGGTAAGTTTAGGCTTCAACTTATGTGTAAGTTTAGGGCTGGGGGTTGGGGCAGGTTAAGATTTGGATCAAGATTTTGTTAATATTCATAAATAAGATCACGTCTTAACAACCACCATAGAAATGAACTGGGACTGTGACGCAAAACAGCATTGAACTTGTGCTAATCATATACGTCATTTACATGTCCCATAATGTCATGGTAAATGTACGTTTTCTTGTGTGATAGAGCTCCAATATTTTTGTATGATCTGACCATATTTGGACAAAGGACTGCAAATGGGTCTTCATGCAAAAACATCTATTGCAAGTGCTAGGAAGCCCTGTCAAAAGCTTGTTAAGCTTTCAAATATTCAACTAAATTAACTCCTTCTACCTTCTAGGACAGTGTTGGCACGGCACACTTTTGTGCTTTAATTTTTTCCAGGGAACATCACCTATTGGAAATAAATCAAGCTATTTTGGAACACAGACTTTGTTTCATTTCGTAAAAGATGTCAAGTTGTGTTCCATTAAACATCTTATCGATCTAAATAGAGAGAAGCAATAAAGCCAAGTGGTACAGGTCAGATCTATGGAGTGGCAACTTGTTTAGAAATAAAATAACCCACAAACAAATGTCTTATTACAGTCAATGTAAAGCGTCTTCATAGTGTAGGAGCCTTTTTTTTTTTTTTTTTTTTTTTTAAACTACACAGAACATCTTTAGAATATTCTTTAATTTTTTTGTTAATAATTATTGATTTTCCTTTGATTCTTCCCAAATGGTAAATCATTTATTAATCTAATTAAGCTTATTTCATAGATTAAATGTTGAAAATGTACACATTTTTCAAGGCAAACCTGACAACATCTCAAGGTAGTTCCCCGGCACACTGGTTGAAAAACACTGCTCTAGGACTAATTTTAAGACACAGAACAGAACAAAAAGATTTAATGTCATTGTCAAAGAGTAAAACAAAAGTACGTTTGGTGTGAGCCCCGGGGCCGCTGCACCTTTTGCGCGCCGCCACTCGCTCTAATAGAACAATATTAATAATAATAATAAATAAATACAGTTTTAAAATGTCATCATTCTGAAGCAAATTATGTCTTTCAATACATTTTAAAGGCAGGCAATAGTAGTTTTTTCATTCAATCTAAATTAAAACAAAGGTTTTTGTCACAATAGCATTTTATTTTCAATAGAAAATTTGATTTAATAAAACTTGAGGAAAATGACATGTTGACAACGAGAACAGTAATTGCTAAAATGTGACATTTTGCATTAACATTTAAATTTGAGATCGTGACATCCCTACATAAACTATATATAATATTTTTGCTGCTTTTTTAATTTTTGTTGTGTGATTATCTCTTACACAAAAAATGTTCTTTCTCACCTTTGACTCTCACACATTTTTGCCACTCACTGTTGAGATTTAGAACACTGTCATGACATCTGCATCGTCTCTACAGTCACGTAAACTCGATAAGTAAACTGACGCGTTGTTCGTTTTCTCTAAAAGGCAGATGTTTGAAAAGCTTTTACGCGAGGCGGCCATCGTTAGTGAAGACACGTCGTTTCCGAAAGTCAAAGAGCGGAAGTGTCCAAGCTTTGGGCTGCTCCGGATCTGGACTTGTTCATGGTGGATCGTCCTTTTAGCGCCGCACAAAGTCTCTGTTCATGGCCTCCTCTATCAGCTTCATTGTGAGGGATAAATAGATGCCCTGTCGTCCGAGAGGGGCCTGGGCCAGTTCAGAGGCTCAGCTGCACTCGTCTGGAGCAGCTCAGGTAAAAGATTACACACAAACACAAGTGTCCACAGAAACCAGAGGAACATGGGTTAATAACACAATTAGGTACAAGACTGTAGCTAACATTAGATCTGCAGTTACATTTTGCACTATAATTTCCTCTCAACCCCTTTTTCATCGCATTGTGTAGAAACATAAAATGTAAACATGGACCTCAGACCAATTTTTGCAGTTTTCCAACTGTAAAAACTTGTTTCAGTTCCTAGTACCTTGTTTAGTTCCACTCCCCATTTTAGGCGTGTTCACACAGAGCAGGAACTATGAACTTTGGCCACACTTTAGGAACTATTTTAGCTCCTGCTCTGGGGCGGGTACTTTCAGTCAGTTTTTGGTGACACAAACACATTTACAATGCTAACTTTGTTTGGAAACATGTTTCATACATTCTCACATTTAGATAAACTTTCCCTATTCTTGAGAAAAATTACTTAAAATCTGTAGCTCCAAAAATAAATGTTTACATTTGTAAATAGCAACTATTATTAGGAATAATAATGAACGGTTACATTTTATTGTTAATTTCAGTGTTTTAGTTTTTGTACATCATACATAAGTGCAAGGGAAAAACAACTTTTTTTTCCTAACACTATTTAATTACTTATTTAAATGGTACTATACCGACCAGAGCAAACTGCGACCCAGGGGCCAGATGCAGCCCTCGGACTGTTTTGATCTGGCCCCCAGAACGCTTTTGAGAATGAGTGTTACTCTTTAAATTTATTTTATTTGATTTATTTATCTGTGGAGCATGTGTCTTTGCTTGATGCCCTAAAAATTTATCAGAATAAATGAACAAAAAATATATTAAAAAAACTCTTTTACAAAAAATTTACTTACAATAACAATAATTTGTTGCACCAATGACAACCAATTTTGGCCCTCCACCACTTGTCCGGGTTCGAATTCGAAAAATAATTGCCCACTATACAGATGCTAATTGTCGAGTGCTTTTTAGACTGTACAGCTTTCCTGACTCGAAAGGAAGGGCTTCACAACCAGACCGGTTTCACTCGGTTTATTTCCAAACAGGTGAAAAACCTTCAACATAAACAAATGAACAGTAATATTAACATTACCATCTATTGTCAGATTTTTACACATTAATTATACATATTTTTATAACACATTTTAGCTTGTAAACAAAATCATGCACAATCCATTTTATTCCACAATAATAATTCATATTTTTAATCCTTTTAATTGGCTTTTAATCACTTTTTAGCTTTAGCAAGTGGCAACTAGTTTTTAAACTTATATATGAATTGTTTTTAAATACTTTTAACAATTCTTTAACATAAATGAACACTTTAATATATTATAGAAATAATATTCACTGATTTACAACAACAAATCAAATTCTCACATGATTAATTACTGAAGAATTCTATGTTTTTAGCTTAACTTATTTCATTAAATGTTCAAATCAGGGTAACAACATAAATCATCAAAAGATTAAAGCTATTTAGCACCACTTTCACAAACTGTTGCTGTGTGAACACAAACTTGAGGACAACGTAGTTCCTCTGACTAAACATGGGCTAAGAGAATGTGGGGACTTAGTTCTTGGCACTTTAATGTGTGACTGAAAACGCCTTTTGTTGACCCTCACACCTCCTGAAGAATTGGCACAAACTGAAATAAGAAAGGCATTTTGAGCTGAGTTTTAAAAATCTGCCTTTTTAAAGCCTTTATCAAGCCTTTTTCTGTGCTCTATTGTGGTCTTAAGCAAGAATAAAGGCCTTGTGGCTCAATTTGAATTGATCTAAATGGATTCAGTTGAATTTTTCACTAATGTCACTTTTATTTTCCCCAGGATCAGGCCGGCGTTTATTCTGTTTTAACATGTGGCCCTTGTTTGGACACCCCTGATTTATGGTTTATTGACAGATAAGCTGGATAATTTTCACATGTTTTGTTTGTTTTACTATTTGTACCAATAGGTTGGTTTGATGGTGTCATTGCAGTTTTTTATAATATAAGGGGAAAGGTAGCTAAAGAAGTTATGGGTTTGAATTCAACAACCTAAAAATCAACATCTAAAGATCTCTCTGGGTGGAGACATGTTCTCCTTGTGTGGCTTCATTCTGGCTTCAACCTCCAAAAACATGGATGTTTAGGTTCATTGGCAACACTGTAAATTCCCCCAGTGAACAACTGTCTGTCTGTCTGTTTCTGTCTCTACGTGTGACCCACTGGTGGCTTGGGGGTGGGATGGTCTGGGGGGCAGGATGGGGCGTGGCCGGGGGTTGGGGGGTTAAGGGGAGGAGAAGCAAGGAAAGATGACTATTTTATCTATTTTACTATTATTAATTTTATTTCTATATATCTATTATCACACATTAAGTAAAATTGTATTATTACCTTGTTTTATATATTTTTCCGCCTTTTATTCCTTGTCTTGTTTTAGCCTTCTACTATATTTTATCTTAACTTTCTCTATATCTTCTTTTATAGTGACTATTTTTAATCTTGTTCCTTGTCCCACTCCCCTTTGAGAGTGCATCTGTTTTAGATTGTTCCAGTGTCATTTAAAACCCATATAATACAAAAAAATATAATATAATACAAAAAAAACAAAAAAAACAACTGCATTTAAATAATAGTAATTTTAGCTGCACTCCACCTGATTGAAATATTTTTGACCTGTAGAAAGTTGTGATGTCAACCCAAGTGGGTGGTAAACACTTGATTATTGCATTGTAAAGTTAATATAATGTTATATTATTTAAAGCAACTATAAAAGTGCCCTTGTTAGTTAGTATTTTGTGTTTGTTTTGTTGAAGTGTCAACGATAAATCACATTAAGAATCAAAGCAGTTTTGCTTATCGGTCCATCTTAAAAAACAAAACAAAAAAGGACAAGCATTTATATTTAAATGTTTTATGTTTTATTTATTTATTTATTTATTTATTTTTTGATGTGGTGGGCTTCTCTGGCACTGGAATTTCTTTTGGAATTATAAAGTCTTATCTTATTTTATTAGAGAATTTAATCTGTTTTTTTTTTTTTTTATTATTTGACAAAATGTTATAAAACTACATAATTGTGCATAAAACCTACAAATAAACTTGCCCTGCCTACCCATAAAAAAGCTCATCATGTTCATCATCATCATCATCATCATCATCATTATCATCATCATCATCATTATCATCATCATTTATTTGTTCTCTGGCTCGAGGTTCATGAATAATAAAGACTCATCTTAAGTTAAACACATTCTCTGGATTCTGTTTTTTGCATTTTATGGCATCACTGCTTTTTATGTATTTAACTAAATGTACAGCAGAAGTAATAAGCAGACTGTAATTTTGTATTTAGAAATAAAGCTGCAGTTTTTGCAAGTCAACAGCGACGCTTAGTGACCAGGCGGAACCATTGAATGCGGAACTATATACGTGGTTCTTTGTTCTCCCGGGAATGTTTAGTGGATGGACTGCATGATGCTAACCCGGTGCTAACAAAACAACAACTGCTCTTTTCCCTTTCTGCTTTCGTTTGTGAACTTATGGTGTCCCACAGACAAAAGCGGGTGTGGAAGTACATAGAGGAGGGCAGTTTGCTGAAGCTGAAGTCGTACCTGAAGAAGCACCGGGACGTGGAGCTAAACTTCTCCCAGGGCCGCAGGCAGAGGAGCCCGCTGCACCTGGCCTGCTGCCTGGGGGACGACGCGGTTCTGCGGCTGCTGCTCAAACACGGAGCCCAGGTTCTGCTGAAGGACCGAAAAGGAGACACGGCTTTACACACGGCTGCCGGCAGAGCTCTCAAGCACGGGAAAACAGGTAAAAATGCATTATATATTCAGTGGGACGGCTGAAATATTGTAAGAATAGTATCACTTGTCCTCATAATAAAGATATCCCATATAGGGGAGACTATAGTGGCCTCCCATAGTCCTAAAATGTGTCTCCATAGTCTAAAACAAGTTATGCAAATAAATTAGTATTAAGATTGTGCTTTTTGCTTGACTCAGTATAATAATGGAGCTATCTGCTATCTTTAAATCCATTCCTTTATTATTTATAAGGGACTTGTTTACAGCAAAAAGGTGAATTCACTACAGATATTTTTTGGAATTTTTCTTGCCGAGAAGCAGGATCTAAGGACAGGGAATGCTCTGGGACAATTATCCATCTGCCTGTTTGTTGTTGGACAGTTTGCTTCTGTGTTTCTGATTAATGATTGTTTCTAATTTTCCAATGCTTCTGTTTGTATTGACTATTGTAACTACCGTGGTTTAGCTGAATAAAGGACATTACGCTCCATACGGATGTTCGAGTGCATAGCTTTGAATTTATTCTCCAAGTTGAGAATCTCTGAACTTTGTTTTCAACACATCTTGACATCTCTTAACGTTTTTACATCGTAACATCGTGAAAACTATAAAAAAGAAAACAAAACATGGCTTAGCTCTTACAATGCATACCAAATTACATTACATGTTTTACAGACAAGAGATATTTACCGTGTTCGCCCTTTTTACCAGCAGTAGTTAAGATTGGTTAGTGCTAGATAGTCAGGTCCGGAGGGACGAAGATTACTGTAATTTCTGTATTATAAGCCGCTACTTTTCTCTTGAACTTTGAACTATGCGGCTTATAAGGCAATGCAGCAAAATTATAGATTCTCATAGACTTACTATTAACAAATTCAGCCTGTATATGTACTTTATTATTTTTCTACTTAAATCTAGTGGGTGCGGCTTATATTCAGGTGCGCTCAATAGGGCAGAAATTATAGTAAGTTTAGGAGAACGGGTAAGTTTAGGAGAAGGGTTAGGGTGATGGCTAAGGTTAGGAAAAAGGTTTGGGTAAAGGTTAAGATAAAGAATATAACAGTTTAGGCCCTTTCAGAGACAGTAATAAACTCATCACCATGGCAACCAGCTCACCTCTGTCCCTCCGGACCTGACTATCTAGCACTAACCTTAAGATTTTCCGCAGAAACGTTTAGCTTACTCTTGCTGCGTCTTTCTTTCTCATGTCTCTTCGCGCTACTCTCTGTTTACTTCCGGTTCAAGAGGTCATATTCAAAGGTACAATTCTTTTTACAAAATAAAACAAAATACAACGTATTACTCTTCTGTACCAACCTTGTGAGTTTACATTTATAAACTATACAAATAATTTTATGTAATATTTCACTGTTACTATGGAAACGTATACACTGACATTTTGACGTCAGCTACACTCCCACCAAATTACACTTGATAACAATGAAGATGTTACAACATACACTCTCATAAAACACATCAAGGTAATTTCCATGAAAACAAAACATTTTCTTTAAACTCAAGTGTACAAATGTACAAAACAAAAGGTAGTGTCTTTAACTACTTTCAACAAGAAGAACCAACTTCTGAATAGGTCTGTCTATAATGGATGGCTTATGTAAGCGTTCACCTTTCTGTCCCAGTTTTCTGTCTCCGACTTGTAATGTCACCTTTCTTACCAGTCCATCATCACCCTCATGTACCCCAATAACTTTAGCAAGTGTCCATTCACTACGAGGGGTGTTCTCATCTTTAACTATCACAATATCACCAACCCTCAAGTTACGTTTAGTGGTATGCCAACACTGTCTCAGAGTAATGTTAGAGAGATACTCTTTCCTCCACCTGTTCCAAAACTGCTCTGACAGGTACTGAACTCTCCGCCAGCGTTTTCTAGCATATAAATCTTCCTGTACAAAATTACCAGGAGGGGGAAGTGATACAGAACCTTTCATGGTGATCAAATGGTTTGGTGTTATGGGCTCTAAACTTTTGGGATCACTTAGGCTATTAACTGTAAGCGGGCGGCTGTTTACAATGTACATTGCTTCATAAAGAAAAGTTCTTAAGGATGCATCATCCAGTCTATCGACACTCTGGGAAAGAACCTTATACAGCACGCTCCTCACTGTCCTAATCTGACGCTCCCATGCTCCTCCTGCATGGCTTGAACTAGGTGCATTCATAAGAAAGTCACATTGCCTTTCTGCCAGATAGGATTTAACTTTGTCATTGTCCATTTCACTTAAAGCTTTTTCAAACTCATTTTTTGCACCCGTAAAATTAGTTCCCTGATCTGACCTATCTGTCTGACGGGCCCACGGATAGCAAGAAAACATCTTAAAGCATTGATAAATGCATCAGTTGTCATGTCCTCTAGCATTTCAATATGAATGGCTCTACAACTTAAACAAGTAAACAGAAGACCATATCGTTTACACACTTTGCGACCCTGCTTGGTATTAAAAGGTCCAAAACAGTCCATGCCACAATAAGTGAATGGCGGTGATGGGTCAATGCGGTCGAAAGGTAGATCTGCCATTCGCTGTTGCTCAGGTGGTGCTCGTGCTCTCCTACACCACACACACTGTCTGATGTACTGAGCTACTGCTTTACTTCCACCGACAACCAGTAGCCATTTGCTCTGATTTCATTCAAAGTTTGTCCTCTGCCTTGATGCTGAATTTTGTCGTGAAAATGTCCAATGATGAGACGTGTTATAGCACAGTCCTTGGGAAGAACAACAGGATGTCTCAAATCAAAACGAGTGGAAGCCTTTTCTCAGCCTTCCTCCTACTCTCATCACGCCGTCTTGAAGAAACGGATCCAGTTCAAAGAGTCTGTGGTTGCGCGGCAACTTTTGTGATTGACTCAGTTTGTTTATGTCTTTTCAAAAGATCTTTCTGTGCAAGTCTGACTAGCGTTAACATAGCTTGTTGTCTTTCCTCTACGTTTGGAGGTTCTTTGTTTTGATTCTCTTTGCCATACGTTTAATGCAGCTATGACATTGGACTGCTACAGTCCATTTTGAGAATCTTGCCAAAATGCTCTTAATGTCACTTTGTTGCACTGAGTCTGTTTTTAGCACTTGTATTGTTTTATTTCTGGGTCTCCCACCATAAAGCTCTGGGGTGTGCTTTGTTCAGTTACGATGACTCTGTCCCATAGAAACTTGGGACCAGTGAACCAGTTTGAGTGGATTAGTTCTGACACTTTCAAGCCTCTAGAGGCGTGGTCAGCCGGGTTTTCGCTCGTGTCAATATAATGCCATTGCTTTGTATCTGTGGTTCTCGGATTCTTTGGACACGATTTGCCACGAAAACGTGAAATCTTTTGGCTTCATTGTTAATAACCGAGTACTACCTGTGAATCTGTCCAAAAGTACTCTTTGTCAACTTTGAGATCTAGTTCTCGTTTTAGCATACAGCTAACAGCAGCCGAAGTTACAGCAGCCGTTAGTTCCAACCTGGGATTGTGACTATTTTGGTTGGAGCCACTCTCGCTTTGCCCATAACTAATGTACAGTGTACTTTTTTCCACTCACTAATCTGATATAAGAACATTGACGTAGCCCTTACTGCTCGCGTCAGAAAGTGGTGAAGCTCAACTCTCAGGATTTACCAAAGTTTACAGGCTTAAAACATCGGGGAATCTGAATACACTTAAGGTTTTCCAAATCACTCATCCACCCTCCCACCTTAGCTTTAACTCTGAAGGTAGCGGATCATCCCACCCAATGCCTTTTTGACACATCTCTTGTAACACTCTTTTCCCTCTAAAATAAAGGGGGCTAGGAACCCTAAGGGGTCATACAGGGATGCAACGAAGATAAAATACCCGCCTAGTCATTGGTTTCTCATCAAGTGTCACCTGAAAGAAAAAGTTATCACTTCAATGTCCCATCTTATGCCTAGCACTCGTTGCACTGGGAGGTCGCTATAGTTGAGATCAACATCCTTTATCTCCGCAGCTCGTTCTGTCGCATCGATTGAGTCAGGACCTCTCTGTTATTTGATAGGAACTTATGAAGATGCAGCTTTCCCTTTGCACACAAAGCTTGTGCCTCTTTGACAAGTATGACTGCCTCCTCAACTGTCTCTACACTTGTAAGGCCATCGTCTACATAGAAGTGCTTTTTGATAAAGTTTGCAGCCGATGGATAGTCTGTTTCATTTTCATTGGCCAGATGCTTCATGCCATAATTGGCGCAGCCAGGGGATGAAGACGCACCGAACAATGAACTTTCATTCGGTATTCTGTGGCTCTGTGTCTGTGTCCCCGTTTTCCCACCAAAGAAAACGCAAATAGTCTCTGTCCTCCTCGCTAACATGGAATCTGTGAAACATCTTCTCAACATCACACATGACTGCAATGTTGTGCTTACGAAAACGGCAAAGTACTCCTGTGAGGCCATTCGTAAGATCAGGTCCTGTTACAGGTGATCATTAAGTGCTGTACCTTCAAACTTTGCTGAGGCGTCAAATACCACCCTTATTTTCTGTGGCTTGCGGGGGTGATAAACGCCTTGATGTGGTATATACCAGACGTTTCCTTGTTCTGGTTCTGACACTGCTTTTTCTGCATCCCATCTCTGAGTACTCCTTCCATGAACTTTACGTAGTCAGCTTTGAACTTTGGATCTCTGTCGAGTTTCTTTTTGAGCTGCTTTAAGCGAACAAGAGCCAAGATTTGTTGTTGGGAGCTGTGGGCGTGCTTTAAAGGGCAGCGGCATTTCTAGGTGTCCCTTGCTCATTTGTCTTATATTGGTTGTTTAGAATCTGAAGAAACTGTATATCCTCTTGTGATATACCACTGTCAGTTGGTTTAGTGTCTGCAAAGTCTGACTCGAGAACCTTGATGATGGTTGAAGGAGTTACAGCAGGAACCTCTTTAACAGACACTCTGTGACATAGTCCAGTTACATTGCTAGCATTTACAAGCTGGGGTGCTCCTCCTACAATACTCCAACCTAGATCTGTCCTTACAGCGTAAGGTTCACTGTCACCACCAATGATGACCTCTCTGGGGGCTAGGGCTCTGGAGCAATCATACCCTATCAACAGTCCAACAGCACAGTCCATTAAAGGGGGCATCTCTGAAGCTAAGTTAGCAAGGTGTTGCCATTTGCGAGCTGTTTGACAAGTAGGAATATGAGCACGCTCAAGCGGAATAAAGTCTCTGGTGTAAGCTGGGGGTAACTCAATGTTAATGTCTGAGTAGAACCCTCTAATCTTAAGACCTTGTACTCTTTGACTTTTCACTATAGAGTCTCTTTTAACCATAGTGGCAAGCTTTAGTTGAACTGGCTCTGAAGCTACCTGTAGCTTTTCACACACTTCCTGATCAACAAAGGTGTGAGTACTTTGAGTGTCCAATAGAGCATACACTAAAGTTTCACTGTCAGGTGCATTAACTGATGACATCCACACAGGTACGATCATTGACGTGTTGCAGCTCTCTCCTCCTCCCACCGTGCATGAGAGAGAAGTAGTGGTTTCACTTACTGTGCTTTCTGCAGGGGCTGGTCTGCTGACGAGCGGTCCTCATGCAGTGGAGTAGGATGGCTCTTTTTGCATATGCCACACGTTGCTCTGTTTTTACAGTCTTTGGAGTTGTGACCTTTTCTCAAACAAGCAAAGCACAGTTTATTTTCATGTATACACTTTTTCTTGTCTTCTACTGACATTTCTGTTAACTTTTGGCACTTGTGTATGGTGTGATCTTCTCCACAGCACATACATTTGCTTGTGTTTGAGTTTTGCTGTAAGTTTTGTTGTGAGTCTTTGTTCTTTGAGTCTTTTGACTTTACTTTCTCTGTGTTAGACTTGGATGTTTCAGAAGCTTTTATGTTAGTGACAAAGGCATTTGCTTTTGTGCGCTTTATTTCTCTTACTTGGATGTCTGCAGGTGGTTTTAGAGCATACAAGGACGACACTG